>JAWHQI010000453.1:735000-1395791 GCA_033032865.1 Dactylorhiza incarnata
TTCCAACCGCACCGGAGCAAATAAGCCGCGCCAAACGCACCCTCAATCAAAAAATTTCTCTCCATTGTTCTTCTCTAGTTTGTCTTTTTTTCTCTACTGTTTTCTTGGTTTTATCACTGAGTGTCTTCATTATTTTCGTGGTCTTCTTCCACTTTTGTGGTTATTTCGCATGTGCAGCTTTTCGCCTTTTCCAATTAAATAAGATTACTGAGTACATTGTAATATCGGGACAATGTGTTTTTAGTTTTAATACTTGTATAATCGGAGCTGATTTGTCTTATCACAGCACACAATTAAGAAGCTTTTGAGTAAAGTAATATAAGAGAGCTGTACTCTTTATCTTTTGAGCAGAATAAAGTGCTGTCAAGTGTCAGAGAAGGATTTGGAATAGAGGCATTCGTGGCCAACATGTGGGAAAAGCTGCGTCGAGTGTCTGCCCCCACGTCGTCCTCTTACCTCTAAAGGCGCGCCATTTTCACGCGCACATTCACCCATCAACTTCTACTTACCATCACAGCTGCGCACATTTCCATCCAAAGTTTCACCTACAGCTTTTGGGAAGCTTTGCTAGTATTTCTCCGAGCTTTTTCGAGCCCCGAGCCAAATGGCTTGAGTCCAAATGGCTTGAGCTGCATGTATGATTAGGGCCTCATTTGGTTCAGCGGCGGGAACCCGGCGGGGTTGGAGACGGGGCGAGGGTTGGAGACGCTCTTTTTTGTGCACTTTTGCGAAGTCTGCGGGAGCAAACGCAGCCGTGCGTGCGTGGCGGGTGTTTGTTTTTCCGCCTTGCGGCGGCAGTTGCTCCCGCACCGGCATGAAAACTCTCTACCAAATGAAGCAAGAGGTAAAAAGAAAGAGAGCTAAAACATTACTCTAAGCCAAAAAAAAAAAGAAAAACCAAACAAACACTCTAGAGGTCATGGCTCAGCAGATCATCCTGCTCTGGATCCCAAACTGCACGTGCTCCTCCAAAAACAACAGCTCCTGTAATTTTCAACGGAGAACTACATTCAGAATGAATTCAAACTTGGAAAATGTATATATATATCTAGTTTACTATAAAAACGTAGTACTTTAAATTAGCTAAGAGGACACTTATGTAGAGTATTTTAGGTTCAACCGCAGAATCTGTAATCTGTTTCCAAACGAAACTATTTCAGACTTCTGGACACCGCAACCATATATGTGTTCATATATGCGATGTCATGATTACTGTTCTTCTAAAGTTGATTGAAACTCATAAAATATGGAATGTAAACAATCAACTGAAGAAGGTCCAAACCAAGTTAGATCGTGTGTATCAAATGTGGAATAACCTCTCCTCCAAGATAAGGAAGACGAATTCGGTGGAAGATCCTAACATCAAATGTGGAATGAAACAACTTACTGGATTCGTGCTCAGCAACCAAGTACATCAGCGGAGCACAACAAACTTGTTATGACAAAGGAAAGGGAAGCAATCAAAACATTCGGACTAGGGTGGAACTGAATCGCCTAGCCTTGAACTAAGGCAGATCTCAAATCGCCTTGAGTCTCATTTCCCCCACTGTTTTGATTGATCGATCTCTAGACATTCCTTTTGTCAATGGATCGATTAGATTATCCTTCGATCGCACATCGACCAAAGTGATAATGTCATGTTCTTTCAGATAATTCAAAAGAGTGTGTCTCAGTCGTACATGTCGTCTCTTAGCGTTAAATAAAATATTCTTAATAACTTGGACTACTGCCTGATTATCACAGTATAAGCTTGAGGAATTGACTTAAAGTCTAGACAAGGGGATGTCTATAATTAAATTACTGATCCAGTCTGCCTCTTCACTAGTTGAAGCTAAGGCAAACAACTCAGCTTCTATAGACAACAAGGCTATACAAGTTTATCTTTTGAACTTCCAAGTAACTGCAGCGCCACCCAAGGTGAAAATAAATCCACTGGTGGACTTGCTGTTTCCAACTTCTGAACACCAAGAGGCATCAGAGTATCTTTCCAAAGTAGGAGAGTGATCAGTGTAGCATAAATCGTGATCTTTAGTACCTTTGAGGTACCTCATCAGCCGATCTAAGACATCTCAATGCTCTTTGCCTGGACTACTGGTGAAACAGCTCAGCATGCCTACAGAGAAGACAATGTCTGGTCTAGTGCAACTTGTGGTGTACATGAGACTTCCAATGATCTTTGAGTACTTTACTTGATCAGCACTTACCCCTTCATTCAGACTCAGCTTGACATTCGGATCAATTGGCGTTTCAATAGGCCTACAATCGCGATAACCCCAGGTAGAGAGAATCTGCTCTATGTAGTGAGGGCTGAACAACTTGCTCCGCGCTCTTCCCAGCGATGTTCTGGTCCTCAATGTGGATGAACCTTTTGAGTTCATCCAGAGTGATCTTCTCCTTCCGCCTGTGCATTTCGGTCTTGGAGGTAAGCCACTCCGGAGGCAGCTTGCTCGGAATCAGATATACAAAAAGGTTATCGTCCATCTTCGATTGATCGTCCTCCAGCTTGTGACGCAGGTTCTCCACCTCTATGATCTGGGAAGTGATCAACAAGTTCGCTTTGAGTCTGAAGTTGAAAAACTTCTCCCCAATGAGCGACTTTGACAGTACTTCCTCCTTCTGGAAATGCGCGTCGAGTCGATCTCAGATCTCCTTTGCAGTCTTGTAGGCATGGTAGGTCAGTGCGAGACGAGGATTAAGGGAATTCAGCAGGTAATCTCTGCAGAAGTCCTCATCCTTATTCCATTGGTATTCGTTCACGCCCTCATTAGTAGAAGCAAAGTCGCTATGAACAGTGTAAAAGATATCGCGCTCCTTCATTCCTAGTTGAACTTGTATTTTCCAACTGAGGAAGTCGGAGGCGTCGAACGATTGCTATTTGACAGTATTGAGCGCACTCTTCTTCGACATCGCACTAGATTCAAAAACAGAAATAGAAAATTCTAGAACGAGGTCACCTGAGCGCGCGCAGAAATGAGTCGAGCACTTCGGATTCAATCCAATAATTTTGTGCTGCTACTCTCCAGCTCGATCAAATCAATCCAGCAAATGTTCTTGGAAGCTTCACTGGATCGGAGATCCAACCAAGAGAACCCAAATGTTCTTGGCGGCGTCGATCTTGAAAGCAAGCAGAAAAAAGTGAGCACGAAAGGTGCGGCGACAGGCTCGATCCCACCGACAAAAGAAAAGAACAACCTCACTATCATTTTTTTCTCCTCCTTGATCGGCAACAGATCCAGCGGTTCCTCCCAACAGAGTGCAAAGGTCAACGACTCACTGGTAGGGACGATCACAACAGGGAAGAAAGCTCCTTCTTCCAGTCCAGGGTACGCGACAACTAGATCGATGACGGAATCTGTAGCGACAACCAGATCTTCGATCATCAGCGACTGGCTTTCTTCCTCCCGTCTAGGGCACGCGACCGACTGAAGGAAAACACGACAACACTTCTTGCGATCGAATGAAGGACGCGAAATGCAAGAGATAAGGAGAGCGGCGGAATCGCAATAGAGGCAGGGCAACGAGCCACCGAAAACAAAACGCGAAATCAGGAGCGGCGCAGTAAATTCCACGGGAACGAGAGCGGACACGGAAACCCTAGCAGAGAAACAAAACGTATCTTGAGAATGTTGATTTGGCTCCGCTCAAGATATTCTACTAAGATTCATCGGTGTGAAATGGTCTTATATAGTATCTCAAGCGTAGAGCCCATAACCCTAGTGACACGTAATCCGATGGGTCGTTCCGAGTCGGTCCTGACACGTGCAGACTTATATTATTAAAATACCTAACAATTCGTAGCCGCTATCCCAAACATACCCTAAGATTCTCTTCATTTGGAGAAAAATGTAGAGATCTACTTTAAAGTTTAGATTGAATTTTATTTGGGTGCTCTTATTAACAAATTTTGCTTATATTTTTTATTAGTCTACGGTCCTTGGTTTTTTTTTGTGTATGATGTCTATTTTTTGTCATGGATTTAGTACATACTTGTTGCGGAACGCTTAAGGCTCGTGGTAGACCGGTTCACTTGAACCACCTTAGCTCATGAGCGAACTAAGCGCAAACAGTCAATTAGAGATTTGCTGAGTACACAGGGACTTTTTAACGTGGAAAACCCGGAAAGAGTAAAAAACCACACGGCTGGAGCTGTGCCGACCAAACTTCACTATCTTCTGGGGGTTACAACTTGGAAACTAGAACTTGAGCGCGACAGGCCACTGCTCGTTACAATATTTGGAGAGAGAGAGAATGAGCTCCGAGGGTGACAGGTCACCTCTCGGCAAAACTAAGTCTTTTTCCCTTCTGAGAATGCTAGTCGCCTTTCGGAAGTGAGGCGGCTAGTCGCCTTTTCCTTCTGAGAATGCTGGTCGCCTTTCGGAAGTGAGAAGGCTAGTCGCCTTTTTCTTCTGAGAATGCTAGTCGCCTTTCGGAAGTGAGAAGGCTAGTCGCCTTTCGGAAGTGAGAAGGCTAGTCGCCTTTCGGGAGTGAGGCGGCTAGTCGCCTTTTCCTTCTGAGAATGCTAGTCGCCTTTCGGAAGTGAGAAGGCTAGTCGCCTTTTTCTTCTGAGAATGCTAGTCGCCTTTCGGAAGTGAGAAGGCTAGTCGCCTTTCGGGATGATGAAGATCTTCAAGTCCACGAAGGAGATCTTCAAGCGCCGAAGGAGAATTCCGCAAAAGTCTGCAAGGAGCTCTCCCGGGTCCAGAAGTCAAGGTCCTCTCAAATGAAGCCTTGGGGCTCCTTTTATAGCTTTGGACGGGGGCGACCCGGTAATTTTGTCGTTGGTAGTTTTCATAAATGCTCGGTGGACGAATCATATTCTCTGGTTCGGGGCCCTCGGATCGCCATTTTTCGTAAATGACCACCTTGCCCCTCGGGCAGCTTGGACAGCTCGGGCAGTTCGGGCAGTTCCGTTGGAGGCGAAAAAGGCGACTGACTGTTCCTGAAAAGTGAGAAGCGTGAAAGACAAAAAGTGAGAAGCCGGAAAGACAAAAAGTGAGAAGCCGGAAACCCAAAAAGTGAGAAGCCGGAAACCCGAAAAGTGAGAAGCCGGAAAGACAAAAAGTGAGAAGCCGGAAACCCAAAAAGTGAGAAGCCGGAAAGACAAAAAATGAGAAGCCTGAAAGACAAAAAGTGAGAATGCTCTGAACGCGCTCAGAAGCGTTCTGAGCGCGCGCTAGTACTGAAGCGCTCCAAGTGCACAACGAACCACGGGGACGCCTCGGGCGGACGGCGAATCGGGGGGTCGCCCCCTAAAAGGGGGACCGGGATCCTTCGGCGAGGAGCGGGCCCCGGACCGCACCCCGAGGAGGGGTGGGCGCGACCGTATCCTGAGGGGATGCGACGCAGGCGCGTCCAAGAGGGGGTGCGGACCGGGCGCACCCCGAGGGGGTGCGGCTTTGACCGCACCCCGAGGGGGTGCAGCTTGGCCGCACCCCGCGTGGGGTGCGGCCAAGGCCGCACCCCAAGGGGTTGCGGTTTGGCCGCACCCCGCGTGGGGAGCGGCTTGGCCGCACCCTAAGGGGGTGCGACCAAGGCCGCGCCCCAAGGGGGCGCGACTTGGCCGCGTCCCTTCTGGGACGCGGCGCGGCGGTGGGAATTCCCCCCGCGACGGGTGGGGGACTCTTCGTTGTGTATGCGACGGCTTTGCACGTCTTACTTTTCCTGCCAAATTGGGGGAGGAGAGATTTTGGAAATGATCCGTCTTTGGAAGTAATTCGTCTTTGGAAATATTCGTTGCCTTTCTAAGAAGATCTCTACCAAGTTCTTTTATAAATATGAGGCTCTATTATGAGTACCCATCATAAGCCCCCCAAACCTTCGTAGTCCAAACCTTGGGAGGGAGTGCGAAGGTTTTTGAACAGTCGGCAGCGGATCTGGTTGTCATCTCTGCAGGGTGCGTCGGACGATGGTCGGGGTAAGCTGCTTTTGTTTTTTTGTTTTTTTCAAAATAGGAGCGGAGGGAAAAAACGGCCAGCGGCGGACGGGAGGGCGCGCGGTGAGCGGTGCGCGGGCGGCCGGTGCCCGGGCACCCTTGCACGCGGCCGGAGCGGTCGAAAAGGCGGTGCCCGGGAGTGATCGCGCGCAGCCGGGGCCGGCGGAGGGGAGGCACCCGGGCATGCTTGCGCCCGGCCGGGGCCGGCGGCGGGGCGCCCGGCTGGCGCGAGCGCGCCCCTGCGCGCGGGTGCGGCCCCTGCGCGCGGGATTCCCGCGCGCCTGCGCGCGCGGGCTCCGCGCTACGCGCTCCTGCGAGCGGGCGCGGCCCCTGCGCGGGATGCGCGGGTGTTGTTCCCGCGCGCCCGGGTGCCGCGTTGCGCGCTCCCGCGCGCAGGTGCCGCGCTGCGCGCTTTCGCGCGCGGGTGCCCGCGTGTGGACGGTGCGCGCGGGCTCCTGCGCGTGGACTGTGCCTTCGCGTGCGACTGTTTCTCGCGTGCGGGTGAGGCTGGCGGTGCGGGCCTCCGGTGTTCGCGTGCTTGGTGTGCGGAGAGGCGACTTGTAACCTTTTGGATTTTCTGATACGGTTTCTTTTTAACGCTCGTTTTTATGTGCTTGCTCTTCCTTGCAGGCTTCGAAACGGGGCGGTCAGTCGAGACCGATGTGCCTACGTTCTTAACTTGACGGTGCGCGAATCGAGATGTGGCGCAAGCGGTTCGGATTGCCTCCGAATGTTGAGGTGAAAATCCCGGGAGCGGAGGAGCGCGTCCAGAATCCACCCACGGGTTACATGACACTTTCTGAGAGTTGCCTGAAGTCTGGATTCCGCATCCCTCCATCGGAGGAAGCTATCAAAATATTCCGGTTCTGCGGCGTCCCAATTACCCAGTTTACGCCCGCCGGGATGGCGAACATCATGGGGCTGGTTGTATTCTTCCGGGAGCACAGCGCGCGCTTTTCGCTCGAGCTTTTCAAAGACTGGTGCGAGGTTTCCACCGACTCGGGTGGTCGTATCGAGGTCCGTAGAAACAAGACCTGGTTCCACTTTGGCGAGAAGGCAGATTACCGTCACGGAAACACCCTCTATGGGTATGTCCGTAATTGCTGGGAGTTGCCGGAGCTTTGGAGAGCGCTCCCTGGTCGTTGTCGTCGGCTGACCGGGCGGGAAGACGAGTTCCTTCCCATTCCCAGTTTCCCTGGTCGGGAGGGCCTGTCGAAGGCTCTGTTCTGTATTTACAGCTGCGTGGAGGAGAGCCGACTACTCTCGGCGGGGCTTTCTTGGGATGCCGAGCGGGAGGCCACTGTTCCCTTAGAGCGTGGAAGGAAGAGAAAGATTGTTTTCAAGAATGGAACTCCTGGTTCGTGTTCTGCTCCGCCGGAGCCCAGGAGCCACGATCACGAGGCCGGTCCGAGCCGCCGTCGGGGGGAGCCGATTGCTTCCGACCAAGAGGTCGAGATTCTGACGTCCCCCGCCGCCGATCAAGTCGGGCAGGGAGACTAGCCGCCACCTCCTCCTCATCCACCGTCGAGGCGAGTTTCCTCATCCCTCCAGGCGATGACTTCTGCAGTAAGTGAAGCTCTCCTTTCTTGGGTCTTGACTTGTCTTTGCTTTCATTGTTTATGCTTCCTGATTGCTTCCTTCGTGTTTGCAGGGGAACGTTCTGACCAATGTCGCTCTCACGTGGAACGACTGTTACGTGGGCCTCAAGGACAGCTACATCTCCCTCCAGGAGGAGCTGAGCGTGATGAAGAGGGACATGTCTGCTTTACAGAAGAGGAGGGATCGCGATCTGTCCCGCGTCAGGCAGCTGGAGGCGGACCTCTCTTCTTCCCGATCTGAGGTTGAGAAGCTGCAGGAGGCGTATGGTGGAGACAAAGCGCTTGCTCAGGATGCGCTTCGTCAGTTGTCTGAGGCTCAGGGGGAGATGTTTCGCATGGAGGGGGAGCTGGGTTTTCTGCGGAGCGAGGTGGAGCGGCTGTCGTCGGTCGAGCGCAGCCTTGAGGATGCCAAGACGGCCGGAGTGGCCGAGTTCCGAGATTCTCTTGCTTTTGTCGAGGAGCGGTTCCAGATGGCGGAGGAGATCCGTGCCGAGGTCATGACGAAGGAGGTCGAGCCCTTATTGGAGGACGAGCGCGAAGTCGCCTTTCAGCGCGGCATTCAGAAGACTCTGCGCCTGGTGGGGAGGAAGTTCGGGTGTGATACTGCTGGTCTTGGAGCGGGAGACCTTTCGGAGGATGAGCGTTCGGACGCAGCCGAGGATTGACGTTGATCGCCTTCTGTTTCCTTGCTTTCCATACCATTGTCTGCTTGTGTGTCGTTCTGAGTTGGTTTGTTTGCATTTTGCTTTTCCGCTTTCCGTATTTTCGTCTGTTTTGTGCGCAGCGTTGAGCTGACGCGGTTATCGTGTTTATCGTATTCACTTCTTTGCGTGATCCTGTTAATCTGGTTGTTGGCACCTGCATAGTTTGTTTTGTTTTTTTTTAAAATGAGCTTTGCACGAGACGGAGCCCGCGGCTTTCAAATGTATACATATATAAAGAGTTAGTTTGCGCAAGTCTGTGCCTGCGGCTTTCTTGCACGAGTCTGTGCTCGCGGCTTTGGTGCACGAGTCTGTGCTCGCGGCTTTGGTGCACGAGTCTGTGCTCGCGACTTTGGTGCACGAGTCTGTGCTCGCGGCTTTGGTGCACGAGTCTGTGCTCGCGACTTTGGTGCACGAGTCTGCGCTCGCGGATTTCGTGCACGAGCCTTTGCTCGCGACTTTTTTGCACGGTTCTGTGCCCGCGGCTTTGGTGCACGAGCCTTTGCTCGCGACTTTTTTGCGCGGTTCTGTGCCCGCGGCTTTGGTGCACGAGTCTGTGCTCGCGGCTTTAGTGCACGAGTGTAACACCCTGCCAGTAAGAAAAGTATAACAGCAGGTCCGGCCGGGACCCCGCGCCATACAAACCACACTAGCTAGGAGTTAAAAGGTGATAACCAGAAAGTAACAACTACACGAGAGTACAAAACGTAAGCGGAAGCATTAATTAAACCATTTCATTTAGAATTGTCCACTATCATAGGAATGAAACCTGAATAAAGAGTTACGGCCTTAAGGCCTTACATTTACCCAATGCACAAAGCTCCATAAAGCATACATCGGCACGCAGGCCGGCAATACATGAAAAACAGGAAAAAGGCTGGCCTTCGAGGGCCAACGCAGCAAAAGGGCCATTGCCCGCTATTTCCCGCTAGGCTCACCTGCACCTGCATAAGAACATTCCACCAAGCGGTGACAAACAAAGTAACGGTCAGCACAGCTGACCAAATTATAACGACCCTACCCCTTTCCCGGGGTGGCGGAGCTTCTACCCTGCAAGCAAGCCATACTAGCACAAGTACTAATATAAAGAAAGTGCAACTACACAAGGTGAGGTTTCAAGCACAATCAATCTTCTGGGTTGAGCATCAAGAGAAGGGAACCTAGGTATGCACATGATGTTGGTTGGGTTCACCCGAAGGTTCCCCACAACCGCCTAAGCAATCGCATGAGGCTAACATAACATCCATTTCACAAAACACTCCACCGTAAGGGCCATCGCCTTAGGTGGGGAATAGAGCTTTTGGTCGGACTAGGTAAGACACCTTCCACGACCTCTTCCATGATCACACGACTCTCATGAGGTAGGGACCTCATACCGATCTGCATGGAAACGGGTTTGGTTTAGCTTTGCCCGTGCTCTAATCGTCGCGATCTATCGCACGACGCGGGTACGGCTTCACCTCGGCCCGTAAGGGTTTAGCACTTTCAAGTGCTACACTAAATATACGCTACGCACCTAACCCCTTTCACAAGGATCTAGGCTTCACGGATACTCAACAAGGGAGGTACATACGCTCCGCATCAATTTCGTGGTGAAGGTTTGCCTTCATCCAAATCTCAAAGCATGGGGCTTTCGTTAGGATCTTCACAAGACGCCTACACTTAATTCCCGCAATACTATAGATGATTTCACGGAGTCATTCTCCGGCACGCATTCTAGGCCTAACCTAAATGCAACGTCGCAAATCAAGCATCACCGATTCGGGCTCACGACCACGAATAGGCTTCACACAAAATGCCTAAATCCGCACGACTACCGGATTTTCTACATGCAATAATGCCGGGGACGGACACAATCTACCCAGAGTTCCGAAGAACTTGAGGGAATCCTACACTTCACCCATTTGGTGAAAGAGATACCTCATGCAAACATAGAAAGAGGAATGAAAGGAAAAATACAAGTCCAAAGTTCGGGAGAAAGAATCGCTACCCTAGACGCGTTCTTTTTCGCCATGGATCCGAGATTCTACACGGAGAGAAACGACCGCACCGGGCTGCACTCTCCAAATCTGGAAACGGCTCGCGAAACGGAGCTCCGGAGCTCCGTCAATGGTGGGATCTTCCTTCTTCTTCCTTGGCACCTTCTTCTTTCTCTAGGGTTGGAGAGAGAAAGGCTATGGAATTATGAGGGTTTAATCCCTCTCCAAAGCCCTAAGACCCCCCAGCAACCAATCCCAGCCGTTGGATCAATTTCCAAGAAATTTGATCGGTCGGATCGGCTTCTCCGCTCAAAATCGCGGAGCAGAATAAACAGGGTGCACGATCACAGGCGCACGATCACTGGTCGTGCGCTAAGAGGAGAAATGGTCGTGCGCTAAGAGGAGACAGAACTCCGATTTCTTGCGAATATGCGCACGATTGCTGGCGCACGATCACTGGTCGTGCTCGAAGAGGCCACTGATCGTGCGCTAAGAGCAGACGGGGAAAATTTAGCCTGCTTCAAGCGCAGCACTACCACTCCGCCTACTTCGCTGAACTACTATTTTTGGGGTGTTACAATGAGCCTTTGCTCGCGACTTTTTTGCGCGGTTCTGTGCCCGCGGCTTTGGGGCACGAGTCTGTGCTCGCGACTTTAGTGCACGAGCCTTTGCTCGCGACTTTTTTGCGCGGTTCTGTGCCTGCGGCTTTGGTGCACGAGTCTGTGCTCGCGGCTTTGGCCGGTGAATAGCGGGTGTATTCAAACCGAGGGTGAACGCAGGGGGGGCAGGCCCCCACGACACCGGGACTCGACGGCGGAGGAGAAGGGCGAACCTTCAATCGACGGCGGTGCAGAGTCCCCGGGGCAGGGCCCCGAAGCGGTACCTGCAGCAGAATGGATTGGAGCAAGTAGAATTTTATTAGAAAATGAATACTGATACATGCGCAAGTGTAATCTTGCGATCCCAGGGTTAACAAGTTTCTGAGACAGGCTTTATTGAGAGAGAAGATAGCGTTGAGCTTCGTTTGTGTTGCGCTTGCTCGAGTCTTTTCGGCCGTTCAGCTTGGGGGGCGACAGTGGCCTGGCGGTTGACCTTCGTTGGCCTTTTCCTGTGTCTCTTCGCGGAAGGCCTCCAGGTATCCTAATTGGACAAGGCGTTCGATTTCATCTTTCAGTCAGGCACATTGCTCCGTTCGGTGCCCTCGGCCTTTGTGGAAGTGGCAAAACTGGGATTGATCTCCCCTGAGCAAGGAGAGCTTTCTGGGCCAGTGGATGATCTTGCTATTACAGATTACGGACAATATGTGCTCGCGTGGTGTATTCAGCGGGGTGAAGCTCCGGGAGCCTTGACTTGCTGGATCTCGGGGGCGGTCTGCTTGGTTCTGAGTGGGCAGTTCGGCTTCCTCGAGCTGCCGCTGCTGCCCCTTTCTCTTGCGGCTTGTATCGAAGGGCGGCGAGCCTGTCAGTGTCTGAAGTTTGTCTTTTCCAACTACTGCAGGAGTCGCTTGGCCTTTCTGTGCACCCTGCTTCTCGAACTTCGATTTCGGCGACGGTTTGCTGTTGATCCAGGGGAGCCTGGAGGCGGGTGTGTCGAAACCATGCATCGCGCTCCTGAGGATATTTCCTTTGCTGGCCATGCGTCCAGACACGAAAACGTCATGGTCCATGGCGTCCAGTAGGAGGCTCCCGAATATTGCGTCGTAGGGGGAGTCTGCTTCGGCGACGATGAACTGTACATCGTACTGGACTGGTTCTGCGTGCGCCCCTACTTGGACGGGGAGGGTGATGATTCTTACGGTGGGTACCGTAGTTCCATCAGGGAGCTCTGCTTCGCTGGCCCGAAGCTTGAGGTTCCCGCTTAGGAGCTTGAGCCGAACTATTGCTGCTAGGAATAGAACGTTGAAGGAGATGCGGTGGGTTATCAATGCTTTCTTCAGCTCACAGGGGGGACTCCCTATGCTTGCGTCCAAGATGAAGTCCATCCATGCGCAGGGGCGCTCTTGGTGAAAATTTGTGCCGATTTTCTCCGATTGCTCGTTCCGCTCTTCCTCCCCTAGGAGGGGTGGTTCGCTTGCACCGGGCTTTTCTTCTTCTTGGATCTTTGTCGGGTGTGTCTCGTGCTACTCGACGAACAGTTGGGACAACTCGGTGAAGTTGTGTATCGCTCCGCTTGGCATGGCTTGATACCAGCGGAGGGCGTCTCCGCGCAGTGTCTTGGTGAAGATCTTGCATCTGATCTGATCGGGAAGTCCGTGTATCCGCATCGTTACCAAGAAATGGTTAATGTGCTCGTAGGGGTCTTCTACTCCGTGGAACTCCTTATAGTGCAGGAACTTTAGCCATGGCAGAACTGGGTATGCCAAAATTGTCTTTGACAGTGGAGATCGCTTTTGTTGATATTTGTCATTGTTCGGATCCTGCCTTCCTGCGGGAGGGGTCGGTTTGCCAGTCGATCCAGGCCAAGGGGGCCGGATGGGCGCAGCGATGAGCGCTCCTTTCACCGGGCTCTCTGGAATTGAGGAGCTGTATGCGTCGGATAGTTCGGGGGAGGTGTCCACTCTTGTTGGTTCCGAGAATTCCGGCGAAGCGGGTATTGCGCTCGGAAATTCTTTGCTTAGAATTTGGGAATCCATTCCCACAGATGGCGCCAAACTGTTGCGGAACGCTTAGGGCTCGTGGTAGACCGGTTCACTTGAAGCACCTTAGCTCGTGAGCGAACTAAGCGCGCAAACAGTCAATTAGAGATTTGCTGAGTACACAGGGACTTTTTAACGTGGAAAACCCAGAAAGGGTAAAAAACCACGCGACCGGAGCTGTGCCTACCAAACTTCACTATCTTCTGGGGGTTATAACTTGGAAACTAGAACTTGAGCGCGACAGGCCGCTGCTCGTTACAATATTTGGAGAGAGAGAGAACGAGCTCCGAGGGTGACAGGCCACCTCTCGGCAAAACTAAGTCTTTTTCCCTTCTGAGAATGCTAGTCGCCTTTCGGAAGTGAGGCGGCTAGTCGCCTTTTCCTTCTGAGAATGCTGGTCGCCTTTCGGAAGTGAGAAGGCTAGTCGCCTTTTTCTTCTGAGAATGCTAGTCGCCTTTCGGAAGTGAGAAGGCTAGTCGCCTTTCGAGAGTGAGGCGACTAGTCGTCTTTTCCTTCTGAGAATGCTAGTCGCCTTTCGGAAGTGAGAAGACTAGTCGCCTTTTTCTTCTGAGAATGCTAGTCGCCTTTCGGAAGTGAGAAGGCTAGTCGCCTTTCGGGATGATGAAGATCTTCAAGTCCACGAAGGAGATCTTCAAGCGCCGAAGGAGAATTCCGCAAAAGTCTGCAAGGAGCTCTCCCGGGTCCAGAAGTCAAGGTCCTCTCAAATGAAGCGTTGGGGCTCCTTTTATAGCTTTGGACGGGGGCGTCCCGGTAATTTTGTCGTTGGTAGTTTCCATAAATGCTCGGTGGACGAATCATATTCTCCGGTTCGGGGCCCTCGGATCGCCATTTTTCGTAAATGACCACCTTGCCCCTCGGGCAGCTTGGGCAGCTCGGGCAGTTCGGGCAGTTCCGTTGGAGGCGAAAAAGGCGACTGACTGTTTCTGAAAAGTGAGAAGCCTGAAAGACAAAAAGTGAGAAGCCGGAAAGACAAAAAGTGAGAAGCCGTAAACCCAAAAAGTGAGAAGCCGGAAACCCGAAAAGTGAGAAGCCGGAAAGACAAAAAGTGAGAAGCCGGAAACCCAAAAAGTGAGAAGCCGGAAAGACAAAAAGTGAGAAGCCTGAAAGACAAAAAGTGAGAATGCTCTGAACGCGCTCAGAAGCGTTCTGAGCGCGCGCTAGTGCTGAAGCGCTCCAAGTGCGCAACGAACCACGGGGACGCCTCGGGCGGACGGCGAATCGGGGGGTCGCCCCCTAAAAGGGGGACCGGGATCCTTCGGCGAGGAGCGGGCCCCGGACCGCACCCCGAGGAGGGGTGGGCGCGGCCGTATCCTGAGGGGATGCGACGCAGGCGTGTCCAAGAGGGGGTGCGGACCGGGCGCACCCCGAGGGGGTGCGGCTTGGCCGCACCCCGCGTGGGGTGCGGCTTGGCCGCACCCCGCGTGGGGTGCGGCTGGGCCGCACCCCAAGGGGGTGCAGTTTGGCCGCACCCCGCGTGGGGTGCGGCTTGGCCGCACCCTAAGGGGGTGCGGCCAAGGCCGCGCCCCAAGGGGGCGCGCCTTGGCTGCGTCCCTTCCGGGACGCGGCGCGGCGGTGGGAATTCCCCCCGCGACGGGTGGGGGACTCTCTGTTGTGTCTGCGACGGCTTTGCACGTCTTACTTTTCCTGCCAAATTGGGGGAGGAGAGATTTTGGAAATGATCCGTCTTTGGAAGTAATTCGTCTTTGGAAATATTCGTTGTCTTTCTAAGAAGATCTCTACCAAGTTCTTTTATAAATATGAGGCTCTATTATGAGTACCCATCAATACTTATTCAGTTAGTTTCTTTTAATTGTAGTTGTGAGCATTGTCTACTGTCATGGATAAATTTTTCTAAGAAACAACATCAAAGAATAAATCAGATGAATTGGGAGAGCCTAAGAGACCTCGATTAAAGTTTAAATTAGAGGATTTACCCAATAATCCGTGTTTGAGACAACTGAATACAAGTTATTAAGTTAATATTCATGATTTAATACAAATGTATTACTTACAAAATGATCCTTGTTAGCCCACATTTAGTTAATTTTTCGCAAACATTAACGAGTCAAAAGTCTCGAGGATTCAACAAAGAGTATTTTAGTGAATATAGGAGTTTGTTGGAGTATAGTCAACAGAAGGATGATGGATTTTGCATATATTGTTACATTTTTCCTCAAGCCGATTGTGATCTAACTTTTGTAAGACTAAGGCTCCGTTTGAGGGGGGGGGGGGGGGGGGGGGGGGGGACTTATTTTCACCGGTCAAGCGGTTACGACCGCATGAACCGGACCTTAATTAAGGTCTGGTTCATGCGGTCGTAACCGCTTGACCGGTGAAAATAAGTCCCTTCAAACGGAGTCTAAGTTTAAGATACTAAAAAGATAAAATAATACTTGAGAAGCATGTGGGTAAACATAATAGCGCACATAATGCTTCTAACAAGAAGTGTGAGAATTTGATGAATCAAAAGCAAAATATTCAAACTGTACTTGCTACACAGGAAGAAACAAAAATTATAGAATATTAGTCAACGAAGCTATGATGAGACTAGGAACATGAAAGGTGAGTTTAAGGGTCTTAAAACGTTGATTATGAAAGAGAATACTTATGCTTATTATATTCATTGTTTTGTTCATGAATTGCAGTTGATATTAGTCGTTGTTGCAGAATGTCATTCTGAAGTTGCAGGAGTATTGTCTTTTATTAATATTGTACTGAATGTTGTAGGCGGTTCTTGTAAACGTCGTGACAATATCAAAGCATTAGAAGTTGATAGAATTGCACGAGAACTTGGTTGCGGAGAACTGGAGACTGGTTGGGATAAAAGCAACCATTAGAAATCAAGAGGGCTAGAGACACGTGGTGGAGTTCCCATTATGGTGTTGTATTGAATTTCATACGTATATTCTTGTCTATTGTGAATGTTCTTGAAATTATTACAGTCGATGAAGTTGATGAAAATCAAAGAGGAACCGTTAGCAATTTTATCAAGAGTATATCAACATTTGAATTCGTATTTCTACTGCACTTAATGAAAATTATCTTGTCAAAAACACATGAGTTATCACAAACATACAAAGAAAAGATCAAGATATTATTAATGCAGTGAATTTTGTGAAATTATCGAAAGAGTGGTTATTTAATTTGAGAAACGTTGAGCTTGAACGAGAGTCCTTTATCACTGAAGTAATCTCATTTTGTGGTAAACAAACGATTAAAGTTCCTAACATGAATAGTAAATTTGTTCAACCTGAAAGTTCAAGGCGTAAAACAAGAGATATCACAAATTTTAATCATTTTCGTGTTGAGTTATTTAACACAATAATTGATTGAGTATTGAAATAGCTGAATGATCGTTTCAATAAAATAAATTGTTCAAAAAAAATTGTTCGAAAAAATTGTTGAATGATCACAAATCTGGAAACCATATAATCACAAATCATAGAGCAATATGTTATCCCGCACGACGAGAATCATGCATTACCCATATATCTAAACATCTCTCCAATTATTCCTGAAAAAAAAAAAACAATTAGACCCAGAACCTCTAGGGCTGCGTTCGTTTCGCGGGTTTTACACGGAGGGTTTTGGTTTTAGTCAAAAACCAAAATTTTGTAGGTTTTGGTTTTGGTCCAAAACCAATTTTTTTGTTCGTCTGCACCCATGATTTTGCAGGAAGATTTTGAAAAATAAATTTTACCAAATGAAAAATAAATTTTTTGTTCGTTTGCACCCATGGTTTTGCAGGAAGGTTTTGGTCAATCATTTAACCTACCAAATTTGGTGGGTTTTGAGATAAGTAGATTTCTAAAGTTCGAAAACTTATGGGTTTTGGGCAAAAGCCAATCCCGTCCATAAAAAGATTCAAACGAACAACATAATTGGTTTTGATCCAAAACCTTCCTCCCAAAACCGATCAGATCAATTCCTTCCTCTCAACACACAAAACGAACGCAAATATTAATTTTGATATACCCAAAACTAATTCTTTATTCTCAAAACCTGCGAAACGAACACAACCTAGTTCTCTTTTATTCTCTTACTCCAGTTATAAAAGAAGCACGCCCCCATTATCCTCTTCCCACCTCTCCACCCCACCAACTCCAAAACCCTAAACCCCTCTCACACAATGTCTGCGTTCTTAATCCTACCCGTCCTTATCTCCCTAGCCTCGCCGGCAGCGGCCCAGTACCCGGCGATGACACTTACCGTCGTAAACAACTGCCCCTTTCCCATCTGCCCCGCCATCGCCCCTAACGCCGGCCACGACATCCTCGAACGCGGTGGATTCTGCCTCCCCACCCTCTCCCACCGCTCGTTCCCCGCCCCAACCAACCACTGGTCCGGCCGTATCTGGGCCCGCACCGGCTGCACCCACACCGGAACCCACTTCTCCTGCGCAACCGGAGACTGCGGGGGTCGCCTCGAGTGCTCCGGACTCGCCGGCGCCCCTCCATCCACCCTAGCACAGATCACCCTCCACCACGGCGGCCACCGGGATCTCGTTTCCTACGGCGTCAGCCTAGTCGACGGCTTCAACATCGGCATGACCATCACACCTCACGAGGGCCGCGGCCTCTGCCCCGTCGTCGGGTGCAGGGAGGATCTGCTTAGGACGTGCCCGCCGGAGCTCCAGCTTAAAGTTCCGGCGAGCGGAGGCCGGGTGGTGGGGTGTAAAAGTGGGTGCGAGGCGTTTGGGACGGATGAGCTGTGCTGCCGGAACATGTATAACAGCCCGAGGACCTGCCGGGCGTCGACATACTCGGAATATTTCAAGCATCAGTGTCCGGCGACGTTTACGTACGCGCACGATAGCCCGTCGCTGGCGCATGATTGCGAGGGTCCGAAGGAGCTCAAGGTTATATTCTGCCATTAATGGGGAAGGGGGTGGTGTTGTGTGTTCTGTCTGGTTTATGTGTTCGTGATGTGGTTGATTGAAGCTGGTTCTCCTCCTTGCTCGATCTTTTTAATTTCAATGGTAACTGGTTCTCGCATTGAAAGCTTGATGGCATTGATTGTTGCATTACTTCAAACTTTTTTTTTAAATGAATATCCGCAAATAAAAGTGTTGCGAACACTTAAAGCATTATAAATTAGAGCTCTATAATTTCATTGATATCAATGTACATCCCACAACACCATCATTTAATACATTCAACATGATTTTTTCCCCAATATTTAGGGTTTATTTGGTTGAGCGTTTCGCCGCTCCGTTTGGGGCAAATGCCGACGGAAGGCGGGTAAACAAATGAACCTCCGGTGGCGTTTGCTCCGTTTCCACCCGCCCGCCTTGAGAAGCGCCCCAAAAAGCTCCATTTGGAACAGCCACCTCCCCCCTCCAGTTCGAACACTCCGTTTCCATCCGCTGGATCAACCCGCCACCGCCGAACCAAATAAACCCTTAGTAGCAATGTTATATGCAATTCTCTTTTGCCTTCCGCGGATACATGCAAGCCAAAAAATTGTTCATGCAGCCCAAATTTCATATTTACAGATCATATTAAAAAATTAAATTAATATTTTTTTAAATAAATCATCAATCAAAATATAGCATTCATAAAAGCTAAATAAATACAATTTTGCAGTCTATTTGACCCACAATAATGGTCCAACAAAAAACATTATAATCATTTTGATTCTATATATCACAAAAAATATGTTTCATCTCTTTCAAGCAGTGGCCGATTCAGGAAATTGATAATGGGGGGGGGGGGGGGGGGGGGGCACATTTTTTTTAAATAAAATGACAAGTAAATAAAATTTTTGCACTATAAAGTCATACAAAACTATATAATACTGAAAATTACAAACTACATGAAAAATTATAATTGTCCACGACGAGTTCTCATTTTTTGAAAACGATCGATAACATCATCACCAGTTACTTTCAAAAATGTCTCTCGCACAATAAAAGTGACTAGACAATCATTCAACATTTGATCGCCCATGCTATTGCGCAACTTGTTCTTTACATAATTCATGTCTGAGAAAACTCTTTCCACACTTGCAGTAGCCACGGGAAGAATCAATACAAACTTCAAAAGCTTGTAGATTGTTGATAAGCAACATATTTACCAATTTCAACAAGCTTCGTAGATAGATGACAAAGGTCCTTCAAATTAGAAAATCTCTCATCACTTTTCATATCGACAATGTAGTTGTCAAGTTGAAATTCAAAATTAAATAACTCCAAACTTGAAAAGTCATTCGGATAAAACTCTGCAAGCCGCAACCCTTTTTGCTTGTCAAAACAACCGAATGAGTTAGCAGGATTCAAGCAAGTCATACAATGAAGCAACTCCATACTCACCTCATCAAACCGGTTGTTTAGCTCTTGTAATTGTAGATCGGCGACTTTTAAGAAAATTTCAACCCGATAATGATGCAAGTTTGTGTAGTCTTCGACAAACCGTCTTAATCTTCCACGGGGAATATACCGATCATCCATATTGGGGATAAGAATACCATATTTAACACACAAAAATAAGACTTTTTTAAGAAGAGAGTCCCATCCATCATCTCTTAAAGTTTGCAATTGTCTTTTTGTCAAGCTAACAAAAGACATGACATTGACAATATCTTGATCATTTCTTTGCAAAGCGAGATTTAACTCGTGTGTGTACCCAAATATTGTTGTCATCACATGAACCATTAAAACAAAATCAAATGATTCCAATGCAAACAATACACCTTGTGCTTTCACCCGATCATTTGCTTTACTCTTCCCAATCTTCAAGAGTGTATCAACCATATCAGGATATAATGAAATAATATGCACCAATGTTTTGTGATGTGACCCCCAACGAGTATCTCCAGGTCGACTCAAACGAAGCTCCTGATTTAAACCTGATCCGGTTTTCAGTTCACCATCTTCTAGTGCCTTGGCAACCTTTTGTACTTGACTTTCTCTAAGCATTTCATTTCGTTTACATGAAACCCCAATCACATTTAGCAAAGTTGAAATTGCTTCAAAAAACCACTGACAATCATCATTTATCTTAGCAACTGCAACTTGTGTTAATTGAAGTTGATGAGCAAAACAATGAATGTAGTAAACACTTGGATTTACCTTCAAAATTAAACTTTTAAGACCATTTACCTCTCCACTCATGTTATTAGCACCATCATATCCTTGCCCACGAATTTTAGACAAATCGAATGAATGCTCTATTAGTAAAGATTCAATTGCAGCTTTAAGTGACACTGCAGTAGTCTCAAGAATATGCACAATTCCAAGAAACCGCTCTACTAGTCTTCCATTTCTATCAACGCAATGCAAACAAAGAGCAAGTTGTTCTCTATGTTACACATCATTGGATTCATCGGCTAGAATAGAAAAGTAATCATCACCAAGTTCATACATAATGAGTTTAGTAGTTTCTTTTGCACAAGCATTGATTATATCTTTCTGAATTGAAGGAGCAGTTAATTGATTGTTGCCAGGTGCATTTTTCAAGACATACTTGCCAACCTCTTCATCGATATCTGCAAGCCATTGTAGAAGTTCCAAAAAATTTCCCCTATTAAGTGAATCTTAGCTCTCATCATGACCACGTAAAGCCAATCCTTGACGCAAGAGATATCTCAAACATTTAAGAGAAACTTGCAACCGTGTTTTATGTTCAAATTTAGTCCTATCTGATTGTTTGTCAAGAGCAACAATGATAGATTTTTTAGGTTCTTTCAGTTCTTCAAATTTTTGCAATGCCAATTGATGTGCACTATTACTCTTTCTGACATGTTTTGTGAGCCCTTCAGGTTTATTCCAAGACCTATACCCTCCACCACTAACAAAAGCATCCCCCCAGGAGCACTAGTTACAGTATCATTCTTGAACAGGTAGCATACAAAACAAAATGCATCATCTTTTTCAACGCTATATTCAAGCCAATTGAACATATCAAACCATGTGACTGCAAACCGACGATACCGTTCTCCCATTTTTCTTGGTGGAAAAGAATGAAATTTAGGCTGACACGGACCTCTTAATATATAAGCTTCCCTCACTGCATCTTGCTCATTTAAAGGATATGTGGCTATACTTATTCTCTTTCCAGGATCATGTGGAAGCAACTCCACATCAAATACAGACTTCATTACAATATCATCGGTCGGAGAAGGGGAAAACACCTCATTGGTTGAAGGAAATACATTTTCACTATAATCGGGTGGAGAAGGGGAAAACTCCTCATTCTCACTCTCTTGAATTGGAGTTTTACATGTTGAGGACGATGTTGAAACCAGCAACCCGGTTTCGACGTTCGCAAGGGGGATGCAGCTAACCCTTACTTGACCTGAGCGAGACCCGTGACCAGTCACTAAGAACCAAAGAACCTTGCCCTTAAAGAACACCTAAGTCCACGAACGGACCCTTAAGCTGCAGCGTGGAGGTCCCACCACATACCCGGAAGATCTTAGAGCGCTTCCCCTCCAAAGCCAATGCTGAGCCTGGGCACCCTGGAGAGCACTAAGAACCACCTCACCGTCAACCTTCGATGACAAGGGGAGGGGGGGGGGGGGTGCTTGCTTACAAGACCACGCGAGGGAGGGGGTAGGAACCAACCCTTCCCAAGGTGCCCGTGGGGGTCTATTTATAGACTTTCCCAAAAATGGACTGTGAATAGCCAAAGTCGGACTGCGAATAGCCAGAATCCCCCCAAAGGGAGGAAACGGGCGAGTGGGGTGCTGCCCCCACTCGCCCCCCTCAAGAGAGGTCGGGCGAGAGGGGTGCTGCCCCCACTCGCCCCCCTCAAGAGAGGTCGGGCGAGAGGGGTGCTGCCCCCACTCGTCCCCTTAAGAGAGGTCGGGCGAGTGGGGTGCTGCCCCCACTCTCCCTCCTTTAGGAGAGGTCGGGCGAGTGGGGTGCTGCCCCCACTCGCCCTCCTTTAGGAGAGGTTGGGCGAGTGGGGGGCTGCCCCACTCGCCCCCTCAAGGGATCGGGTGAGTGGGGGGCTGCCCCCACTCGCCCCCTCAAGGGATCGGGCGAGTGGGGGGCTACCCCCACTCGCCCCCTCAAGGGATTGGGCGAGTGGGGGGGGGGGCTGCCCCCACTCGCCCCCTCAAGGGATCGGGCAAGTGTGTGTGGGGGGGGGGGGGGGGGGGGGCTGCCCCCACTCGCCTCTCAAAGAGGGGGGATGGGCGAGTGGGGGGCTGCCCCCACTCGCCCCCCAAAGAGGGGGAATGGCCGAATGGGGGGCTACCCCCACTTGCCTTGTCAAGCCTTTTTCCCTTCCTCGGGTCATTCCCTAGCCTTACTTGGTCTTGGTCGCCTCCGAGAGGTCGACCTGCTTGCCTCGGTCCACTTAACTTTCGATTTGGTCTTGACGGATTACGAGTAATACAACGACCCTACTCATGTCGGGTCACACCGGCTCGAAAAATATGAGGGTTGTACACAATCCCCGCTCTTTTCGAGCTTGTCCCAAGCTAGGAAAGAAAGTCCAACCCACCTATTTGACGAGTAGGTGGGACCCGAGGAGAATCCACGAAAGGAACTGCCAACGGGATGACCCTGCTGAGCTTTTTAGCCGAACACGACTTGAGGCGGAAGGCGAACCTTTCTCCACTAAACACCCCTCCGGCGAGACGAGCTCAACAGGAGGTGGAGAAAGCTCAACACCTGAGGTCGGACTAAGCTCGACCGAAGGTGGAGGGAAACTCAACACCTCTAGTCGAGCTGAACTCGACCCGAGGTGGGGGACGAACCTTTCTCCACTAAACACCCCTCCGGCGAGCCGAGCTCAACAGGAGGTGGAGAAAACTCAACACCTGAGGTCGGACTAAGCTCGACCGGAGGTGGAGGGAAACTCAACACCTCTAGTCGAGCTGAACTCGACCCGAGGTGGGGGACGAACCTTTCTCCACTAAACACCCCTCCGACGAGCCGAGCTCAACAGGAGGTGGAGAAAGCTCAACACCTGAGGTCGGACTAAGCTCGACCGAAGGTGGAGGGAAACTCAACACCTCTAGTCGAGCTGAACTCGACCCGAGGTGGGGGACGAACCTTTCTCCACTAAACACCCCTCCGGCGAGCCGAGCTCAACAGGAGGTGGAGAAAGCTCAACACCTGAGGTCAGACTAAGCTCGACCGAAGATGGAGGGAAACTCAACACCTCTAGTCGAGCTGAACTCGACCCGAGGTGGGGGACGAACCTTTCTCCACTAAACACCCCTCCGACGAGCCGAGCTCAACAGGAGGTGGAGAAAGCTCAACACCTGAGGTCGGACTAAGCTCGACCGAAGGTGGAGGGAAACTCAACACCTCTAGTCGAGCTGAACTCGACCCGAGGTGGAAGGTGGGAAGTCCACACCTACCAGGGAGCCGAGCTCACCTGGAGGGGGAGGGAACTCCACACCTACCAGGGAGTCGAGCTCACCTGGAAGGGGAGGGAACTCCACACCTACCAGGGAGCCGAGCTCACCTGGAGGGGGAGGGAAATCCACACCTACCAGGGAGCCGAGCTCACCTGGAGGGGGAGGGGACTCCACACCTACCAGGGAGCCGAGCTCACCTGGAGGGGGAGGGAACTCCACACCTACCAGCGAGCCGAGCTCACCTGGAGGGGGAGGGGACTCCACACCTACCAGGGAGCCGAGCTCACCTGGAGTGGGAGGGAACTCCACACCTACCAGGGAGCCGAGCTCACCTGGAGGGGGAGGGAACTCCACACCTACCAGGGAGCCGAGCTCACCTGGAGGGGGAGGGAACTCCACACCTACCAGGGAGTCGAGCTCACCTGGAGGGGGAGGGAACTCCACACCTACCAGGGAGCCGAGCTCACCTGGAGGGGGAGGGAACTCCACACCTACCAGGGAGGCGAGCTCACCTGGAGGGGGAGGGGACTCCACACCTACCAGGGATCCGAGCTCACCTGGAGGGGGAGGGAACTCCACACCTACCCGAACTACAGGGGGCGGAGAACCAGTTCACGTCCCAGGCGCTTACCTTCACCGAGGGGCGGAGGGATTCAACCATCTTACCAAACCGATCGTCCTTCCTGAAATCTTACCTGCCGCGAGTCAACCCGATGAACCTCCCATCTGTCGGCATGACTGAGCCTGGAGAATGGCCTATAGTCGGGGATCTTACCGATTGGAGGCGGAAGTACCCGTCCGCGTCCTAGGTGCTTTGCTTACCTGGAGGCAGAGGAACTCAACGCCCTCCCAATCCAATTGGAGGCGGAAGTACCCATCTACGTCCCAGGGGCTTAGCTTACCTGTAGGCAGAGGAACTCAATGCCCTCCCAATCCAATTGGAGGCGGAAGTACCCATCTACGTCCTAGGGGCTTAGCTTACCTGGAGGCAGAGGAACTCAACGCCCTCCCAATCCAATTGGAGGCGGAAGTACCCATCTACGTCCTAGAGGCTTACCTTCACCTAGAGGCAGAGGAACTCAACGCCTTCCCAATCCGATTGGAGGTGGAAGTACTCATCCACGTCCTAGGTGTTTAACTTCACCTGGAGGTAGAGGAACTCAACGCCTTCCCAGTCCACTTACCGATTGGAGGTGGAAGTACCCGTTCGCGTCCTAGGTGCTTATCTTCACCTGGAGGCAGAGGAACTCAACGTCTTCCCAATCCGACTGGAGGTGGAAGTACCCATCCACGTCCTAGGTGTTTAACTTCACCTGGAGGTAGAGGAACTCAACGCCTTCCCAGTCCACTTACCGATTGGAGGTGGAAGTACCCGTCCGCATCCTAGGTGCTTACCTTCACCTGGAGGCAGAGGAACTCAACGCCTTCCCAATCCGACTGGAGGTGGAAGTACCCATCCACGTCCTAGGTGCTTACCTTCACCTGGAGGCAGAGGAACTCAACGCCTTCCCAGTCCCCTTAATCAAGGCGTTACCTGAAACCTCTTCATTTATCATCGAGGAGCTACCTGCTTATTACAACGTGCCCCTGTGGGCCTACTTGGTCACATGCACCTTGACCATCTCTTTCATCACCTCCTCCACTTTCTCTGCCTTCTCATTCCTTTCCTTTCTCCTGGTCCTTCCTGCTTCCCTGGTCAGCCTGCAGGTGGGAGACTTGCCTTTGGAACTAGTCTGCGTAGCTTCTTTGCGTCTCCCCGTGCTTTTGTTGAATCACGAACAGGGACTCCGCCCCCTTCCTGCTGAGACGGAGGCATCCTCTCTGCCCCCTCACTCGGGGCAGCTGGCCCCAGGAGAGCTGTTGAAGAGCGCTTACGCTTGAAGGCTCAAGCCTTCCTCCGAGGCTGGTCCCTTCCCCTTGCCAACACGCTTGCTCTATCTCCATCAAAGACGGCGAGGCAAGCACAGGTGTTGGCGATGCCGTGCACTCGCCCTGAGGGGGGAGTGCAAACCGCAAGACTTCCCAGATTGACTTCCTGAACTTCTCGAAGTCACCTTTCTTCACGCACTCGCCGACAGGGGTGAGTCCCCCAGCTCATCGCTTCCAGCCATGAGACTTGCCCAGAGCTTTCCGAACTAGCTGCTTCCACGCTCACCGCACCATAATGTTGAAACCAGTAACCCGGTTTCGACGTTCGCAAGGGGGATGCAACTAACCCTTACTTGACCTGAGCGAGACCCGTGACCAGTCACTAAGAACCAAAGAACCTTGCCCTTAAAGAACACCTAAGTCCACGAACGGACCCTTAAGCTGCATCGTGGAGGTCCCACCACATACCCGGAAGATCTTAGAGCGCTTCCCCTCCAAAGCCAATGCTGAGCCTGGGCACCCTGGAGAGCACTAAGAACCACCTCACCGTCAACCTTCGATGACAAGGGGAGGGGGGGGGGGGGGGGGGTGCTTGCTCACAAGACCACGCGAGGGAGGGGGTAGGAACCAACCCTTCCCAAGGTGCCCATGTGGGTCTATTTATAGACTTTCCCAAAAATGGACTGCGAATAGCCAAAGTCGGACTGCGAATAGCCAGAATCCCCCCAAAGGGAGGAAACGGGCGAGTGGGGTGCTTCCCCCACTCGCCCCCTCAAGAGAGGTCGGGCGAGAGGGGTGCTGCCCCCACTCGCCCCCCTCAAGAGAGTTCGGGCGAGAGGGGTGCTGCCCCCACTCGTCCCCTTAAGAGAGGTCGGGCGAGTGGAGTGCTGCCCCCACTCGCCCTCCTTTAGGAGAGGTTGGGCGAGTGGGGGGCTGCCCCCACTCGCCCCCTCAAGGGATCGGGCGAGTGGGGGGCTGCCCCCACTCGCCCCCTCAAGGGATCGGGCGACTGGGGGGGGGGGGGGGGGGGGGGGGGGGGCTGCCCCCACTCGCCCCCTCAAGGGATCGGGCGACTGGGGGGGGGGGGGGCTGCCCCCACTCGCCCCCTCAAGGGATCGGGCAAGTGGGGGGGCTGCCCCCACTCGCCCCTCAAAGAGGGGGGATGGGCGAGTGGGGGGCTGCCCCCACTCGCCCCCCAAAGAGGGGGAATGGCCGAATGGGGGGCTACCCCCACTTGCCTTGTCAAGCCTTTTTTCCCTCCCTCGGGTCATTCCCTAGCCTTACTTGGTCTTGGTCGCCTCCGAGAGGTCGAACTGCTTGCCTCGGTCCGCTTAACTTTCGATTTGGTCTTGACGGATTACGAGTAATACAACGACCCTACTCATGTCGGGTCACACCGACTCGAAAAATATGAGGGTTGTACAGACGACTCTTGCGATTGCGATTTTAACTTCTTCTGAAACATGGATGCGATAAGACTAGATTTTTTCTTCTGTCCGTCCATATTTAAATTTTCACTAAAGCTATATCAATTTAGGTAAAAATTGTAGGGTTTGGAGAGGGCTCAAAGTATTCTACAATACCTCCATCAAGTTTGGAATGGAGTCTTATAGTACTTCCAGCATAGGACTGGGTCCTAGAGTGACACGAACCCGTTAAGCTAACCCGAGTCAGTCTTGACACGACAAGACATATATAAAATACATTAACAATCTCCTCCTATGTCCGTCGTGAACCCAGACTTCGGGTAGAGGGTGGTTTATATAATATTCAACCAGAAGTGAGACATACACAACCGTGTCCATCACCTGTTTAAGATAAAATCGGACTGTAACACAAAATAACATGCATGCATAAGTGAATAAGAAACTCAGCTGCAACACAAACGTCTCAGGTACAATCGAGACACATGCCCTATACACATGGTGTCCCAAAACAAACAGAGATTTAATGTCCAAACAAACAGTGCTATAAAAATAAGAGCTAAACAATGCTCTGAACAGAAGTACATGAAATAAACAAAATAACACTCAAAAGGCTATTCGTCCAAAAGATCATCCTCCTCCGGATCCCAGACAACCAGTGCTCCTCCTATCCCAGGAACTCCTGCAATTCAACAGAGAATTTCATTTTAGAATAAATTCTATCCTTTGTAATTTGCAGATATCTAGTTTTAACATAAAACTTAGTATTGATTATTATTATTGGCTGGGAGGACACGTTCACATAGTATTATAGTTTAACCTCAGAATCTGTTATCTGTTTCCAAATGAAACGATTATCAGACTTTTGGACACCGCAGCTATATCTGTAATCCTATATGGAATGTCACGATTACTGCCCTTCTAAAGTCAATTGGAACTCATCAAGTTTGGAATGGAACCAATCTTCAGAAGAAGAGACAAACCAAGTCAGATTATGTTATCAAGTTTGGAATAACACTCTCCTCCAAGGCAAAAGCCGAATCCGATGAAGCTGTTAACATTAAGTTTGGAATGAACAGCTTACCAGATCCGAGCTCAGCAACCAAGAGCATCAAGGGACCACAACATGCTTGCATTGACAAAGGAAATATGGAATAATCAAAACGTTTGGACTAAGGCTGAACTGAATCGCCTGATACTGAACTAAGACCGAACTAAATCACCTTTAGTCCCATTTCCCCCACTGTTTTGATTAACCGATCTTTGGGCATTCCTTTCGTCAGTGGATCAGCAAGGTTATCCTTTGAACGGACATCAATCAAAGTGATGGTTCCTTGTTCTTTCAGATAATTCAACAACACATGTCTCAGTCGTACATGTCTCCTCTTAGTATTATAGAGGGTATTTTTAACGACTTGAACTGCTGCTTGATTATCACAATACAAGCTCAACGAGTTGACTTGTAACTTAGACAGGGGAATGTCTAAAATCAAGTTTCTGATCCAGTCTGCCTCTTCTCCAGCTGAAGCTAAGGCAAACAACTCGGCCTCCATGGACGACAAAGCTATACAGGTCTGTCTTTTGGATTTCCAAGTGATAGCAGCTCCTCCCAAGGTGAATATGAATCCACTGGTGGACTTGCTGTTCCCGACTTCTGAACACCACGAGGCATCAGAATGTCCTTTCACGGTAGGTGGGTAACCAGTGTAGCACAGAGCATAGTTAGCAGTACCTCGAAGGTATCTCAACAGCCTATCTAGGGCAACCCAATGCTCTTTGCCAGGACTACTGGTAAAACGACTCAGCGCGCTAACCGAGAAAGCAATGTCTGGCCTCGTACAAGTTGTAGCGTACATGAGACTACCAATTATTTTGGAATATTTGACTTGATCAATGCTGGCCTCTAGATTAGGACTTAACTTAACATTGTGGTCAAAAGGTGTCTCAATCGGCCTACACTTATCATATCCGCAGGTAGAGAGAAGTTGCTCAACATAGTGAGCCTGGCTAAGAGTAACTCGGCCCTTGTCAACTCTAACCTTCATACCTAACATGGTATCAACAGGACCGAGATCCTTCATGTCAAATACTTCTGCCAGAGTGGATTTGACATCCCTAACTGCAACAAGATTAGACCCTAAAATCAACAAATCATCCACATATAAGCAAATGATGACTGTTTGATTTGACAAGGAGCGGTAATAAAGGCATTTGTCAGAGAGACTGGACTGGAATCCAATGCTCTTTACCACCTGATCAAACTTCATGTGCCACATCTTAGGTGCTTGTTTAAGACCATAGATTGACTTATCGAGTTTGCACACTTTGTCTTTTTGATCTTTGAGTACATAACCTTCAGGTTGAGTCAGGTTGAGTCATTAAGCTCTCCATTTAAGAACGCAGTTTTGACATCCTTCTGATGAACTATAAAGTTCTCAATAGAGGCTAATGCAAGAAGAATCCTGATAGTCGATAGATGACACACAGGTGAGTAGACGTCAAAATAGTCAATTCCCCCTTGTTGCTTATAACCTTTAGCTACAAAACGCGCTTTATACCTGGCTATAGATCCATCACTATGTAATTTCTTCTTTAAAACCCACTTGCATCCTAGGACTTTAGCACCTTTCGGTAAGTCAACTAGATGCCAGGTATTGTTATGTAACAGCGAGTCCATCTCATCATCAATGGCTTCTGCCCACATCAACGAATCTCTAGACCTCATTGCTTCCTGGTAGGAGAATGGACCATCCTCTAAGTGATAGGTGATGAAATTCTCACCAAAATCCTTAGAAACTCTCTCTCTGGTAGATGCTCTAAGTGGAATAGGTTCCACCTCTACAGGTTGGGGAGCGGCGCCAGAAGGGCCAGCTTCAGGTTCAACGATAGATTCTGTAATCATATCATTGGACCCGGAGACAGATAATCCATGATCTTTGACGAACTTGTCTTCAAAAAATATGGCATCTCTAGACTCTATCACAGTATTCGTGGATAGATCGAGAAATCTGTCTGCTGCACTATCTTCTGCACTACCTAGATAGACGCATGTCGTCGTCTTAGGCCCCACCTTAGGCCTCTTAAGGTCTTGTATACGCACATAGGCAATACAACCCCAAGTCTTTAGAGTATCGTACCTGCACGGATGACCGTGCCACAGCTCATACGGAGTAGAAGTGAGTTGAGAGTGAGGTACTCTATTTAGAATGTGATTTGCAGTGCGGACTGCTTCTCCCCAAAAGGAATTAGGCAGGCTAGCTATTAGGAGCATGGAATTCAACATTTCTGTTAAAGTCCTATTCTTACGCTCGGCGACACCGTTAGACTGGGGGTGAGTAAGGAGCTGTGGTTTCAAGAATTATTTCCTCAGAGGCACATAATTCCTTGAATCCAGTAGCAGTATATTCTCCTCCCCGATCACTTCTAAATCTCTTAATATTCAGGCTTAACTGATTTTCAACACGAGACTTAAAGGTCTTGAACGCCTCAAACGCTCCTCTTTCGATTTCAACAGAGACACATGACAATATCTAGAAAAATCGTCTATGAAAGTGATTAGATACTTCCTTCCCCCTCTGGTGGCATGACTGCGGAAATCACAGAGGTCTGAATGTATCAATTCAAGAAGTTTTGTGCTCCTAGAAACTGTCTTGAAAGGCTTTCTAGTGATTTTGGTCTGAGCACACACCTCGCACTTGTCAAAACGAATCGACAGATCTAAGGGGATGTTTTGACTCTTAGCTAGATCTAGCATATTCCTATAGTCCACATGTCCAAGTCTGTTATGTAACAACTTAGGATCTATAAGGTTCGAACTTACTTGGTTGATGCTATCATTGTTTAAGCTAAGTCTATACATTCCGTTGATCAGATACGCACACCCAAAATAATGTGAATTTACCATAAGAGTCATTCTACCATTTTGAGTTGTGAAGGTCATCCCAGCTTTGTCTAGTAGACTTATTGAAATCAGATTTTTAGTTAATGTTGGAACTACTTTAACATTCTTTAAAAATAAACTTTTACCTGACGAGAGAACCAGCTCGGCTGTCCCAGCATGGGTCACCTGAGTCTCTCCTCCGTTGCAGTTCTCCACTTTCTCCTTAACTGCCTTAACCTCAGTCAGTAATCCTCTGTCATTCGTTACATGACAGGTAGCACCGCTATCCAGCCACCACTCAGCAGACGAACTGCGGTGACTGCTCCCGATCATAGCCACGAAGGACTTGGGATCTGAAGCATCTGTCAGCATGTTCGCCACATTTTGTGTGGCTTCCTCCTTATTTTTCTTAGGGGCCTTACAATCAGCCGCCAATGTCCCCACTTACCACAGTTGTGGCACTTGCCCCTCTTCTTCTTTTTGAAAGAGGGCTTTTTAGGCTCTAACTGGGTAGAGGCATCACTTCTGGGCGCTGGTGGCTTCCTACGAGGCTTGCTGGGCCGAGACACAAAGTTGACAGTCTGAGAGGACTGCCCACCTTGTTCCTGTCTCTTCCCTGCAATGTTTTGATCCTCGATATGGATGAACCTTTTAAGTTCATCGAGAGCGATCTTTTCCTTCAGTCTGTGCATTTCAGTCTTGAAGGTCGACCACTCAGGAGGTAGCTTGCTTAAAATAGAACACACAAATAGATTATCAGAGATACCGGACTTATCGTCCTCCAACTTCTGACGCAGGGCTTCCAGTTCAATTATTTGGGAGGTGATTGTCGAGTTTAGATTAAATTTCATATTGAAGAATCTCTCTCCGAGGAGAGTCCTCGACAGTCCCTCTTCCTTCTGGAAGTTCGCATTTAAGCGGTCCCAAATCTCCTTTGCGGTTTTATAACCACTGTAGGTCAAGGCGAGTCTAGGGTTGAGTGAATTAAAGAGGTAGTCTCTACAGAAATCTTCGTCTTTCCTCCACTGATAATCGTCCACGTCCTCTTCGGTTGTGTCAAAATCACTCAAAACGGTATAGAAGATCTCTCGTTCCTTCATTCCAAGCTGGACGTGCAGTCTCCAAGCATGGAAGTAGGAGAGATCGAACGACTGGAGCTTGACGATGTCGTAGGATGTAACCTTCGGCATCTCGCTAAAGCTATAAACCACCTGAGCTGCGCAAAGACGAGTCACGGTCTTCAGATCCAATCCCACAGAAAATTTTGCTCCTCCTTTTCAAGCAAATCAGCAGTAGCAGGAAGCAATCACAGAGATCTAGCAGGAAACAAACACAGAGATCGCCCCTTAGGTCTCCTGCAATCTCCAATACTAGATGAAATTCTTTGTAAGAAAACTTTAGTCAAAAAGCTTGCTGAACAAGGAGAACTCCACTGTTGCTCTTGGATCAAGAGCAGAAATGTTCAGAATCTGAAAGAAAGGCGCCAGATCAAGCAGCGGCGTTTTGCGACGTAGCGGAGAGGACTGCAGCTTCACCGAAACTCCAAAGACTGCAGCTTCACCGACAGAAACAGAGAAGGCAAGAAGCTAGATCCCTCTCTGAGGACAAGGAGCAGCGCAGATCCAATGGCACACAAACTCCAGACGACTGATGACAAGAAAACCTCCAGGCGGCAGACTGGATCTGCACCCCACCTTGTCGAGCGGCGATGGAACAGCTTCTCGCTCGATCGGCAACATGCGCGATCTTCCTCCGTAGCAGAGCAGATTTCTTGTTGATCTTCCGGCGAGCGGCAGGATCTCAGAGTAGATCTGGCGAAACAGAAGCAGCGGAAGCAAGAAATCGAGAGCGGCGAAATCTCTCACGTCGATGAAGGATGATGGTCGAAACCCTTCTCCTCCCAGCGAACGAGAACGAGAAACACGCAAGAGATCGCGAGTGCACACGAAAACTCGTGCGGCTTCTCCCTCCGATTGGTTGCAGCGAGAACGAGAGTGACGACTCCTTTCCAACGATCGACGACGGAACGATTGCAGGAATCGCAGTTGGGAGCGACGGCGTGCAACGTAATACGCGAAACGGGAGCGGCGGAAAATCGCAGAACGGCGAATACGAGAGCACGAAAAACCCTAAGCCGGATACTTTGAGAATGTAGGGTTTGGAGAGGGCTCAAAGTATTCTACAATACCTCCATCAAGTTTGGAATGGAGTCTTATAGTACTTCTAGCATAGGACCGGGTCCTAGAGTGACACGAACCCGTTAAGCTAACCCGAGTCAGTCTTGACACGACAGGACATATATAAAATACATTAACAAAAATTATGTAAGATAAATAAAGATTCACAAGACTCGCAAGTCGCAACATTCATCACAAAAAAAAACATTTGAAAAAAATTCAACAAAAATTTCTACATGCTTCGCTTGATCCTCTACCGACCAATACTACGAAGCACCCATACAAACATGCATCACAGAGTCTACTATGCTTTGCTTAGCCACTATTTGACTAATACCTCAAAGCACGCCTAAATACATGAGTATAAAAGGAAATAAAATGCATAGAACAAAACCAAGAAATATACCTCAAAGCCCTCTGATTACAAACTGGATCTCAGCTATATTATCCTTCTTGAGAGTTGAGACTCATTATACTGCATAAATACATAATAACATAAAGAATAATTAGTGTATATCCATTCACACTCTAATCATTCAAATTGGAACAAAAAAACCATTGAGGATGCAGGGGATTCTTAAGAGTGGGCAGGAAATAGCAAATAAATGTATGTATAAATTAACCACTTGAAATGCATAAATACAATGGAAGACTAATAGGGCAGGAAATAACAAACGGTTGACTAGGTTCAGATCTAGGATCAGTTGATCAAAACTATATGTTAGAAACAAGTGGAGATGATCATCCACAGCAAGAGATGTGTATCAGATTCAATGAAATAAGATACAGATTAATCTCTCTATTTCTATCCATGAAGAATACATCATATACCTGATGTTGAAGATGGGAGCCCACCACAAGGAAAACCGGAGTGTTGTAGATCTGAAAAACCTCAACAACTGATCCTTGAATCGCTCAGATCTGAACCTCCAAGCCGTATTCCAATGTTCGTCGTAGAACTTGAAAAGGAGAAAGAGATCTAGGTCGGCTTCCGGATCGAAAACCTCTGCAGGTCGGCAAGGTCAAATCTTCTCCAAAAAAACCATTGAGGATGCAGGATGGTGAGAGCGGCCGAGCGCCGAGCGGGAGTTAGGGTTGATCACGAAGGCGGAAGGCGAATCTGAAATAAAAAATGAGAAATAATGGGGGGGGGGGGGGGGGGGCAGTGTCGGGAGAAATAAGAAATTAGGATATGGTTGGTGTGCGATTAGCCAATATTATGTGTGCGGATATCCAAATTTTTGTGGCCTTATAGCAAATTTCGAAAAATAATGTGGGGGGGGGGGGGGGGGCAGTGTCCCTAGGGCCCCCCTCTGGATCCGCCCATGCTTTCAAGGCTTCAATCAATAAAAGACGTAAAATCACAAAAAACACCGGGCTTTATTTAAACACAATACACTCATTTAATTAAATTCAGATGCATAACACGATTTACAATATTTTGAATAAATGGAGCCTTTTAGAAAATAGAAAAATAAGTTGTAGAGGAAGAGAGAGGAGCTCGCCGGACGGAGAAGGGAAGTAGGTGGTCGGCCAGAGAGGATCACCGACCGGAGTCGCCGGAGGAGGGAGAGGAGATCGGAGAGGAAGCTCGATCTCGTCCGACGGCTGCACGGGTCGTGGGCGATGACGGTGCGTATAAGTCTAATTCTATGACCTTCAGGTTGAAAAGGAAAAAAATGTTACCTTCTTTTAAAAAATTGTGACCTGCATATAGTCAAAATCGGTCTGTGTTTAACATCGCTCTTTTTAAAAAATTACGGCCTGCATATAGTCAAAACTAATTTGTGTTTAACATTGCTCATATATCTACAAGGATAAAATAACTGAAAATCAAACAAATCTAAGGCCATCTAAAACTTCCAAAAATCTAAAGATATGTTTGAGTATGACTATTAATTGTTCTAAAAAAAAATCAGAAACTCAAACAAATCTACTCAATCTGAAAACATTTTTATACACCCTAATTTTAATAATATAATTTAGGCCCAATGTTCAACTTTTTGCACCATTGGTTCCTAGTTGTTAAAGACACGCCTAAGGTTCAAGGCTCATCAGGCTCAGAGATTTGCGCCTTTGTGCGTATTTTTTTGCACCTTTGGAGCATAAAAGACATGTCTAGGTACAATTTTGATTGTAAGTTTTTTTTCAAAATAAAGAAAAAAATAATGAAAGAACTAGATATTTCTTTGCATGATTTGATTTAGTGTCTGTGAAACATAATCGAGCGTTGAAACCTAAATATAATGCAATTGATCACATTGACTTTATTTTTTATAAGATATAAATGATAAGAATGAATTATTAATGAGTAAAATATATGAACTTATGTTTGATGCAGATTATTTAAACCGAATATAATTGTGCTTTGCCTTTCTTTGTCAGGCGCGGGCCTGCGCCTTGAGCCTTGCGCATAGGCTCCAAGACCTATTTGCGACTTGGTGCGCCTTTAATAACTAAGCATTGGTTAGAGGCTGCCGTATTTGGTTATAACATAATTTAAGGACCGTGAAACCTTCACTCTAGTCTACACATAGTTGTCCTTCTATTTGAAGATATTGTTTAGAGTTTTAAAATAAATAATTTGGTATTTATTTGTTTATTAAACAATGATACTAAAAATACTAAAGGACTTTAATATGATAAGCTTAGAGAATTATTAATCGCACATCAAGCAGGATATCTAAAATGGCCTAAATTTATTTTTAAATACCTAGCTATCTGCAATTCTGCACTCTTAGCTTTGACTCTTTTTGGCCTCTTCTTGTTTGGACTGTTCTAAAAATGTTTTTCCTGTTTAATTTGTAAGACTTTCTCAATGATTCTAAATCTGAGATGTTTTCCCCCGTTTCAATGTGGTTTTTGTTCGATTTTTTAATGTTTTAGAAGTTAAAAAATGTTCTCCCAGTTTCAGTTTGATTTTTGTTGGATTTTAACGAGCCTGCAGCTAAATGTTGTTTTCATTTCCAACAAAAATAAAACTGAAAATGAAACATTTAGACATAAAACAACATTTTAAACACAAACATATATTCTCCAAACAGTCCTAAGACGTTCTTATCAGTGTTTTTTTGACAGCTCTATTCTCACAATTGACTTCTCACAAGCGACATCAGCTTTTAGTATCCGCTACTCCAAATAGAGCCTTAAAATAGCAAGGATTAATTTTAATTCTGACATTTGAATGTATAATTAATGGACTAAACTTGAATTCAAATGATTTTGGAGCTCTAATCCTATTATTTTTGAACTAACTCAATTCTTGACACTTAAACTTTAGAGATACATCTCTAAGAGCATCTTCAATGGGGATCTCTATATTTAAAGATTCTCATTGTATCTTGTTTTTCAAATTTGAAAAACATGATAAGAGTAATTCAAACCATGTTCTCCATATTTTGAGAACATGATATTTTTTTATGTATATGTGTATATATATATGTATATGTAAATTATATTTATATGTATATATAATTATTATAACGATAAATTATTATTATTATTATTATTTTTAATATATTTTATTATATTTTTTAAGCTTTTATTTTATTTCAGATTTAATTACATAACTGAAATACAACAAACATTATATAATTCAAAATAAAAATATTATATTTTGAATTAATATTAAAATTCTGGGAGGTCATCATCGGGTTCGCTACGACTTCCGCATGCACTTCACCCATGTTGTTCTACTTCGTACCCGGGTACTCCATAGTCGATTCCTCCATACTGGCTTCCAACGTGCTGGTCTCCTCCGAACTGAGGTCCTCCATATTGGTCTCCTCCATATTGACTTCTGCCGTAATGGCTTTCTCGATATTGACTTCCTCCAAATTGAGGTCCTCCAAATTGAGGCCCTCCAAATTGAGGTCCTCCACGCGAGTCTTCTCCATACTAGCATCCTCCATATTGACTTCCTCCATGCTGACCTCCTCCAAACTGAGGTCCTTCATGTTGGTCTCTCCATAATGGCTTCATTCGTAACGACTACCTCCATACATGCCTGTTCTATATTCGGTTCATTTGAGTGATGAATATCCTCCAAATAATGGTTTTAAAATTTTTCCTATTCCTAATTGCTTGTTTTTTCTGTCGAAAATATCGCCACTGTGGAGTTCATTTGATGCTATGCAAATCTATCAACATGATATCATGATCTTGTTTAGCGCTCTGAAGTTCTAGTTTTTTCTTCTCATTTTTGAGTTTTAACTTCATGAGTTGTTGCATAAAAGACCTATTATTTACTCATTGTTCTTGCCCTCTCTTTAAAATCTCTAAGTTTTTTTTATTTTCATATAATAACTTAATTTTGAAAATTTTATGCATATTAAATGAATGTATTTTGATTTATGTGCAAGTTTCAAGATAAAACGTCTTATCTTCTTCTGTGTATGATAAATAATAATTAAAAAGTACTCAATATTAATCTGATTTTGTAGGTCTCGACAAGATGATTTTATTAATATATTATATGATATAATTGAAAATGTATATTAGCGGTTATGAAGTTTATAAAGTAATAAATATGTTTTGAAAAAGAAACAAATAACTAATTAAAAAAAATGCAGCCCACAACGACCATGCGTTTTGAGAAATTCAGAAATTAGAGAAAGGTTGGAGTTGCTCTAAGCCTCTAAGCTGAGAATTGGAGTGAGATTTTTATGAGAAATTCTATAAGGAGAATATATTGGAAATCGAGTCATTTTTCCCAAGATTCTGCTCATAAAATATGGATTTTATTCAGAACAAGAGTCTGTGAGTGAAATTGCTATCGTGGCCGGAGTACTGTAGCGGCTGCACGTCCTTTGAATTGTAATCGTGCACTTTTGGGACTGCGAATGACGGTATTGTCGTTGCGCCTAGGCATTGTCACAGTCGGGGTACTACCGTTGACAACACGAGAGGCCTCCGCGCACTGTCACTCATATATCTCATAATACATCTCATAAACCGGTCTTCTTTTCGCTGCTCATAGATGCAATATTACAATTTTGATATTTAATAACAATAAGTATTAGTCTTCTCGTGCCGAAATAATTTAGGAATTTGTACAACACTGTATTCACCGAGTGGGTCCCCGGGGCCCAAGGTGTCGCTAGATCCAATATTTTTAAAAGGCACTGCCCCAGGAAAGAGGGGCGGGTGAGCCTTTGGGCGGGCTCAAGGTTATTCCCAGAAGGAGGGGAGGCGAGCCTGCCCCCTCTCGCCCAGCCACAGGAAGAGGAGGCGGTCTGCGTTTAGCGTCTCAGAATGACGGGATTTTGCTGTTGGCAGGCCAAATCTGGGGGTATTTTCGTAATCTCTTAGGCCAGAATCTGGCTATCGGCAGACCAAATTCGGAAAACTATAAATAGGACCAAGGAGACACCTTTTGGGGCATCACTCTCTTGGGGCTACTCCCCCTAGGTTTCTTTGGTGGGGAAAGAGTGCCTCCAAAGGAGCCCCAAGCTCATCTATGTTGACAGGTTCCAGGCAGAGGTCCTACTTACCCAGGAAGTGCCCGGGTTCACCCTCCAGCTCGCCTTCATAGTGAGGCTGCGAGAGGGGTTCTTCAAGATGAGCTTAAAGCGAAAGACCCCCTATCCTTCGAAGAATTGATGGAAAGGGCGGCAGAAGAAATTGAGGGAGAGGAGGCCAACCCGGAGTTCTCAAAAAGGTTGGCCAAGCTGAGTGAGCCGGAGGCAAGGCAACAGGGAGGGTGCATGGAAGATCACGAAAGAAAGTTTGACCAAGGAGAGGGCTACTTCCAAGGGGAGAGACCCGACCCCCCAAGGTGGAGGCAGGGACCGAGGGCACTCCCCCCACCGCCTCAACAAACCATGGCGATTGGCTGGGGAAGAAGGAGGAGAGCCAAGAAAGCAGAAAAAAGAGGAAGAGGAAGGGATAGGGTGGTGTTACCCTACTGTGACTTCCACCAGGAAAAAGGTTACGCGACGTCCGCATGCCCCGAGTTTTTGGAAATGAGGGAGGCAAGGGGTCCGATGCAGCAACAACAACAACCGGAGGGGATCGAGGAGGATCAGGCCTGGGATGTTGGAGTCGAAGAAGGGATGTCCTGAGCTGAGTGGTGACGACCAAAAACGTTTCTACCCTTAAGTTCATGTGGTACGATGGTTTACTTTCAAACTTGATTTTTCTTGCATGTAATATGATAATTAATGTAATGAAAATTTTCAAAGTACTTAGCCCCGATGCTGGCCCGCTGACCAGGCTCCCACCAAGATGGCAGGGCCAAGGATCGCTCGGTGGCCGGATGTTTTCAAAAGTACTTAGCCCCGATGCTGGCCCGCCGACCAGGCTCCCACCAAGCTGGCAGGGCCGAGGATCGCTCGGTGGCCGGATGTTTTCAAAAGTACTTAGCTCCGATGCTGGCCCACTGACCAGACTCCCACCAAGCTGACAGGGCCGAGGATCGCTCGGTGGCCGGATGTTTTCAAAAGTACTTAGCCTCGATGCTGGCCCACTGACCAGGATCCCACCAAGCTGGCAGGGCCGAGGATCGCTCGGTGGCCGGATGTTTTCAAAAGTACTTAGCCCCGATTCTGGCTCGCTGACCAGGCTCCCACCAAGCTGGCAGGGCCGAGGATCGCTCGGTGGCCGGATGTTTTCAAAAGTACTTAGCCCCGATGCTGGCCCGCTGACCAGGCTCCCACCAAGCTAGCAGGGCCGAGGATCGCTCGGTAGCCACACAGCCACACACACACACACACACACACACACACACACACCTACATATATATACACAGCACACACACACACACAAATACATATATATATATCCACACCCACACACACCCACACACACCCCCCCCCCCCCCACACCCCCCCACCCCCCCCCCCCCCCACACCCCCCCCACACACAACACACACAAATACATATATATAAATATACACAGCCATACAAACACACATTCATATATATACACACACACACCTACATATATATACACAGCACACACACACACACACAAATACATATATATATATATACACACCCACACAAACACACATTCATATATATACACACATACACACACACACACACACACACACACACACACACACACACACATATATATATATATATATATATATATATACACAGCACACACACACACACACACACACACAAATACATATATATAAATATACACAGCCACACAAACACACATTCATATACACACACACACACCTACATATATATACACAGCACACACACACAAATACATATATATATCCACACCCACACAAACACACATTCATATATATACACACACACATACACACCTACATATATATACACGGCACACACACAAATACATATATATACATACACAGCCATACATGATGAGGTATTTTCTCCTAAGTGTGAAAGGGGCTAGCCACCTTTTGACCATGCCTTTCAAGCATGTGTTTCATGCCAAGTGTGAAAAGGGTTAGCCGTCGTTGACTATAAAATCAACATGTGCTCTTGAAGGAAGCTTCTAGGAAGGTGGCCAAATGAAGCTTCATATTATTCGACATGTGTTCTTTGACCGAGGGAAGCTTCAAGGAAGCTTCCTCCACATGCTATCTACCACCATCTACCCCTTAGTTTTGTTCTTATAAATAGGCATGAAGGAGGAGGGGTAAGGCATCCACTTCTCTCCCATCTCAAGCATTGAAAGAGTTTCTAGTGAGACCTTTGTGGCAAGCGTCTTAGTTTGGAGAGAGCTTTCGGACGTCTCAGTGACGTTGACGAGGAATACTTCGCCTACACGAATTGGATCTGGAGCAGACTTTGGCAAGGATTCGAAGAGGCATCTTGGAGAGGATTTGTGTAATCCGTCTCATCCGCCACTGACGGTAACTTGCAATTTTTCTGCTACTGTTTATTGTGTAATATTGTGTGGTGCGAAGTTGGTGAAGATCCTGTGTGGATCGAGGAGGGAAAGCCTTGTAATTGCCTATCTGTTTTACACATTTTTAGTGGCGGCTTTCCGGGTTGGACTCCGATCGTCCCGTGGTTTTCACCCTATTGGGTTTCCACGTTATATCTGCGTGTCACCTTTATTGTTCTTATTTGTGCTGTATTTTTGGTTGTGTATCGGCATACCGCTAAGCGGTCGTGTAGGTACTTGCTCGAACTAATTTGCAGGTGCTCTGGTCGGGCTTGCGTGCTCTCTAGCCCAACAAGTGGTATCAGAGCTAGGTTCATTATCAGAGCTGGTATCGGGCTGACCTATTTGGGATTCGAGACGAGTCGATCAGATATTTCGGGTTAGTGATCGGGTGCGGTAGGTGACGACCATTGGTCCGCTCCCTATCCTCTTTGATTCCTTTCTTGGAAATAGTCGGCTCAAAGAACTGAGGTCAGTCCGATCAGTGACAGAGCACGATGGAGTCTACATCGGGTTCAGGCTCCGATCAAATGGTGAAATTAAACGGCGCGAACTATCACCAGTGACACTTACTGATGGAAGATCTCATATACGTCAAGGGCTGGCATACTCCTATCTTTGAGTAGATGCCTAAAGACATGGATCCAAATAAGTGGAAGGTGGAGCACCGGAAGTTATGCGGATTCATCAGACGGTTCGTGGAACCGAACGTCTACAATCATGTCGCGAGTATCGTTGACGCGAAAATCCTTTGGAAGACCTTGGAAACATTGTATGCCAAGAGTACTGGCATCAAAAGCTATATCTACTGAAGAAGCTGGGGGAGTTTAGATACAGAGAGGGATCCCCTATCTTGGATCATGTGAACGAGTTTCAAGGTATTATCGATCAACTTACTGCTATGAAGGTGACCTTTGAGGACGAGGTCAATGCATTATGGCTGCTGAAGTCTCTTCCAGACTCTTGGGAGATGGTTAGAGTTTCTCTAATCAACTCCTCTCCCGGGGGCATCATTACTATGGAGATTGCCAAGAGTGGCATCCTGAACGAAGAGGTGAGAAGAAAGTCTCAAGGGATATCAGACTCTTCTTCACGAGCTGACATCCTCTACACTGAGCCCAGGGGGAGAGGCAGGAGCAAGAGTATAGAAAGGAAGAGCGAGAGAGGACAAAGCAGGGGGAAGTCCAAGTCACGTTATCAAAACGTGGAGTGCCACTATTATCATAAGAAGGGGCATATTCAGAAGTTCTGTTATTCTCTAAAGAATGACGAAAGGAAGAAAGGAGTGGCTACTGATGATAGGAAGGAGAGTCACACTGCAGTTATTGATACGCCCGAAACCGGTGTGTATTTTAAACGCAAGAGCACGTGCCGTGTCAAGTAATAAAGTGAGAATCGAGATCATTTCCACGGAGAGGTGGGTGATTCAGTGCTTGCAATTACCAGTGCTGCCTTTTCTTTAAATTCAAGCGGAATAATATGATGGTTCAAAGTAATAAAAATCTTGAAATAAAACTTCTAATTACGGGATTTAAACTAAGAAACGGGAGGAAAATATTTTGTTATTAGTGATCAAAGATAATCTTGTATCGTGATTTCCTAAGTCTAGTGTGACAAGCCTTTGAAGATAGTTTTGCGATGATGAGTGGTAACATGTCTTGCAACGATTTTAGAATAGAAATCCGTACCTCTCGATATCGGAAGTCCCTAGTTCTCTATTACTCCGGAGATGAAATAAGAACCGCATAAAGGATGAAAACCAAAGTTGCTAGTATCAAGAGGAAATCTCTTTCTCCCTTCAAATACTATACCGAATCCACGATATACTTACGCGACTCCTCTCTCGATTTATGAAGCGCAGTAAAAAGATAAAATCTTGGCCAAAGATTTCAAATTAAAGATCATGAATTAAGCACAAACATTCACCAATCAATCACAAATCCAGAAATTTAAAAAGTTGTCATCACACTTGACAAAGTACTCTCACAATACAAGATTAAAACAAATTAGTTCATCACAATGGGGGAAGAACACCACAAAATCAGAAAGATCTTACAGTGCATGGTGTAGAAAAAATTGAAATAGCGTAGGAATTCCGTCACCGAAGAGTGTCGAACCGCTCCTTCTTCAAAATTCGGCCAGCCCTAACCTTCTTCCTCCTTTTTTTCGAGTTCCCCCCTTTCTCTCTAAAAACTCTATTTTATATTTTCTCTAGATGCCATTTACTCCCTCCAAATACTGCTAAATAAGTCCCACGCGTTTCCCAAGGGACGCCACCTTCCAATTTTGTGAATGACGGTTGTTTTAAAATTTCGGAATTTTGAATTCGCCAAAAAAGGTTGCAACCTTCATTTCTGGGTGTTGCAACACTCGCGATGTGCCTGCATTACCAAACTGCAAATTGAACATTGCAACTATTTATTTTCCGTGCGTTGCAACCTTTTTCCAGGATATGTGAATTTTGGCTGTTTTCTTTTTCCAATCCGATTCCTTTGGCACACCTGTCAAGAAAACAATGGAAAAAGACCAACTTAGCCTTGAATTTAATAACAAAACATTTACTTACATTTTTATCATATTTATGCGTATTCAAGCCAGATTAACCGAGTATTTCGTCAGAACTAATGGCCTAGATAACTTCTTTTTAGAAGTTATCACACCCCCACACTTGAACCTTTGCTAGGCCCGAGCAAAGAGAAATAACATCTCAATAATTAGGTGTCCGATAATTATCACACCAAAAATTAAAATGCTCCATTACTTAACCGGAATTAATCAAAGATACTCAAGAAGTTCGCTTTACTCAACCGATAAGCTTGTAAATCATTAAGAGTTCAAACATCACAAATCCATTAACTTGATAAAAGATAAAGCACCATTAAGAATTTTAGTGTTGTGTGTGTGTGTCTTCTTCAAAATTATTTACTCCCCCGCACTTTTTCATTGAACCTCCGCAATAATCTGGAAGGGTAAGAATAAGCTAAGTCTTTGTGCTAGCGTCGATACAAATTAGCAGCTTACGTGAATGTAGGTTTAGCTTTGGCTTGGTTGGCAATTCTTAAACAGGCTTTGATAGTAGTGGCATGGTAATTCCCTAGTTAGTAATCATAATAATTCACCATATTATGAGGGTTGATCAACACACATTTTTTTTTAAATAACCACAGTTGGGATCATTCCGGGTATAAGTGTACATACCTAGGCCACGTATCACTATGATGCTTTTTTTTCATTTTTTTTTTTGTAAATCATAGTTGGGATCATTCCAAACATACACATCGCATGCTTAGGCCGCATATCACTATGACTTTTAACTTTTTTTTTTTTAATTCCATCATAGTCGGGATCATTCCAAGTATGTATACATATACCCAGGCCGCATATCACTATGACTTATATATTAAGAATAAACCACCCATAATAGGTTAACTTATTACGACACAACTAGTGAGCATATAGGGAATTTGGTCATTCAGTAGTGGATAGCAAAATGATACAGAACCAGTCAAAGAATCTCATGAAAGATCAAATTGGTTTAGCTACTAAAATATTATCTTGGCTCACCACATTAACTTAGTTCTTACTCACCCCCCTTTCTTATTTTTAGAATTCCACATCAAAAGATTTCGAAGAAGTAAACTAAAGTTGAAGAAGGTTGTGCATGGATCAAACGCTTAAGAGTGCCTTACCAAAAAAAAAATCTTGCTAATTTCAAATTCAAAATCTGAACTCCTAGGATTTCCTAGCCATACCAGTTAATTATCATTGAACATCAAGAATAGCATATCGACTAAGTACGGTCATCGTACGGATTATTAAAATCATGAGTGATCAAATTACCTAACACAACAATTTTAGGGGCGAATTCTAGCCATCACCCCCACACTGAAAGTCTTGCTGGACCCTAGCAAGGTTGGTGTGATTACCTAAAATTTCTTCTCCATAAAATTGAAACGGTGCCAGCATATAAAAGAATTGCGATAAATAAAATTGAAACGAAAGTACTCCCCTAAAATTTCTGAGGTAGGCCGTCTGTAGCAGTGGTTGTCCTTACTCCGTCTGCTCCTTTGCTTGGAGAGCATCTCTAGCAAATCCCGATTTCAAGACAACAACCTGTCACTTGCAAGCATGTATATATAGAAAAAGGGTGAAAGTGACATATATTAAAATGTAGGACATTAAAAACTGATAACACCTCCAACTCAAGCATATAATAACCATAGAAGTCTTATAATAGACACTTATATATTTTCCACTTCAGCCTAAAGCATTCACAGATATAGGTAAGCAAGCAAAAGCTGACAGACTATATTGTCTTAAACGTAAAATGCATACTCAAAACGCAAAAATTGTTTTAAAAATAAACTTGAAATGCATAAGATCATCAGCAGATCTCAATCATCACGGTCCTCGTCCATCGTAATTCGTCAAACTGACAACTAACCGAAAATCCAACTATCTTACTTCACAAAAACGAGAACTAAATATAAATGATGGGTTGCCTCCCACCTAGCGCCTAATTTACCGTCCTGGCAGGACGGTACGAAACTAGAGAAGCATTATACTCGACACTTCCCTGTCATAATCGTCTGTCAGGTATGGTTTCAGTCTTTCTCCGTTAACCTTGAACTCAGTCCCGTCAGTTTCATTAATGATGGTTACCGCGCCATAAGGATGCACGATTTTAACCTTAAACGGGCCCGACCAACGAGACTTTAGTTTTCCTGGAAACAATTTTAAGCGGGAATTGAATAAGAGGACAAGTTGTCCCGGCTCAAAATGTTTTTCCTTCATGCGTCGATCGTGCCACTTCTTCGTACGCTCCTTATAGATTCGTGAGTTCTCATACGCTTGCATCCGAATTTCCTCTAGTTCATTCAATTGCAATAATCTCTTCTTACCGGCGTCCCGAAAATCATAATTTATTTTCTTAATCGCCCAAAACGCCCGGTGTTCTAACTCTAGAGGAAGATGACAAGACTTCCCGTAGACCATCCTATACGGGGTCAGCCCAATGGGAGTTTTAAAAGCAGTGCGGTATGCCCATAATGCATCCGTGAGTTTCTGTGACCAGTCTCTACGATTGATACTCACTGTCTTTTCTAAAATCTTTTTAATCTCCCTATTTGATACCTCCGCCAAATCGTTTGTCTGGGGATGATAAGCAAGTGCAACTTTATGGGTTACTCCGTATTTATTTAATAATGACTTGAATTGACTATTACAGAAATGACTTCCCCCGTCGCTAATGATTGCTCTGGGAACCCCGAATCGATTGAATATATGGTTTTTTAGAAAATTCAGTACCACTTTGCCGTCGTTCTTAGGGGTCGCTATCGCCTCCACCCATTTAGACACATAGTCTACTGCCAATAATATATATAAATTACCATTCGAGTTCACGAACGGACCCATAAAATCCATCCCCCATACATCAAATAATTCGATTTCTAGCATTATGTTCATGGGCATTCCATCATTCTTTCTTATATTCTCACTTCTTTGATATCTATCACATTGTTTAACAAACATGTTAACATCCTTAAATAAACTAGGCCAGAAGAATCCGGCCTCTAACACCTTCATTGCCGTCCTTGTGCCCATGAAATGACCTCCGTACGGAGAGTTATGACACTTCTCTAAAATTGATCTCATTTCGCTCTCCGGTACACATCTCCTCACAACTCCATCAGCTCCGATCTTGAATAAATAAGACTCGTCCCAAAGATAGGAGCGAGCCTCATGTACAAACCTTTTTCTTTGTTGATAGGAAAAGCCAGGAGGCAAAATATTACTTACTAGATAATTCACATAATCAGCGTACCAAGGTGTGGTGCTCTCATGAATGGCTAACACTCTCTCATCTGGAAATCTCTCGTCGATTTCAGGATTATATGAAGGCTGTGTAGACTCAATTCTGGAAAGGTGATCCGCAACCGGATTATCCGTACCTTTCCTATCTTTGATCTCTACGTCGAATTCTTGCAACAGAAGCACCCATCTAATTAATCTAGGCTTAGCGTCCTTTTTCTCCATGAGGTAACGGATCGCAGCGTGGTCCGTAAAAACCGTACTCTTTGTGCATAACATATACGATCTAAATTTTTGAAAGGCAAACACTACTGCTAGTAATTCCTTTTCTGTGGTTGTGTAATTAATTCGTGCATCAATTAGGGTCTTACTAGCGTAGGCTATTGTGTGAAAAACTTTCTCACGTACCTGTCCCAAGACAACTCCTACTGCGTAATCACTCGCGTCACACATAAGGACAAACGGTTCCTCCCAATCGGGAGTGATAACGATAGGGGCCGTGGTCAGACGATTTTTTAAGGTGTCAAATGCATGTAAACAATCGTCAGTAAACTGAAATTTAACATCTTTCTCTAGCAGTCCACTCAATGGTTTTACAATTTTCGCAAAGTCTTTAATGAATCTTCGATAGAAGCCCACATGTCCTAAAAAACTACGCAACATTTTTACATTCTTGGGTGGTGGCAGTCTTTCAATCACATCTAACTTTGCTTTATCTACTCCTAAACCATCCCTTGAAACATGATGACCGAGCACAATCCCTTCTCGCACCATGAAATGACATTTCTCCCAATTCAATACGAGATTAGTCTCAACACACCGCGCCAGCACTTTCTTCAAACAAGCTAAACATGCATCGAACGAATTACCGAAAATAGAAAAGTCATCCATAAAAATTTCAATACCATCGTCCATAATATCAGAGAAAATAGCAATCATGCATCGCTGAAAAGTAGCGGGTGCATTACATAGACCAAATGGCATCCTTCTAAAAGCGAATGTCCCATAGGGACATGTGAACGTGGTCTTCTCCTGATCCTCTGGGGCTATCGTAATCTGGTTATATCCTGAATAGCCATCAAGAAAACAGAAGAAATCGTTTCCTGCTAACTTATCTAAGACTTGATCGATAAAAGGCAACGGAAAATGATCTTTTCGTGTGGCTTTATTCAGCTTTCTGTAATCCATACAGATACGCCAACCGGTAATCGTTCTCGTAGATACTAAATCATCTTTCTCATTTCGTACGACCGTCATACCTCCTTTTTTCGGTACACATTGCACCGGTGACACCCATGAGCTATCCGAGATAGGGTAAATAATCCCTGCGTCTAGCCATTTAATAATTTCCTTCTTTACCACCTCTTTCATAGGTGGACTAAGACGACGCTGGGGTTCAATAGATCCCGTAAAAGATTCTTCCAAAAGAATCTTGTGCATACATAGTGATGGGCTAATCCCTCGGATATCAGCTATGGTCCACCCTATGGCCGTCTTAAATTGAGTTAGCAATTCTAAAAGCATTTGATGTTGATCATGTGGTAATTTAGAATTGACAATAACCAGCAATGTGTTATTTTCTCCTAAATATGCATACATAAGATGACCGGGGAGAGGCTTCAACTCAAGAATCGGCGGACTAATAATAGAGGGCTTGTCCGCCAACGACTTTTTTGGCATCTCAAAAGGTTCCGGTTTTCTATAAAAATTGGGTTGTTTCTCAAATACTTCGAGACAATCTCGAATTTCCTCTTCATCATCCGAAATCTCCTCATGCATCAAAAATCGAGTTAACAAATCATCTTGCTTTGCGGATTTAATATTCAAATTGTATTCATGAATTGAAATTTGGTTCACCGATTCCATATTATCTTCTTGATTCTGGGGGAATTTCATAGCTTTAAGTACATTAAAGGTTACTTGTTCGTCATTAACTCTCATGGTCAACTCCCCCTTCTGCACGTCTATCAATGTCCTTCCCGTGGCTAAGAAAGGTCTCCCTATGATAATGGGAACCTCCTTATCTTCCTCCATATCTAAGACAACGAAATTCGCAGGGAAAATAAACTTGTCCACTTTTACTAAGACATCTTCCACTATTCCTTTTGGGAAAGCAAGGGTTCTATCAGCCAATTGCAAGGTGATGGAAGTCTTAGCGATTTCTCCTAAACCAAGCTTCCTATAGATCGAAAACGGCATCAAATTGATGCTCGCACCAAGATCACATAATGCCTTTCCCTCGAATTGATACCCTATGGAGCACGAAATGGTAAAACTCCCCGGATCTTTCAATTTAGGCGGGAGTTTCTTTTGAAGAATAGCACTACACTCCTGTGTGAGTGATACCGTCTCATTTGCTCCTAATTTCCTCTTCTTAGATAAAATGTCTTTCATGAACTTTACGTAGCTTGGCATTTGCTCCAAAGCTTCCGCGAAAGGAATATTAATTTGCAGTTTTTTAAATATTTCTATAAATTTTTGGAACTGTTGATCAAGCTTGCTCTTCTTTAACCGTTGAGGGAATGGTGGTGGTGGATAGACCTTTATGTTATCATTTCTCTTTTTATCTTCATTGATTGATTTTCTCTCGGTCTCTCCTAATACTTCCACTGCTCCTTCCTTTTCATTCTCATTCTCTTCTAACTTATCATTAGGAACACTAGGACTAACGATCTCCAACTTCTTCTCTTCGCCAACCTGTTCCTCTTCTTCATTCTTAGACCTACCCACTAATTCTTTACCACTCCGTAAAGTGACAACTTTGCATTGAGGATTATCTCCCTTCGGATTCGGGGTCGTATCCGTGGGAAGTGACCCTTGGGGTCTAAGACTCAAAGCATTAGCAATTTGACCTAGCTGTGATTCAATGACACGCAATGACCCCTCTAAACTAGAAATGCGCGCATCCCTCTTCTGCATGGATTCTATAAGTACCTCATCCGATAATTTCCTATATGACCCTTGTGGATTATAATTATTGTTTTGGGGTGGATGAGGGTTTGAGTTAAAACCAGGTGGATATGTCACTCCGGAATTATTCTTCCATGAGAAATTTGGATGATTGCGCAATTCCGGGTTATAATAGTTTGGGACCGCATTGTTATGTCTTGGTTGTCCACCTATATAATTAATTTCCTCATTATGACCAATAAGTTGTTCAACCGTGAGTGATTGGTTCATGGGCGTTGAAGGGGTGACAATGCTATTGACATGTGAGTGTGGTTGGGCTTGATTCAAAGTCAAAGCATCTAATCGCTTATTCATAGAGTTGAACTGTGCAGTGATTTGTGCGGCGAAAGAAGTGAGTTGATCAACTTGGTGAAGACCTGCCGTAAAAGATGAACCTTGTCGCTCAGATGAATGATAATTATTAGACGATAAGTCGTCTAAGATCGCATAGGCATCCTCAGGATATTTATTCATTAAAGATCCTCCCGCAGCTCCATCCACTTGAATCATAGTAGATGTCTGGAGGCCGTTGTAGAAGGTCCACACCTGCTGGTGAATGGCCAAGCCATGGTGAGGACACTTCCGCAACAATTCCTTAAACCTTTCCCATGCATCGTAAAGTGTCTCCCTGTTCCCTTGCATAAAAGTAGATATGTCGCGCATAAGCTTAGCAGTTTTCGATGGAGGAAAGTATTTAGCTAAGAATTTCTCTATCAAAGCTGCCCAAGTAGTAATGGACCCATTGGGTAGAGAATTCAACCAATCCTTTGCTTTTCCCTCCAAAGAGAATGAGAATAACCTAAGTTTTATAGCTTCCTCCGATGCGCCATTGATTTTAAATGTGTCGCATATTTCGATGAAAGTTCTCAAATGGGAGTTAGGGTCTTCATGATTAAGGCCTCCAAACTTATTATGTTGAACGAGTTGCATTGTCGTAGAGTCTATTTTAAAGTTATTCGCTTCATTTGCCGGCCTAGTTATACTAAACTGCAATCCTCCCCTTAAGGGCATATTATAATCACGACATGTTCTCCTAATTTCAGCGGGTTGACCATTCTGATCTACCTGACCTTCTTGTCCTACATCATCCTGATGATTTTCATTATTAACATTTCGCTGATTAAGATTCATGGTTGATGAGTTTAATTGTTCTACTCGAGTCGCTTTCCTATTTTGTCTACACGTCCGCTCAATCTCTAGATTTAAAGGCAATAGTTCAGATAATCGATATCGGGACATGCACTAACAAAACAAACATAATAAAGATAAACAAAGCAGAAGAAAACAGAACAGAAATAAAAACTTGAGCTCTAAATACTCCGGATTTACTAATATTGCAAGAAAGGACACTAAATTATTTGCACCTCCCCGGCAACGGCGCCAAAAACTTGATACGCCCGAAACCGGTGTGTATTTTAAACGCAAGAGCACGTGCCGTGTCAAGTAATAAAGTGAGAATCGAGATCGTTTCCACGGAGAGGTGGGTGATTCAGTGCTTGCAATTACCAGTGCTGCCTTTTCTTTAAATTCAAGCGGAATAATATGATGGTTCAAAGTAACAAAAATCTTGAAATAAAACTTCTAATTACGGGATTTAAACTAGAGAAACGGGAGGAAAATATTTTGTTATTAGTGATCAAAGATAATCTTGTATCGTGATTTCCTAAGTCTAGTGTGACAAGCCTTTGAAGATAGTTTTGCGATGATGAGTGGTAACACGTCTTGCAACGATTTTAGAATAGAAATCCGTACCTCTCGATATCGGAAGTCCCTAGTTCTCTATTACTCCGGAGATGAAATAAGAACCGCATAAAGGATGAAAACCAAAGTTGCTAGTATCAAGAGGAAATCTCTTTCTCCCTTCAAATACTATACCGAATCCACGATATACTTACGCGACTCCTCTCTCGATTTATGAAGCGCAGTAAAAAGATAAAATCTTGGCCAAAGCTTTCAAATTAAAGATCATGAATTAAGCACAAACATTCACCAATCAATCACAAATCCAGAAATTTAAAAAGTTGTCATCACACTTGACAAAGTACTCTCACAATACAAGATTAAAACAAATTAGTTCATCACGATGGGGGAAGAACACCACAAAATAAGAAAGATCTTACAGCGCATGGTGTAGAAAACAATGAAATAGCGTAGGAATTTAGTCACCGAAGAGTGTCGACCCGCTCCTTCTTCAAGATCCGGCCAGCCCTAGCCTTCTTCCTCTCTTCTTTCGAATGCCCCCTCCTTCTCTCCTTAAAAACTTTCCAATATATTTCTCCAGATCTCCCTTTAATCCCTCCAAATACTGCTAAATAAGTCCCACGCGTTTCCCAAGGGACGCCACCTTCCAATTTTGTGAATGACGGTTGTTTTAAAATTTCGGAATTTTGAATTCGCCAAAAAAGGTTGCAACCTTCATTTCTGGGTGTTGCAACACTCGCGATGTGCCTGCATTACCAAACTGCAAATTGAACGTTGCAACTATTTATTTTCCGTGCGTTGCAACCTTTTTCCAGGATATGTGAATTTTGGCTGTTTTCTTTTTCCAATCTGATTCCTTTGGCACACCTGTCAAGAAAACAATAGAAAAAGACCAACTTAGCCTTGAATTTAATAACAAAACATTTACTTACATTTTTTATCATATTTATGCGTATTCAAGCCAGATTAACCGAGTATTTCGTCAGAACTAATGGCCTAGATAACTTCTTTTTAGAAGTTATCAGTTATTGCATCTACAGAGGATGATGTCATCATTGTTGGAGATGACGTCACAGCTGCACTCTCTTGTGATGACCGAAGCTGGATTGTTGATTCAGGTGCTTCTGCACATGTCTCCCACAACAGAGCGTTGTTTGCCACCTACACGACTCACGACTGTGGAGTGCTTAGGATGGGCAATGGTGACACGCCGAAAGTCATCGGGAGGGGAGACATGCACCTGAAGACGAGCACTGGAGGATTGCTAATCCTAAGAGATGTGCGACATGTTCCTGATTTCCGCTTCAACCTAGTTTCAGTTGGGAAGCTAGGTGATGAAGGACACTTAAGTGTCTTTGGTGGAGATTTTTGGAAGTTAATCAAGGGGTCGCTGGTAGTGGCCAGAGGTTATAGAGACACTGGCCTATACTATATGGAGGGGAGACCTGAAGCTGCTCAGGCCAACACCATTAGAGATGGGGCATCCACATCCCTATGGCATAGGAGACTGAGTCACATTAGCCAGAAGGGTCTGGGATGTCTTTCCCGAAATAAGATGATCTCTGATCTATCTGTGGATCAGTTAGAGAGATGTGACCATTGCATGACTGGAAAGCAGAATAGAGTTTCATTCAGCCACAGCTCCACCAGGAGATCCGAGCCACTAGAGCTCGTACATACTGATGTATGCGGACCACTGAAGGTCCAGACGAGAGGAGGGGCGTCTTACTTTGTGACGTTCATTGATGAATATTCGAGAAACCTTTGGGTCTATGCTATTAAGACCAAAGGTGAGGTTCTCGATACTTTTCGAAGATTCCACGCTGAGGTGGAGAGGCAATCTGGGAAGAAGTTAAAGTGCATCAGGTCCGACAACGGGGGAGAGTATATTGGTCCTTTTGATGAGTATTGTAGAGAGCAAGGGATCAGACATGAAAAGACTCCACCCAAGACGCCGCAGCTAAATGGCGTAGCTGAAAGGATGAACAGGACCTTGATGGAGAGGGTGAGGTTCATGCTATCCGAGTCAAAGCTACCTGGCATGTTTTGGGGTGAGGCTTTATACACAGCTGCACATGTCATCAACCTATCTCCCAGTTATGCATTGCAGGAGGATATTCCTGATAAGGTCTGGTATGGGAAGGACCCTTCGTATAGTCACTTGAGGGTCTTCGGCTGCAAAGCCTTTGTGCACATCCCTCAGGATGAAAGATCGAAGTTAGATTCTAAGACCCGTCAATGCATATTTTTGGGATATGGACACAGCGGCGAGTTTGGCTACAGGTTCTTTGATCCGGTTGAGAAGAAGCTTGTACGCAGTCGCGACGCCATATTTTGTGAGGATCAGACTATGCTTGATCCTGAAAAGACTGAGAAGGCTGACTCTCACACTGATGAAGAGTCTCCTATGACTGGAGGTGACGATACTGAGGAGGCCGCAGAGCCTGATCCAGTGCAGGGAAATGAGCCACTTCCAGGCCATGAGGACATGAATGATGGCGAGCCTACAGAGGACATCATTGATGATGTTCCCATACCAGCAGCTGAGCTTGCTCCACGGAGGTCTGATCGAGTCAGACAACCATCTTCGAGATACTCTGCTACTGAGTATATTTTGTTGACTGATGCGGGGGAGCCCGAGTGCTTTGATGAAGCAGTGCAGAGCTCAGAGAAGAAAGAGTGGATGGTTGCTATGCATGAGGAGATGTAGTCTCTGCATGAGAACCATACTTATGAGCTGGTACGATTGCCTAAGGGCAAGAAGGCTCTGAAGAATCGATGGATTTTTAGAGTAAAGCAGGGAGACCCCTCGACACCACTCAGATACAAGGCAAGATTAGTGGTGAAGGGTTTTAGTCAGAAACAGGGAGTTGATTTTGATGAGATCTTATCTCCTGTTGTGAAGATGTCGTCTATCCGGGTTGTTCTTGGCCTTGCTGCAAGGCTAGACCTGGAGATTGAGCAGATGGATGTCAAGACCGCCTTTCTGCATGGCGATCTTGAGGAGGAGCTTTATATGGAGCAGCCTGAAGGCTTCATGGTGAAAGGGAATGAGAGTCTAGTCCGTCGTCTGAAGAAGAGTTTGTATGACCTGAAGCAGGCCCCGCGACAGTGGTACAAGAAGTTCGATGCTTTTATGGGGGAGATCGACTTCAGGAGGACCACCCTTGATCACTGCGTGTTTGTGAAGCAGTACGCACCATAGGATTTCATTATTTCACTCCTTTATGTTGACGACATGCTGATAGTCGGAAGAAGCACTGCGCGCATTGTCGAGCTGAAGCGGCAGTTGAGCTCCACATTTGCGATGAAGGGCTTGGGAGCTGCGAAGACCATCCTAGGGATGCATATTCGGAGAGACAGAGGCTCCAAGTTACTTTGGTTGTCGCAGGAAAGATATATCAGGAAGGTGCTACAGAGATTTAGTATGGATCAGGCGAAGAAGGTGAGCACGCCGCTTGCAGCTCACTTCAGACTTACCGCTGACCAGTGCCCGAGCACACCTGAGGAGAAAGAGGAGATGCAGAAGGTCCTCTATGCTTCTGCAGTTGGTAGTCTTATGTATGCCATGATATGCACTCGCCCTGATATAGCGCATGTTGTAGGCACTGTGAGCAGGTTTCTCTCCAATCCCGGAAGAGAACATTGGAGCGCTGTGAAATGGATTCTGAGGTACTTGCATGGGACGTCAGACTTGACGTTAAGGTTTGGAGATAGTGAGCCAGAGCTACTGGGCTACACTGATGCTGATATGGCTGGAGATTTGGACTCCAGACGATCGACCTCTGGGTACCTGATCCTATTTGCAGGGGGAGCTGTGTCATGGCAGTCGAGACTGCAGAAGTGCGTTGCACTGTCGACTACGGAGGCAGAATTTATTGCAGTCACTGAGGCAGGAAAAGAGCTTCTTTGGATGAAGCGTTTCATCAAAGAGTTGAGTTTCACTCAGGAGCGCTACACACTCTTATGTGACAGTCAGAGCGCGATTCATTTAGGGAAGAACCCCACCTTCCACTCGAGATCCAAGCATATTGATACGCGGTATCATTGGATACGCGATACTCTAGAGCAGAGAGAGCTGGATTTGTAGAAGGTGCACACAGATGACAATGGAGCGGATATGCTTACGAAGACTGTGTCGAGGGGGAAGTTCGAACATTGTGTGAAGATCGCTGGCATGGCGATCTCTTCCACATAAATGCAAAGGGGATAAACTGTTGGGTACAGTTCCCGTCCTTTGTGGAGAAAACTGTGGATTCGAGTTTTACTAACTCGAACTTGGTGGCGCTGGATCTATCGACATATGGAGGAGACATGAAGGTCTTACCAAATGAAGATTATTAGAAGGACACATTTTTCACTTAGTCGAAAAGGGGGAGATTTGATGAGGTATTTTCTCCTAAGTGTGAAAGGGGCTAGCCACCTTTTGACCATGCCTTTCAAGCATGTGTTTCATGCCAAGTGTGAAAAGGGTTAGCCGTCGTTGACTATAAAATCAACATGTGCTCTTGAAGGAAGCTTCTAGGAAGGTGGCCAAAGGAAGCTTCATATTATTCGACATGTGTTCTTTGACCGAGGGAAGCTTCAAGGAAACTTCCTCCACATGCTATCTACCACCATCTACCCCTTGGTTTTGGCCTTATAAATATGCATGAAGGAGGAGGGGTAAGGCATCCACTTCTCTCCCATCTCAATCATTGAAAGAGTTTCTAGTGAGGCCTTTATGGCAAGCGTCTTAGTTTGGAGAGAGCTTTCGGACGTCTCAGTGACGTTGACGAGGAATACTTCGCCTACACGAATTGGATCTGGAGCAGACTTTGGCAAGGATTCGAAGAGGCATCTTGGAGAGGATTTGTGTAATCCATCTCATCCGCCACTGACGGTAACTTGCAATTTTTCTGCTACTGTTTATTGTGTAATATTGTGTGGTGCGAAGTTGGTGAAGATCCTGTGTGGATCGAGGAGGGAAAGCCTTGTAATTGCCTATCTGTTTTACACATTTTTAGTGGCGGCTTTCCGGGTTGGACTCCGATCATCCCGTGGTTTTCACCCTATTGGGTTTCCACGTTATATCTGCGTGTCACCTTTATTGTTGTTATTTTGTGCTGTATTTTTGGTTGTGTATCGGCATACCGCTAAGCGGTCGTGTAGGTACTTGCTCGAACTAATTTGCAGGTGCTCTGATCGGACTTGCGTGCTCTCTAGCCCAACAATACAAACACAAACCTACATATATATATACACACACACACACACACACACACATATATATATATATATATAGAGCAGCACACACACACAAACCTAAATATACACACACACACACACATACATATATAGAGCAGCACACACACACACATACATATATATATAGAGCAGCCATCTCACATACACATACATATATACATCACACACACACACAATCAAGCACAAACACAATAAAAATTTCATTCAAACAAAAATTGGGTGAGTATACACCTAAAATAACAAAAAAAAATCATATCCCTACAAAAATTACAAATGAATAGAGGATTTCGGGTGAGTAGATACCTGATGTTGGATCTCGAAGAGTTGAGGCTGTTAGGAGAGGAGATCGGGTGCAGAAACGGTGTCGATTGGGAGCAGAAATCGGAAGAGTAATCGATTGAGAGCCGGCGTTCAATCGATTGGGAGCCGGCGCACTGGAGAAGAGGGAGCCGGCGCACTTCGATTGGAGAAGAGAGGCGAGGAAGAAGGAGGACTCGCGGAGCTAGGTTTCGCCGTCGGGGGGATTCGGGAAGAAGAAGAGAAGACGCGAGAGGAGGAGCTAGGTTTCGCCGATCGGGGGGATTCGGGAAGAAGAAGAGACGCGATAGGAGATCGCGCTTGCGGCGCGGTGGAGCTGGAGGAAAATAGCGCGGATCAGCCCTAGGAATAAACTGCGTATATTTAGAACCACCGTTTGGGAGCTGACGCCATCCAAACACAGCTTATGAAGGAACCTCCGTTTTTTACCTGCCGCACCGGAGCTTATAAGCTACGCCAAACGGTACCTAAAACAAAAATTCCACAATTTTCATGTTTATATTCTCATAGTCCACATCTCCTGTACATTTCTACTGCTTTTCTGACAACTTTGATTCCACCTCCAATTTCTCACCACAGCTTTTCCTACCACCACAGCCATCCCAAACAGAATCTCAAACGGCTCCTTTTTTGCTTCAATAATACCAAATGCATATATATTTAGGCTTCATTTGGCGCAGCGGGGGCGGGCGGAGACGGCGGCTCGATCCGCCGGTTTGAAACTGGAGGGGGGAGGCGGCAGCTCCAAAAGCCGCTTTTAGCGGCGTTTCTCCTTGCGGGCGGGTGGAAACGGAGCAAACGCCGCCGGAGGGGCATTTGTTTTGCCGCCTTCCGGCGGCGTTTGCCCCAAACGGAACGCCGCCCCAAACGAAGCCTTAATGAAATGGAGCTTTCTAGCGGATGAAACGGAACACATAAGCTCTCCAGGCCGAAGAAGCTGCTTAATTTATGGCCCATCTGACTTGCGTGCACTGTTGCCCGTTGATGCGGCACAACATTTTTATGAAAAATTTTAAGTGCAAATCAGTTTTGGCTATGTGCAAATCGTATTTTCAAAAAAATGGCCAAAACAGCTATGTGCAGACCTGCCCTTTACGGGTTCACACTTTATGGTTTTTTAATTTGATTTACACTTAACTTGATTTGCACAGCGGAAATTGGTGTGCACATAACAAAATTTTCTGTGCGTTGAGCGCATAATGAGCATCCTGCACGATTGTATTTTCTTACAAAAATACAATTGTAACGTCATATACAGTTGTAATGGACTGTATTTGTACATTTATTTTTGCCTCAAAAATACAGTTGTAAAATAGTTTAAAAATATACACATTTTCTACAACTGTATTTTTACACATTTTCACCCCAAAATATACACATATAAGTAGTCATGAACATAAAAACCGGGCCTGACGGGCCGGCCCGAGACCGGCCCGGTCAAGCCCGGCCCGGTTCAGGCCCGAACCGGGCCGAGCCCTTACCCGGGACCCTGAAAGGGCCCCGGTTTGGCCGTGGTACCCGGCCCGGTACCCGGCCCGGTCCGGGCCGGGTAAAGCCCGAAAATCGGGCTAGCCCGAGACCGGGCCGGCCATAGCCCGATCCGGTCTCGGGCTATGCCCGATTGAGCCTAACGGCTCTTATTAGAGCCGTTAGGCTCATCATGACAGCCATGCTGCCATGAGAGAGCAACCAGCGGCTCTCTCTCAAGAGAGCCGTTGGCTGCTCTTTTATTTCTTTCTTTCTTTTTTTTAATTAAAAAACAAAACAAAAAATATCCTATAAATACCCCCCCTCCCCTCTCTCTTTTCTCACACCCCACCCATCTCTCTCTCTCTCTCTCTCTCTCTCTCTCTCTCTCTCTCTCTCTCTTAGCTCTCCCAATGGCGTCGTCCTCCACAACTCCAGCTTCGTCTTCCCAAAGTACGACTTCGGTGGTGGAGCACAACCGTAGAGCGAGTATTTGGGAGCATTTCGAGATGGTCCTAATCGAGACCGAAAGAAAAGCGCGCTGCAAGATGTACTCGAAGTTGCTATCCATCAGCGGCAACTCGACGCTCGTTAGACACCAGAAGTCTTGCGAGTCGCCCCGAGTCAAGTCAAGCCCAAATTTCTGGAGCCGGGCAGATTTGGACGTACGATCAAATGCGACAGCGAGAGCTGCATGCGAAGTTCGTCATCAAACGCGGGCTGCCATTCAGCGTCTTCGACAATGACGACGGCACAGAGTACATACATGGGGGGCTTCAGCCCAAATACCAAAATGTTAGTAGAATTACTTTAAGGCACGACACGATTAGGTTATATTTAGAAGCAAAACAAGAATTAATTAGGTATTTTGAAAATTTCGAAGGACGTGTTAGTCTAACGAGCGACGTTTGGACGAGTAATTTAAATTTAGGATTAACTTATCTTTGCATCACTTGTCATTGGATTGATCCCATTTCGTGGGAGCAAAATAAACGCGTAATATGTTTTGCAGGTTTTGAATTCCCGCACACGGCTATAGCTTTATATAAAGTTATTATGAAATGTGCGTGGGAATTTAAAATTAACGATAAAATACTTAGTTTTTCTCTTGATAACGCCTCCAATAATGGCGCCGCAATTGAATTGTTAAAACGAGATTTAAAACCATTTCTCAACGGCGCGTTTTTTCATACTAGATGTGTTTGTCACGTCCTAAATTTAGTGGTACAGGATAGTTTAAAGGCAATGTCACCATATATTAATAAAATTCGCGACATGTTAAAAACAATTTATTGTACTAAACAACGAGCTCAAGATTTTAGAAAATTTTGTAAAGCACAAAATCAGAAATATTTGAAACCACAATTAGATATGCCTATTAGATGAAACTCAACCTATAAAATGTTAAAAAGAGCCGTTCTACAAAAAGATCTTCTAATGGAATATTATAGTTTGCTTAATATTGAACACGGTTTAGGTGAAACTGATTGGAATATTATAGAATATTATATAGATTTACTAAAGTGTTTTTATAGGGCCACCGTTTCTTTATCTGGAGTGTATTATCCAACGAGCGCATTAGTAATTGAACATTTCGTACATATCACAGAAAGATTTAGTTATTATAGGCAACACCAAGGTTGGTCTCCTTTAATTAAAATAATGGAAGAAATTTTTTTAAAATATTATAGAGAAATACCGCCTATGTTTTCGTGCGCCGCCGCTTTAAATCCGCTACTTAACGTAGAAAGCGTAGAAAATTTGATCGACGAAATCAATACTAATCTAACCTTAAATATAAATTATGATGATGATGACCTCGTTAGTAGTACAAGTTTAACTACTTTTTTTACGCAAAGTTATAATTATTACAATAACTTATACGGGTCACGACCCCGCGAAGAAATAACGCAACCCAAAACGAATGATAGTATTAAAAATAAAATTTTAGATTTAGCTTCTAGGAAAAAAGCGCGCACATCTGGTAGTTTAGATGAATTAGGATTATACACAAAACTCAATTTAGCGATTTTATGAGTTCGGACGAGATCGAAAACTTCGATCTCTTAAATTTGTGGAAAGGTAAAGCTAATACCTATCCTGTTTTGGCCTGTATGGCCCGTGATTTATTAACTGTCCAAGCTAGTACAGTAACTTCGGAGTCCGCTTTTTCTCTTAGTGGCAGGGTTTTGAACGAGCGGAGGAGCCGGCTTAACGAAGATTCGCTGGAGATTTGCATATGCTACAAGGACTACTTGGACAGTTTAAAGAGGAAGCAACACATAACAGCATTGGAGGATAGCTCGGAGGAGATAGAAGACGAAATGGACGCGTTGAATCTACAAGATGATTAAATCGAGCACTCTAAATGTACTTTTTTTATATACGTAAATTTTTTTAATTAAATTTTATAAGAATCATAGCCTTCATAGGTTTGTATTTTCAATTTTGTATTTTGTACAATTGTACGACTTAAATTTTGTAATATTTTAAATTTTTTGTTCAAATTTTCAATATTAATAAAATTTTTTGTTCCAAATTTTTCGTTCCAATTGTTCAATATTAATAAAATCTAATTCTAACCTTAAATTTTTTCAATTTTTTTAAATTTTTTGTTCAAAATTTCAATACTTAATTATTTATAAAAATAAAAATTAAAAAATTTAAAATTTAAATTAAAAAAGTAAAAAAACCGGTCCGGCCCGGATCGGGCCCGAGACCGGCCCGGACTGAAGGGCCGGAGCAGGCAGCACATAAGTGTTGCCTGCCCGGCCCGATTCCAGGGGAGGACCGGGCCGGCCCAGCCCGATGTACGAAAAAGCCCGATCGGGCCCGGTCCAGGCCGGCCCGATCGGGCTTTATGTTCACGACTACATATAAGTACTTAAAATGACAATAAAAATAAATAAATTAATATTCCATTAATTATTTCTTTAAAAATTAAAAAAATTAACAAATAAATTTATTAAAAAAAAAACTAATCCTCCGCGCACCATGCTCCATATGCGCTCAAGACAGAGAAAATTTTCCCGCAAAATTAATGGCCTCAAGAGAAATTTGATGGCATTATGAGATCACCTTCAATTATTTGTGCTTTGGGTCTTCTTCAAGAGGTGCCCCCTGACGGGGAGAACAGTTTTTTTTTTAATTGTCCTCATAGTGTGGTGTGCACGATTTAATGCAACTATTTTATTAAAAAAACACAATTATTTTGTTCATCATAAGTTATTATATTAACAAAAAGAAGGCAAAATTAACTTGGGAATTAAATATATATAATTATATAGCCATTTACCGGGACCTCCCCTCTAACTTTGCTAAATTACTGAGAGCACCCCTCTTAGTTTCGAAATTACAAAAACCTCCCATGAAGTTTTCATTTCAGAACATCCATGCACAAAAATACCCTCCTCGGTGAACATTGTTCATGGAGTATTTTTTGATCAGGGAGGCAATGCAATGAAAACTTAAGGGGAGCTTTTTATAATGCAATGAAAACTTAAATGAAGGTTTTAGTAATTTCGAAACTAAGAGGGGTGCATTCAGTAATTATGCTAACTTACAGGGGAGGTTTGGGTAATTATTTCTATATATATATAGTATATAAATATAGGGCAATGCTATATATAATTAACTTGCTAAACGCAATCCATTGATATTTGCAGTCCAATGAATTTAAGTGTTTTTAGGATTGTGAATAGCCATTTTAGATGTTTTTAGGACTGCAAATAGTCATCGTAGGACTGCTAATAACATCACCCTAAATATATTACCGGATTCATGTGCGATTACGAAACGTCTGCGGTCACAAATTGTAGAAAAATAGAATAAGTAAACTACAAATCGTCTATTTACAATTCCTGGTTCAGCCGTATAAGAACCCTAGTTATTACTATATATTAAATTTTTTAAGGAAATTAGCACTTAAATTTTGCCCATTGCATTCAGAGCAGAAGTTCGGTCCGCGACTCAGACCTAAAACACAGTCCAGACCAATGAGATACATGAGAAGTCTTGTGTTTCGTGAGGTCCAGGGTGCACAATAAATCCGATCACCATGAGACTCACTAATTTCTTTGTTCTCATTGATTTCCCGGACCATGTTTTTTGTTCTGAGTCGTTGATGATTTTTTTTTCCTTGCATTCATGCCTGAGCGGACAGGTTGGGTAGCAGTTCACATTAGAAGTAGGATAGATAAAGATTAGTCCTTATCTTCACTAATCATTGCATTACAAACTTTAATAAATCATAATTAATTTTTAATTTATAAATGAGCGTTCAAATATTTACATTTTTAGTTAAATTTTCATTATTCTTAGGCACTTTGTCCTATTTTTGGGTTGGGGGCTTATTCACGCAACGCGGATCCTGGGGAATATAGGCTCCGTTTGGCATGGTGGTGGCGGTCATGAACATGAATGTTAAACAGTCATTCATTACCGATCACATAAGGAACTTCATCCACTTTAATGTTCAAACGGATGAAATTTTTTAGGCGGTCGTTAACGAATGACGGTTTAACCCATGCGTTTACGACCACCACCGCTGTGCCAAACGAAGGCATAGTCGAAGCACCGTGACCGTTTGGTCGTTGTGTGGTCAGGCATTTCACCGACCGTGCACACATGGAATCCTAGAAAACACAAGGATTTTAGCCATGGGAGCCATGCGGCGGGTTCTTCGACAGTGTGACTGTCGGTAGAAATGATAAAGCACGTAAAGGCCAGTGTCTGATTTCCTAGTTTTGCATATCTAAACAAATTGTAGATGAATGTATTTCTTAGAAATTGAATATATTGACGGTCAGATTTAGATCTCTTTGTAAAAGAAAAAAAAAATAGGGTTTTCCCGAAGGGTTGATTTTCATTGCATCTGGCTGACAATTACTGTGAGGTCTTTTTTGCTTACTGTACTGATACACCATTTGCTTTTTGTTGCAATTGAGGAGTTTGTATATGTATTTTTTGTAGTGCGATTTACAGTAGTTGACTATAGAATCATTTTATAATTTTAGGTTTAGCACTTTATAATTTTACGTTCAACAATATGTTTCGGGGCCGGCACGCATATATTGGAGTTTCAATCCAAACACAAGTTTGGCTTCAGATGTTTGCGAAAACTTCTGAGGTGTTTGGATCACAATATGAATGAATCAGGGGGGCCAATCCAAACAAAACTTTGGACTATTGAAATCGGACGAGTCTTGGTCCTATCCATCATAAAATATATGTTTTCCATGACAACGGTCATGACCGCCACCAAGAAAAAAAAACACTAATTTTGAACATAAGTGAATGTTCCTTAGGTGAGGTTGGGCATTCACCAATGACAATTCATAACCACCGTGTTTACGATCGCCACCGCCGTGCCAAACGGACCCTTAGGTTATAGAGTAACAATGTCTATCCTCTTGGGTCTAGTTTATTTCATGTGTAGTTTAAGATTTAGAGTATTGCATGCCCGGATCAAGCCTTAGGATAAATTTGAGAGTTTCTTCAATCGTTGACTGATGTAGGTCCATCTCATTTTAGTTGTTTGTGCTCAACGATAAAAAAATGTCAATCCATTGGCTTCTATCAAACTGATGGAGATCGATTATGCATCAATGCGGACAATCGTGAGATATGAGATTTTTTTGGATCGTTAGATGGACGATCGGAGACATTGACCGCGATCGGCTCGAATTTTAGTATTCTAATGTATTTTTTATTTATTTTCTGAGGTGTATTTTGAGATTTACGTTAAGATATCTGATCGCGCGTTTAGGGCCGTGGATGACTTACCCTAATTCCCCCTTTTTATTACTCCAGACGGTTAGGGCATGCAGTATCGAGAAGTTAGTTTCCAAAAACAAGAAGCCGCTCGATCCTTCCTTCCTTCCTTCAGTGCGACGCTGAAAGCCCCGCACGGCGCGACTCCGCCGGTTCCAGCCCCGCCACCGCCTCATGCACCTTCCTCCAGTTTCGGCTGAGCCTCCTGACATCTTCCTCATCCTCCTCAACACCTTCTGCCGCCTACCCGCCCACGGGAAACAGTCCCAGCCGTCGGATTCCCTCCCTCCTCCCCTCCAGCCCGCCGACAACCACCTCCCCTTCCTTCTTAGACTTTGTCACCACCTTCTTCCAACCCCACCAGTGCTGCCTCGGCTTGCAGCCGCTCTCAAAATCCCCTCCCAACCACCGCCAAATTCTTCCATACTTGTTGCCGCCCTCTTCTTCCACCTCCAAGCCCCTTCCAACCAATTCTAGTCCACAAATAGACCGTAAAGCCCCAAATAACAGCGTTTACACCTCAAGACAACCACCACCACCATCGGATTCCCTCCATCTAGCATTGATTAATTGGTGAGTTTTTACATTGTAGTTTCTTTTCTTTGCATTACATGAGAACTAGTTATATTCCTAAAACTATTTGGCTCATATTTATTTGACTTGCTGCTCTCTTAATTGTGCATTGTCTATTCATCTGCATTTACTTTCAGCGCAATCTCAATTAATCTGTAATCATTGCTTGCTTGCTTACATTGCAAGATTTGTAATAAATTGCGACACCTGCACAAGATTTTAAAAATTAATTTGCTTAATTAATTATGCGTCGGAAATAATTGCATGATTGAATCATTCACGAGCATCGCATTTGAGCCTAGTGGTTAGTAGTCTAAGTTCATCAGATTGTGTGTGTGTATTCATCGACATCTTAGGGTTGTTGTCAGTGCATTGTATCCTTGGCGTGCCTGCTTGCATTGCACTTAGGGTTAGGGAATTCATGCGTGAGCCACCTATATATTCGTCCCACGTCATAAACTTATCATGTCTTTAAAACAATCATAATCAAATCTTCCATGGCCATCGATCCTAAAAATACTGAATACTCATTTATTTGCACCTCCAATGCAACAACTACCTATTATAGATCTTTTTCTTTTTGTATGAAATTACATGCATCCATTTTAGAGAAGCCTAAATTCTGAATGCCAAAAATTGCATTCAACTGGTTTGATTCCAGCAGTTATCATGGACTTCAAGATAATGGCATTATCCACGTGACTCATCTTTTCGATCTTAATAGATGTTGATCATCAACATTGACAAGATTATAATTGTGTTTTCAATTAGTTTATCATGAACCAATAAGCTTCGTTATCTACATAATTGGAAATCTAGTTCTTTTGTTCCCACAAGCCTAGCAGTAAGATTACCTAACATATTTTTTTCATCTTATTACCAGCTTTTGAACCCAGTTCTTTAAATTTGTCATTTTTTAATGAACAGATAGTGTTGATAATCCTTCCCTACAGACTTTGAAAATGTTTCATTTTCACTGCACACACTAAAGAATTTGAAGAACCTAAAAGAAGGCAGTGAGCAAAAATTTGTCCATAAATGTGCAGGTAAAGATTATTTCATAATACATGAATAAGTATTCGTATTAAAATGTACATGAAAAAGATACACCTACTTGTATCTGCAAATAAAAATGAAAATATTTGTGAACATAAAGTTAGAAGTAAATTCATTTTAGTGTTAAGTAAGCAATCCTTATGTTTTTGTAAGAAAGATAAAAAAAAACATTGGAGGAAATCAGAACGAAGCAGAAACAATCTAGAAAGGAGATCGTTACAACAAACTTATATCAAAGTTTACTGTAAAACCTATTCTGGATCCATTCCTTCTAGATAAGCCAAAAACTGTGGACCTCCACTGCTATTCTGTAGGTTTCGCTAAAACCAGAGCTCCTCCTCCGACCAACTTGACCAACTCTCTAAGTAACGCCCGACAATGAGAACTCATAAGTAAAAATCCTACTGGAAGAAGCACTTCTTAAACACCTTAGGCTCGTTTGGCGCGGCGTTTTTGCTCCGGTGAGTTTAGTAAAAAACTTCACCGTCATAAACTACGTGTTTGGCATCACAATGGTTGTGACCGCTACCAAAAAAAAACTAATTTTGAACATAAAAGTGAATGGAGTGTCTTATGTGAGGTCGGGAGTTCACGAACGACAATTCATAACCATCGCGTTCACGACCACCACCTCCGTGCCAAACGAGCCCCTTGTGGGCTTATTTTTTGTATTTCACTTAAAAATTGTTATGGGTCCCGGCGTCCCGCCACCAAAATGACACTTACTCATTGGTTGGACACGAAAAAAGCTTGTGCGCACAAGGATGAAAAAGTGTGTGCGCTCATGATTATTTCTCCATAAACGGAGGGTCAACAATAAACCTTATATTTAGCAAAAAGAAAACTATGCCCTGTCTTCACAGCTGAGTTGACTTTACAAATTCTTATGTCAATTTCTTCATGCGCAACCCTAAATGAAGGAATGAATATTCAGAAGAGCACTGAATGACATGATCATTGGACACAAATCTATTCTTTAGTTGTGAATTAAAAAAATGAGTTGAGCTATTTCCCATTTGGTCAGCAGGCTTGGTTTAAACATGCTTACATATACTGGAGCAAAAGATAAACTCCAAGAAGTTCCCAGGCGGACAGAAGGCGAGCGAAAATGATGGTAAAATACATGCAAGATAAACATAGCAAAGAATGACAAAAATAAATAGCAAAAAAGGTTGTGTATGGTTGGGAAACTCTTACATATAACATGTTTTCTTCTAAGGTACAAAGTCTCTTAACGAAATCACCACAGCAACCAACCACCAATACATGATAAGTTCGCATATCGAATGTCAGCAGAAGTTCATCGGCTCGACAAGGTGCGGGGGGCGCATGCACACTCGAACCTCGTGCTCCTCCGGCCCAACCCGATGCTTCGGCACCATAATCTCGAGAATGGCTCCGGTCTCGTCGTAGTATGCTTCCAGCTTGGCATCTTCCGGGATGCGGGTCGGAAGAGGTATCTCCCTCGTGAATTCCCCCGGAGGGCAGTGCTCCGGCGAAGGATCCGTAAGTTTGAATGTCCGGTCGTGCCTCTTTATGTAGGGCAATCGGGCGTTGCTAACGCAGAATATCTTAACTATTCCATGGGTGAGGGTGTTCCTCCAAGAGACCTTCACTCTCTGCTGATCAGATAGGGGCATGCTGACCATAATAAGGTATCCCTCGTCGTCCTCGTATATTGTCTTCGCAGCGGTTACTGGTCCATAAGCATGCCTCACCACGCCGCTGAACTCGCTCATCCACGGAGGCTCGAGAGCATGCATCTCGATCTCTTGAACCCGCTCTGAATAAGAGTTATTCGGGGAGCAGAAGTCGTCTTCCATTCCGTAGGGGAAAAAGTTCTTCCTGCGCTTGCCGCAAGCAGATGGGTCGATCCCTTCAGAATGATTCGATGGCTGTGTTGATAGGTTCAATCCCGCTCCATTGGCCAGCTTCCTGGGAGGTTGATGGGAAGCTGCTGTTTTTGATGAAGGCGGCGGCGGCCTCTCCAGCTCGAAATCCGCACTGGGAAGATTCCGCCAGGACGAATAGTCGCCGGCCTCCGGAGGGATCGAGAAGTTCAGCTCGCGCCCCGTTAGCTCCATCCACTTCTTGCGGTCGGCGTCGGAGACGACCGACAGATTCGGGAGCCTCACGACCTCAATGCCGTGAACGCACTGCGGGTTCGACAGGCCCCTGTACTGCTTCCGCTGCATCCGGTGGGATCGAACGAAGCCCTTCTCGACGCTGAAAGGGAACTGAGGCTCTCCGTGGCGGGAATGGCCGTTCATGTAGCTCCTCAGCTGCATCTTCCCGAGGGCATTCTCTGGTCTGTCCTTAAACGCCCACATGTACATGTTCTCCATGTCGTGCTGAACCAAGAACACGTCTAGTCGGAGGTCAGTCCTGTCGAATCCGGCAAATTCGGATCCATCCCATAAAATCTTCCCCTTGGATTTCTCGGAGAGGACGGGTTTGAAGTAGAAGTTGAAGAAGAACCAGGCGCCCCATATGCCGTCTCCGCGTTTGCCGCATTTCCGAGATACGAATTTAGGGAGGATGACGGTGGCCACGGCCTCATATATTTGGGTTCCGAGGCCGACGTCGAGCATCTCACAGTGGTCTGGGTTCCAAATCTGCTGCGGGGGAGAGCGCTCGGCGGAGAGGGGGAGGTTGATGTCCGGAGGGCCAGGGAGCAGGAGTTGCTGGCGCTGAACGATCATTTCCCGGTCCGATTCATCGTGGGAAGATGGAGGCGAGGGAATAGACTGGCCTCCGATGGGATCCATGGAGAGAAGAGTTGATGGATGATGGTTCTCCATCGACAGAGAGGTGAGCAGAGATTCACCCATATGGATTTCACTCTCTTCCTCCTCTGTAATGGGTTGTTCTGGCTGAGGATTTCCACCTCCTCTTCCCCTGAGCCCTATCCGTCTGGTGGATTACGAACTCCACCGCAATCAAGAAAAGCATCCCACAGGAAAACCTCACAATTCCATTCCATAAATACACCGCCCAATTTTCAGGAAGAAAAAGAAACCCAAAGCCCCAGAAACACCAGTTAAATTAGAAAGAAAACTGAAGCCCTGATTGTTGTATATAAGCTATACATATGTTGTTATCGTTTTCACTTCTAAAGCAATCGAGAACACCTGACTAACCTAGAATATAGAGCAGCGCCAAGGACGGGAAATCATGTGGGAAAATCAGAGGGGAATTTTATGTTAATAACCTGGACAAATCGAGAGGGAAAAAGATGGAAGACCTAACACTAGGAGAACTGAGATCGCTTGGAGATAGTTACCTCGGTAAGAACGGAGGCGGCAGCAGCTAGGGTTCGCATCCCTGAAAGAAGAAATCCTCCGCAGCTCAATTTCAGGACGCGACCATTTCCCATTTGGACCAAAGGAAGAGAATGGGAAGGAGAGAGGCGAGAGAAACGCAGAAAGAAGGAAGAAGACGGCTGATGGTTTCGCTTTATGGTAGTAGTGATAAATCACAAGCGCCCTCCACCGGATGAGACCGACATCGCCGTTAGTTCACCGTCACGGCGTTTTCCTAAAATGCCTCGATCCTCTTTATTTGCAAATTTATTAGTCCTTCAATATAAATTATAAATGAAGAAATTTTCTCCAAGCGATAACTCGCAACGAGGAGTGACGTATTAGTGTATTACCGATACTTAAGGGCACGCGTTAGTTCCAAAATAGCAAAAACGTTGACTAAATTTAAAAAGTATATCTAAGATAAGAATAGAAGAATTATACGTGATAATCAAAATTTGCTATGTTCAAATCAAAATTCGCTACGTGCAAATCAAAATTCGCTACGTGCAAATCATGAAATTATAAGTACAAATCATTATATTATGTGCAAACCCCATCCTGGGATCCTTCCCTCCATGGCCGAGCACCCCCTCCTCCTTCCACATTCCCTCCATGACCGGGGGCATTGGAAGAAGATATGTAAGAACGAGTACAGGCGCTGTGGGAGGAGGCCAGCCCTAGGTCGTCGGATGGTAAGCCGGAGGAGGGTGACACGGGAGAAGAATGAGTACAGTCGTTGCGGGAGGAGGCCGGCCCTAGGTCGTCGGATGGTAAGCCGGAGGAGGGCGACGCCAAAGGAGGTCGGCCCTAGGTCACCATGGAAGAGATCGGGAGAAATGCGGGATGCGGGGGTGGGAAGGGTCTGCACATGGGTTATTAGAGAATTCTATTATTATAATATTATTTTATTTTGGGCCTTTTTTAGTGGGTTTGCACATAGCCAACTTCGGGGCTGCACATGCGTTTATGTATTCATAAACGCAACCCCTCTTATATTCACGTTAACCCTATCCCCCCCCCCCCCCCCCCCCCTCATGCCGAACGAAATCCGCTAACCTCTGTGTCGCTGATTGCGCCCCCTCTTCCCTCTGACGATGCCGATCAGGTGAAGATCGGTGCCGCATATAGCTGGCGAAGGGTCCTTGTAGGTCGGCTACACATCTAGTCACTCCTTATTTTGCTCATTCCAGTTTCGGCTGCCCAAGGCTTGACCTAGATCTCAAGTTTTTGGTATGATTTCGCCTCTCCCCTACTTTCTAATGAATGTGTGGACTGTTCTTTACTATACATTGATGAAATTGTTGGATTTTTTTTTATTTTAGTGTTTCCCCAAATTAGAGTTTCCAAAATAATTTTCTTTTAGATTTAGTATGGTATCTTTCACCCGTTTCCAAGATTTAGAGCATCGTTGTTGGTTTTCTTGAGGTATTAACTATTTATTTTGTGGAAAAAATTCAAATTTTCCTCCTTTGGTTGGTTTTAGGTAATGATATGAATGTAAAATTTTGATATAGATAAAAATAAGTTCTGAGGGATCCATGATATTATTGACATCTGGAGATAATTCCGAAGATACATTCTGTTGCGGGTCGCTCGACGTTCTTTCAGATCGGGCAAATTGAACTGTCTTAGTGTACAACCCTGTATTCGTCGAGCAGGTTCTCGAGGCAAGAGATATTTTGTAACATTATTGTTCAGTATGATCCAGGGAAAGGAAAGAGGAGGGCGAGCGGGGGAGGTAGAGCCCTCCCGCTCGCCCAGCACATGTAAAGGGGAGCGAGCTCCCCTCGCCCCCCCCCCCCCCCCCCCCCGCGCCCCCAGCAGGAGGGGGCAAGACCCAGCAGGGAGGGGGGGGGGGGGGGGGGGGGGGGGCGAGCTCCTCTCGCCCCCGCCCTCAGCCAGGGGGTGCGAGCTCCCCTCGCCCCCGCCCTCAGCCAGGGGGGCGAGCTCCCCTCGCCCCCGCGCCCCCAGCAGGACGGGGCGAGATCCATCATGGGGGGGGGGGGGGGGGGGGGGGGGGGGGAGCTCCTCTCGCCCCCGCCCTCAGCCAGGGGGGCGAGCTCCCCTCGCCCCCGCGCCCCCAGCAGGAGGGGCGAGATCCAGCAGGGGGGGGGGGGGCGAGCTCCTCTCGCCCCCGCCCCATGTAAGGGGGGCGAGCTCCTCTCGCCCCGCCCTCCGCCAGGGGGGGGGGGGGGCGAGCTCCCCTCGCCCCCGCGCCCCCAGCAGTAGGAGGCGAGACCAGCAGGGGGCGACCCTGGCTGGGTCTCGCCCAACCCCAGCAGGGGGGTGAGGGGAGGAGGCCTCCGGCCCCCCGTCGCCCCCGCCCCAACAGGGGGGGGGGGGGTGAAACCAGCAGGGGGCCGACCCCTGGGTCTCGCCCCACCCCAGTTAGGGGGGCTCGCCGAGCCCCATGAAGTACCCCCTCTCGCCCAATTCCCGGGGGAGGGGTCGGTCTGCGTTTAGTGCCTCAGAACAGCGAGATTTGGCTATCCGTAGCCATTTCCGAGGGTATTTTGGTAATTTCAGGGACCAGTTTTGGCTATTTGCAGACCAAGTCCAGAAATCCTATAAATAGGACCAAGGGGGCACCATTTGGAAGGACTTCTCTTTAGATCTCTCTTTTAGCCTCTCTCTCCCCAAGTCTCTTTTGTGGGTGAGGAGAGCCTCCAATGGTGCCCAAGCTTAGCATTGGCTTGAGAGGGGAAGCGCTCTAAGATCTTCCGGGTGATTGGTGGGACCTCCTCGCTAAGCCCTTGGTCTCATTTCTAGTTCCTTAGCCTCTTGGCCTAGATCTCTCCCTTGGGAGAAGTAAGTGTGAGGTCACCCCCCAACTTGTTGAGGGCCCAAACTCCACAGAGACTAAGTCTTGTTCTCAAGTCTTGATTTCAACATTTATGGTGCGGTGAGCGTGGAGAGTGACCAGCACAAGAAAATTTCGAGCTGAGCTCCATGGTTGGAGGTGGAGGAGAATCAGACCCAGGCCACTCGCAGCCCCCGGTGGTTGGAGTGATGTTGGAGATGTTGGAAAATTTCAGGCAGGAGGTCCTGCAGACCTTGCAGCTAGCTTTCGCCACGATAGGCGAAAGCAGGAGAGGAAGTGACCCGCAGGTCTCGCCTCAGCATGTGGGCGAGAGCACTCTCGGCCAGCAGTCCAGGAAGGGGGTGCCAGTGGGAGGGAGTGGGGAGGTCCCAGACCCCTACTCACCCAGTCCCCTAGGAGGGGGCGAGTGGGGAGGCGCCAGGCCCCCACTCGCCCAACCCCCAGGGGGCGAGTGGGGAGGCGCCAGGCCCCCACTCGCCCAGCCCTAAGGGGGCGAGTGGGGAGGCGCCAGGCCCCCACTCGCCTAGCCCCAAGGGGGGGGGGGGGAGTGGGGAGGCGCCAGGCCCCCACTCGCCCAGCCCCAAGGAGGGGCGAGCAAGGGAAACCCTCTGTGTGAATTGATCCTCTCGGCCCCGGTTCCAGAGGGGTTCGGGGGGCTGGAGATGTCTCACTACTCTGGCAGGGACGACCCCGTCCTGCACCTGCAGTGGTTTGAGGACATGGTCTCCATCAGGCCCATGCCGGACGCTTTCAAGTGCCGACTCTTCGCGACGACTCTGAAGGAGAAGGCTAGAGATTGGTTCCACCAGCTCCCTGCGGGGTTTATCCAAGCCTTCGAAGATTTTCATCGAGGTTTCCTGCTACGCTTCTCGACGTCAAGGAAGAGAAAGAAAGATGCCGAAGCACTTTTCAAGATCAAACAAGAGTTAGGGGAGTCACTGGCTCACTATGTTGACCGGTTCCAGGAGGAGGTTCTCCTCACCCAAGAGGTGCCAGGCTACACCCTCCAGCTCGCTTTCATCGTGGGGTTGTGGGGAGGATTCTTTAAGATGGACCTCAAGAGGAGAGCTCCTTCGTCTTTTGAGGAGTTGATGGAAAGGGTGGCGGAAGAAGTTGAGAGTGAGGAGGCTAACCCTGAGTTCGCAAGAAGGTTGGCCAAGCTGAGTGAGCCAGAGGCAAGGCAGCAGGGACGGAGGGTAGGGGATCCCAAGGGGAAGTTCGACCAGAAGGAGGACAACTTCCAGGGAGAGGGGGTCGACCTCCCAGGATGGAGGCAGGGACCGAAGGCACCCTCTCCACCATCTCAGCAAACCATGGCAATCGGCTACAGAAGAAGAAGAAATCGTAAGGGAGGAAGAGGGGGAGTCCGGGCGGAGTTACCTTACTGTGACTTCCACGATGAGGAGGGTCACGCGACATCCACCTGCCCCGAGTTCTTGGAAATGAGGGAGGCAGGAGGGGGCGAGATCCAGCAGGGGGGGTGAGCTCCTCTCGCCCCCGTCCCATGTAAGGGGGGCGAGCTCCTCTCGCCCCCGCCCTCAGCCAGGGGAGCGAGCTCCCCTCGCCCCCGCGCCCCCGCGCCCCCAGCAGGAGTGGGCGAGATCCAGCAGGGGGGCGAGCTCCTCTCGCCCCCGCCCTCCGCCGCGGGGGGGGGGGGGGGGGGGGGGGGCGATCTCCCCTAGCCCTCGCGCCCCCGACAGGAGGAGGCGAGACCAGCAGAGGGGGCGACCCTGGCTGGGTCTCGCCCAGCCCCAGCAGGGGGGGGGGGGGGGGGCGATCTCCCCTAGCCCTCGCGCCCCCGACAGGAGGAGGCGAGACCAGCAGAGGGGGCGACCCTGGCTGGGTCTCGCCCAGCCCCAGCAGGGGGGGGGGGCAAGGGGAGGGGGCCTCCGGCCCCCCTCGCCCCCGCCCCAACAGGGGGGCGAGACCAGCAGGGGGCCGACCCCCGGGTCTCGTCCCACCCCAGTTAAGGGGTCTCGTCCCACCCCAGTTAAGGGGGCTCGCCGAGCCCCGCAGGGGGGGGGGGGGGCGATCTCCCCTAGCCCTCTCGCCCAATTACGGGGGAGGTGTCGGTCTGCGTTTAGCGCCTCAGAACAGCGGGATTTGGCTATCCGCAATCATTTCTGAGGGTATTTTGGTAATTGCAGGGACCAGTTTTTGGCTATTTGCAGCCCAAGTCCAGAAATCCTATAAATAGGACCAAGGGGGCACCATTTGGACGGACTTCCCTTTAGATCTCTCTGTTAGCCTCTCTCTCCCCAAGTCTCTTTTGTGGGTGAGGAGAGCCTCCAATGGTGCCCAAGCTTAGCATTGGCTTGGGAGGGGAAGCGCTCTAAGATCTTCCGGGTGTGTGGTGGGACCTCCTCGCTAAGCCCTTGGTCTCATTTCTAGTTCCTTAGCCTCTTGGCCTAGAGCTCTCCCTTGGGAGAAGTAAGTGTGAGGTCACCCCCCAACTTGTTGAGGGCCCGAACTCCACAGAGACTAAGTCTTGTTCTCAAGTCTTGTTTTCAACACTTAGTCTGAGAGTGAGCCGAGCACGCAAACAGTCACAGAGAAAACATATAGATGACAAGAGAACGTTTTTTAGCGTGGAAAATCTAGAAATGGTGAAAAACCACGTTGAAGGATCTGTGCCAGCCAAATTTCACTAGATATTGGAGTGTTACAAGTAAAGTTGCGAGTATCGAGAGCGACAGGACGCTTCTCGCTACTGTTGTAGTTGAAGGAAAGTCTCTGAGGGTGACATGCCACCTCTATGAAAAACTAAGTATTTTATTGAAACAGGAGGTCTTCGAGGTCCGAAGGAGATCTTCAAGCGACGAAGGAGATCTTCGAGTCGCAAAGGAGATCTTCGAACTCTGAAGGAGATCTTTAAACTCTGAAGGAGATCTTCGAACACTGAAGGAGATCTTCAAGTCGCGAAGGAGATCTCAGAAGAAATTCTTCAGAAAGCTCTCTTGAGTGCAAAATGCCAGATACTTTCAAATGAGGGTTCATGATCCCTTTTATAGATTTGGTCGGGGGCGACCTGGTAATTTCGCCGTTGCAACCACTGTAACCACCTGACGGTCCGATCTCGACCGTTTGATCGAGGGCACACAGATCGCCACTTTTTGAATATGACAATTTCGCCCCTGAGCAGCTCGGGCACTTCGGGCAGCTTCGTTGACGATTCTGATAGCGATGTGCGAATCCTGCAGTCTCAAGAAGAAAAGTGGAGTTAGCAAATGCGCACACTATGAACTTTGCAATGTTCAAGTGCGCGCGGGTCAAAGGCCGCTACGAACTTAGCGGTGTTAAGTGTGCGTTGAGCATCTAGCGGGAGCGCTGTAAAAGCACGATCGGAGCTGTGCGAGGACGACACAAGGCGGGCATGCCGTGCGACGAGGGGGAGCAACTAGTACTGCGCATGCCGGGCGCGATTGTGCGCGGTATCGCGCGCGGCACCGCTGCGCACGGTTATGCGCGCGGTCCCGCCTCACGGTCGCGCGCGGGGCAGCCGCGCGCGGCTGCGCACGGCTGCTCACAGTTGTATGTGCAGGATTGCGTGCTCTTATGGCAGTTACGTGCGCGGTTCGCTGCAGAGATAGCGGGTTTGACTTTCTCTTGGTTAAACCCACTTTCTCACTCTTGACTCCATTATCTTAGTGAAGTGGGATTTTTGGCTAATCGCAGCCCGGATTTCTCCATATAATAGATGTGAACTCATCACATCCGTCGATGTCGGAGGGCATTTCATTACAAATAATACTTTTTGTAGTAAAGAGGAAATTGTTGAATGGTCCTGAAATATTGAGAGAGGATTGAGGGTTGTTGTGATCATCATGAAGGACGATAAAATTGACTCAAGGGCAAAACCTAGAGTTATTTTTAGTTGTGATAGGCCCGGGTTCGTAAAAGAAAGTCAAAGTAAGAGTTTCATTAAAAAGAATTTGAGAAAATCTAATTCTAAGTTGTGTGGTTGCAAGTTTGCTCTTAGAGACCGTAGAGAAGCTATTGATGAATGAAATATTGATATTATGTGTGAGGTGCATAACCATGTATTGGTTCATCTTGAAGCTCATGCATTTGCTGGGAGACTAAATAAGAGTGAGACAATAATAGTTGAAGATATGTATAATGCATGGGTGAAACCGAGAAAAATATTGTCAGTGTTGAAGCCTGGAAAATCCCGGCTCCAAAATTCGGATCAATGCAGCCGGAGGATACTGATCCTGCGATCAAACTCCACGGCTCAGATAGCTAAAATAGGAGAGAGAAAATGACTATAAGCACACCCCAAGTGCTCCAGCAGGGAGTTTCCACCACATATATACCTAGAAGTTTGGGAGAAACTTCCCCTCCGCAACCAAAAGCTGGGCGACGTACTAGACGAGCATGGACTTGGCGAGTATCCAGCTTGGGGGGACCTCGACCACTTCCAAAAGTGCCATTTCTAGTACCCCTGGGGGTCTATTTATAGTGAAATCCTGGGGGGGATCCAGACGAGTATACTGCATCTGCTCGCGAGTTACAAGGACTACTCGCCCATACTGCGAGGTACTCGCCCAAGCTCGCCTCTGCTCGCCCCATGCTCGCCCTTGCTCGCCTCTGCTCGCCCCAGCTCGCCTCTGCTCGCCTCTGCTCGCCTCTTGCTCGCCCATGCTCGCCCATGCTCGCCCATGCTCGCCTCTGCTCGTCTCTGCTCGCCCCAAGCCCGCCTCTGCCCGCCTCTGCTCGCCCAGCGAGGTCTGCGAATAGCCGTCTCCTTAGTCATTTCTGATCTCGACGATGTTGACGCCAGGAAAATCCTGACCTCAAGATTCGGACCGATGCAGTCGGAGGCTACTCGCCCAGCAGCCCGACGAGATGGCTTGGCTGGCAACGACGAAGAAGCTAGAAGAGCAACAAACAGGACCCCAGGTGCTGCGACAGGGAGGTCCCACCACGTACCCAGAAGCTCCGAAGAGACTTCCCCTCCAAGACCAAAGAATGGCCGAGCAAGGTACGAGGAAGGCACCGACTTGGCTAATACCGGGAGTAACGACCAAGTGCGACAGGTTCTAGAATGCAAGAGCAGGGTTTCGAAAGCTCAAGTCCAGGTGCCAATCCAAGTACCCCTGGGGTCCTATTTATAGGAAAACCAAGGGGTAGGGGGGGGGGTTTATAGCCCAGCCCCCAACCTGGCGACTATGGGTTACTCCGCGAGTATCCTGCCATAGTCGCCCACTGGCGAGTATTGGGTGCTGCTCGCACACGCCGGACCAATAGTCGCCAGATCTTCTGTCCCATACTCGCCAATCTGGCGAGTATTGCCTGCATACTCGCCGAGGCCTTCTCTTCTCTGCCTTGAACTGCCAGGCTCTGTGTTGGCTTCTTTGACTTTGTCTTCTGCCTACGTGGCCTTGGGGGGGTCCACCCTCGGAGAATGAGGGTTGTACACAATCCCCGCTCTTTGCGAGTAACGTAGTTGCTCGGAAAGAATCATCCAACCTTCATTCGACGAGCTTGCCTACTGGCGAGTATTGGCCTATACTCGCCATCTCGCTGGCCGACGCTCGAGCTCTATAAATAGAGGGGCAGGGGTCTCTGATGGCACGTCTTTTCTGAACTCGCTCAAGATGGTGCGCGACTATGCTGCCGAGGCTAAGGCGGCTATGGCTGGTCTTGTCGGCCTTTTTGAGGGTTCTTCGCTCCCTCCTCACCTGGATCCCGCATCTGGCGACCTTCCATCTTCCAGGAAGAGGAAGAGGCTCGCCCAGAAGAAGAAGAAGAAGGAGAAGAAGAAAGCCGCCGAGGAAGAGGTCGCTGCTCCTTTGGGCGACCAACACCAGCAGCTGCTGGACGACCTGGGGCTCTCCAATGAGGGCGACTCGCCGACCGCTGATCCTCCTGCTCCAAATGTTGCCGAGGAAGCGAGCAGACTCGAGACCTCGGCCCAGAATCAACCGGAGGATCTCGCCTCTGCGCGAGGTGGGGGTTACCTACTCGCCGCCTTCTTTGATTGACCTCGACTTGGGCCGAAATGCTGAATATTTCTTTTATGCTCGCAGATTCTTCCACCATTGGTGCGCAGGAGGAGCCTGTAGCCGCACCCCCTCTGAGATCGTCGCCTATGATCTCGCCTAGAGGTGGAGGTCGCTCAGGGCGAGTTCTTCACAGCTCCTTGCTGGAGAGGAGGCCGATGAGCGAGCAACGTGCTCCTTTGGCGGGCATCGTGCTTCCGCCTCCACCGCCACCGCCTCTTCAGTCTGTGGGGACAGCGAGTAGCTCGCAGCTGCCTGTAGGAGGGCTTCCGCCACCTCCTCCGTTCCCTCCTTCTGCTACTTCTCAGGGCGATCAGCGCCCTTCGACTTCTACTGCGCCTTCTACTCATCAGGGCGAATCCTCGCGCCGTGGAGGGACTGGGGGCGCCTCGGGTATTAGGTTGCCATTCATGATAGTCGCCACTATCTTCACTTGGTTCCTTCAGTTGTCAAAGCTCTGACATTTTTTCCCTCTTTGCAGCTCGCGCTCATACTCCCATAGGGGCCTTGATCGACGCGGTCGGGCTTCCTTCTCGCGAGTACCAGGAGAGGGCTACTCGCGCCATCCTAGAGCTGGAGTCCAAGCTGGAGCGCTTGGTGATCTGCGAGCCTCATCGCCGCCTGACTGTTGTCGAATCGCAGGTTGAGCGTTTGACGAGCATTGATGCTCACCGCCGTTTGACTGCCGTGGAGTCGCGCATAGAGCGTCTGGCGAGCAGCGATGCTCATCGTCGCCTGGCTGAGTTAGAGGCGCGGGTTTCTCGACTGGAAGAGTTCGATACTCGGCTGGTCGCTACAGAATCTCGCCTTCAGTCGGTTAACGATCTTGAGCGCAGACTTGGGAGGCTCGAACATCGCCAACAACTGCACCACGACGAGCTGGTGGGGATGCGCGCGAGCATGGGCTCGGTTGGTCGGCTGGCGAGGATCGAAGACCAGCTACGTCAGGGCGAGGACGCGATGTCTGTGTCCTTCGAGCACTTCAGGCGAGCTCGCGGCTTGGGATGGGTCGGGCGACAACCTCAACAGCCAGACACTCAGGCGAACCTTCAAGCTCCTCCTAGGTCATGTCGCCTTTTGGCGAGTATCCCTGTACTGCTGAATTATTTATTAATATTCATTCTGCGAGTATTAGAAACTCGCCTTTTATTACTTGCTTCTGCTTTACTCTTCTGCGATGGTTTTCTGGATTGTTTCTATCTCCTTTTACCTTGGCGAGTATTGTCTGCGCGTCGCCTTAGGCATGGCGAGTTTGTTGATCTTGGCGATTATAACTCGATACTCGCCACCCCCTTATTCCTGATCGCGCCGTCGTGCTCGATACGCCAAGCTACCCGACCACTATAAATAGGGGGGGGGGGGGGTGGGTGAGTCTTAATTACGCTTTGGCGAGTTCCGAACTCTTGCGCGAGTATCCTCCGTCTCACTTTTCCCTTCTCTTCTTTGATACTCGCCTTTCTTTTCGTCCTTTCAAAAGATGACTGACGAGGCGACCATCCGGCGTGCCAATCACGCCAAGAATTTTGCGGCGACCATCTTCAAGAAGGCAATCACGACTGAGAAAGAGTTGGAGGTCGTCAGGGCGAAGTATCTCCCGCCAGGGTATGTCGCGAGGCTTCCTCGCCAGAGCGAGCGACTAAACACCGTTTTGACTAATGAGCGGGTGATCCCTATTCGCCACTTCGAGGTGGGCTTGCGACTACCATTGTGGACGGAGTTCTCCCAGATACTCCGTTACTTTGGGATAGTCCCTGCCCAGATCAACCCTAATGGGGTGGCGATGATCGTGGGCTTCCTCTGCTACCTGCGCGACCAGGGAATAGCCTTCGACCTGCCGGTCTTTAGGCGAGTATTCCATTTCATGGCGACTGGCGAGGGCGTCGTCTTCCTCTGCAGCCATGTCTGTACATTGGTCGGCACCGCCAACAAGAATCATCGCTGGGGAGAGCGAATAGTCGTCATCGCTGGCGACTTTCAAGCCGTCCCTGACAAGTCCTTCCAGCCACCGGAGAGCGTCTTCGGGGTTTCCTTCCTAAGCGCGGGTGGCGAGAAGCTGCTCGAGGCTTTCAAAGGTCGCCGCCTTGATGTGGTGCACTTGAGAAGGCGAGTAGATGAACTCGCTGAGGTTTTCGCAGGCGAAGGTAATCCACTGCGCGAGTATTCGTAATACTCGCTCTTCGTCTTCATCTTGGCGACTAACTGGACTTATTACTCTTCTTGTTGCAGCAGTCCATGTCCTGCCGCGCGAGCTCCTTCCTGCGGTGGTGAAGGCGACGACTTCCACACAAGGAGGTGCGGGGACTTCTGCTCGCGGGGAAGGGGTCTACTCGCCCATTGACTTGTCGCCAGGAGGCGATGAGCCCTTGATCATCGGCGAAGGATCTGGGCCTTCAAAGAAGCGGAAGGAGAGGGGCGAGCCCTCCGAGCCCTCGAGGAAGAAGAAGGAGGTCGCTCATCGGGACCTTGGCAAGAAGGCGGATCCTTCTGAGGCCGGCGAGCCCTATACCCACCCGAATTTCAACTTGGGTGTTCGTGGTGAGGACGCCTATGGTCGCCGCCTAGTCGCCTGGTCAGAGGACGATCATGTGGTATCTCTGAGCTCCAACCTTCCCCCCTGGTCAGAGGACTGGGAGGATCAGGGCGAGACCTTTGACGTGCTTCATGCCGTCTATGGTCGCGAGGACGCTGAGAGGCTGCGGGAGGAGCCTGCCGAGTACTTGGCACACCAGACCTCGCGATCTCTGCTGTGCTCCGCCGAGCTGGCGCACATGACGGCGAGGAGGTTGCTGGAGTACGAGGAGGTGATCCGGATCAGTACTAAGAAAATGATCGCCATGGGGCTCAAGGCTAAGGAGCATGAGGTACTCGCTTCTCAATGCTACTCGCCTTCGGGATAGTCGCCACTTTGCCGAATAACTTGCTGACTTTGTGTCTTCTCTTGCTTTTGTAGGTCGCCGAGGTGGAGATGGCGACAAAGGTGTCCCAGCTGGAGAAGGAGCTGGATGACACTCGGCTGGCCTTGGAGGCCGCCCAAGTTCGCATCGCTGAGCTGGAAACTCGGCCTGCCGAGCAACAGCCAGCGGTGGCGGGCCCCTCTAGGGTCGGCAAGCAGATCCGGATGCATGGCGACAATATGCCACGTGTTCGTCGAGAGATCGCGCGAGCCACTGGGACCGTCATCCTGAGTCAGCTGAAGGCGGACGATCTCCTGAAGCCGGCGGCCATGGAGTTGACGGTGGAGGACATCATCCCGGCGCTGCTCGCCGAGGAATCCACCTCCCCCTTGCGGGCATCCTCGCCGCCGTCCAGTGATGCTGAGGATGACGATTCCGAGGATGAGGATGACGACGATGACGATGATGTTGATGACGATGGCGGTGACGATGGTGGCGACGAGCCAGACGCAGACATTGATGGCGAGAATGTCACTTAGTCGCCTGGGCACCCTTTTTTGCTCGCCCGACGACCTTTTGTAAAGCTTCTGAAGGTTTATGTAATTCATTTAATTATTTATAAATGAAAAATCAAAGCTTTTGCTCGCCTGTTTGTTTGGTGCTTGCTTTCTTTTTTGAATGTCGCTTAGGCTCCTAGGCTCGGGGCGAGTTTGAGTGCTCGCGAGGCTCTTAGGATCAAGACGAGATTGAGTGCTTCTTCATGCTCGCACCTATATACTCGCACGTCGTGCTCGCACCTGTATACTCGCCGAGATACTCGCGCATACATACTCGCCGAGATACTCGCGCATGCATACTCGCCTTCTTCAATATTTCCCTTGGTGGGGTCGAGTTGTGGAGGCGACTTGGAGGGTTCCGAAGGACACATGCTCTCACAGCCCCGCTCTGTACCTGGTGAAGAGTTCATTAGACTCGTTCAATAAATTTTGAAGGGGAAAGAGATAGGGAACGGCAGTCCGGGAGGCCTGTAGGGATATATCTTCCCGAGGCCTCCATCCTTCTTAGATGCCGGATGTCGACGAAGAGTGGCGTTAAGTAGGGAATGACGGTCGGGGAGATCCAAGGGGACACACCCTCCCGAGGTCTCCATCCTACTTGGGTGCTGGAACGTCTTCATCCTTTGGCCGGTCGAATCGATCGCTCCCCTTCTCAAGTTGGAGTATCGGCTTCCAGACTTTACCCTAGCAATCTCTGCAGCCGGACGAGAAATGTAGTCGGTGGGAACCGCGGCCAACATGCAAGGGGGGAGCTGATCTCGACCGTCATTGCAGAGGCTTGGTCTTAAGGGAACGCTCATCCGAGGCACTGTCCCATCATCCGTTCTGAGTTTTTACAAGGGCCAAGTCCGAGGCTCGTCTTCCAACCTGCGGCGGCGAATGTTGATGTAGGACGACGTCAAGCAGGGAGTGGCAGTCGGGGAGATCCAAGGGGACACACCATCCCGAGGACTCCATCCTACTTGGATGCCGGATGTGGATCGGACCTGCTTCCTGTTGCTCAATGAGTTTAGCAGGGAGTTAAGCACACTTTAGGCACAATAACTCATATGATCTAACACAATAATTTAGAAAATGAAATGCTTTGCTGCGAGCTTTTCAGCTTTCGAGGGTACACGATGCCTTTTTTTCAAGGGTTCCCTGAGCTAGTGAAATCGATCATCCCTTCGCCGAATCGGAAGGTCGGCGTCCAGACTTCTTCCTGGTAATCTCTACAGTCGGACGAGAAATGCAGTCGGTGGGAACCGCGGCTAACATGCAAGGGGGGAGCTGATCTCGGCCGTCATTGCAGAGGCTTGGTCTTAAGGGAACGCACACCCGAGGCACTGTCCCATCATCCGTTCTGAGTTTTTACGAGGGTTAAGTCGGAGGCTCATTTTCCAACCTAGCGCGGGGATTGACTTCACCTGACTTCTTTATTATGAAAACTTTGTTGATGCGAAAGAAGCTGCCTCGTCCCATGTTTCAGGGAGATGCAGATTTTAGTCAAAGAAATGAATTTACAAGGATGGGGTATACACATTCCCCCTCAGGGATAAAACCTTTTCAGGTCATCGCCGTTCCAGGTTCTCCCTAGCAGCTCACCTTCCTGGTTCTGCAAGCGGTATCCTCCTGTTAGGAGTGCTTCCTGGATGATGAAAGGTCCTTCCCAGTTCGGGTTGAGCTTCCCGACGGCCGCAGACCTTCCTGCTGCGTCCACCTTTTTCAGGACCAGATCACCTGCTTGGAATTGTTTGAGGCGAACATTTTTGTCAAAATGTTTTGCCATCCGGCGCTTGATCTCCTCTTGCCTGGCCGAAGCTAAATCTCGGAGTTCCTCGATGTAGTCGAGAGATAGCTTTTGAACCTCTTCATTCTCTAGTCGCCATTCTTCGCTTCCGTCCTCCGCAGCTATCACCCTTGGGCTTCTGACTTCGAACTCTACTGGAATGAGAGCTTCCGACCCGTGAGAGAGTTTGAACGGCGTTTCCCCTGTGGCTGAGCTAGGAGTGGTCCTCAGAGCCCACAGGACCGAGGGGAGCTGGTCCGCCCAGTTACCTTTTAGGTTCTCCACCTTCTTCTTCAGTAGGTTGATGATCAGTTTGTTGGCGGCCTCCACTTGGCCATTGCTCCTTGGATGATGTACGGAGGCGAACCGAAGGTCGGTTCCTAGCTTCCTACAAAAGTCTTCCAGTTCTAAGCTGGCGAACTGGGGACCATTGTCGGTGATGATGGCGAGAGGGATCCTGAATCTGCAGATGATCTCTCCTCAGATAAAGTTCTTCACGACTTGAGAGGTGGTCTTGGCCAGGGCTTTGGCCTCGATCCACTTGGAGAAGTAGTCGATCATGACGAGAACGAACTTTCGTTGTCCACTGGCTTGAGGGAAAGGGCCGATCAAGTCCATCCCCCAGATGGCGAACGGCCATGGGGAGATGATCGATCGGAGCTGCTGGGCCGGCTGCAACTGAAGGGGAGCGAAGAGCTGGCACTTCTTCGAGAAGATCTCCGCATCCTTTCGGATAGTAGGCCAGAAATAACCATGCCTCAATACCCTCTGCTCCAAAGTGCGAGTCCCAGAATGACTTCCACACTCTCCTGAGTGGATCTCCTCCAACACTCGGGGTACTTGGTCTTCGGAAACACATCTGGCCAGGGGGCCCGAGATGGTCTTGCGGTACAGCTCCCCATCTTGCAGGAGGTAGTATGCCGCCTTGTACCGAAATCTTCTCTGATCCCCTCCGTCTGCTGGGAGCTGACCGCTGGCCAGGAATGACACAAAGGGATCCATCCACGAGGGGCGTTGCTCGATCTCCATCATCTCTCCCTCTTCAATGGACGGGCGGAACAACTCGGTGATAGTTCCTCCGGCCCTTGGCCCGTACTTGGCGAGGCGATCTGCTGCCGAGTTCTCCTCCCTTGGCACATGCTCGACGAAGAAGGATTGGAAGCCTCCCATCAGCCCTTTCACTTTTATCAAGTACTGCTGCAAGATGGTGTCGCGCACCTCGAACTCGCCTCGAATCTGCGATGCTACCACCATCGAGTCTGTGAAAGCCCGGACATCACGGATCCCCAGCTCCTTGGCAAGGCGCAAGCCTGCCACTATTGCCTCGTATTCTGCCTGGTTGTTTGTGACGGGGAAGAGGATCTCGATGGCTTGCTCGATTCTTGTTCCCTGTGGGCTGACGAGCACAATGCCCACCCCTACAGAGCTTTTACCCGAAGCTCCATCAACAAACATCTTCCAAGGAATTGGATTGAGCCCCTCTTCTCCTGGCTCTGCTTCCACCGAGAAGTCAGCTAAGAAGTCTGCTACTGCCTGGGCCTTGATCGCTACTCGGGGAGAGAAGGAAATGTCGAACTCGCTGAGTTCTACCGACCATTTCGCCAACCTCCCTGAATGCTCCACTCCCTCCAGGACATTGCGGAGAGGATGATCAGTTACCACTCGGATGGAGTGAGCCTGAAAATAAGGTCGGAGCTTCCGTGCCGACACCACCAAGGCGAAGGCAAGCTTTTCCAGGATTGGATACTTCAGCTCTGCCTTCTTCAGCACCCGGCTGACATAGTAGATAGGTAGCTGCCTCTTCCCTTCTTCACGGACCAAGATGGAGCTAACTGCCTCCGCTCCTACTCCGAGGTAGATGTGCAGGTCTTCGCCTTCCTTCGGGCTCTGAAGGAGAGGTGTCTGAGTCAACTGCTCCTTCAGCCTTCCGAATGCTATCTCACATTCTTCGGTCCACTCAAAGCTTTCTGTTTTGCGGAGCATTTTGAAGAAGGGAGAGCACTTCTCTCCGGCCTTCGAGAGGAAGCGGCTAAGACCCGCCAGCCTGCCTGTCAACCTTTGGACTTCCTTCATCGTTTTTGGGGATGACATCTCCAGGATCGCCTTAACCTTGTCGGGGTTAGGCTCTACTCCCCTCGGAGTAAGGAGATGTCCCAGGAACTTTCCCCTGCCTGCTCCGAAGACGCACTTCGTCGGATTGAGCCTCATCTTGAATCTTCTTAGCGTCGCGAAGGTCTCTACCAGATCGGCTATGTGTTCCTGGACACTCTTGCTTTTGATCAAGAGGTCGTCCACATACACTTCCAGGTTCCTCCCCTTTTGCTTCTTGAAAATATGGTCCATCATCCGTTGATAGGTGGCTCCCGCATTCTTCAAACCGAAGGGCATCATTTTGTAGCTGTAGCAGCTATCGTCGGTGATGAAGGAGACATCGCGGCAATCGGGGGGATGCATCCGGATCTGGTGATATCCTGAAAACGCATCAAGGAAACTCATCACAGAAAAACCGACGGCCGAATCAACCAGCTCGTCGATTCGAGGCAAGGGATAACAATCCTTCGGGCAGCTTTTATTCATTAAGGAAAAATCCACACACATTCTCCAGCTTCCCCCCGCCTTTGTCACCATTACAACATTGGAGACCCAGCCTGGATACTGGATCTCTGACACAAAACCTGCATCAAGCAGCTTTTTAACCTCCTCCCTAATTGGCTTGGCGAGGATGGTGGCGGTTCTCCTTTTCTTCTGGCGGACGGGCTGGACAGTGGGATCCAGGTTGAGGCGATGACACGCAACCTCAGGGTCGACTCCTGGCATCTTGGCTGCGCTCCAAGCAAAGATGTCGACGTTCTTCTGCAGACACGCCGCCATCTCGATCTTCTCTTCGGTCTTCAGCGACCCGCCAATCTTCAGCAGCCCCGGCACTCCCGCTGCAGAGAGTACCTCGATCTCCTCGACCTCTTCGGCCACTTCCAGCCTGGCCGGGCTCTCCAGCACTCTTCTGAACTCTTCTGCGTCAACCATCCAGCTGATGGTACTGACGGCGCTAAGATAGCACTCCCTAGCGGCTCTTGGATCGCTCCTGATCCTCACCTGGACGTCTCCCTTACAGTACTTCAAGCACTGATGGTAGGAGGATGGGACGGCTTTGAAGGCGTTGAGAAGCGGCCTCCCAAAGATGGCCATGTAACAGCTCGGGGCGTCGACGATGATGAATCGACAGCTGATGGAGGTGACACCGAGCGTTACCAGGAGGTCAGCTCCTCCTTCCACTTCCTTCTTCTCTCCGGAGAAGCCGAAGAGGGGACCATCAGGTGCCCGAACCCTGGCAGCTTCGACTCCCAGTCCGTCAAACGTCCCCTTGAAGATGACGTTTATAGAGCTACCGTTATCGATCAGAATCCGATCAACGGTGAAGTCCTCTACCGCGGCTTGAATCACGAGGGCATCATGGAAGGGATTCGCGTTCCCTAGCATGTCCTCCTCGGAAAAGGTAATCTCCTCCATCGGGGGCGGTGTTTGTGAGGTCGAGGCGACACTCCTGCGGTAGATCTGATGGAGGCTTCCCTTGCGGGAAGCTTCCAGCCCTGCTCCCCCATGGATTACTCCAACTCGACCTCCCTGGCCCAGGTCTCCCCGACCTCCCTGGTCGACCCGATCCTCGTTCCTCCTGCGAACGACTGCGGCCTGCCCTGCCTGTGGCTCGGCAGGGGCCTCCATCCTCCTCTGCTCTCCTCCAGCCTCTCCCGCTGCCAGCCTCCTCCGGGCTTCCCAAAAGTCTGGGCAGGCAGCCATGGCATGTCCCCCCACCTGGTGGAAGTCGCAGTAGAGAGGAACCTCTTCTGCTTGACGCCTCCTAGGCTTCGGCTTCTTCCTTCCTTGACGGTGGCCTCGCCCGGCTACCGCCATTGCTTCATCCCTCCTCCTCTCCTGACGCCTCTCGGGTTGGCAAAAGGGCCTTCTTTCTGGGGATCTCCCCCTTTGATCTTGACGCTGGTGCCGTCCAGCCGGCCTCCAAGGTGGCCGGTTGACGGGGACCTGGTAGCGTCTTCCCTCCTCCTGACGCTCAGGGGACTCGACGAGCCTTCTCTCCACGATCCTCCCGGTTTCCTTCTTCCTGAGCTCCTCCTTCTTTTTCTCTTCTTGCCGCTCCGGCCACTTCCTTTCCTCCCTTCGGGGCTCCTCTCTCTTCCTTTTCTCAGGGATCCCATCCCTCTCTCCACGGTCGCCTCTGGTCACCTGCGCCAACCTTGCCAAGAAGTCGGGGTTGGAGGCCTCTCCCCGGACAAACTTATTAGCCCTCTGAATGAGGTTGTCGTTGGAGTAAGGAGGATTCTCACTGAGCTCCAACTTGAAGAGGCCTTGACTGATGCCGAATGTCAGGGCCAGCAACAGGATGTTGCTATCCACCTCCTGGATTTGCAGAACCTCCTCCTGGAAGCGCTCGATGTAAGGTCCCAGTGCCTCATCTGGCCCCTGCACGAGGTAGAACAGGGCCGTTGCCTCCTTCTTTAGCTTCCGTGCCGTGTCGAACCGGGTCGTCAGCCCACGACACAGGTCTTCAAAGCAGTAGATTGAGCCTGCGGGCAACTGGTGGAACCAGTCCCAGGCCTTTGCTCGGAAGGTAATGGCAAACAACCTGCACTTGAAGGCGTCCGACATGGTTCGGATAGAGACTATATCCTTGAACCATTGGATGTGCCTGACGGGGTCCTCCTTTCCCGAATAGTAATTCAAGGCTGGGTCCCTGAATCCTTCTGGCACGGGCGCGGCGAGAATCTCCTCGCAGAAGGGGCTCCTCCCTCCTGCCCGGCGACGATCCTCCACTTGGCGAGTATCACCACCATACTCGCCATATGGGCGAGTATCTGGGTACCTCCCCTGCTCGCACGGCTCGCGGAAGCGAATACCTTGCGAGGTTGGCTGGTAGAATTGCGACCTCCTTGGTCGCTCGGTTTCATCTTCCATGTGCTCCTTTCCTGCTCGCCGAGGGGGACTCCCTCCCTCGGACGGAACTGGGCGATGCGGCGAGGTCGCAGTGACCTCGGTGCGCGGCTGAAGCGCTGCTCGCATGGCTCCCTCCATGCGCTGCGCGAAGGCTTCGAAAACCTCCAGCGTCACGAACCTGCCAGTTCCCATCGAGTTGCCGACCTCCTCCTCATGGTTGCCACCTACGACCATCTCGCCTTCTTGCCGAACTTTCTTCCAACGACTACGGTCCACGCTCACCGCACCAAAGTGTTGACGCCAGGAAAATCCTGACCTCAAGATTCGGACCGATGCAGCCGGAGGCTACTCGCCCAGCAGCCCGACGAGATGGCTTGGCTGGCAACGATGAAGAAGCTATAAGAGCAACAAACAGGACCCCAGGTGCTGCGGCAGGGAGGTCCCACCACGTACCCAGAAGCTCCGAAGAGACTTCCCCTCCAAGACCAAAGAATGGCCGAGCAAGGTACGAGGAAGGCACCGACTTGGCTAATACCGGGAGTAACGACCAAGTGCGACAGGTTCTAGAATGCAAGAGCAGAGTTTCGAAAGCTCAAGTCCAGGTGCCAATCCAAGTACCCCTGGGGTCCTATTTATAGGAAAACCAAGGGGTAGGGGGGTTTTTATAGCCCAGCCCCCAACCTGGCGACTATGGGTTACTCGGCGAGTATCCTGCCATAGTCGCCCACTGGCGAGTATTGGGTGCTGTTCGCACACGCCGGACCAATAGTCGCCAGATCTTCTGTCCCATACTCGCCAATCTGGCGAGTATTGCCTGCATACTCGCCGAGGCCTTCTCTTCTCTGCCTTGAACTGCCGGGCTCTGTGTTGGCTTCTTTGACTTTGTCTTCTGCCTACGTGGCCTTGGGGGGGTCCACCCTCGGAGAATGAGGGTTGTACACAATCCCCGCTCTTTGCGAGTAACGTAGTTGCTCGGAAAGAATCATCCAACCTTCACTCGACGAGCTTGCCTACTGGCGAGTATTGGCCTATACTCGCCATCTCGCTGGCCGACACTCGAGCTCTATAAATAGAGGGGCAGGGGTCTCTGATGGCACGTCTTTTCTGAACTCGCTCAAGATGGTGCGCGACTATGCTGCCGAGGCTAAGGCGGCTATGGCTGGTCTTGTCGGCCTTTTTGAGGGTTCTTCGCTCCCTCCTCACCTGGATCCCGCATCTGGCGACCTTCCATCTTCCAGGAAGAGGAAGAGGCTCGCCCAGAAGAAGAAGAAGAAGGAGAAGAAGAAAGCCGCCGAGGAAGAGGTCGCTGCTCCCCGTTTTTTTACGGGTTATACACAATCCCCGTTTTTTTCGAGCTCGCTCGCGAGGTCGGAAAAATAATGTTGAACCCGTAGTTTGGAGAGAGGGTACTGGACGATACGCTCTGCAAGGTCCTTCTCAGAAGCGGAGTTCAACTGGAGGAGAAAAAATGTCGACACCTCCTAGGGGTAAAACTCAACTGGAGGAGATGGAGAAGAGTCGACACCTCCCAGGCCATTCGCTAGGCGAGCGAGCTCAACTGGAAGAGGTGGAAAAGAGAGGCCGACACCTCGCAGGAGCCGAGCTCAACTGGAGGTGGAAAAACTGACATCTCGCAAGAGCCGAGCTCAACTGGAGGAGAAAAAATGTCGACACCTCCCAGGGGTAAAACTCAATTGGAGGAGATGGAGAAGAGTCGACACTTCTGAAAGGAGAGTTTTAGTTCTTATTCTTATTATTAAAACTCTTGTTTAACTTTGTTTATTTCAAAGTAAATGATATATATATAAGTGTGTTTGTTGATTGAGTAATAAACACAAACAGTGAAAGGGCATATAAAAATTAGCACAGCAAATAAGAAATAAAGCAAAGCAAACATTCAGACGACACAAGATATATAGTAGTTCCCCTCAACTGGGTACATCTACTCTTCTACCCACTGGTAGGAATCCACTAGGAGAGTTGATCAGGTGCCCTCACACCAATGTGTTTTTGATCAAGTGTCCACACACCAATGGAGGTTTGATCAGGTGCCCAATTCACCTATAAGCTTTTGACCAGATTCTTATAAACCAACTAGATTTTTTGATCAGGTGTCTTGCCACCAACAGGTAAAGTTTTGAAGGGAGTTTTAACCCTGCACAAGATGGGGAAGGAGAAAGGAAAAAGATTTATTGTTCTTCTCTTTGTGCTGAGAAGACTCTTGATGAAGATCCTGATTGGTAGTTGTGTTTGGATCTTGATGATGATGTTGAAGGAAGCTCCCCCTGTCTGATTTAGAATAGATGACAGCTTGAGGATGGAGCTTCTTCTCTAGATTGTGATACTCTTCTTCTTCTTCTTCCTGAGCAAGTGATATTGATTTTGTGTCTCAGGTTGTAGAAGATCTGCAAGAAAGATGTTAGCAAAAAGAAGATAATATAATCTGGATCTATTCTTCTTTTTGCTCTGTTCTTCTTATTCTCTTTTTCTATTCTTCTTCTTGTATTTACTGTACAACAATATTAATATATTCTGTTATGTATGTTGCTGTCGAGAGATAACAGCTATATATATTCTGATATATATTATCTGCTGTTGTATAGCTGTTTGAATCCTTGCCGACCAAAGAGAAATATAATAAATATATCTTTCATTTCCCAGATCCTTGAGCAGATAACTTGCCGTGTTTGTCTTGCTGCAACGGCTATATTAATTAATGCTTTTGCCAAACGGCTACATCATTAAATGCTTGCACGCTATAAAGTTAGATCAGTAATCTATAGCAATATATAAATAAATTATTGCTTTAATAAAGTCTGACAACATAATAGAAATAAGAAATATAATACTGCCTAAATTTCGTCGAGCTGAACTCTACTTTCGTCGACCTCAAACATTTGATTCGTCGACCTCATTATTAAGTTTACTGTTTCTGAACATCTGTTGGAATTCGTCGACCGTTGTTCGTCATTCGTCGACCGCTGTTCCACGTTCGTCGACCGCAGCTTCCTTGCTTACAATCTGTCGAGCGCTGCTGTAGTATAATCTTTTCGCCGATCGCCGTCCAACGAATGCCGAGCGCCGTTCGACGTTTGTCGAACATAGCTAATATATGAAATATATTATTTCTCTTATATTCTCTTATATTAATTTCTCTTATATTCTCTTATATTAATTTCTCTTATAATATTTTCTCTTATATTATTTTCTCTTATATTATTTTGCCTATTATATATATATATATTTCTTAGTATATTATTTATATATATATATATATATATATATTATTTTCAGCCTTTTATTTATATGTCGATTTGCAGTCTTCTTTCTTAATGATAATTAATCTAAGTTGTAAAATGAGTTATGATATAAACTTAGATACTTAAGGTGAATCCTAACTCAAATCAAAACTAAGGTTCCAACAACTTCCCAGGCCATTCGCTAGGCGAGCGAGCTCAACTGGAAGAGGTGGAAAAGAGAGGTCGACACCTCGCAGGAGCCGAGCTCAACTGGAGGTGGAAAAGAGACCGAAATCTCGCAGGTGCCGAGCTCAATTGGAGGAGAAAAAATGTCGACACCTCCCATGGGTAAAACTAGACTTGGGCAGAAAAACCGGGCCCAGGGGGCCGGCCCGGGCCCGGCCCGGGAAAAGCCCGGCGAGGCCCGGGCCCGCGCAAAGCCCGCCCGGGCCCGGGCCGGGATTAGGGGGCCTAACTGGGCCCCCATATTAGGCAAATGCCCGGCCCGGTGCCCGTCCCGGGCCGGGCCGGGCAAAGCCCGGTTTACCGGGCTCTTGAAAAGCCCGGTTTCTGCCATGGCAGCTTGCTGCCATGGCAGAAATAAGGCCGGGCCCGGCCAGGGCCCGGCCCCGGCCCGGCCTGGCCCGGCCCTGGGGGCCTTGGCAGGCCCCCATTTGGAGGGAAAGTCCGAGCCCGGCCCGGCCCGGTTAAGGCTAGCGCCCGGGCCGGGCCCGGTTGGAAAAAAGCCCGGGCCCGGCAGGCCCGGTCTCGGCCCGGGCCCGCCGGGCTTTTTGGTCACGGCTAGGTAAAACTCAACTGGAGGAGATGGAGAAGAGTCGACACCTCTCAGGACATTCGCTAGGCGAGCGAGCTCAACTGGAAGAGGTGGAAAAGAGAGGTCGACACCTCGCAGGAGCCGAGCTCAACTGGAGGTGGAAAAGAGACCGACATCTCGTAGGAGCCGAGCTCAACTGGAGGTACAAGAGGTCGACATCTCGCAGGAGCCGAGCTCAACTGGAGGTGGAAAGAAGGTCGACACCTAGCAGGATCCTAGCTCAACTGGAGGCGGATAGAAGGTCGACACCTCACAGGAGCCGAGCTCAACTGGAGGCGGAGAGAAGGTAGACACCTAGCAGGAGCCGAGCGCAACTGGAGGCGGATAGAATGTCGACATCTCATAGTAGCCGAGCTCAACTGGAGGAGGATAGAAGGTCGATATCTCACGGGAGCCGAGCTCAACTGGAGGCGGATAGAAGGTCGACACCTCACAGGAGCCGAGCTCAACTGGAGGAGGAGAAAAGGTCGACACCTCACAGGAGCCGAGTTCAATTGGAGGTGGATAGAAGGTCGACACTTCACAGGAGCCGAGCTCAACTGGAGGCGGAGAAAAGGTCGACACCTCACAGGAGCCGAACTCAACTGGAGGCGGAGAAAAGGTCGACACCTCACAGGAGCCGAGCTCAACTGGAGGCGGATAGACGGTGAACACCTCACAGGAGCCGAGCTCAACTGGAGGAGGATAGAAGGTCGACACCTCACAGGAGCCGAGCTTAACTGGAGGTGGAAAGAAGGTCGATACCTAGCAGGAGCCGAGCTCAACTGGAGGCGGATAGGAGGTCGACACCTCATAGGAGCCGAGCTCAACTGGAGGCGGATATAAGATCGACACCTCACAGGAGACGAGCTCAACTGGAGGCGGATAGAAGGTCGACACCTCACAGGAGCCAAGCTCAACTGGAGGCGGATAGAAGGTTGACACCTCACAGGAGCCGAGCTCAACTGGAGGTGGAAAGAAGGTCGACATCTAGTGTAAGATCCCCCTCCCGGAACATAAAACACGGTCGAGGGGATTCTTATGCCCAGGACAGCCGCCTTGCGGAAGCGCTAGCACACAAGCTAGCCTCCCCCACAAGACGCCTATCCTGCCGGCTAAACCAACTACACAGCGCCAACCCATCAATGAAAGAAAGTATTAAAAACCAAAGATTCACAATAAGTAATAATGTCCAAATCAGAGTATAAGAAAGACAGAAAGCTACACAAGCTCCTACAAATCATCAGAGTAATCAGCTAAATGCCCCAAGGGCTACATCCCAAAACACTCACCCGCCTCTGTCACTAACGGCAGCTAAGGTACCATAAACCCCAGCCCTGCACACCTGACCCGGCTGGCCTCCGGTGCTGAACGCTGCTACACATCTGAATGTGCTCCTAAAAAGAGGGAGGTAGCAACCGTTAGTCATAAAGACTAAGTGGCTTCCCATCCGCTCCCCCGGCGACTCCAAGGCACCGGGCGGAAGGAAAGGAAGAAAAGCTGCAATATAACAGTAATATATACAAAGCAGGTGACGGGGAAAGTAAACTAGTATATACACAAATTCTAAGCTACACAAGTGTAAAAGGGGCTAATCAAATCATGTATAAGCAGGAGTATAATGAAGGTGTGCAGCAGTAAATAAATAGTAAGTAAAGCAGGTAAAGCAAGGCAGTAAGAACAGTAGCGACAAGTAATCAATCTCGTACCCTAACTTATATGAATGCCCATACAAACTTATAAGTTAGTATTTCCAGGAATTATAACTCATCATATAAAAGAGCCCATACTAATTTATATGATGAGGATCTGCAAGTGCGTATGCTATGCCATGCCATGAATGATTATGCAATGAACTCACTCACACGACTCTGTGCACACAGACCTTTGTAGTTCCCTCTATTTGAGAGGAAGCCAACCTCTCGGGTACCAACCGCTGTGACACACGGTGGTAGCGGACCGGGATGTCCACTCCTAGGCGGGTATGCACACTACCAGGCCTAGACCGTACGTACGCCTCGACGCTAAACAACCGCGGAGCTCTGCGTACTCTTTGCTGGAGTCCACCAGGCTTTGAGCTAAGTGGAAGGTGTCTTCGAGGAATTGTCGTCCCGACACGCAGACAAGCTGGCCCCTCAGACCCCAACACACCCGCTAAGTCCACGTACCGCGGTCGGTGTGACGACCTGCCTAGTACCGAAGACCTGCCACAATTATCCAAGAACTAACGGGGCTATCCTCCCCTCGAGCCTCCAGCTCGTCCAACCCAGTATACCACACACCTGTCACTCCCACACTGGGAGGAGATACATAAATCCAATCTTACCCCACTATGACTACTCTTGTCTACTATAAATGTTATTGCAATTTAGGGTTAATCTTGGACTTCCCGAGGGTTACCCTGTAAGGGGCTCGCTACGGTACTAGGAACTACAATGGGATGACACCCCAAAGTTCCCTTTTCTCAAGACACTTAGTATTATTGGTATCTACTCATAAGATTACCCTCTTATCATCTCACTAGAATTAAACCTCAGTGCTTTATGACCCTCTAAGGGGAAAGGCGATCTTACGTCAATCCCGAGCACAGCTTTACCTATAGCTCACCAAGCACTCTCATCACCTAAACTCCTTTTTGGTGACCTCAACCTCTTCATCCAAATCAGGTACACCAACTACCTCTCATTCCCACCTAATGGTCTACAAGTTATCTCCATTCTACCGTTTTACTATTCGCAGACCAAATGAGTTATATGAACCACATAAGGGGAGGTACTACAAATATTCATCCAATTGACTCAAGATTATTACCAGAAGACTATCATGATATTATAAGACTAATTTCGGCTTTTACTCGAGGGTTGTTTCTCATCCAACCCTGGGATTTCACTACTTACCTTGCATGTTTATCAATCATTTTACTTGTTATATCACATTTAAGTACGATGTCTTCTCGCTTAGGGAACTCATATCCTCAACTCCGCACAGGACTGCTTGTGCATTCATCATAATCTCACACATGATTCCGAGGATCTTGCACGTGATCCCTTCGATATACTACAATCATTACCGCCGTCTTCTTATTCAATTACGGATGATAAATCACCTTAAATCCGTACGAGAATACCCACTATATTTATTGTAATCATAAACAATCATCATTAATGACAAATACCTTCAATGATTATCACAGCATCGGTTCAACTATATTTCTTGCGATCCTAAAGGATTAAGCATTTATAACAATACTTTAATTGGTTATCGCATCATCGAGGTGCACATTCGATCATCATCCGCGAAGTGTTAAGTCTATGATCTGTCCGCTAACCTTTATTAATAAATCACAAATTCAGAATGATGTACCCAAACAGGACAGCCCTCGAGAATCGGATTTCGGGGAGCTACACTCCTCCGAAAATATCGTGTCGCCCCATTTTGGAAAGGTCTCTCTGATAGCTACAACTTTCATGTTCGGTCCAAGAACTGAGAAATCGGCCACTAGTAATCCCACCATATGCAATCATGAACATCAACCCACCCATGCAATACCATGTAATTGCCTTGTGCTATCAAGCACCCTTGGACATCAACATAGTCCCTTCTTATCATGCTTCGCAAAACATCTCAAGGCATCCCTGGCCTTAGCATAAACATTTCAAAGCACCACCGGCCTGCGCATAAACATTTTAAGGCACCACCAGCCTGCGCATAACGTTCAACAACGTTCCAACAAAAGTAGGGCAATAGCGTGTTCGTACATGGTAATTCTCTATCATGATTCTTCGGGACTACTAGTGCGCATTTCCAATCCTACACATTCCCTTAAGAATTTATCCCAACATCAATAACTCTAAAATCACTGTCACCGTGCCTCATCATCTATAATATGATTCGTATATGACTTTAATTTATCCGAGCTTTCGACTTAGCATTTACACCACAGTTAAGACATTCAACGGAAGATTAATAACTTTAAAAATGACGCACCCAAAAATTACAAAACTTCACAAGGATGATTATAATCATGATAATAATCACTCCACCAATTTTCATGAGCGTCGAAGCAATATTTTGGGAGATATTCATAATTACCGTAATCGAGTGTGATACGACACTGTTCAGTAAAACAGACATTCAGAAAGCTCTACTCAACCAAAAATTATGATTAACCCCAATCTGGAAAGCTAAGAAGAAGAGCTACAACTTTTATGTTTACCACAAAACCCAGAACTTATTATTTCATACCCAAAATCCTCATTGAAGTCAACAGCCCAAATCTGGACAGAAAACAGAGCACAAAATCCTGATTTAATTCTCTGGACAGTTCACTCGACTGGACATCAAGAGAGCTACAGGTCACCCTAGAAAACGTGTAACCTATCGTTGGAAAGCTCTCTCCGTGGGCTACAACTTTCATGTTGAGCCCGAAGTCTAAGTCCAGCGGGGCCCAGCCTAAAAATTGTCTTGAACCCGGCTGCGCACAATTTTTCCCTAATAACTAGCTGCAAATTATAAATTGAAATCTTCTTTATCAAGGGGGATATCATCACATCTATCCACAATTATATAATTAGCAACCCTAATTAATCAGAGCGTTATTCCTCATCTTTCCTCAAACAACTAACACATAATTAAAACTATGTTTAACAGGGCTTCATTTATTCTCTTCCCCAAACATGAACTAAATGTATATATATATATATACGATTGAAATCCATTCAACAGGAAGCTTATTTCTCAAATCCAAATCAACAGGGAACTTATTTCTCCAGCAGCTAACAGAACCAATATATATATATATATAGATTTATAATTGAAACCCATTTTTAACAGGGAACTATTTATCTTCTTCCCAAATGAAATTTAGGGCATCCACCTTCTCTCCTCCCATGCACCCTCACGAGGCCTTCGATTATCACGACACCAACGCCCTTGCATTCGTATTGAAGCGGGGAGTTGATTGGGGGTATTTTCACGGCGATCGGCGCCCTACGGCGAAAACCCTAACGCAGCCTTTTTCCTACGGAGCTTCATCACGCTCGCAAATCGACTCAATTGAGTTCGATGTCTCGCCTAATTGATCTATGAAACTAGCACCAAGGGAGAGGGGAGGAAGCTCACCGAGTATCCATGCATGCAGCCCAATAGCCGCATTTGCGGCATTTGTCCGTTGTTCCCGGCCGTGGTTGGATCTCGCCAATCTAGATCTCGCCAAACGTCGCCGAAGGAGTCGCCCTTGGATCTCGCTGGAGAGTTTGCTGTTTTTGGAGTTTTCACCGCCGAAAATGGAGGAAGCTGGTGGTTATTGAGATGGTTGTGAAGGGGGAGAAAATGAGAGCGTGAGTTCTGGATTAAAAAAAGAAAACAGAGAGGTAGAGAGAGGAAGTTCTGGAGTGGAAAATGTAGAGAGAGAAATGGAGAAATGGGAGTGGCTTCTTAGCTGTTAGCAGAAAACGAGAGAAAGAGAGGTGGAGGAGGTTCACGGGAGAGGAGGTTGCCGGAGTCGAGACGATGCCAGAGACGAGGCTTGCCGAAGGTGGTGCGTCGGAGGGAACTCGGGCTGCTTTGGAGGAGGGGAGGTGTTTTGAGAGAGAAAAAGAGAGAGAGTGGGAGACACGGGAGTGAAAGAGAGTGGATCTGGGGAGTTGCTCGATGAAGGTGGCCGGAGCTTGAGAGGCGCGGCCGGATCTCAAGGAAGATCAGAGATCTCGCCGGAGAGAAAGATGCCGGAGAGGAGATCATCGGCCGGAAGAGCTTCGGAGGAGAGGAGCTCGGCCATGGAGTTGCGTCGAAGCTAAGCTTGCCGTGACTTGGAGTAGCAGCAACTGGTTGGAGCAGCTTCGTCCATGGAGGAGCTCTGGTGGTCGGCCATGGGAGAGAAGCTCTCGATCTAGAAGGAGGGGAGGCGGCTGCTGATTTCATCGGGCGAGACTTGAGAGGAGAATGAACAGGTAACCTAGGTTAGATATTATATATATACAGATATATATCTTTATATTATTATTATAAAATTATAAAATTAAGCTCACTTAGGATTACACTCAAAAGTGTGTAGATTTCTTTAGGGATCTAAAAATCTGACTCAGACAGGCTTGTTATGACCGTCTCATTGGCACGCGTCCAACGAAACGATCCAAAATTAATTCCGAGTTCGTTTGGTCATTTTATGTTTGTCGGAGCGTTTGCGGCCAAATTTGACTTAAACGTCAAAACTTCTTCAAACGACGTCGGAATTGCAAACGGATAAATTCGTTGAACTCGTACTATTGTTACGAGTCTAACAAGACCGACTGGGGTCAATTGTGAGGTCGTTTGGTCAATTTCACCATTTTGGATAAATATGCTATTCGCAGACCGTGTCATTTGAGCTAACGTACACACTATAATTCCTTCAAGGCGGTACGCCTACTTCGAGTTTTATTGCTCAAATTATACTCTCCGGACAGCTCGGATCCCGATACAGCAAACATCGAGACAAGGAATAGAAATGGTATTCGCCGCGTTCGTCGAGTGCACTCCTCCGGCTCAGGTGCAAGCCGGACCCCCAATACACCACGAGCTCGAGTCAACTCGCTCGACTCAAAAACGCGCATAAGGGGTCTAGCTCTAATCGGGATGTTACAAATCCAATAAACGAAGAAACAATTTCGTCCCCGAAATATTAGGTTGAGGCTATGAGGATTTTCTAGATGAGAGTAAAATATACTCATCATAATCATTCGTGGGCACTTCATCCATAATAATTTCAAGCGTATGTATGCACTCTCAATTGTTGCGATTTATACATAGAAACTAGATTGCATGCGCACTCTTGCCATGTGAGGTCATACGACCTAATAATGACACACACTATTTCAAAAATCGCTACATCAGTTTAACTGATTATGTTGTGATTTAATCTCAAGCACACAACATACAAGGGAGCATTTAGCAAGGACTTGGTTTGAACGACTTCAAGCTTGCTACTCGTTTATAAAACCACGATGCAACCGGCAACCACTACCAACATCTATTTCGCTAACCAGGTTCTATGAACCAACAAGACTGCCGAGCCACCAGCTCGTTTACACCTTGCAGGACTAGATCTCAAAACACTATAACTCTATAGCAAGTGTCATCAACAGTTGTCTTGCATCAATATCATACTTGTTTGTCATGAGTCTCAAACAACATCCTCGGTAATTTTATTTAGTTTACAATATTATTATATATGTACTTAAACCAGTGCATAGACACCACTATTGTGAATTTGTTAACTTAACAACCACGTTGCAAAACCTTGGCGCTAAGATTGCTACGATTTAAACCAATTATCCTAAATATGTCACTTTTAAACACACCTCATTGATCAACAATCGAATACAACTCCAACTCAACAAATTTCAAGGTGTCCCCCAAAATTTGTCGCGCGGTCATCGAACCGACCATTGATCACTGAGAGACACTACAACACTATCAAGAGGATTCAAGATTTCACTTACTACACTCATAAGGTTCTAATGATGGAACTCGTGCTATTAAAGCCCAAGGACTACCACCAAGTTCTTATGTCATCCAAATACTTATCAGGATCCGACTAGTGCATAGCAGCGCTCAAGGACTGCCAACTCAAGTCCTTACCATCACATCAGGATGTCATTGCATCCTTCACATAGTATTGACATCCATCTAAAACCGTGCTAAATTTTACTCAACGTAATCCAAAACTTGGTGCTTAACCACCCACCTTGCTTAAAAAAATGACTCATTCATCAAGGTGTACCTAATTCTAATATCGTCGACTTGCAACGACTTAGATGAGAAAACCTCATTATAGCAAGGCTAAGTGAAGCAGTCTGCAAAGATTTTTAACTCCTAGTGAAACCTCAGTTGGTCCATTAGCTAGGCCAATAAACGAAGAAACAGGGTTAGCCCTTATACACCTGGGTTATGTTTCTTCGACCACCAGTTTGGTACATTCACCCCCTGTAAGAACACTGGCTCTATGGGCATGCCGTCCTCGATTAGGAGTTTTACCCTATAAGCACTCGCCACAAGGCACTTGAATAACAGTTCCTGGGACCTATTAAAGTGTTCTAGGCCCTCAAAGCTACCATTTTCACAACCTTTTTAGGGGTCGACATGTTCCCGACTACAAAAGGTCACTTTCCAGGCTCGCAGTCTAAATGGATGTAAACTACAGCGAGGAGCATCACATTGTGGGTACGAACATCAAACTTAGAGGTCTCTTACTACCTCAATAGTAGATAAGAAACACTACTTCTAACCGCGATACTAGTCACGAGTTGCTCTCACTATAAGGGGGTCTTAACATTTATCATGTGATATTACTGTTGATAATTAAAATTTATTTCCTAAAATCGTAAATCTTTCTAAAGGCAATCGTGATATTTTTGATTTATGTGTTCTGACTCTCCATATCATCATATTTATAGTAAAAAAATTCATACATATAATATACATCTTCCAAATTTAGCAAGTGACTGGCTAACTTTTAAATTTTGGGAGGCAAGGATATTTCCAATGTCACGTCATGGCAAAATATTCATGTGTTTAATCATCAAGAATTTTCATCATTTATCTTTTGGTTCATAAAACAATCAAGTTCGCATTCACCTCATTTCACTTGCCATGATGTATCCTATCTCAATCCACAAATCCCCAACATGATGTTATTGCCTCAAGAATTTAAGCTTGGACAAATTTATATTTTCAATGATTCCCAAAAATCAACAATTGTTCGACTTGTGAAGTTTAACAATTTGTCTTATTGATATTACGAACCACTCGTACATATACAAACTTCATTATATCATCATGAGGGTACATAATTTCATCAAGTACCAAGCTATAATGTCGTCAAAAGTTAAGCATAGGTCGATACGGATATTTACCAAAACGGCTAACTTACTACTTTCCTCGTTACTTATCCACATAATCTTAGAACACTATAAAGAAAACGATCATCTTCAAAAATGCTTTTCCTCTCTTATTCCGTTAATAAAATTCCTATCAACCCAAACATGGCCTTAGCAGTCTGCTTTGCTTAAGGTGAATTAACTCTCAGGGGTCAAAACTTCCAATGTAAAAAATTACAAAGATTCTAACTCCTCAAAGGATCCAAGACGGTACATAACCAGCCCAATAAACGAAGAGATAAGCCCCTGTATCTCTTCGACTGAGTTTCTTCTACCACCAATATAACACATTCGTCCCAAAATGAGCCTTCTCTGGATCCGAATTCTTATCATATCTCCTCCATATGAAACCTTCTACATAAATAGAAGTGAGAGGTAACGACATACAGTGTAAAAGGCATGCTTGGTGGTCTCTTACTAAGCTGATAATGGACTACAGGCACCCATCTCATTGAGATTGCCCTAAAATTTTTGGGTAAGATGATAATATTATTCCATATCTGGGATAGAAATCTCAGGGTGCGAATCTTTAGCATTTACACTCACATTAAACTCTTCCCTTAGTCACTCAAGGTCACTTATTGCTTGGCTCAATCATCCCCAAGATCCGTATAAGGCTAGGATACGTCATGACCTATCCTGCTAAGTCGACCAAAATGGTATCATATGCCAGACCAACTCTGACTGTTGGAATGGGAAAACAAAATACTGTCTCGGAATGAGCCAGCATCTATACGTAAGGGTACGAGTTTGGCTTAGGTTGACACTTTCTATAGGAAAAAGCGGACGTACTTATTGTGAATTACACATGGGCACACCACTGCTTCCGCTGCATCAGTTTGTCCTCAAACTGATCTAGCTAGCATGGGCAGCCTAGTGGTCTAATGGACTTCTTTATCTCAGGATCGTTGCAAGCTGATACCATTTGTAAGATCCCCCTCCCGGAACACAAAACACGGTCGAGGGGAGTCTTATGCCCAGGACAGTCGCCTTGCGAAAGCGCTAGCACACAAGCTAGCCTCCCCCACAAGACGCCTATCCTGCCGGCTAAACCAACTACACAGCGCCAACCCATCAATGAAAGAAAGTATTAAAAACCAAAGATTCACAATAAGTAATAATGTCCAAATCAGAGTATAAGAAAGACAGAAAGCTACACAAGCTCCTGCAAATCATCAGAGTAATCAGCTAAATGCCCCAAGGGCTACATCCCAAAACACTCACCCGCCTCTGTCACTAACGGCAGCTAAGGTACCATAAACCCCAGCCCTGCACACCTGACCCGGCTGGCCTCCGGTGCTGAACGCTGCTACACATCTGAATGTGCTCCTAAAAAGAGGGAGGTAGCAACCGTTAGTCATAAAGACTAAGTGGCTTCCCATCCGCTCCCCCGACGACTCCAAGGCACCGGGCGGAAGGAAAGGAAGAAAAGCTGCAATATAACAGTAATATATACAAAGCAGGTGACGGGGAAAGTAAACTAGTATATACACAAATTCTAAGCTACACAAGTGTAAAAGGGGCTAATCAAATCATGTATAAGCAGGAGTATAATGAAGGTGTGCAGCAGTAAATAAATAGTAAGTAAAGCAGGTAAAGCAAGGCAGTAAGAACAGTAGCGACAAGTAATCAATCTCGTACCCTAACTTATATGAATGCCCATACAAACTTATAAGTTAGGATTTCCAGGAATTATAACTCATCATATAAAAGAGCCCATACTAATTTATATGATGAGGATCTGCAAGTGCGTATGCTATGCCATGCCATGAATGATTATGCAATGAACTCACTCACACGACTCTGTGCACACAGACCTTTGTAGTTCCCTCTATTTGAGAGGAAGCCAACCTCTCGGGTACCAACCGCTGTCACACACGGTGGTAGCAGACCGGGCTGTCCACTCCTAGGCGGGTATGCACACAACCAGGCCTAGACCGTACGTACGCCTCGACGCTAAACAACCGCGGAGCTCTGCGTACTCTTTGCTGGAGTCCACCAGGCTTTGAGCTAAGTGGAAGGTGTCTTCGAGGAATTGTCGTCCCGACACGCAGACAAGCTGGCCCCTCAGACCCCAACGCATCCGCTAAGTCCACGTATCGCGGTCGGTGTGACGACCTGCCTAGTACCGAAGACCTGCCACAATTATCCAAGAACTAACGGGGCTATCCTCCCCTCGAGCCTCCAGCTCGTCCAACCCAGTATACCACACACCTGTCACTCCCATACTGGGAAGAGATACATAAATCCAATCTTTCCCCCACTATGGCTACTCTTGTCTACTATAAATGTTATTGCAATTTAGGGTTAATCTTGGACTTCCCGAGGGTTACCCTGTAAGGGGCTCGCTACGGTACTAGGAACTACAATGGGATGACACCCCAAAGTTCCCTTTTCTCAAGACACTTAGTATTATTGGTATCTACTCATAAGATTACCCTCTTATCATCTCACTAGAATTAAACCTCAGTGCTTTATGACCCTCTAAGGGGAAAGACGATCTTACGTCAATCCCAAGCACAGCTTTACCCATAGCTCACCAAGCACTCTCATCACCTAAACTCCTTTTTGGTGACCTCAACCTCTTCATCCAAATCAGGTACACCAACTACCTCTCATTCCCACCTAATGGTCTACAAGTTATCTCCATTCTACCGTTTTACTATTCGCAGACCAAATGAGTTATATGAACCACATAAGGGGAGGTACTACAAATATTCATCCAATTGACTCAAGATTATTACTAGAAGACTATCATGATATTATAAGACTAAGATCGGCTTTTACTCGAGGGTTGTTTCTCATCCAACCCCGGGATTTCACTACTTACCTTGCATGTTTATCAATCATTTTACTTGTTATATCACATTTAAGTACGATGTCTTCTCGCTTAGGGAACTCATATCCTCAACTCCGCACAGGACTGCTTGTGCATTCATCATTGTTTGCCCGGAAAACCGCTTCTTGGGTTGGACCGTTATCAGACCGCGCGGACTCCTGGGCCAAGCCGCTGGGTCCCGGGATCGGCGGTTCTCAGTTCAAGAAGGGCCAGGCCGGGCGGCCTGGTGTCATTTCCGGATCGCCCCCAAAGGGATAAGATCGTCAAAGAGCCAAGGCAAGGAGTTCATCCGCGGTCTCAGCTAGAAGGCCGCGAGGGTTATCTCATAGAGACTCGAGGTTCCGGCCCCGAAGAACAAGCCGGGGGTCCAGATCAAAGGCTATCCGAGATACCTTGCGAAAAACGGCTAAGTCATGACCAGAATGCAGACCGCGGCCTCAATCTCCAGGCCGCTCGGTCTGCATCATTGACTTAGTCCTGATATCCTCAGCCTCAAGTCAGACGGGTAGGGAAGGCAGGCCGTCAGGTCGCGCGGCCTCTTTCTTTTTCTTCTTTTTGCATCCCGTCACCGCCTGCCCGTTTCTCCTGTACCCGGGCAGGAGGTTATTTTATCCCTGCCCATTCGGGCAGGCCCCCAAGCCTATAAATAGGGGGCGGCACTGTTCACAAGGCACGCACACTCGAATCCAAGAGCTCGCTTGTCTGAGCTCCGGTCTCGATTTTCTGGTCTCGCGAACTGTTGACCGGCCGGCTTCTGCTTTCCTGCACTTGTAACCGCTACTTTTCAATCAAAGGAAAGCCCGTCGCAGGAGTGGCATTTGCCGCGACGGGCGAAGTCTGGCCTCGACCGCTGCTAGCGGTCTGAATTCTCTAACTAAATAGTAACCGATAATCCGCAACCCTCGATTTCCTTCGGAGGCGCACTTTTGAATCGAACAGAAACACGCGACCTTCAGATCGCGGACTGTCAGCGAAATCTTTTGGTTCAGAATGTCAGACCACCAGTTCCCTCCAAGAGACCGATCCGACCACAGTGATGACTCTTTGTGGGAAGCTCTGGAGCAGACAGAGAGAAGCCGACCAGGCTCGGAAAGCGACTGATCAGCGTCTGGATGCGATCACTCAGGCTCTAACTTTGTTAACCGAGCGGTTAGCCCCTCAGCAGGCCGCGGCTAACCAGGCGGTTACTCCTGTTTTACCTCCTCCACCTCCATACCCATTTGCGCAAGTCGCCCACTCCCAACCACCACGAGAAGGTTCTGCGGACCGGCCGAACTTCTACCAAGAGGCCGCACGATGTATGCCGGCTCGGGTCCTTGACTTTCAAGGGGCGGCCTCTCAAGCCGCTCATTTTTCCTACCCGCCTGAGGTCGCCGCTTTCCAAACCTACCCGGCTGGAGTTCCTGCCCGCTCCTATCAGGCGGCCTGTCCGCAAGTGACCGCAGCAGAGATCCCTTATAACCCTGCTTTCCCTCTGTACGAGGATGCCGAGGAGAGTTCTCCCTTCACCGACGAAATCCGAGGAGAGCCGGCCCCAAACAACTTTCGAGAACCACGCATGTCAGCATATAGTGGGGAGTCCGATCCAGCAATACACCTCCAGGCATTTGAATCGGCTGTTGCTCTGAGGACCATCACTGATGCAACAAAGTGCAAGCTCCTGGTGACGTCCTTTGATGGGCAGGCCAGAGAATGGTTTTATGGATTGCATCCTCGATCTATCAGATGCTTTGCGGAATTGCGTAGAGAATTTCTGCTTCGATTCTCTACCTCTAAGAAGAGGAAGAATGGTCCGGCAGCCCTATTCGAGATACGACAGCAAGAAAACGAAACGTGGGCCCGTTTCGTCGATCGTTTCCAAAGGGAAATAATGGAGGTGCAAAACGTCGACCCAGAGTTATATAGGGTCGCTCTGATGCATGGCCTTAGAGAGGGGCCGTTGAAATTTGAGGCTCAAATCAGGGAACCAAAGACATATCAAGAAATGATTAGTCTGGCAAATAAATTTATCAGGGGGGAAAAGACTAATCCGGGTTACGTTGCCAAGTTGCTCAGCGACAACGATCAGTTCAATTCTGCATCAACCCATCAGCAACGTTATAATCACCCGTCTCGGCCTGATTTCGAGCCTCGGGCTCAAAGGGGAAGGAATCTTAAACCCAAGCAACCATTCATTGGCCATCAACGGTTTCAAGATCAGAAACCGCCGTTGGCCATCGCACCCACTCAACCCATGGGAGTTCCGCAAATAATGCCCGTGTATCTGCCACAATACATCGCACAACCATCTCCACCTATCCCGTCCATCCGATATGATGAATCACAGGATTCATTCACCCCTCTCAACGTAACCATGAATGAGGTCGTGCAGATTCTTCAGAAGAGGCCTGACTTTAAAAGGCCCCCTCCTTTGAAATCAGAAGTTCGCAATCGGAACCCAAACCTTTATTGTGAATATCATAAAGAAGAGGGGCATCAGACTGAGGATTGCCGGGCCCTCCGGTGGTTGATAGTAAAACTCCTGAAAGAGGGAAAGCTTCGGGGGTTGATTCGGCAAGAAACTCCGGTTGAACCGCGAGCTGAGAAGAAGAAGGAGGCAGTCGAAGTGACATGGGAGTGTGCAGATGTGGAAGAAGCAGGTGGTTATGGGGATATACATCCCGCAGCCGAATGCATAGAGGTGAATGACGCTGGCCCCCTCGGCAACATCTATTGCATCCATGGTGGGGCAGGGATAGAATCTTCTCGGAAATCTAGCATCGGGAGAGTTACAAAGCAAGAAGTGGCAGTTGCCTCCACTTCTGCCCCAGAAAGGGCGGTTGTCACGTTCGGACAAGAAGATCTCTCCCCAAATACAAATCCGTTCGATGATGCAGTGGTAATAAAGGCGGTTATTGAGAACTACACAGTACATAAAATTCTAATCGATACCGGCAGCTCGGTTAATCTCATCTTCCGCCAAACATTTGAGGCCCTCAAGACTGGAAAGTCTTTGCTCTCCACGGAAGGCCCCCTCTATGGCTTCTCAGGAGAAAAGAAGGAAGTGGAAGGGTGCGTGAAGCTTCTGGTATCGCTGGGGAGTATAACGAAGCTGATAAACTTCGTGGTGGTGGAAGCCCCAAGCAGCTACTGTGCAATTTTCGGAAGGCCAATTCTGAACGCTTACAGAGCTGTAGTATCTACTTTTCATTTGGCCTTGAAATTCGCCGCTGAGGGACGTCAATATCGGATCCGAAGCGATCCAAGGGTTGCACGTGAATGTTATGTGAAGACAGTTAATATGATCACCGAGGCACCACTTTGCGAGGCTCAAAATGACATCCACAAGGTGTCCAAATTCCCTGAGGAAATCAAAGAAAGCACAGAGCGGAAAGGAGTTTTCCTGGAACCTGCCCAGGAGACCCAAGAGATCCCCATTGCTGAGGGGGAAGAGAAAAGGCTTATCATCAACGCCGAGCTGTCGGAAGAGGAAAAAGCTCAACTAACCTCCTGCCTGTTGGAGAACTTGGACATCTTCGCCTGGTCAGCGGAGGACATGCCTGGGGTAGATCCAGATGTAGCGTGCCATCACCTCAACGTCTCTCCTGAATTCAAGCCGATCCAGCAAAAGAAGAGGGAGGTGGCAACAAAGCTGGCATTGCCCATCAGAGAGGAGGTTTCCAAGCTCCTGAAAGCGGGTTTTGTTTCTGAAATTCAATATCCAACGTGGATGTCAAACATTGTAATGGTTCCAAAATCTGGTGGGAAGTGGCGCATGTGCGTGGACTTCACAAAGCTCAATAAAGCGTGCCCCAAAGATTGTTATCCCTTGCCTCGGATAGATGTTTTAGTTGATTCCGCGGTAGGATATAATTTCATGAGCTTCCTAGATGCGTTTTCTGGTTATCACCAGATTAAGATGCACAAACCTGATATCCCGCATACATCCTTCATTACCAATGATGGATGTTATTGTTATCTTGTCATGCCCTTCGGGCTCAAAAATGCGGGGGCGACATATCAAAGGATGATGGACACAGTGTTCAAAAAACAGAAAGGGAAAAATCTTGAAGTATATGTAGATGATCTTCTTCTAAAAAGTAAAACTTTTTCAATCCATCTGAAAGACCTCGTAGAGACGTTCGCTACTCTGCGGAGGTTCAAATTAAAACTGAATCCTTTAAAATGTGTGTTTGGGGCCAACAAAGGAAAATTTCTGGGACATCTTCTCACTCCCGATGGCCTCGCACCAAATCCCGATAAAATAAAAGCCATCCTGGATATGAACTCTCCCCGTAACCCGAAAGAGGTGCAACAACTTGGGGGGAGGCTTGCAGGATTGAGCCGATTCATTTCCAAGTCGGGGGATAAAAGCGCTCCATTTTTCAAAACACTTAGGGGGGGATCTAAGTTCGAATGGAGTGAGGAGTGCGACAATGCTTTTGAACAGTTGAAAAAGCAGTTAACCTCAACCCCTCTTCTTCAAAGCCCTCGCGAAGGGGAAACACTATTCTTATACTTGGGAGTGGGCCCAGATGCGATAAGCTCTGTCCTGGTGCGGGAAGAGAAAAAGAAGCAGTTTCCGATATATTATGTCAGCCACATCCTCAAAGATGCGGAAACTAGATATTCAATCTTGGAGAAATTAGCCTTGGCTTTGGTCATGTCATCACGAAGGCTCCGCCCCTATTTTCAGGCTCATCCCATTCAGGTGGTCTCAGATCATCCACTAAAAAGTATCTTAGAAAAGCCGGATCATTCAGGAAGGTTGGCTAAATGGGCAATTGAGCTAAGCGAGTTCGAAATATCATACGTTCCCAGAACGGCAATAAAGGCACAAGTATTGGCAGATTTCTTGGTGGACACGACGGAGTCTAATCCAGAACAGAGAGTACAATCTCCCTTGGCTTGGATCATTTATGTGGATGGGGCTTCTGGCAGAAACTCCGTGGGAGCCGGAGTGGTTCTGATCAGTCCAAATGGCATCAGGCTGGAGCAGGCTATCAAATTCTTCTTTTCAGTTACAAATAACCAGGCCGAATACGAAGCATTCTTGGCTGGCTTGAGACTCGCGAAGGAGCTTGGGATAGAACATGTTCATGTGAAAACTGATTCTCTTGTGATGGCCTCGCAGGTTCTGGGGAATTATGAAACAAGAGAACCGATGTTGAGAAAATATCTATTCCTAGAGAAGAAAGAAATTGGGAGATTCAAATCCTTCATCATCGAACACATTCCGAGAACACAGAATGAAGAGGCAGACGAGTTATCAAAGTTTGGTCTTCCATCAGGAGGGGTGACCTCAGAACTTTTTCATCCGGCAACAGATGGGACGGAAGAAGAGGAGCTCATGCAGATCGATCAAAATCCTTCCTGGAAAGATCCTTATGAACTATTTCTGTCAAAAGGGGAGTTTCATTCGTCAATCAAGGACGGAAATAGGTTCAGAAGAAAGGCAGCCTACTACTACTTGATGGCAGGAGTCTTGTATAGGAAAACTCTGATTTCTCCCTCAGCACGATGCGTCTCAGAAGAAGAAATTCCGATTATACTTCAGGAAATTCATTCGGGAGAGTGCGGTAGTCATTCAGGAGCGAAGACTTTGGAGAAAAGGATCTTGCGGCAGGGATATTTTTGGCCGACCATGAGGAAAGATGCTGAAGCATTTGCCAGGCGATGTGTCCAGTGCCAAAAGTTCGCTCCTCTTCAGCATTTGCCTGCTCAGTCACTCAGGTCGATAACCGCGCCATGGCCTTTTGCAGTATGGGGAATGGATCTTATGGGACCTTTTCCGATGGCCAGCGGTCAACGCCGTTTCATCCTTGTAATGATTGACTATTTCAGTAAGTGGATTGAGGCAAAAGCGCTAGCAAAAACAACAACTCAGATCGTCAGAAACTTCATCTGGGGGGAAATAATCTGCCGGCATGGAATTCCGTTAGCAATTGTTACCGATAATGGCCCACAATTTAATAATCCGGAGATGATAAGCTTTTGTGATCAGATCGGGATTGATCTTCGGTTTGCCTCAGTTCATCATCCTAGGACCAATGGGCAAGTGGAAGCAGCTAACAGGCAAATCCGGCAGCTCTTGATGAAAAGGGTCTTAAATCAAAAAGGAAATTGGGCGGACCAGCTTCCTTCCATCCTTTGGACTCTTCGTACTACTCCGTCCTCAGCTACCGGAGAGACACCCTTCAAATTATCTCATGGCTCCGAAGCCGTCGTCCCTGTGGAATTCGAGGTAGTCACTCCGAGAGTTGTTTACGCCAAAGAAGGAGGAGAATCCTGGATAGATGAAAATAGTGAGGCTCTCATGCATAATCTAGATCTGATCGAAGAACTTCAGGATGAAGCAACTATCAGACAGGAGGAAGTTAAAAGGAGAATGGCAAAATATTTTGACAAGAATATCAGAATAAAGCAGTTTGCAAGTGGTGATTTGGTATTAAAGAAGGTAGATGCTGCAGCCAGGTCTGGTAATGTTGGGAAGCTGGATCCTAATTGGGCAGGACCTTTCATCATCAAAGAGGTATTAAAGAATGGGGCCTACCGTCTCCAAACCAGTGAAGGGGAAGACATCCCGCGTACTTGGAGCGGTGACGATCTTAAACGATTCTACCCTTGAATGATCTCTTTTTATTCTTTACATCTCTTTTGATATTAAATAAAAAGCCCCATACTGACACTTCTTCTTGTTTGATGGTTCCATGCATTGTGAATTTCAATGTACATAACTCATTCCCTAAACCTCTGAGATATCGCCAAATTCTGCTCGAACCCCCTCGGATTGTAGTCGTAGCGTAAAACCCACCAAGACCATGTGATGCGGGGAGTTTTCGCGCACATGTAGTGGTAGCTTGCCAATTTCGCTGCGGTGGTCTTCAGAATTTTGGATCCCGGCCGATATCTGACACACCCTTGCATCAAGGGAGGTCTAGGTGATTGTCAGCTCTATCATGCCCCGAAGGGATATAGTTACAGCTTTGATGATCTTTCTGAGGAAAGCAATGTTCGCCGCCGAGGCCCACCTGCCCAACTGATCATCATAGTCTGTGACCATCGAATACTCTTAGGTACTCTCGAAACGGTGCCTAGTTGGGCCCACAACTGAGTTGATCTCTCTGAGGAAAGCAATGTTCGCCGCCGAGGCCCACCTGCCCAATTGATCAACTCGGCTTGTAACCCTAGGCAAGAGAGCGGATGAGTCGTTTACAGCTCTTATGACCACTTGAGGAAAGCAATGTTCGCCGCCAAGGCCCACCTGCCCACTTGGTCATCTGAGTCTGTACATATTTTTTCTTTTTTCTTCCTACAGCTCTTATGACCACTTGAGGAAAGCAATGTTCGCCGCCGAGGCCCACCTGCCCACTTGGTCATCTGAGTCTGTAGATTATTCTTTTTTCCTACAGGAAGGCATCCACTTATGGTGGTTTTTTATGGACCACCCAAGAAAAATGTTATTAACAGGCGCAGGTGTTCTTCTACCCCAATAAAGGGGTGTGATATCAAGGCCGGACGGCCTGAACTATTCAGACCGATCGATCTGGTTGAATATAAGTTGGGACATCTTTGAAATTGATCATATTATTGCCCGGGTTGCATTCTAATCGGGCGGATATGCCCGTCTTTTATTAAGTAAAGTGTTTCTGAATCTATTCATATGATCGCCCGGGTTGCATTCTAACCGGGCGGATCTGACCATTCCTAATCAAGATTCCGGAACAGATTATCTGATTGCCCGGGTTGTATTCAAACCGGGCGGGATTATTCATCCTTTATAAAATTGGATACTTCTGGAGCTAATTATGTGATCGCTCGGGTTACACTTTGACCGATCGGATATATCTATCTCTCTACTCCATCAAGTTAATACTTATGGATCTGGCTATATAATCCGGGTTGAATTTTAAACCGGTCGGGCATTATCTATCCCTGAATGAATAATCAGAATTGGATATTCCTGGATTTGAATATGTGGTCGTTCGGATTGTGTTCTAACCGATCAGGTTAAGCTATTTCTTAGCAAAAGTTATCTCTAGACATAATGGATTACTCGCCAGAACTGAATCCGAACTGCGTGAAAGTTGTTATTCATTACATAGCAACAAGTATTTAATATCTGCAAATGAAAAGAAGCCGCGCGATCCGCATTATAGCCGCATGAATCTATCTGTTATTAGAAATCGAATATCCTGAGATCCAAATGAATAATCGCGCGGGTTGGATAAAGGATCTTCGAAGACAATCAATCATCACTTATGCTCAGACCAAGATGTCCGCACGATTAGATCATAGAGAGTAAAGAAAAAAGACAAGGTATCACAAGTAAGTAATAATAGAAGGACAATCAGACAGGTAAAATTTCTATTTCATTTCCCAAAAAAGTGTTTACAAAATATTGACCGCCCGGCCAACAAAAAGAGACCGGCGGTTACAAAAATTAAATTAAAAAACAAAGGGCACTAGTCTGCCGATTTTTTCTTCTTCTTCTTGACAGGAGAAATTGAGTCGATGTCAACCTCCGGCGAATAACCTTCACTTAGTGAGGAGGAGCCGGACGAACTGCTGTCGCTAGACCGCCCGGTCTTGCTTGCAGAGCCGGTGGATCCAGAGGACAAGCTGTCCTCATCGTCGTAGTCATCAGCATCTCCATCCGCGTCGGCCTCTTCAGCGGCTTCATCACTTCCATCGCCTCCTTGATGGAGCACGATCTCCCTGCCCGCGTCGGTTTCGGCCTCCTCGCCCACCTTGGATTTTCCTTTTTTCCGTCGGCTGATTTCGTCAAGCTGGACCTCCAAGGCGGGGAAGAGGTCGGAGAAGGTGGTTCCGCCGAATCCTTCGGACAGACCGCCCCGGTCTCCCATGAGACCCAAGGCCTTGTTGATCCCTTGGGCCACATGGGGTAGCACCTCGTCCTGGAAGGCCGGGTTGGTCATCTCGTATTGTCTCTGCAAAAGAAAGGCAAAATGAATTAGGTCGCCCGGGCTGATCAAAGGGGACCGCATTGTCTTTTTGAAAAACTCACTGCCACGACTTCCTGAAGCCGCGCGTTCTCCTCTCGAAGCCGCGTATTCTCCGCGGCCTGCTCCTCGTACTTTCTCTCCAGATGTTTCTGAGCGGAAGCTAGCCGCTTATACGACAGGGCCATGAAGTGGTTGGCCGAAAATCCCCAGGCGCCGGCTTGAGCCGCTAGCCGGGGGAGCTCTTCTTCAGGAGTTCTCATCAGCCTCCTTAAGGTCTTTCGACCATACAAAGCGGTCCCGGCGGCTAGGGCATGGCGTTCAATTTTGTCGCTCCCCCATGGAGGAAGAGCGGTGGATACCCGGATCCGACTTCCATCCCTATGCCAAAGGACGGTCGGGTTGCCCTACAGATCGGGCGGGTTCCCACTAGAACGAAGGATTTCGTAGTCGTCAGAAGAGGCCGGGCCCTCTTCCTCCGAGGATTGCGACCTCTTTCGCCGCTGCCTCTTCTCCCTCTGGGTTAAAACTGGGCCGGCCGGCGTGACCGGCTTGTTCGCAGGAACGATATGGGCGGCTACAAAATGAAATCAAAAGCGTAAATAAAGAAGGTCGCGCGGTCATATAAAGGCGGTCTAAGGTGACTTACTATGCTCGGGGAGGATATTCTCCAGTTCCGAGAACAGCGGGATGTAGTGGTTGATATCCAACCGCTCCTTCTCAAGGAACGCGAAGGTGTCCGCCTCGATCTTTCCGACCTGGGGGATTTGGAAAACCTCCTCCCCCCGAACCTGCGGGTCGGTTTGCAACAGTCCGAAGTTACCTTCGAGCATTACAAACCGCTCCGACCAGTCGGAGACTTTGTTCGCCAGATTGACAATCTTCAGCCCGTGGCAGCTGAAGTAGAGATGCCCCCTATAAGTCGAAGTCCCCGAGTCGGAAACTGCCCGCACAGAGAAGAATTTTCTGAACAGGTCGATGGAGAATCTGGTTCGCTCGAACCGCAGGTAAGAGATGAAGCTATATATTGAAGCGATGGAGTTCGGCGGAAGCTGACCGGGCACAACCCCATAATGGTCAAAGATGGCAATGACTTCAAGCGGCAGTGGAAACTTGAAGCCATATTCGAAGTGGTCAACTGGGACGGCGATCTGGTGCGGATTGGAAGAGTTAATCCGCTCGTCACGCAAAGGAAGTCGCGCGAGCAGATTACTCCCTACCATATGACTGGCAATGAAATTGTCCAGTTCGTTCTGAGTGAGGCGGCATTCCAGATGGTCCGCCGAATGGAATGCCAAGGCCGCGTCAGCTCGGACGGCTTTAACTTTAACAGGTCGCTGCGACTTGTTCTTGGATCGCGCCATCTGTAAATCGTGAGAATGACTTCGGAAAATTCCCTACTTATAGATTTCTATGATCTGTGAATAGTAAAATCATATCGCGGCTATACATTCTAACCGCACGGTCAATGGCCTATATGGTTAGATTCACCAGAGAAATAAAAGAAGCAAAGGCATCCAGAAAAAACAGAAACAAGCATACATCACAGTTCGCCCGGCCAGAAGTCAGTTCGAATAAAACATAAGATCTAAACAAGGCACCAAATATAGCGGTTAAAAAGAAGACCGCGCGAGTTATTCAGAATAAGAGAGAAAAAACATTGTTCAAATCGATGGGCCACATTCATAATACAAGTTCTCAAAAGTTGGTCACGGCTGACGGCGTTCTGGGGAGGCATCCTCTCTATGAAGTCGTGCGACCTGGTCGCTGGTGGTGTTCAAAAGAGAATAAATCTGGCTAGTATGAAAGTGGAGGTGGTTGATTGTACTATGAAGCCGCCCGGCATCCCTTTCGACCCGCGAAGCGGCAATCATACGGGGGGTTGCGGCGGCCTCGTCAATCATTGGATCAGCCGCCCGGACTGGGGGAGGATTCGAGCCTGCTCCAATAGTCGGGCGGCTAACAGCTACCACCCCATCGTTCATATTTCGCCGACCAGCGGCGACTTCTCTGGTTAAGCGCAGGAATTTATCCTGGTAATATTTCGAGTCGCTCTCAAATTTGGCAGAGGCTCTCTTCTCTTTCTCCAGTTGGACGGTCAGAGCAGCCCGCGTAGCCACCACTGCTGCCCGCGCGGCCTCAAGCTGAGTCTCCAGGACTTTCACCCTCTCTGTGCTGGATCTCCTGTCAATCTCTGATTGTGCCAGAGCGGTCCGAGTGGCGGCCTCCTGGTTTTCTGCCTCCTTCAAGCGGGCTCTCAGGTTGATCAGATCTGCCTCAAGGCGATCAAACAGCCGCGGCCCTTCCGGCAAGGTCGTCGCACAGGTTGAAATCAGGGGAGCTAGCGGAGGCAGGCTGGCCTCAAGGTCGACCGGTTTCATAATCTGGTCCGCGCTATCTGAAAGAAGCCGTTCGGTTATGAAAAATAAGAGCATGCAACGCTATATATAAGTAAAAATGAACATAAATACGAGAGCAGTGCCTGGGCGGGCAGGCCATTTAGACCGTCCCGAGTTCATCCTCTGACATTGCTCACGCCAGAGTCTCTCCGTACTTGGCCTAATGAAAGGGAGCCGGGCCGCTAAAGAAAAGAGGCTCGGCGGCGGGTTCACTAATTCATTATGGCGAGGCCGCGGAATGGAAAAGCGGACAGCTTTGTAGTCCGTAGAATCCTTACCTGCCGCAAGAGGATCAGGCCGCGACGGCTTGTTCAAGGCCTGTTCCGCCCTCTCCTTCTTCACCGTCATTATCTCTTCCCCGGTCATCGCTGGGGGAACCTCCTCCCGCGCTCTCAGAACTTCTTCGAGTTCCCTCGTTCTGTTTTTGACCTCCAAGGCAGTCCGGGCGGCGGCTTCTCGTTCTTCGGCCTCCATTCGAACGGTGGCAGGAGCGTTTCATTCGGAAACGATCGGGCTGTCAAGAAGCTGGTCTCGCTTCACCAGCTCATCCATATCCCGGAAAATCCCATTAAAAGATAAGCTGCTCGCCGGGTCCGGAGGCAGTTCGCCCGTTTTCGTATCAGGGGTGGCCGGCGATTCATTTGATTTGTTGGGCGGAGGAGTCACGAGGCCTAGCTCCTCCTTTAGTCGCGAATTGGTCTGGAGGAGGGATTCGGTCGGTTTCTTGAGAGCCGCCCTTTCCTTAGCGGCTAACCTCTTGACCTTCTTCGTTATCCGCTCGGTCACGGACCCGGTCTGCTTCCTCTTCCTCTCTCTCTTACCCGGAGCTGGGTTAACTTCTTTTAGGGGGCTGGGATAATCGTCCACGGACAGAGGAGTATTCGGTTCGCCCGTCCTGGGGGAGTTAACCGCCTCTTCCTCTAGATCCCTGACAAGCAGGTGAGGGTTCCCGGATGGGGTGATTTCCACTCCAAACGAGGCGGTTTCGCCGACCTTCTTCGAAGGGCTGTCTGAAACAACTTTTTCAGAAGTGGCGGCCACCTCTTTGCTCGGCAAGCTAGCGGTCTGTTGGTTGAGGTCGCTGGGAGGGATCGACGAGACATCAGGGGGAGGCCCCGAACTGTTCACCACGGGCTCTGCAGGAGTTTTGGGAGTTGATAAGTCTACGACTGGCTTGGGGCTAGCCGCTGCGGCCTTCTCAGCCCGCTTCCTCTTCTTCCGATCTTTCCGGTCTTGCTTTTCTTTCTCCTTATTCGGCTTCTCCAACGGTTCGCGCCTCTTATCTTCCGCCCTCTTCTGGTCTCCGCTGGGATCCACGCGGTCTAGCACAGTGTCCAGGAAGTCCATTGCTGAAGAATTGCCGGTCTTAAAAATTCTGACCGCAACTGGCGAGTAATACCCCGTGATTTCAGGAAAAAACTCCGTAGAATGAATTCTCTGGCTCTCTTATAGAATTCAAGGCAGGTCGGATGCGGTCTCCCGGTCAAAGCTAATATTTTCGAAATTCTTTTGAGATTTGAAAATATGCGGGGATTATGTTTGCCCGGAAAACCGCTTCTTGGGTTGGACCGTTATCAGACCGCGCGGACTCCTGGGCCAAGCCGCTGGGTCCCGGGATCGGCGGTTCTCAGTTCAAGAAGGGCCAGGCCGGGCGGCCTGGTGTCATTTCCGGATCGCCCCCAAAGGGATAAGATCGTCAAAGAGCCAAGGCAAGGAGTTCATCCGCGGTCTCAGCTAGAAGGCCGCGAGGGTTATCTCATAGAGACTCGAGGTTCCGGCCCCGAAGAACAAGCCGGGGGTCCAGATCAAAGGCTATCTGAGATACCTTGCGAAAAACGGCTAAGTCATGAACAGAATGCAGACCGCGGCCTCAATCTCCAGGCCGCTCGGTCTGCATCATTGACTTAGTCCTGATATCCTCAGCCTCAAGTCAGACGGGTAGGGAAGGCAGGCCGTCAGGTCGCGCGGCCCCTTTCTTTTTCTTCTTTGTGCATCCCGTCACCGCCTGCCCGTTTCTCCTGTACCCGGGCAGGAGGTTATTTTATCCCTGCCCATTCGGGCAGGCCCCCAAGCCTATAAATAGGGGGCGGCACTGTTCACAAGGCACGCACACTCGAATCCAAGAGCTCGCTTGTCTGAGCTCCGGTCTCGAGTTTCTGGTCTCGCGAACTGTTGACCGGCCGGCTTCTGCTTTCCTGCACTTGTAACCGCTACTTTTCAATCAAAGGAAAGCCCGTCGCAGGAGTGGCATTTGCCGCGACGGGCGAAGTCTGGCCTCGACCGCTGCTAGCGGTCTGAATTCTCTAACTAAATAGTAACCGATAATCCGCAACCCTCGATTTCCTTCGGAGGCGCACTTTTGAATCGAACAATCATAATCTCACACATGATTCCGAGGATCTTGCACGTGATCCCTTCGATATACTACAATCATTACCGCCGTCTTCTTATTCAATTACGGATGATAAATCACCTTAAATTCGTACGAGAATACCCACTATATTTATTGTAATCATAAACAATCATCATTAATGACAAATACCTTCAATGATTATCACAGCATCGGTTCAACTATATTTCTTGCGATCCTAAAGGATTAAGCATTTATAACAATACTTTAATTGGTTATCGCATCATCGAGGTGCACATTCGATCATCATCCGCGAAGTGTTAAGTCTATGATCTGTCCGCTAACCTTTATTAATAAATCACAAATTCAGAATGATGTACCCAAACAGGACAGCCCTCGAGAATCGGATTTCGGGGAGCTACACTCCTCCGAAAATATCGTGTCGCCCCATTTTGGAAAGGTCTCTCTGATAGCTACAACTTTCATGTTCGGTCCAAGAACTGAGAAACCGGCCACTAGTAATCCCACCATATGCAATCATGAACATCAACCCACCCATGCAATACCATGTAATTGCCTTGTGCTATCAAGCACCCTTGGACATCAACATAGTCCCTTCTTATCATGCTTCGCAAAACATCTCAAGGCATCCCTGGCCTTAGCATAAACATTTCAAAGCACCACCGGTCTGCGCATAAACATTTCAAGGCACCACCGGCCTGCGCATAACGTTCAACAACGTTCCAACAAAAGTAGGGCAATAGCGTGTTCGTACATGGTAATTCTCTATCATGATTCTTCGGGACTACTAGTGCGCATTTCCAATCCTACACATTCCCTTAAGAATTTATCCCAACATCAATAACTCTAAAATCACTGTCACCGTGCCTCATCATCTATAATATGATTCGTATATGACTTTAATTTATCCGAGCTTTCGACTTAGCATTTACACCACAGTTAAGACATTCAACGGAAGATTAATAACTTTAAAAATGACGCACCCAAAAATTACAAAACTTCACAAGGATGATTATAATCATGATAATAATCACTCCACCAATTTTCATGAGCGTCGAAGCAATATTTTGGGAGATATTCATAATTACCGTAATCGAGTGTGATACGACACTGTTCAGTAAAACAGACATTCAGAAAGCTCTACTCAACCAAAAATTATGATTAACCCCAATCTGGAAAGCTAAGAAGAAGAGCTACAACTTTTATGTTTACCACAAAACCCAGAACTTATTATTTCATACCCAAAATCCTCATTGAAGTCAACAGCCCAAATCTGGACAGAAAACAGAGCACAAAATCCTGATTTAATTCTCTGGACAGTTCACTCGACTGGACATCTAGAGAGCTACAGGTCACCCTAGAAAACGTGTAACCTATCGTTGGAAAGCTCTCTACGAGGGTTACAACTTTCATGTTGAGCCCGAAGTCTAATTCCAGCGGGGCCAAGCCTAAAAATTGTCTTGAACCCGGCTGCGCACAATTTTTCCCTAATAACTAACTGCAAATTATAAATTGAAATCTTCTTTATCAAGGGGGCTATCATCACATCTATCCACAATTATATAATTAGCAACCCTAATTAATCAGAGCGTTATTCCTCATCTTTCCCCAAACAACTAACACATAATTAAAACTATGTTTAACAGGGCTTCATTTATTCTCTTCCCCAAACATGAACTAAATGTATATATATATATATATATACGATTGAAATCCATTCAACAGGAAGCTTATTTCTCAAATCCAAATCAACAGGGAGCTTATTTCTCCAGCAGCTAACAGAACCAATATATATATAGATTTTTAGTTGAAACCCATTTTTAACCGGGAACTATTTATCTTCTTCCCAAATGAAATTTAGGGCATCCACCTTCTCTCCTCCCATGCACCCTCACGAGGCCTTCGATTATCACGACACCAACGCCCTTGCATTCGTATTGAAGTGGGGAGTTGATTGGGGGTATTTTCGCGGCGATCGGCGCCCTACGGCGAAAACCCTAACGCGGTCTTTTTCCTACGGAGCTTCATCACGCTCGCAAACCGACTCAATTGAGTTCGATGTCTCGCCTAATTGATCTATGAAACTAGCACCAAGGGAGAGGGGAGGAAGCTCACCGAGTGTCCATGCATGCAGCCCAATAGCCGCATTTGCGGCATTTGTCCGTTGTTCCCGGCCGTGGTTGGATCTCGCCAATCTAGATCTCGCCAAACGTCGCCGAAGGAGTTGCCATTGGATCTCGCCGGAGAGTTTGCTGTTTTTGGAGTTTTCACCGCCGAAAATGGAGGAAGCTGGTGGTTATTGAGATGGCTGTGAAGGGGGAGAAAATGAGAGCGTGAGTTCTGGATTAAAAAAAGAAAACAGAGAGGTAGAGAGAGGAAGTTCTGGAGTGGAAAATGTAGAGAGAGAAATGGAGAAATGGGAGTGGCTTCTTAGCTGTTAGCAGAAAACGAGAGAAAGAGAGGTGGAGGAGGTTCACGGGAGAGGAGGTTGCCGGAGTCGAGACGATGCCAGAGACGAGGCTTGCCGAAGGTGGTGCGTCGGAGGGAGCTCGGGCTGCTTTGGAGGAGGGGAGGTGTTTTGAGAGAGAAAAAGAGAGAGAGTGGGAGACACGGGAGTGAAAGAGAGTGGATCTGGGGAGTTGCTCGATGAAGGTGGCCGGAGCTTGAGAGGGGCGGCCGGATCTCAAGGAAGATCAGAGATCTCGCCGGAGAGAAAGATGCCGGAGAGGAGATCATCGGCCGGAAGAGCTTCGGAGGAGAGGAGCTCGGCCATGGAGTTGCGTCGAAGCTAAGCTTGCCGTGACTTGGAGTAGCAGCAACTGGTTGGAGCAGCTTCGTCCATGGAGGAGCTCTGGTGGTCGGCCATGGGAGAGAAGCTCTCGATCTAGAAGGAGGGGAGGCGGCTGCTGATTTCATCGGGCGAGACTTGAGAGGAGAATGAACAGGTAACCTAGGTTAGATATTATATATATACAGATATATATCTTTATATTATTATTATAAAATTATAAAATTAAGCTCACTTAGGATTACACTCAAAAGTGTGTAGATTTCTTTAGGGATCTAAAAATCTGACTCAGACAGGCTTGTTATGACCGTCTCATTGGCACGCGTCCAACGAAACGATCCAAAATTAATTCTGAGTTCGTTTGGTCATTTTATGTTTGTCGGAGCGTTTGTGGCCAAATTTGACTTAAACGTCAAAACTTCTTCAAACGATGTCGGAATTGCAAACGGATAAATTCGTTGAACTCGTACTATTGTTACGAGTCTAACAAGACCGACTGGGGTCAATTGTGAGGTCGTTTGGTCAATTTCACCATTTTGAATAAATATGCTATTCGCAGACCGTGTCATTTGAGCTAACGTACGCACTATAATTTCTTCAAGGCGGTACGCCTACTTCGAGTTTTATTGCTCAAATTATACTCTCCGGACAGCTCGGATCCCGATACAGCAAACATCGAGACAAGGAATAGAAATGGTATTCGTCGCGTTCGTCGAGTGCACTCCTCCGGCTCAGGTGCAAGCCGGGCCCCCAATACACCACGAGCTCGAGTCAACTCGCTTGACTCAAAAACGCGCACAAGGGGTCTAGCTCGAATCGGGATGTTACATCTAGCAGGAGCCGAACTCAACTGGAGGCGGATAGAAGGTCGATACCTCACAGGAGCCGAGCTCAACTGAAGGAGGAGAAAAGGCCGACACCTCACAGGAGCCGAGCTCCACTGGAGGCGGATAGAAGGTCGACACCTCACAGGAGCCAAGCTCAACTGGAGGCGGAGAAAATTTCAACACCTCACAGGAGCCGATCTCAACTGGAGGCGGAGAAAAGGTCGATACCTCACAAGAGCCGAGCTCAACTGGAGGCGGATATAAGGTCAATACCTCACAGAAGCCGAGCTCAACTGGAGGCGGATAAAAGGTCGACACCTCACAGGAGCCGAGCTCAACTGGAGGAGAAGAAAAGGTCGACACCTCACAGGAGCCGAGCTCAACTGGAGGCGGATAGAAGGTCGACACCTCAAATGAGCCGAGCTCAACTGGAGGCGGAGAAAATGTCGACACCTCACAGGAGGCGAGCTCAACTGGAGGCGAGCTCAACTGGAGGCGGATAGAAAGTCGACACCTCACAGGAGCCGAGCTCAACTGGAGGAGAAGAAAAGGTCGACACCTCACAGGAGCTGAGCTCAACTGGAGGCGAATAGAAGGTCGACACCTCAGAGGAGCCGAGCTCAACTGGAGGCGGAGAAAATGTCGACACCTCACAGGAGCCGAGCTCAACTGGAGGCGGAGAAAAGTTCGATACCTCACAGGAGCCGAGCTCAACTGGAGGCAGATAAAAGGTCAACACCTCTCAGGAGCCGAGCTCAACTGGAGGCAGATAGAAGGTCGACACCTCACAGGAGCCGAGCTCAACTAGAGGCGGATAGAAGTTCGAGACCTCATAGGAGCCGAGCTCAACTGGAGGCGGATAGAAGGTCGACACCTCACAGGAGCCGAGCTCAACTGGAGGCGGATAGAAGGTCGACACCTAACAGGAGCCGAGTTCAACTGGAGGCGGATACAAGGTCGACACCTCACATGAGATGATCTCAACTGGAGGCGGATAAAAGGTCAACAACTCACAGGAGTCGAGCTCAACTGGAGGAGGATAGAAGTTCGATACCTCACAGGAGCCGAGCTCAACTGGAGGCGGATAGAAGGTCGACACCTCACAGGAGCCGAGCTCAACTGGAGGAGGAGAAAATGTCGACACCTCACAGGAGCCGGGCTCAACTGGAGGCGAATAGAAGGTCGACACCTCACAGGAGCCGGGCTCAACTGGAGGCGAATAGAAGGTCGACACCTCACAGGAGCCGAGCTCAACTGGAGGCGGAAGGAAGGTCTACACCTCACAGGAGCCGAGCTCAATTGGAGGTGGAAAGAAGGTAGACACCTAGCAGGAGCCGAGCTCAACTGGAGGCGGATAGGAGGTAGACACCTCACAGGAGGCGAGCTCAACTGGAGGCGGATAGAACGTCGACACCTCACAGGAGCCGAGCTCAACTGGAGGCGGATAGAAGGTCGACACCTCACATGAGCCGAGCTCAGCTGGAGGCGGAGATAAGGTCGACACCTCACAGGAGCCGAGCTCAACTGTAGGCGGATAGAAGGTCGACACCTCACAGGAGCCGAGCTCAACTGGAGGAGGATAGAAGGTCGACACCTCACAGGAGCCGAGCTCAACTGGAGGTGGAAAGAAGGTCGACACCTAGTAGGAGCCTAGCTCAACTAGAGGCGGATAGGAGGTCGACACCTCACAGGAGTCGAGCTCAACTGGAGGCGGATAGAAGGTCGACACTTCATAGGAGCCGAGCTCAACTGGAGGCAGATAGAAGGTCGACACCTCATAGGAGCCGAGCTCAACTGTAGGCGGATAGAAGGTCGTCATCTCACAGGAGACGAGCTTAACTTGAGGAGGAGAAAAGGTCGACACCTCACAGGAGCCGAGCTCAACTGGAGGCGGATAGGAGGTTGACACCTCACAGGAGCCGAGCTCAATAGGAGGTGGATAGAAGGTCGACACCTCACAGGAGCCGAGCTCAACTGGAGGCGGATAGAAGGTCGACACCTCACAGGAGCCGAGCTCGACTGGAGGCGGATAGAAGGTCGAAAACTCACAGGAGCCGAGCTCAACTAGAGGCGGATAGAAGGTCGACACCTCACAGGAGCCGAGCTCAACTGGAGGTTGAAAGAAGGTCGACACCTAGCAGGAGCCGAGCTCAATTGAAGGCGGATAGAAGGTCGACACCTCACAGAATCCGAGATCAACTAGAGGAGGAGAAATGGTCGACACCTCACAGGAGCCGAGCTCAACTGGAGATGGATAGAAGGTCGACACCTCATAGGAGCCGAGCTCAACTGGAGGCGGAAAGAAGGTCCACACCTCACAGCAGTCGAGCTCAACTGGAGGTGGAAAGAAGGTCGACACCTAGCAGGAGCCGAGCTCAACGGGAGGCGGATAGGAGGTCGACACCTCACAAGAGCCGATCTCAACTGGAGGCGGATAGAAGGTCGACACCCTACAGGAGCCGAGCTCAACTGGAGGTGGAAAGAAGGTCGACACCTCACAGGAGCCGAGCTCAACTGGAGGCGGATAGGAGGTCGACACCTCACAAGAGCCGATCTCAACTAGAGGCGGATAGAAGGTCGACACCTCACAGGAGCCGAGCTGAACTGGATGCAGATAGAAGGTCGACACCTCACAGAAGCCGAGCTCAACTGGAGGCGGATAGAAGGTCGACACCTCACAAGAGCCGATCTCAACTGGAGGCGGATAGAAGGTCGATACCTCACAGGAGTCGAGCTCAACTGGAGGCGGATAGAAGGTCAACACCTCACAGGACCCGAGCTCAACTGGAGGTGGAAAGAAGGTCGTCACCTAGCAGGAGCCGAGCTCAATTGGAGGCAGATAGATGGTCGACACCTCACAGGAGCCGAGCTCAACTGGAGGAGGAGAAAAGGTCGACACCTCACAGGAGCCGATTTCAACTGGAGGCGGATAGAAGGTCGACACCTCACAGGAGCCGAGCTCAACTGGAGGTGGAAAGAAGGTCGACACCTCACAGGAGACGAGCTCAACTGGAGGTGGAAAGAAGGTTGACACCTAGCAGGAGCCGAGCTCAACTGGAGGCGTATAGGAGGTCGACACCTCACAGGAGCCGAGCTCAACTGGAGGAGGATAGAAGGTCGACACCTCACAGGAGCCTAGCTCAACTGGAGGCGGATAGAAGGTCGACACCTCATAGGAGCCGAGCTCAACTGGAGGCGGATAGAAGGTCGACACCTCACATGAGCCAAGCTCAACTGGAGGCGGATAGAAGGTCGATACCTCACAGGAGTCGAGCTCAACTGGAGGTGGATAGAAGGTGGACACCTCACAGGAGCCGAGCTCAACTGGAGGCGGATAGAAGGTCGACACCTCACAGGAGCCGAGCTCAACTGGAGGCGGAAAGAAGGTCCACACCTCACAGGAGACGAGATCAACTGGAGGTGGAAAGAAGGTTGACACCTAGTAGGAGCCGAGCTCAACTGGAGGCGTATAGGAGGTCGACACCTCACAGGAGCCGAGGTCAACAGGAGGGGGATAGAAGGTCGACACCTCACAGGAGCCGAGCTCAACTGGAGGCGGATAGAAGGTCGACACCTCACAGGAGCCAAGCTCAACTGGAGGTGGATATAAGGTCGGCACCTCACAGGAGCCGAGCTCAACTGGAGGCAGATAGAAGGTCGACACCTCACAGGAGTCGAGCTCAACTGTAGGCGGATAGAAGGTTGACACCTCACAGGAGCCGAGCTCAACTGGAGGCGGATAGAAGGTCGACACCTCACATGAGCCGAGATCAACTGGAGGTGGAAAAAGGTCTACACCTTGCAGGAGCCAAGCTCAACTGGAGGCGGATAGAAGGCCGATACCTCACAGGAGCCGAGCTCAACTGGAGGTGGAGAAAAGATCGACACCTCACAGGATCCGAGCTCAACTGGAGGCAGATAGGAGGTAAACATCTCACAGGAGCCGAGCTCAACTGGAGGAGGATAGTAGGTCGACACCTCACAGGAGCCGAGCTCAACTGGATGCGGAGAAAAGGTCGACACCTCACAGGAGCCGAGCTCAATTGGACGCGGATAGGAGGTCGAAACCTCACAAGAGCCGAGCTCAACTGGAGGCGGATAGAAGGTCGACACCTCACAGGAGCCGAGCTCAACTAGAGGCGGATAGAAGGTCGACACCTCACAGGAGTCGAGCTCAACTGATGGTGGAAAGAAGGTCGACACCTCATAGGAGTCGAACTCAACTGACGGTGGAAAGAAGGTCGACACCTAGTAGGATCCGAGCTCAATTGGAGGCGGATAGAAGGTCAACACCTTACAGGAGCCGAGATCAACGGGAGGTGGGGAGGAAGAGTCATCCGAGGGGGCAAGTAGCCGACTTACTGGAGAAGGGCTTGGGCAGAGGCCTGGATTACGACAACTCCACAACTCGATGACTTCTTTTCACTCGAGGGGGTTAGCAACTTCGGGCTAGGAGGGTGGCTTCCAACTCTAATCTGATAATCTCTCCAGACGGATGAGAAGTACAATCGGGGGGGGGGGGGGGGGTAGCTCGACCAACATGCAAGGGGGGAGCTGATCTCGACCGTCATTGCAAAGGCTTGGTCTTAGGAGGACGCATTATAAAACCCGGTATACTGTCTCATCACCTGCTCTGGATGTTATGAGAGCTAAGCAGGATACTCATCCTCTAACCCACTCGTGACGTGAATCGATGACCGCTTCGGCGGAATTTTGTCGCATTGCCTGGATAGGGCATGACTCTCGGGGGGGGGGGGGCTTCTGGACACACACACTCAAGGTCTCCACTCTGCTTGCTGAGAAGTTTTCAAGAATCACAGTAATAATAACAGGAGTAAGGACATGTTAAGGCAAGTAGGGAGTGACAGTCGGGGAGGTCCAAGGGGACACACCATCCCAAGGCCTTCATCTTACTCGGATGCTGGATGTCGACCAGTAGGGAATAATAGTCGGGGAGGTCCAAAGGGACGCACCTGTTGGAGTTTCTGAGGTGATCTCAAAGCAATCAACAGTTAGTCTTACTGCCAACGCAATATGAGCCTATAGGGTCGCACATAAAAGCGTTTGGAGAAGTTGGAGAATGGATTGTGTTGGCCTCTCATATTGGATATGAGTGGAGGACCAATCCTATGACTGCTCGGAATTAAATTGAGAATAATGTCTCAATAGGAAACAAGTACTCTTGAAGAATCGTCGAAATGGTTTCAACGAATTCTTTAGGACTTGGCAAATTCGGCGAAAGTGTTTTGACGAATGGATTTATATCGACGAATTTGTTTAAAGGGTTTAGACGAAACTATGTCAATTCGTCAATTCGAATTCGTCTAAATTGTTTAGACGAATTTATGATGATTCGTCTAAAGTGTTTAGTCAAAATTGTCTATTCGAATTCGTCTAAATTGTTTAGTCGAATTTAAGATAATTCGTCTAAAGTGTTTAGTCGAATTATAATACATTCGATGAATTTAAATCCTGGTAGAATTGTTCTGTTTTCCCCTCTGGTCCGCGGATAACCTATTTTATGCCTTGCGTATAAAAGAGACGCGATTAAGTCTTCTGCGTAGAGGACGAATCGATCCTTTTCGCTACTCTAAAAAAGGCCGAAGATGGAAGTGTTCCGATACTTCTCGCCCCGTCCGCCGACCTCATCGTTCGCTGATCGTCGCCGCCTCCTCTTCAATGGGCCTAGCAGTTCGTGGGGACACAGATGGCTATTCTTCTCCGACCCATTCCTTGTACGACAAGGCATTGAGGTTCTCCTTCCTTGTGTGGATCTCTGTAGAGAGGCCGATACATTTCGGTGCTTGGAACTCAAAGTTCGTCTACCAGATTTCTTCTTGGAGCATCTTGGTTGAGTATTGACTCAATCCTGGAAAGATATATCACATTTTGCTTTCCTAATTTCTTGATTCATGAAATCCGCAAGATCCTCACTCTTTGGGTTGTTCTTGTTATTTCTTCCGCTGCGCACATTTGATGTGCTTTTATCATTATGAATGGTATATAGAAAACCCAACAGCACCATCCCGAGACCTCCATTCTACCGCGCTGCTGAGTGAAGTTCATTCTATTCCTGCTCAGTGAAGTTCACTTCTATTTCTAGGATGGTATTCACCATACCTAAGTCTGTCATGCTAAATTGTTCCGTTAAGGCTACTTTTACGTCTTTCACCTCAGACTGATCAGCGCCTAGAATTAGCATGTCATCAACATACAAACATATAATTGCAACTTTATTTGAACTTGTTCGCATACAGACATTTGTCTAAAAAGCTGGATTTGAAACTCATGGCTTTATCACAAGTGTCAAATTTTTCATGCCACAATTTAGGTGCTTGCTTCAGTTCGTATAGAGAATTAATCAACTTACAGACCTTATTTTCTAGACCCTCTATGATGAACCCTTCAGGTTGGTGCATATAGATCTCCTCAGTAAGATCTCCATTTAGGAATGCAGTCTTGACATCCATCTGATGAACGGTGAGGTGTTCAATAGATGCTATAGCGAGAAGAATCCTAATCGTTGTAATGTGACAAACATGTGAGTATATATCAAAATAATCTATACCACTCACTTGAGTGTAGCCCATGATAACTAGACGTGCTTTGTATTTGACGATACTCCCATCAGAATTTAGTTTATTCTTCAGAACCCACTTGTTCCCTATGGTTCTAGCTCCTTTAGGCAGGTCGACTAGAGTCCAAGTGTGGTTTTGCATGAGAGAGTTCATCTCATCATCAATGGCTTCTTTCCATAACAGAGAATCCCTGGATCGCATCGCTTCCTTATAGGTGGATGAATCAGCTTCAACTTGGTATGTCACAAAGTCTGTACCAAAGCTTTTGGGCACTTTTTCTCTATTAGATAACCTTGTGGGATCTAAAACCCTAGTGTTCATCGGTTCAGTGTCAGGGATTCTCGTTTTAGTCTGAACTAGATTTTCAGTACTGGGGGCTGGCAGACCTGGAAGAGTCAGGTTTTTGTCTTTGAGGAACTTATCCTCAAAGAAAATCGCATCTCTAGATTCTATAATTGTATTGGTTGAGAGATCTAGAAATCTGTCTGCAGCACTATCCTCTGCATATCCTAAATAGACACATGTGTTGGTTCTAGGTCCAATCTTAGATCTCCTTGGGTCAGGTATCCTAACATAAGCGATACAACCCCAAGTCTTAAGATTATCAAATCTAGGAGGTCTCTTAAACCAAAGCTCATAGGGTGTTTGTTTCAACTTTGCATGAGGAACTTTATTAAGAATGTAATTTGAGGTGATGACAACTTCACCCCAGTAAGCCGCGGGCATGCCAGCAGTCAACAACATGGAATTTTACATTTCTGTTTAAAGTCCTGTATTTTCGCTCAACAATACCATTGGATTGAGGTGAATATGGAGCGGTGGTTTCAGGGATAATGCCACTACTGGCAAGAAAATCTCTAAATTCACCTGATAAGTACTCTCCTCCCCTATCACTTCTTAGTCTTGTAATTTTCATGTCTAGTTGATTTTTTACCTTTTCTTTGAAAATACAAAATTTATCAAAGGCTTCATCATTGGATTTTAAGAGATAAATGTGACTGAATATAGAGTGATCGTCGATAATGGTTATCAGATACTTCTGACCTCTTCGGGTGGCAAAACTTATGTAATCACAAATGTCGGAATGTATTAACTCTAGTAATTGTGTGCTCCTAGAAACCTGACTAAAAAGTGTTCTAGTTATCTTGATTTGAGCACAAATTTCACATTTGTCTAATTTGGTTTTAGTGCATGTCTAAAGGGTATTGTGAGTTTTAGCTAAATGAAGTAGTTTTCTATAGTTCACATGTCCTAGTCTTGCGTGTAAATTCTTAAGATCTATCAAGTTTGAACTAACTGCGTGTATTACTTCATTTGCTAGACTCAGTCTGTACATTCCATTTAAGATATACGCACAACCAAAATAATTCGAGTTAACCATTAAAGTTACTCTACCACCACTAATGTTAAAAGACATACCAGCATCGCAGAACAAGCTAATTGAAACTAAATTAGCAGTTAATGTAGGTATAAATTTAACATTTTTCAAAATTAAATGCGTAATTTAAGAGAGTAGCAAATCCGCAGTTCCAGTCTGGAGGACCTCTGCAGTGGCACCATTTGCAACAGTAACTATCTCATCCGCAGTTGTGAGATCCTTCAGAGGAGCTGAATTGTTGCAGACATGGCAGGTAGCACTTGAATCTAGCCACCACTTTGTATTGGCCCGACCTTTACCCACCATGACAACAAAGTGGGTAGGCGCAGTCTGATGAAACATGTTTGCTTTGTTTTCAACTCTTGGTGTACTAGATTCTCCCTTCTTGGGTTGCCTGTACTCGGAAGCAGAGTGACCTCACTTATTGCAGTTGTAGCATTTGCCTTTAAATTTCTTAACCTTCTTGCTGGTGTCAGCAACTGCGGGTGCACTCATCGGCAGTTTAGGCTTCCCAGGCTTAGGCTTGCGCTTATGGTGCATGATCATGTTCACAGCAGAGTTCTGCTTGCTAACAGTCTCTAAGGCGTGCCTAGTCCGATTTTCGTCCTCAATACAGATAAACCGCTTCAGGTGTTTGAGACTGACCTGGGATTTCTTCCGATACATCTCTGTTTTGAAATGTGCCATGCGGAGGGGAGCTTGAAGATGATTGCTCCGGCAACGAACCCATTTGGCAGAGGCATGTTCTCACTGTTCAGCTTTGCCACCAGATTCTCCAGATCTACAATCTGAGGTAAGATCTCCCTTTCTTCAAAGAAAGTGAACGTCATGAACTTGTCCACTAGGTGCGTCCTGGACATATTCTTCTCTTCTTCGAACTGGTCTTCCAGAGCGAGCCAGATCTCCTTCGCAGTTTTTAATTTGCCATAGGTCTCTGCCAGAGAATTGGAGAGACAGTTGAAGAGGTAGTCACGACAGAAGTATTCGTCGCTGATCCACTGAGCTTCATCGTCTCCTCCTTTGAAATCTGCAAAGTCGGACTGCAGTGTATAGAAGATATTTAAATATTTCATACCGAACTTCGTGTTTCGTTTCTATGCACTGAATCTTGAGTTTGAGAATTTCTCCAACTTGATCATCGGCAAAGGAGAGGACACATTGCTTCCCTTCAACATCGTGTCTTTCCGACGGTGACGACTAGGTCTGGAGTTGTCAGAGACACCACCACCAGAGGCGAACAACGACGGCCAACAAACGGCAGCTAGCACCGGCGCTACCCACTAACGCCGAGCGGTAGCGGTGACTAGCGCCAGATGGTAGCGGAGGCTAGCGCGCACGCGGAAGATCGTCTTACTCGGGTGTGGCAGAGGCGACGGAGATGCGACGGTTGTGGCAACGGCGAGATCCTCCTCTGATCCCGTCAAAACGAGATAGGGAGAGACGACGGCGCTTTCTTGGTCGACGGTGAGGGAGAGGCGGCGGTGCTTCCTTAATCGACGACGGTGGCGTCTCCTTGTATGCGAGCGCGCGAGCGTGAGAGGAGCAGGGTTCCTCTTTGGCGCGAGAGAGACGGCGACGGACTGCTCCGTGCCAGGCGGCGATGACTTTTTTTATGCGAGCGCGCGAGCGGGAGAGGAGCAGGGCGCAGTCGCGGGATCTCCTTGGATCGACGACAGAAGGAGCGACGACGACGTCCTCTTACGCGAGCGCACGAGCGGGAGAGGAGCAACGTTCCTCTTTGGCGCGAGAGAGACGGTGGCGGACTGCTCCGTGCGAGCGAGGCGGCAGGCGGCGACGACTCCTTGCGTGAGCGAGAGGGCGGGCGGGCGGCTGGGGAGACGGACGAGAGCGGGGGGGGGGGGGGGGGGGGGGGGCTAGGGCACGCACAACGAAACTTCGAGAATGTAATGGTGCTCGAAGCATCCCGTGTGACCGTCTAGTTTGGAACGATCTCCACGTTGCCCCCAGCAGGGGTATTTATAGGCCGAAACCCTAAATCCCCGACGACCCGTTAAGAACCCGTTACCTAATATAAAATATACCTTAACAATATATACATTTTCCACGCATCATATATGAATGGTTTCTGAACTGCTTCCGCTGACAAATCGGATGTGATGATGTTCGATAACCTGACAAGACGGCCATTCTACGCTTAATTGGAGAACGAGCACGTTACCCGTTTGGAAAGCGTATGGTGGCCGTCTTGGGCAGTAAAACCCCATTTGACCCAGTCACTGTGGGGGGGGGGGGGGGGGGGGGGGGTCTTACAGTCGATGTCGGACATGGGGCTTGTAGTATATCTTGCTATAACGTCCAACTTGTGCACTTCTAATTGGAGCAATCACTTACTTTCTTACTGCTACATTCGGCTCCTCCTGAAAATCGACAGCGTATTTGACTTGGTTTTATTAATGGAAATCATTACATACAGTTGCAATTGGGTGAAGATTGTCCACTGCTGCGGGTATTTCCAGTCTAGGCAAGGTATCATACAGAGGTTGCTGAACAATGAGACATACCATTTATAATGCGTCTCCAAGATTAGCATGATGTGCATTTTTTGTGTTGCATTTTGCTACAATAACTCTTCAAATTATTTCAACATAATTTATACTACAATTCAAGTACATGTTGCAATTTTTGGAGTCTTTTGGAGCTACATAAAGGAGTTAGAAAGTATATGACTTATAAAAATATGATAAGATACTCAACAATAAATTCAATTGCAAATATATTGACAAAGTTATTTACAATATCTTTTTTTAATTATTTTGTGCAGGACATCTTTTATCTTATATTTTGTGTTTGTTTGGAAGCTAACATGGTTCTGTGTTTGTTATCTATAATATTATTAGCTTCTTTTGATTATTGCACATTATTGTATGATTAAAAAAATTTAAATTTTGGGCCGCCAATATCTAGTGGGTGGCAAATATCGTTTTGCTGTGCTTGCTATTATCTATGAGTTGCTAATAGTCATACGTGGACTGCTTATATAAATGCCCAAAAATAATAGTATGTTGGTATATTATAAATCTCTTTTGGCTATATATAAACCATTTTTTGAGATTTTTGTCCTTTTAAAATAATAGTATGTTCGTATGCACATTATTTATATATAAATCTCTTTTATGTGTGTGCGCGCCTAGGCGAAAAATGAGCACTGTTGCGAAACTAGCTTGCTTGGGCATAAAAAAGCACGCATTGGCCTAAACGCGCACCCGAATGAAAAATGTTTGTCTGTGCGAAAAATATTCGCCCAGGTGAAAAAATGCACCCACGGGAGAAAAAACACGTCTCGTGCGATAAACGCGCCTCGGATGGAATTATCCAATTCTTATACAGATTGGAAAGAATTGGGTTTAACACAAAATGAATTTCATGAAATTCATTAAAATTTCAATTCCAACGTTCAAGCATGCCAACGAACGACAAAATTTTAAAGTAGACCTTCAATTCTAATTCCAGAAGCTCAATTTTGTCCAAACGAACAGACCTAAAAGTCGTTATAACTGCCTCTTCGACCAATCCTTTATCTCTTGCATCATTTGATAGTAAAGAATATGATGGGCTCATAACATTCATAGTATTGTACAGCGGCGGAAGTAGGATTTCGAAGTCGCACGGGCACAATTAAAGTATTATCAATTGGGGGGGTTCGGGGGGCAGTGCCCCCTGATGTGGGGGTTCGGGTGCAGCGCCCCCGAAAATTTTTTTTTGATGATATATTTATGTAAGGAAAATATTGAACAAAATATTACACAACATAGCATAGAAGATCTAAAAATTGTTTGTCAAATACTAAAAACTTACAGTTCAACAAGATACTTTCCGCTGGCACATGCTCTGAAAACGAGAAATAATAGTTTCTGTTGTAATAGTATCTGCAACATCTTTTTCAATGTACGCAACCAAGCAATCATTCATCCATTCATCCCCCATTCTATTTCGCAACCGATTCTTTATGATCTTCATTGCAGAAAACGTTCTTTCAACAGTAGCTGTAGCAACGGGTAGGAGGCAAGCCAATTTCAATAATCTAAAAACTAACTGGTAGTGATCTTGTTTTTTTAATTCCATAATTTTTTTCAGAAGATCACTAATTCCTTTAACATCAGAAAAGGTGTCCGTTGATGTAGATTGCATATCAAAAATATATATGTCAAGTTGTCCTTCAAGTAACTGCAACTCTATTGACGTAAAATCATACGGATATAATGCAACAAGGTGAAGTAATTTTTGTTTATCATATGAACTAAAATGATCCTTTGGGTCTAGACAAGCAACACATAAGAGTAATTCTGTATTTACTTCATCAAAACGATCATTTAGCTCATTTAGCATCCAATCAAGCACTGCATTAAAAAGTTCAATCCTGAAATAATGTTTATTTGTAATCTCACGTGCATTGCGTCTTGATCTGCCTTGCTGAACAAACTTTTCATCCATATTAACAATTTCTATGTCATGTTTTCTACAGAAAGTTGAGACTTCAGTCATAAAAATTTCCCACTCGACTTCATCATTTCTCATCTTCAATAATAATAGTTTTGACAATTTTACGAAATGCATTGCATTTACAATATCTTGATCTTTTCTCTGCAACGCTTGGGATAGTTCATTTATTTTTGATAAAATATTTTTCATCAAATGAATAACAAATGCAAATTTGAAAGTCAAGATAACTTGGACAAGTACGCTTGTCATTCCTCTTTGATTTCCATCTGCCCCATCAACTATGATAATCTCAAGCACATCAATAATAGAAGAGAACATGCGAATAAAATTTAAAGCTGTGCCATAATGTGACCCCCATCTTGTGTCACCAGCGCGTTTGAGCTCTAAAGGTTGATTCAACCCTTGTCCATTGCAATAACTAGAACGCTGCATAAAATCGACGGGACATTCCCGTTAGCGCAACTAGGGCTAATCGATGTGCACATCACAAACATCACAGGGACGGACTAAATCAAGATATTGAACATTCCAGTTAACGTTGAAATCATAAAACTCTTTTGAAAATTCAAAACAAAATATTGAAATCATAAAACTCTTTTGAAAATAGCTAAATACGTGTTTAAAAATAGGTGTTAAATTATATCCTACCTAAATCTATACCAAACTGGATTAAATCACAAACCTAAATCTATATCTATCTCTATATAATTTATATCCTACCTAGATCTAAGTGAGGAAGAAGAATGGACCTTGCGTCCTTGCCGTAAGATTGAATTTCCTTGCAATCAGATGGAAAAAGTGCTCAAATGTCCTGTCAAATTTAAAGACGATTGCAAAATTAATAACATTAACAAACATGGAGTCAAATTTGAAGTAACATCCAATCATACACACACACACACTCATCCACACAAACATATATACATACTCATCAAACACATAAACATACACACACAAACATACATACACACCCAAACACATACACTGATACACACAAACCACACATCCACACACACACACAAACAAATCCACATACACACAAATAACACATCCAAAATACACAAATCACACATCCACACACACATACAAACCCAACACACAAACATACACACACAAAATACATCCACACACACATCCACATACACATCCACAAACACAACTCCAAAATACACAAGCAACTCCACACACAAATCCAAAACAAGCAGAAATTTGATCATTTATTAACAGGATCCGACCTAATAATACCCTAAAATCCAAAACACAAGGTGAAATAGACATAGAATAGCAAAAAAAAAACTAAACTGGGGCAGAAATTCGACCTGAGGAATGTGACGGGATCGTTCACAGGGGGAAATCGCGGGTGTCGCCGGAGAAATCAGGAACGACGGGATGCGTGCAGGAAGCGTTCACAGGCGGGAATCGTCCAGGGGCACCGCCTGAGAACTGGGTCGCCGCCTCGCCGGAGAACTGGAGGAGGTTGTCGTCCTCGGAGAAACTGGAGGATGTCGTCGTTGTCGCCTGAGAACTGGAAGAGCTCGCCGTTGTCGCCGAAGAAGGGGAAGAAAAGAAGCGCCCGAAAGCGGTCGTCGGGCTCCGCGGAAATCGGGAAAGAAAATAGTGGTGTGCTGCTGTTAAAACGCCGCGCCTATAGACAGCGGTTCTTAAAAGAACCGCTGTCTATTCCATCTTATGTTTATTTTATAGTCTACATGTTATATTGCTAATTGAAGAACTAAAAAAACTGAGAAAAAAAATGTTCTAAAATGCACATTAGAAGAAATGCTCTATTTATGATAATAAATATATATATTCAAACATTACTCTATTATAGATATGTACAAGGATTTATAACAAAGGTTATTATTTATCTTAAAATAAAAATGATATATGGCAAATATTGTCATTTGTTACAAATTTTGAATGATTTATATAAAGTTTTATCATAGACACTCATTTATGATAAACTTGCAGGCTAAGCAATTCTGCAAGGTACTTTTAAGGCTTCGTTTGACACAGTGATGACAGCCAAGAACGTGGTCGTTATGAACCGTGTTTGTTAACGTTTGACCTCACCGAAGGAACTACATCCACTTTTATGTTCAAAACTAGTTTTATTTTCTTGGTGGTGGACGTAACCGTTGTTATGCCAAACATTGATTCCATGACGCTGACGTTTTGTCCAAACTCACCTCACCAGAGCAAAACGCAGTGCCAAACGGAGCCAAAATGGACCCATTGAGGCTCAAAAGTAAATCTGATAAATGAATTTGATTTGTTTGTGAACGTTTGACCTCACCGAAGGAACTACATCCACTTTTATGTTCAAAACTAGTTTTATTTTCTTGGTGATGGTCGTAACCGGTGTTATGCCAAACATTGATTCCATGACGCTGACGTTTTGTCCAAACACGCCTCACGAGAGCAAAAACGCAGTGCCAAACGGAGCCAAAATGGACCCATTGTGGCTCAAAAGTAAATCTCATAAATGAATTTGATTTGTTTGTGAACGTTTGACCTCACCGAAGGAACTACATCCACTTTTATGTTCAAAACTAGTTTTATTTTCTTGGTGGTGGTCACAACCATTGTTATGCCAAACATTGATTCAAACTCACCTCACCAGAGCAAAAACGCAGTGCCAAACAGAGCCAAAATGGACCCATTGAGGCTCAAAAGTAAATCTGATAAATGAATTTGATTTGTTTGTGAACGTTTGACCTCACCGAAGGAACTACATCCACTTTTATGTTCAAAACTAGTTTTATTTTCTTGGTGATGGTCGTAACCGGTGATTCCATGACGCTGACGTTTTGTCCAAACACGCCTCACGAGAGCAAAAACGCAGTGCCAAACGGAGCCAAAATGGACCCATTGTGGCTAAAAAGTAAATCTGATAAATGAATTTGATTTGTTTGTGAACGTTTGACCTCACCGAAGGAACTACATCCACTTTTATGTTCAAAACTAGTTTTATTTCCTTGGTGGTGGGCGTAACCGTTGTTATGCCAAACATTGATTCCATGACGCTGACGTTTTGTCCAAACTCACCTCACCAGAGCAAAAACGCAATGCCAAACGGAGCCAAAATGGACCCATTGAGGCTCAAAAGTAAATCTCATAAATGAATTTGATTTTTTTGTGAACGTTTGACCTCACTGAAGGAACTACATCCACTTTTATGTTCAAAACTAGTTTTATTTTCTTGGTGATGGTCGTAACCGTTGTTATGCCAAACATTGATTTCATGACGCTAACGTTTTGTCCAAACACGCCTCACGAGAGCAAAAACGCAGTGCCAAACGGAGACAAAATGGACCCATTGTGGCTCAAAAGTAAATCTGATAAATGAATTTGATTTGTTTGTGAACGTTTGACCTCACCGAAGGAACTACATCCACTTTTATGTTCAAAACTAGTTTTATTTTCTTGGTGGTGGTCGTAACCGTTGTTATGCCAAACATTGATTCCATGACGCTGACGTTTTGTCCAAACTCACCTCACCAGAGCAAAAACGCAGTGCCAAACGGAGCCAAAATGGACCCATTGAGGCTCAAAAGTAAATCTGATAAATGAATTTGATTTGTTTGTGAACGTTTGACCTCACCGAAGGAACTACATCCACTTTTATGTTCAAAACTAGTTTTATTTTCTTGGTGATGGTCGTAACCGGTGTAATGCCAAACATTGATTCCATGACGCTGACGTTTTGTCCAAACAGGCCTCACGAGAGCAAAAACGCAGTGCCAAACGGAGCCAAAATGGACCCATTGTGACTCAAAAGTAAATCTGATAAATGAATTTGATTTGTTTGTGAACGTTTGACCTCACCGAAGGAACTACATCCACTTTTATGTTCAAAACTAGTTTTATTTTCTTGGTGGTGGTCACAACCATTGTTATGCCAAACATTGATTCAAACTCACCTCACCAGAGCAAAAACGCAGTGCCAAACAGAGCCAAAATGGACCCATTGAGGCTCAAAAGTAAATGTGATAAATGAATTTGATTTGTTTGTGAACGTTTGACCTCACCGAAGGAACTACATCCACTTTTATGTTCAAAACTAGTTTTATTTTCTTGGTGATGGTCGTAACCGGTGTTATGCCAAACATTGATTCCATGACGCTGACGTTTTGTCCAAACACGCCTCACGAGAGCAAAAACGCAGTGCCAAACGGAGCCAAAATGGACCCATTGTGGCTCAAAAGTAAATCTGATAAATGAATTTGATTTGTTTGTGAACGTTTGACCTCACCGAAGGAACTACATCCACTTTTATGTTCAAAACTAGTTTTATTTTCTTGGTGGTGGTCGTAACCGTTGTTATGCCAAACATTGATTCCATGACGCTGACGTTTTGTCCAAACTCACCTCACTAGAGCAAAAACGCAATGCCAAACGGAGCCAAAATGGACCCATTGAGGCTCAAAAGTAAATCTGATAAATGAATTTGATTTGTTTGTGAACGTTTGACCTCACCGAAGGAACTACATCCACTTTTATGTTCAAAACTAGTTTTATTTTCTTGGTGATGGTCGTAACCGGTGTTATGCCAAACATTGATTCCATGACACTGACGTTTTGTCCAAACACGCCTCACGAGAGCAAAAACGCAGTGCCAAACGGAGCCAAAATGGACCCATTGTGGCTCAAAAGTAAATCTGATAAATGAATTTGATTTGTTTGTGAACGTTTGACCTCACCGAAGGAACTACATCCACTTTTATGTTCAAAATTAGTTTTATTTTCTTGGTGGGGGTCGTAGCCGTTGTTATGCCAAACATTGATTCCATGACGACGCTGACGTTTTGTCCAAACTCCCCTCACCAGAGCAAAAACGCAGTGCCAAACGGAGCCAAAATGGACCCATTGAGGCTCAAAAGTAAATCTGATAAATGAATTTGATTTGTTTGTGAACGTTTGACCTCACCGAAGGAACTACATCCACTTTTATGTTCAAAACTAGTTTTATTTTCTTGGTGATGGTCGTAACCGTTGTTATGCCAAACATTGATTCGATGACGCTGACGTTTTGTCTAAACACGCCTCACGAGAGCAAAAACGCAGTGCCAAACGGAGCCAAAATGGACCCATTGTGGCTCAAAAGTAAATCTGATAAATGAATTTGATTTGTTTGTGAACGTTTGACCTCACCGAAGGAACTACATCCACTTTTATGTTCAAAACTAGTTTTATTTTCTTGGTGGTGGTCGCAACCATTGTTATGCTAAACATTGATTCAAACTCACCTCACCAGAGCAAAAACGCAGTGCCAAACAGAGCCAAAATGGACCCATTGAGGCTCAAAAGTAAATCTGATAAATGAATTTGATTTGTTTGTGAACGTTTGACCTCACCGAAGGAACTACATCCACTTTTATGTTCAAAACTAGTTTTATTTTCTTGGTGGTGGTCGTAACCGTTGTTATGCCAAACATTGATTCCATGACGCTGACGTTTTGTCCAAACTCACCTCACTAGAGCAAAAACACAGTGCCAAACGGAGCCAAAATGGACCCATTGAGGCTCAAAAGTAAATCTGATAAATGAATTTGATTTGTTTGTGAACGATTGACCTCACCGAAGGAACTACATCCACTTTTATGTTAAAAACTAGTTTTATTTTCTTGGTGATGGTCGTAACTGTTGTTATGTCAAACATTGATTCCATGACGCTGACGTTTTGTCCAAACTCACCTCACCAGAGCAAAAACGCAATGCCAAACGGAGCAAAAATGGACATATTGAAGGTCAAAAGTAAATCTGATAAATGAAAAAAAATTCTTGGTGGTGGTCGTAACCGTTGTTATGCCAAACATTGATTCCATGATGCCGACGTTTTGTCCAAACTCACCTCACCAGAGCAAAAACGCAGTGCCAAACGGAGCAAAAGTGGACCTATTTGTCAAGATTAGTCTCACACCACCTACCCAGACGGTCCACTCGTGCTTATAATGCAGCGGCAATGGAAGGTGGTTGAGAAGAGGACTTCATTTCAACGGTAGGAAGCAATTTTAATGCTGGCGGCAGGGATCGTATTCCAACACTATTGAAGCTCAAAAGTAAATCTGATAAATGAATTTGATTTGTTTGTGAACGTTTGACCTCACCGAAGGAACTACATCCACTTTTATGTTCAAAACTAGTTTTATTTTCTTGGTGGTGGTCGTAACCGTTGTTATGCCAAACATTGATTCCATGACGCTGACGTTTTGTCCAAACTCACCTCACCAGAGCAAAAACGCAGTGCCAAACGGAGCCAAAATGGACCCATTGAGGCTCAAAAGTAAATCTGATAAATGAATTTGATTTGTTTGTGAACGTTTGACCTCACCGAAGGAACTACATCCACTTTTATGTTCAAAACTAGTTTTATTTTCTTGGTGATGGTCGTAACCAGTGTTATGCCAAACATTGATTCCATGACGCTGACGTTTTGTCCAAACACGCCTCACAAGAGCAAAAACGCAGTGCCAAACGGAGCCAAAATGGACCCATTGTGGCTCAAAAGTAAATCTGATAAATGAATTTGATTTGTTTGTGAACGTTTGACCTCACCGAAGGAACTACATCCACTTTTATGTTCAAAATTAGTTTTATTTTCTTGGTGGGGGTCGTAACCGTTGTTATGCCAAACATTGATTCCATGACGACGCTGATGTTTTGTCCAAACTCACCTCACCAGAGCAAAAACGCAGTGCCAAACGGAGCCAAAATGGACCCATTGAGGCTCAAAAGTAAATCTGATAAATGAATTTGATTTGTTTGTGAACGTTTGACCTCACCGAAGGAACTACATCCACTTTTATGTTCAAAACTAGTTTTATTTTCTTGGTGATGGTCGTAACCGTTGTTATGCCAAACATTGATTCCATGACGCTGACGTTTTGTCTAAACACGCCTCACGAGAGCAAAAACGCAGTGCCAAACGGAGCCAAAATGGACCCATTGTGGCTCAAAAGTAAATCTGATAAATGAATTTGATTTGTTTGTGAACGTTTGACCTCACCGAAGGAACTACATCCACTTTTATGTTCAAAACTAGTTTTATTTTCTTGGTGGTGGTCGCAACCATTGTTATGCCAAACATTGATTCAAACTCACCTCACCAGAGCGAAAACGCAGTGCCAAACAGAGCCAAAATGGACCCATTGAGGCTCAAAAGTAAATCTGATAAATGAATTTGATTTGTTTGTGAACGTTTGACCTCACCGAAGGAACTACATCCACTTTTATGTTCAAAACTAGTTTTATTTTCTTGGTGGTGGTCGTAACCGTTGTTATGCCAAACATTGATTCCATGACGCTGACGTTTTGTCCAAACTCACCTCACTAGAGCAAAAACACAGTGCCAAACGGAGCCAAAATGGACCCATTGAGGCTCAAAAGTAAATCTGATAAATGAATTTGATTTGTTTGTGAACGTTTGACCTCACCGAAGGAACTACATCCACTTTTATGTTAAAAACTAGTTTTATTTTCTTGGTGATGGTCGTAACTGTTGTTATGTCAAACATTGATTCCATGACGCTGACGTTTTGTCCAAACTCACCTCACCAGAGCAAAAACGCAGTGCAAAACGGAGCAAAAATGGACATATTGAAGGTCAAAAGTAAATCTGATAAATGAATTTGATTTGTTTGTGAACGTTTGACCTCACCGAAGGAACTACATCCACTTTTATGTTCAAAACTAGTTTAATTTTCTTGGTGGTGGTCGTAACCGTTGTTATGCCAAACATTGATTCCATGATGCCGACGTTTTGTCCAAACTCACCTCACCAGAGCAAAAACGCAGTGCCAAACGGAGCAAAAGTGGACCTATTTGTCAAGATTAGTCTCACACCACCTACCCAGACGGTCCACTCGTGCTTATAATGCAGCGGCAATGGAAGGTGGTTGAGAAGAGGACTTCATTTCAACGGTAGGAAGCAATTTTAATGCTGGCGGCAGGGATCGTATTCCAACACTATTGAAGCTCAAAAGTAAATCTGATAAATGAATTTGATTTGTTTGTGAACGTTTGACCTCACCGAAGGAACTACATCCACTTTTATGTTCAAAACTAGTTTTATTTTCTTGGTGGTGGTCGTAACCGTTGTTATGCCAAACATTGATTCCATGACGCTGACGTTTTGTCCAAACTCACCTCACCAGAGCAAAAACGCAGTGCCAAACGGAGCCAAAATGGACCCATTGAGGCTCAAAAGTAAATCTGATAAATGAATTTGATTTGTTTGTGAACGTTTGACCTCACCGAAGGAACTACATCCACTTTTATGTTCAAAACTAGTTTTATTTTCTTGGTGATGGTCGTAACCAGTGTTATGCCAAACATTGATTCCATGACGCTGACGTTTTGTCCAAACACGCCTCACGAGAGCAAAAACGCAGTGCCAAACGGAGCCAAAATGGACCCATTGTGGCTCAAAACTAAATCTGATAAATGAATTTGATTTGTTTGTGAACGTTTGACCTCACCGAAGGAACTACATCCACTTTTATGTTCAAAATTAGTTTTATTTTCTTGGTGGGGGTCGTAACCGTTGTTATGCCAAACATTGATTCCATGACGACGCTGACGTTTTGTCCAAACTCACCTCACCAGAGCAAAAACGCAGTGCCAAACGGAGCCAAAATGGACCCATTGAGGCTCAAAAGTAAATCTGATAAATGAATTTGATTTGTTTGTGAACGTTTGACCTCACCGAAGGAACTACATCCACTTTTATGTTCAAAACTAGTTTTATTTTCTTGGTGATGGTCGTAACCGTTGTTATGCCAAACATTGATTCCATGACGCTGACGTTTTGTCTAAACACGCCTCACGAGAGCAAAAACGCAGTGCCAAACGGAGCCAAAATGGACCCATTGTGGCTCAAAAGTAAATCTGATAAATGAATTTGATTTGTTTGTGAACGTTTGACCTCACCGAAGGAACTACATCCACTTTTATGTTCAAAACTAGTTTTATTTTCTTGGTGGTGGTCGTAACCGTTGTTATGCCAAACATTGATTCCATGACGCTGACGTTTTGTCCAAACTCACCTCACCAGAGCAAAAACGCAGTGCCAAACGGAGCCAAAATGGACCCATTGAGGCTCAAAAGTAAATCTGATAAATGAATTTGATTTGTTTGTGAACGTTTGACCTCACCGAAGGAACTACATCCACTTTTATGTTCAAAACTAGTTTTATTTTCTTGGTGATGGTCGTAACCGGTGTAATGCCAAACATTGATTCCATGACGCTGGCGTTTTGTCCAAACAGGCCTCACGAGAGCAAAAACGCAGTGCCAAACGGAGCCAAAATGGACCCATTGTGACTCAAAAGTAAATCTGATAAATGAATTTGATTTGTTTGTGAACGTTTGACCTCACCGAAGGAACTACATCCACTTTTATGTTCAAAACTAGTTTTATTTTCTTGGTGGTGGTCACAACCATTGTTATGCCAAACATTGATTCAAACTCACCTCACCAGAGCAAAAACGCAGTGCCAAACAGAGCCAAAATGGACCCATTGAGGCTCAAAAGTAAATGTGATAAATGAATTTGATTTGTTTGTGAACGTTTGACCTCACCGAAGGAACTACATCCACTTTTATGTTCAAAACTAGTTTTATTTTCTTGGTGATGGTCGTAACCGGTGTTATGCCAAACATTGATTCCATGACGCTGACGTTTTGTCCAAACACGCCTCACGAGAGCAAAAACGCAGTGCCAAACGGAGCCAAAATGGACCCATTGTGGCTCAAAAGTAAATCTGATAAATGAATTTGATTTGTTTGTGAACGTTTGACCTCACCGAAGGAACTACATCCACTTTTATGTTCAAAACTAGTTTTATTTTCTTGGTGGTGGTCGTAACCGTTGTTATGCCAAACATTGATTCCATGACGCTGACGTTTTGTCCAAACTCACCTCACTAGAGCAAAAACGCAATGCCAAACGGAGCCAAAATGGACCCATTGAGGCTCAAAAGTAAATCTGATAAATGAATTTGATTTGTTTGTGAACGTTTGACCTCACCGAAGGAACTACATCCACTTTTATGTTCAAAACTAGTTTTATTTTCTTGGTGATGGTCGTAACCGGTGTTATGCCAAACATTGATTCCATGACACTGACGTTTTGTCCAAACACGCCTCACGAGAGCAAAAACGCAGTGCCAAACGTAGCCAAAATGGACCCATTGTGGCTCAAAAGTAAATCTGATAAATGAATTTGATTTGTTTGTGAACGTTTGACCTCACCGAAGGAACTACATCCACTTTTATGTTCAAAATTAGTTTTATTTTCTTGGTGGGGGTCGTAGCCGTTGTTATGCCAAACATTGATTCCATGACGACGCTGACGTTTTGTCCAAACTCCCCTCACCAGAGCAAAAATGCAGTGCCAAACGGAGCCAAAATGGACCCATTGAGGCTCAAAAGTAAATCTGATAAATGAATTTGATTTGTTTGTGAACGTTTGACCTCACCGAAGGAACTACATCCACTTTTATGTTCAAAACTAGTTTTATTTTCTTGGTGATGGTCGTAACCGTTGTTATGCCAAACATTGATTCGATGACGCTGACGTTTTGTCTAAACACGCCTCACGAGAGCAAAAACGCAGTGCCAAACGGGGCCAAAATGGACCCATTGTGGCTCAAAAGTAAATCTGATAAATGAATTTGACTTGTTTGTGAACGTTTGACCTCACCGAAGGAACTACATCCACTTTTATGTTCAAAACTAGTTTTATTTTCTTGGTGGTGGTCGCAACCATTGTTATGCTAAACATTGATTCAAACTCACCTCACCAGAGCAAAAACGCAGTGCCAAACAGAGCAAAAATGGACCCATTGAGGCTCAAAAGTAAATCTGATAAATGAATTTGATTTGTTTGTGAACGTTTGACCTCACCGAAGGAACTACATCCACTTTTATGTTCAAAACTAGTTTTATTTTCTTGGTGGTGGTCGTAACCGTTGTTATGCCAAACATTGATTCCATGACGCTGACGTTTTGTCCAAACTCACCTCACTAGAGCAAAAACACAGTGCCAAACGGAGCCAAAATGGACCCATTGAGGCTCAAAAGTAAATCTGATAAATGAATTTGATTTGTTTGTGAACGATTGACCTCACCGAAGGAACTACATCCACTTTTATGTTAAAAACTAGTTTTATTTTCTTGGTGATGGTCGTAACTGTTGTTATGTCAAACATTGATTCCATGACGCTGACGTTTTGTCCAAACTCACCTCACCAGAGCAAAAACGCAGTGCCAAACGGAGCAAAAATGGACATATTGAAGGTCAAAAGTAAATCTGATAAATGAAAAAAAATTCTTGGTGGTGGTCGTAACCGTTGTTATGCCAAACATTGATTCCATGATGCCGACGTTTTGTCCAAACTCACCTCACCAGAGCAAAAACGCAGTGCCAAACGGAGCAAAAGTGGACCTATTTGTCAAGATTAGTCTCACACCACCTACCCAGACGGTCCACTCGTGCTTATAATGCAGCGGCAATGGAAGGTGGTTGAGAAGAGGACTTCATTTCAACGGTAGGAAGCAATTTTAATGCTGGCGGCAGGGATCGTATTCCAACACTATTGAAGCTCAAAAGTAAATCTGATAAATGAATTTGATTTGTTTGTGAACGTTTGACCTCACCGAAGGAACTACATCCACTTTTATGTTCAAAACTAGTTTTATTTTCTTGGTGGTGGTCGTAACCGTTGTTATGCCAAACATTGATTCCATGACGCTGACGTTTTGTCCAAACTCACCTCACCAGAGCAAAAACGCAGTGCCAAACGGAGCCAAAATGGACCCATTGAGGCTCAAAAGTAAATCTGATAAATGAATTTGATTTGTTTGTGAACGTTTGACCTCACCGAAGGAACTACATCCACTTTTATGTTCAAAACTAGTTTTATTTTCTTGGTGATGGTCGTAACCAGTGTTATGCCAAACATTGATTCCATGACGCTGACGTTTTGTCCAAACACGCCTCACGAGAGCAAAAACGCAGTGCCAAACGGAGCCAAAATGGACCCATTGTGGCTCAAAACTAAATCTGATAAATGAATTTGATTTGTTTGTGAACGTTTGACCTCACCGAAGGAACTACATCCACTTTTATGTTCAAAATTAGTTTTATTTTCTTGGTGGGGGTCGTAGCCGTTGTTATGCCAAACATTGATTCCATGACGACGCTGACGTTTTGTCCAAACTCACCTCACCAGAGCAAAAACGCAGTGCCAAACGGAGCCAAAATGGACCCATTGAGGCTCAAAAGTAAATCTGATAAATGAATTTGATTTGTTTGTGAACGTTTGACCTCACCGAAGGAACTACATCCACTTTTATGTTCAAAACTAGTTTTATTTTCTTGGTGATGGTCGTAACCGTTGTTATGCCAAACATTGATTCCATGACGCTGACGTTTTGTCTAAACACGCCTCACGAGAGCAAAAACGCAGTGCCAAACGGAGCCAAAATGGACCCATTGTGGCTCAAAAGTAAATCTGATAAATGAATTTGATTTGTTTGTGAACGTTTGACCTCACCGAAGGAACTACATCCACTTTTATGTTCAAAACTAGTTTTATTTTCTTGGTGGTGGTCGTAACCGTTGTTATGCCAAACATTGATTCCATGACGCTGACGTTTTGTCCAAACTCACCTCACCAGAGCAAAAACGCAGTGCCAAACGGAGCCAAAATGGACCCATTGAGGCTCAAAAGTAAATCTGATAAATGAATTTGATTTGTTTGTGAACGTTTGACCTCACCGAAGGAACTACATCCACTTTTATGTTCAAAACTAGTTTTATTTTCTTGGTGATGGTCGTAACCGGTGTAATGCCAAACATTGATTCCATGACGCTGGCGTTTTGTCCAAACAGGCCTCACGAGAGCAAAAACGCAGTGCCAAACGGAGCCAAAATGGACCCATTGTGACTCAAAAGTAAATCTGATAAATGAATTTGATTTGTTTGTGAACGTTTGACCTCACCGAAGGAACTACATCCACTTTTATGTTCAAAACTAGTTTTATTTTCTTGGTGGTGGTCACAACCATTGTTATGCCAAACATTGATTCAAACTCACCTCACCAGAGCAAAAACGCAGTGCCAAACAGAGCCAAAATGGACCCATTGAGGCTCAAAAGTAAATGTGATAAATGAATTTGATTTGTTTGTGAACGTTTGACCTCACCGAAGGAACTACATCCACTTTTATGTTCAAAACTAGTTTTATTTTCTTGGTGATGGTCGTAACCGGTGTTATGCCAAACATTGATTCCATGACGCTGACGTTTTGTCCAAACACGCCTCACGAGAGCAAAAACGCAGTGCCAAACGGAGCCAAAATGGACCCATTGTGGCTCAAAAGTAAATCTGATAAATGAATTTGATTTGTTTGTGAACGTTTGACCTCACCGAAGGAACTACATCCACTTTTATGTTCAAAACTAGTTTTATTTTCTTGGTGGTGGTCGTAACCGTTGTTATGCCAAACATTGATTCCATGACGCTGACGTTTTGTCCAAACTCACCTCACTAGAGCAAAAACGCAATGCCAAACGGAGCCAAAATGGACCCATTGAGGCTCAAAAGTAAATCTGATAAATGAATTTGATTTGTTTGTGAACGTTTGACCTCACCGAAGGAACTACATCCACTTTTATGTTCAAAACTAGTTTTATTTTCTTGGTGATGGTCGTAACCGGTGTTATGCCAAACATTGATTCCATGACACTGACGTTTTGTCCAAACACGCCTCACGAGAGCAAAAATGCAGTGCCAAACGGAGCCAAAATGGACCCATTGTGGCTCAAAAGTAAATCTGATAAATGAATTTGATTTGTTTGTGAACGTTTGACCTCACCGAAGGAACTACATCCACTTTTATGTTCAAAATTAGTTTTATTTTCTTGGTGGGGGTCGTAGCCGTTGTTATGCCAAACATTGATTCCATGACGACGCTGACGTTTTGTCCAAACTCCCCTCACCAGAGCAAAAATGCAGTGCCAAACGGAGCCAAAATGGACCCATTGAGGCTCAAAAGTAAATCTGATAAATGAATTTGATTTGTTTGTGAACGTTTGACCTCACCGAAAGAACTACATCCACTTTTATGTTCAAAACTAGTTTTATTTTCTTGGTGATGGTCGTAACCGTTGTTATGCCAAACATTGATTCGATGACGCTGACGTTTTGTCTAAACACGCCTCACGAGAGCAAAAACGCAGTGCCAAACGGGGCCAAAATGGACCCATTGTGGCTCAAAAGTAAATCTGATAAATGAATTTGATTTGTTTGTGAACGTTTGACCTCACCGAAGGAACTACATCCACTTTTATGTTCAAAACTAGTTTTATTTTCTTGGTGGTGGTCGCAACCATTGTTATGCTAAACATTGATTCAAACTCACCTCACCAGAGCAAAAACGCAGTGCCAAACAGAGCAAAAATGGACCCATTGAGGCTCAAAAGTAAATCTGATAAATGAATTTGATTTGTTTGTGAACGTTTGACCTCACCGAAGGAACTACATCCACTTTTATGTTCAAAACTAGTTTTATTTTCTTGGTGGTGGTCGTAACCGTTGTTATGCCAAACATTGATTCCATGACGCTGACGTTTTGTCCAAACTCACCTCACTAGAGCAAAAACACAGTGCCAAACGGAGCCAAAATGGACCCATTGAGGCTCAAAAGTAAATCTGATAAATGAATTTGATTTGTTTGTGAACGATTGACCTCACCGAAGGAACTACATCCACTTTTATGTTAAAAACTAGTTTTATTTTCTTGGTGATGGTCGTAACTGTTGTTATGTCAAACATTGATTCCATGACGCTGACGTTTTGTCCAAACTCACCTCACCAGAGCAAAAACGCAGTGCCAAACGGAGCAAAAATGGACATATTGAAGGTCAAAAGTAAATCTGATAAATGAAAAAAAATTCTTGGTGGTGGTCGTAACCGTTGTTATGCCAAACATTGATTCCATGATGCCGACGTTTTGTCCAAACTCACCTCACCAGAGCAAAAACGCAGTGCCAAACGGAGCAAAAGTGGACCTATTTGTCAAGATTAGTCTCACACCACCTACCCAGACGGTCCACTCGTGCTTATAATGCAGCGGCAATGGAAGGTGGTTGAGAAGAGGACTTCATTTCAACGGTAGGAAGCAATTTTAATGCTGGCGGCAGGGATCGTATTCCAACACTATTGAAGCTCAAAAGTAAATCTGATAAATGAATTTGATTTGTTTGTGAACGTTTGACCTCACCGAAGGAACTACATCCACTTTTATGTTCAAAACTAGTTTTATTTTCTTGGTGGTGGTCGTAACCGTTGTTATGCCAAACATTGATTCCATGACGCTGACGTTTTGTCCAAACTCACCTCACCAGAGCAAAAACGCAGTGCCAAACGGAGCCAAAATGGACCCATTGAGGCTCAAAAGTAAATCTGATAAATGAATTTGATTTGTTTGTGAACGTTTGACCTCACCGAAGGAACTACATCCACTTTTATGTTCAAAACTAGTTTTATTTTCTTGGTGATGGTCGTAACCAGTGTTATGCCAAACATTGATTCCATGACGCTGACGTTTTGTCCAAACACGCCTCACAAGAGCAAAAACGCAGTGCCAAACGGAGCCAAAATGGACCCATTGTGGCTCAAAAGTAAATCTGATAAATGAATTTGATTTGTTTGTGAACGTTTGACCTCACCGAAGGAACTACATCCACTTTTATGTTCAAAATTAGTTTTATTTTCTTGGTGGGGGTCGTAACCGTTGTTATGCCAAACATTGATTCCATGACGACGCTGATGTTTTGTCCAAACTCACCTCACCAGAGCAAAAACGCAGTGCCAAACGGAGCCAAAATGGACCCATTGAGGCTCAAAAGTAAATCTGATAAATGAATTTGATTTGTTTGTGAACGTTTGACCTCACCGAAGGAACTACATCCACTTTTATGTTCAAAACTAGTTTTATTTTCTTGGTGATGGTCGTAACCGTTGTTATGCCAAACATTGATTCCATGACGCTGACGTTTTGTCTAAACACGCCTCACGAGAGCAAAAACGCAGTGCCAAACGGAGCCAAAATGGACCCATTGTGGCTCAAAAGTAAATCTGATAAATGAATTTGATTTGTTTGTGAACGTTTGACCTCACCGAAGGAACTACATCCACTTTTATGTTCAAAACTAGTTTTATTTTCTTGGTGGTGGTCGCAACCATTGTTATGCCAAACATTGATTCAAACTCACCTCACCAGAGCGAAAACGCAGTGCCAAACAGAGCCAAAATGGACCCATTGAGGCTCAAAAGTAAATCTGATAAATGAATTTGATTTGTTTGTGAACGTTTGACCTCACCGAAGGAACTACATCCACTTTTATGTTCAAAACTAGTTTTATTTTCTTGGTGGTGGTCGTAACCGTTGTTATGCCAAACATTGATTCCATGACGCTGACGTTTTGTCCAAACTCACCTCACTAGAGCAAAAACACAGTGCCAAACGGAGCCAAAATGGACCCATTGAGGCTCAAAAGTAAATCTGATAAATGAATTTGATTTGTTTGTGAACGTTTGACCTCACCGAAGGAACTACATCCACTTTTATGTTAAAAACTAGTTTTATTTTCTTGGTGATGGTCGTAACTGTTGTTATGTCAAACATTGATTCCATGACGCTGACGTTTTGTCCAAACTCACCTCACCAGAGCAAAAACGCAGTGCAAAACGGAGCAAAAATGGACATATTGAAGGTCAAAAGTAAATCTGATAAATGAATTTGATTTGTTTGTGAACGTTTGACCTCACCGAAGGAACTACATCCACTTTTATGTTCAAAACTAGTTTAATTTTCTTGGTGGTGGTCGTAACCGTTGTTATGCCAAACATTGATTCCATGATGCCGACGTTTTGTCCAAACTCACCTCACCAGAGCAAAAACGCAGTGCCAAACGGAGCAAAAGTGGACCTATTTGTCAAGATTAGTCTCACACCACCTACCCAGACGGTCCACTCGTGCTTATAATGCAGCGGCAATGGAAGGTGGTTGAGAAGAGGACTTCATTTCAACGGTAGGAAGCAATTTTAATGCTGGCGGCAGGGATCGTATTCCAACACTATTGAAGCTCAAAAGTAAATCTGATAAATGAATTTGATTTGTTTGTGAACGTTTGACCTCACCGAAGGAACTACATCCACTTTTATGTTCAAAACTAGTTTTATTTTCTTGGTGGTGGTCGTAACCGTTGTTATGCCAAACATTGATTCCATGACGCTGACGTTTTGTCCAAACTCACCTCACCAGAGCAAAAACGCAGTGCCAAACGGAGCCAAAATGGACCCATTGAGGCTCAAAAGTAAATCTGATAAATGAATTTGATTTGTTTGTGAACGTTTGACCTCACCGAAGGAACTACATCCACTTTTATGTTCAAAACTAGTTTTATTTTCTTGGTGATGGTCGTAACCAGTGTTATGCCAAACATTGATTCCATGACGCTGACGTTTTGTCCAAACACGCCTCACGAGAGCAAAAACGCAGTGCCAAACGGAGCCAAAATGGACCCATTGTGGCTCAAAACTAAATCTGATAAATGAATTTGATTTGTTTGTGAACGTTTGACCTCACCGAAGGAACTACATCCACTTTTATGTTCAAAATTAGTTTTATTTTCTTGGTGGGGGTCGTAACCGTTGTTATGCCAAACATTGATTCCATGACGACGCTGACGTTTTGTCCAAACTCACCTCACCAGAGCAAAAACGCAGTGCCAAACGGAGCCAAAATGGACCCATTGAGGCTCAAAAGTAAATCTGATAAATGAATTTGATTTGTTTGTGAACGTTTGACCTCACCGAAGGAACTACATCCACTTTTATGTTCAAAACTAGTTTTATTTTCTTGGTGATGGTCGTAACCGTTGTTATGCCAAACATTGATTCCATGACGCTGACGTTTTGTCTAAACACGCCTCACGAGAGCAAAAACGCAGTGCCAAACGGAGCCAAAATGGACCCATTGTGGCTCAAAAGTAAATATGATAAATGAATTTGATTTGTTTGTGAACGTTTGACCTCACCGAAGGAACTACATCCACTTTTATGTTCAAAACTAGTTTTATTTTCTTGGTGGTGGTCGCAACCATTGTTATGCCAAACATTGATTCAAACTCACCTCACCAGAGCAAAAACGCAGTGTCAAACAGAGCCAAAATGGACCCATTGAGGCTAAAAAGTAAATCTGATAAATGAATTTGATTTGTTTGTGAACGTTTGACCTCACCGAAGGAACTACATCCACTTTTATTTTCAAAACTAGTTTATTTTCTTGGTGGTGGTCGTAACCGTTGTTATGCCAAACATTGATTCCATGACGCTGACGTTTTGTCCAAACTCACCTCACTAGAGCAAAAACACAGTGCCAAACGGAGCCAAAATGGACCCATTGAGGCTCAAAAGTAAATCTGATAAATGAATTTGATTTGTTTGTGAACGTTTGACCTCACCGAAGGAACTACATCCACTTTTATGTTAAAAAAGAGTTTTATTTTCTTGGTGATGGTCGTAACTGTTGTTATGTCAAACATTGATTCCATGACGCTGACGTTTTGTCCAAACTCACCTCACCAGAGCAAAAACGCAGTGCCAAACGGAGCAAAAATGGACATATTGAAGCTCAAAAGTAAATCTGATAAATGAATTTGATTTGTTTGTGAACGTTTGACCTCACCGAAGGAACTACATCCACTTTTATGTTCAAAACTAGTTTAATTTTCTTGGTGGTGGTCGTAACCATTGTTATGCCAAACATTGATTCCATGATGCCGACGTTTTGTCCAAACTCACCTCACCAGAGCAAAAACGCAGTGCCAAACGGAGCAAAAGTGGACCTATTTGTCAAGATTAGTCTCACACCACCTACCCAGACGGTCCACTCGTGCTTATAATGCAGCGGCAATGGAAGGTGGTTGAGAAGAGGACTTCATTTCAACGGTAGGAAGCAATTTTAATGCTGGCGGCAGGGATCGTATTCCAACACTATTGAAGCTCAAAAGTAAATCTGATAAATGAATTTGATTTGTTTGTGAACGTTTGACCTCACCGAAGGAACTACATCCAGTTTTATGTTCAAAACTAGTTTTATTTTCTTGGTGGTTGTCGTAACCGTTGTTATGCCAAACATTGATTCCATGACGCTGACGTTTTGTCCAAACTCACCTCACCAGAGCAAAAACGCAGTGCCAAACGGAGCCAAAATGGACCCATTGAGGCTCAAAAGTAAATCTGATAAATGAATTTGATTTGTTTGTGAACGTTTGACCTCACCGAAGGAACTACATCCACTTTTATGTTCAAAACTAGTTTTAATTTCTTGGTGATGGTCGTAACCGGTGTTATGCCAAACATTGATTCCATGACGCTGACGTTTTGTCCAAACACGTCTCACGAGAGCAAAAACGCAGTGCCAAACGGAGCCAAAATGGACCCATTGTGGCTCAAAAGTAAATCTGATAAATGAATTTGATTTATTTGTGAACGTTTGACCTCACCGAAGGAACTACATCCACTTTTATGTTCAAAATTAGTTTTATTTTCTTGGTGGTGGCCGTAACCGTTGTAATGCCAAACATTGATTCCATGATGCTGACGTTTTGTCCAAACTCACCTCACCAGAGCAAAAACTTAGTGCCAAACGGATCCAAAATGGACCTATTGAAGCTCAGAAGTAAATATGATAAATGAATTTGATTTGTTTGTGAACGTTTGACCTCCCCGAATGAACTACATCCACTTTTATGTTCAAAACTAGTTTTATTTTCTTGGTGGTGATCGCAACCGTTGTTATGCCAAACATTGATTTAAACTCACCTCACCAGAGCAAAAACGCAGTGCCAAACGGAGCAAAAATGGACCTATTGAAGCTCAAAAGTAAATCTGATAAATGAATTTGATTTGTTTGTGAACGTTTGACCTCACCGAAGGAACTACATCCACTTTTATGTTCAAAACTAGTTTTATTTTCTTGGTGGTGGTCGTAACCGTTGTTATGCCAAACATTGATTCCATGACGCTGACGTTTTGTCCAAACTCACCTCACCAGAGCAAAAACGCAGTGCCAAACGGTGCCAAAATGGACCCATTGAGGCTCAAAAGTAAATTTGATAAATGAATTTGATTTGTTTGTGAACGTTTTACCACACCGAAGGAACTACATCCACTTTTATGTTTAAAACTAGTTTTATTTTCTTGGTGGTGGTCGTAACCGTTGTTATGCCAAACATTGATTCCATGACGCTGCGTTTTGTCCAAACTCTCCTCAACAGAGCAAAAACGCAGTGCCAAACGGAGCCAAAGTGGACCTATTGAAGCTCAAAAGTAAATCTGATAAATGAATTTGATTTGTTTGTGAACGTTTGACCAAACCGAAGGAACTACATCCACTTTTATGTTCAAAACTAGTTTTATTTTCTTGGTGGTGGTCGTAACCGTTGTTATGCCAAATATTGATTCCATGATGCTAACGTTTTATATCCAAACTCTCACCTCACCTGAGCAAAAACGCAGTGCCAAACGGAGCCAAAATGGACCCATTGAGGCTCAAAAGTAAATCTGATAAATGAATTTGATTTGTTTGTGAACGTTTGACCTCACCGAAGGAACTACATCCACTTTTATGTTCAAAACTAGTTTTATTTTCTTGGTGGTGGTCGCAACCATTGTTATGCCAAACATTGATTCAAACTCACCTCACCAGAGCGAAAACGCAGTGCCAAACAGAGCCAAAATGGACCCATTGAGGCTCAAAAGTAAATCGGATAAATGAATTTGATTTGTTTGTGAACGTTTGACCCCACCGAAGGAACTACATCCACTTTTATGTTCAAAACTAGTTTTATTTTCTTGGTGGTGGTCGTAACCGTTGTTATGCCAAACATTGATTCCATGACGCTGACGTTTTGTCCAAACTCACCTCACTAGAGCAAAAACACAGTGCCAAACGGAGCCAAAATGGACCCATTGAGGCTCAAAAGTAAATCTGATAAATGAATTTGATTTGTTTGTGAACGTTTGACCTCACCGAAGGAACTACATCCACTTTTATGTTAAAAACTAGTTTTATTTTCTTGGTGATGGTCGTAACTGTTGTTATGTCAAACATTGATTCCATGACGCTGACGTTTTGTCCAAACTCACCTCACCAGAGCAAAAACGCAGTGCAAAACGGAGCCTCAATTTGAATTTGATTTGTTTGCTCATCAAATACGCGGGTTGGACTTTCTTTCCGAGCTTGAGGCAAGCTCGAAAAGAGCGGGGATTGTGTACAACCCCCATATTTGCAGAGCTGGTCTGATCAGCCCGGACTCAGGCAAATCAAGGTGAACAAGGAAAGTGCCCGCTCGGGAGCGCCCGAAATTAGCCAAGGCACAAACAGATCCGGACGAGAGGAAAAGGGTGCGGCAGGACCGATATGGGAGCACCCACTTGCCCGTTGGGGGCGAGTGGGGAAGCGCCCACTCGCCCCTTAGGGACGAGTGGGGGAACGCCCACTCGCCCCATGGGGGCGAGTGGCCACTCGCCCCTTAGGGGGCGAGTGGCCACTCGCCCCTTAGGGGGCGAGTGGGGGAGTGCCCACTCGCCCCTTGGGGGCGAGTGGGGGAGCACTCCATAAGGGTGAGTGCCCACTCGCCCCCTTGCGGGCGAGTGGGGTGAGCACCCGCTCCCCTCTCCTCTTTCCCCTGCGCGTGAGTGGGAGTAGTGCCCACTCGCCCCCTATTTTTGGGTAAAGACCCTTCTCACCTCTCTCTTCACCTGCCCGGATGTTTTCGCAGGGGTGCGGATAGTATTTTCAAACAGCAGGATTGCGCTATCCGCAGACCATTTCCAGGAATTCTATAAATAGACCCCCATGGGCACCTTGGGGAAGGTTGGCATCTCCTTACCCCCACCCCCCTTAGTGTGTTCGGTTAGCTAGTGACCCTGTCTTTCGTTCGCCAAGTCTTTCAGGCCAACGGTCAGGTGTTGCGAGTGCTCTCCGAGGTGCCCAGACTCAGCATTGGCTTGGGAGGGGAAGATCTTCAGGTCTTTCAGGTTAGTGACGGGACCTCCTCGCTGCAGCTCGCGGGGTCTGTTTTCACCTGAATCCACCAGTAGAGAGGTTCTTAGGCTCTAAGTGACTAGTCGTTCGACTTTACTTGAGATAAGTAAGGGCAAGCTGCCTACCTCTATTTTCGAACGCTGAAGCCGGGAAACTGGTTTCAACATTCTGGTGCGGTGAGCGTGGAACGCAGTTTGTTCGGAAAAATCTTGAGTAAGTCCAATGACTGGAAGTGAAGAGCTAGGGAACTCACCCCCTCCCGGCGACTACGTGCGGAAGAGTGATTTCGATGAGTTCAGGAAGTCAATCATGGAGACCCTGCGCTTGGCACTCACCCCTACGGGCGAGTGCTCGACTCTACCGGTTCCAGTTCTCGCCCCGCCTTCTCTGGGCGAGACGGCACCAGTCGGGCGACCCGGCAAGGAAGTGCAGGTGGAAGATGATAGAACTCTTCACGCACGGGTACTGTTTCCTAGCCCGGTGAGTGCACTGCATCCTAGCGAAGAGGTCAGGCGAGCAATGCCGACCCGACAGGTAGGAATGGTAAGCCCTTTCAGGGAGTTGATCTTGTCCGCCCCAGTTCCGGAGGGATTTAGTGAGCTATCGATCTCCTATTGCACAAGGAAGGAGGAAGCAGGAAGTCATGGACACCAGGGACCCCGTGTTGGGCAGGAGCAACACTGGGGGTTTCAACCACCAGTCGTCCGACCAACCTGGAGGCCGCCAGGAGGACCCTCTCAAGGCCAAGGAAGAGGCCACTTCCAAGGGAGAGAAAGCTTTCAAGAGGGTCAGGGACGGTCAGGCCCAATAGGGTGGCAACCGGACCAAAGGCCATTGCAGCCCCAACCACAGCAGACCGTGACGATTGGTCGAAGAAGAAGAAGAAATAGGGAGAGGGGTCGTGCAGGGAAGGGAGCAAGGATGCTGGCACTGTCGTACTGTAACTTCCATCAGCAGGATGGTCACGTGACATCCACCTGCCCAGAGTTTCTGGAGGTAAGGGAAGGAAGAAGAAACCTTGCAGAGGGAAGACAACTTCACCTGGAAGGAGCAAGAGGGAGCTGAAGAGATGGAGGGAGTGAGGGAGGAGATGGCCATGATGCATGTGGCCGAGCAAGCGCGAGGAAGCGCATTGTAATGTAATCTATCTATAATGTATCGAATGTAGTTAAATAGAGCTTTTAGGCTAAGTTCCCGACCGAAGACCACTCGCCCGGGCTTGTTGATGCCGGTCGCTGGGAGGCTCATTGGTTAGATTCAACTTCGGTCAAGGCCCCGAGAAGAGACCGCTGACCAGGCTAGTTGAAGCTGGCAGGATAGGAGAACTCACTAGGAGAGGCAGATGGAATTTCGGTTAAGGCCCCGAGAAGAGACCGCTGACCAGGCTAGTTGAAGCTGGCAGGACAGGAGAACTCACTCGGAGAGGCGGATGGAAATTTGGTTAAGGCCCCGAGAAGAGACCGCTGACCAGGCTAGTTGAAGCTGGCAGGGCAGGAGAACTCACTCGGAGAGGCGGATGGAAATTTGGTTAAGTCCCCAAGAAGAGACCGCTGACTAGGCTAGTTGAAGCTGGCAGGACAGGAGAACTCACTCGGAGAGGCGGATGGAAATTTGGGTAAGGTCCTGAGAAGAGACCGCTGACCAGGCTAGTTGAAGCTGGCAGGACAGGAGAACTCACTCGGAGAGGCAGATGGGATTTTGGTTAAGGCCCCGAGAAGAGACCGCTGACCAGGCTAGTTGAAGCTGGCAGGACAGGAGAACTCACTCGGAGAGGCAGATGGAAGTTCAGTTAAGGCCCCGAGAAGAGACCGCTGACCAGGCTAGTTGAAGCTGGCAGGGCAGGAGAACTCACTCGGAGAGGCGGATGGAAATTTGGTTAAGGCCCCGAGAAGAGACCGCTGACCAGGCTAGTTGAAGCTGGCAGGGCAGGAGAACTCACTCGGAGAGGCGGATGGAAATTTGGTTAAGGCCCCGAGAAAAGACCGCTGACCAGGCTAGTTGAAGCTGGCAAGACAGGAGAACTCACTCGGAGAGGCGGATGGAAATTTGTTTAAGGCCCCGAGAAGAGACCGCTGACAAGGCAAGTTGAAGCTGACAGGACATGAGAACTCACTCGGAGATCAGATGGGATTTCGGTTAAGGCCCCGAGAAGAGACCGCTGACCAGGCTAGTTGAAGCTGGCAGGACAGGAGAACTCACTCGGAGAGGCAGATGGAAATTTGGTTAAGGCCCCGAGAAGAGACCGCTGACCAGGCTAGTTGAAGCTGGCAGGATAGGAGAACTCACTCGGAGAGGCAGATGGAATTTCAGTTAAGGTCCCGAGAAGAGACCGCTGACCAGGCTAGTTGAAGCTGGCAGGGCAGGAGAACTCACTCGGAGAGGCGGATGGAAATTTGCTTAAGGCCCCGAGAAGAGACCGCTGACCAGGCTAGTTGAAGCTGGCAGGACAGGAGAACTCACTCGGAGAGGCAGATGAGATTTCGGTTAAGGCCCCGAGAAGAGACCGCTGACCAGGCTAGTTGAAGCTGGCAGGACAGGAGAACTCACTCGGAGAGGCAGATGGAATTTCAGTTAAGGCCCCGAGAATAGACCGCTGATCAGGCTAGTTGAAGCTGGCAGGACAGGAGAACTCACTCGGAGAGGCGGATGGAAATTTGGTTAAGGCCCCGAGAAGAGACCGCTGACCAGACTAGTTGAAGCTGGCAGGGCAGGAGAACTCACTCGGAGAGGCGGATGGAAATTTGGTTAAGGCCCCGAGAAGAGACCGCTGACCAGGCTAGTTGAAGCTGGCAGGACAGGAGAACTCACTCGGAGAGGCGGATGGAAATTTGGTTAAGGCCCCGAGAAGAGACCGCTGACCAGGCTAGTTGAAGCTGGCAGGACAGGAGAACTCACTCGGAGAGGCAGATGGGATTTCGGTTAAGGCCCTGAGAAGAGACCGCTGACCAGGCTAGTTGAAGCTGGCAGGACAGGAGAACTCACTCGGAGAGGCAGATGGAATTTCAGTTAAGGCCCCGAGAAGAGACCGCTGACCAGGCTAGTTGAAGCTGGCAGGGCAGGAGAACTCACTCGGAGAGGCGGATGGAAATTTGGTTAAGTCCCCGAGAAGAGACCGCTGACCAGGCTAGTTGAAGCTGGCAGGGCAGGAGAACTCACTCGGAGAGGCGGATGGAAATTTGGTTAAGGCCCCGAGAAGAGACCGCTGACCAGGCTAGTTGAAGCTGGCAGGACAGGAGAACTCACTCGGAGAGGCGGATGGAAATTTAGTTAAGGTCCCGAGAAGAGACCGCTGACCAAGCTAGTTGAAGCTGGCAGGACAGGAGAACTCACTCGGAGAGGCAGATGGGATTTCGGTTAAGGCCCCGAGAAGAGACCGCTGACCAGGCTAGTTGAAGCTGGCAGGACAGGAGAACTCACTCGGAGAGGCGGATGGAAATTTGGTTAAGGCCCCGAGAAGAGACCGCTGACCAGGCTAGTTGAAGCTGGCAGGACAGGAGAACTCACTCGGAGAGGCAGATGGAATTTCAGTTAAGGCCCCGAGAAGAGACCGCTGACCAGGCTAGTTGAAGCTGACAGGGCAGGAGAACTCACTCGGAGAGGCGGATGGAAATTTGGTTAAGGCCCCGAGAAGAGACCGCTGACCAGGCTAGTTGAAGCTGGCAGGACAGGAGAACTCACTCGAAGAGGCAGATGGAATTTCGGTTAAGGCCCCGAGAAGAGACCGCTGACCGGGCTCTCACTAGCTGGCAGGGCAGGTTGACCTCTTGGAGGGGGTAAGTAATTTTTGCTCTGGGATGGTTCCGCTGACCGAGCTAGTTGATGCCGGCAGGGCAGGAGAATTCACTCGGAGAGGCATAAAGTCGAAAAGTCGATAAGTCGGAAAGACGGTTAAGGCCTCCACCTCCAGCTGAGCTCGACTCCCTGGAAGGTGTTGATTTGTATCCACCTCCAGCTGAGCTCGGCTCCCTGGAAGGTGTTAATTTGTATCCACCTCCAGCTGAGCTCGGCTCCCTGGAAGGTGTTGATTTGTATCCACCTCCAGCTGAGCTCGGCTCCCTGGAAGGTGTTGATTTGTATCCACCTCCAGCTGAGCTTGGCTCCCTGGAAGGTGTTGATTTGTATCCACCTCCAGCTGAGCTCGGCTCCCTGGAAGGTGTTGACTTGTATCTACCTTCAGCTGAGCTCGGCTCCATGGAAGGTGTTGATTTGTTTCCACCTCCAGCTGAGCCCGGCTCCCTGGAAGGTGTTGATTTGTATCCACCTCCAGCTGAGCTCGGCTCCCTGGAAGGTGTTGATTTGTATCCACCTCCAGCTGAGCTCGGCTCCCTGGAAGGTGTTGATTTGTATCCACCTCCAGCTGAGCTCGGCTCCCTGGAAGGTGTTGATTTGTATCCACCTCCAGCTGAGCTCGGCTCCCTGGAAGGTGTTGATTTGTATCCACCTCCAGCTGAGCTCGGCTCCCTGGAAGGTGTTGATTTGTATTCACCTCCAGCTGAGCTCGACTCCCTGGAAGGTGTTGATTTGTATCCACCTCCAGCTGAGCTCGGCTCCCTGGAAGGTGTTGATTTGTATCCACCTCCAGCTGAGCTCGGCTCCCTGGAAGGTGTTGATTTGTATCCACCTCCAGCTGAGCTCGGCTCCCTGGAAGGTGTTGATTTGTATCCACCTCCAGCTGAGCTCGGCTCCCTGGAAGGTGTTGATTTGTTTCCATCTCTAGCTGAGCTCGGCTCCCTGGAAGGTGTTGATTTGTATCCACCTCCAGCTGAGCTCGGCTCCCGGGAAGGTGTTGATTTGTATCCACCTCCAGCTGAGCTCGGCTCCATGGAAGGTGTTGATTTGTTTCCACCTCCAGCTGAGCTCGGCTCCCTGGAAGGTGTTGATTTGTATCCACTTCCTGGTGAGCTCGGCTCCCTGGAAGATGTTAAGTTATTTCCACTTTCAGGTGAGCTCGGCTCCCTGGAAGGTGTTGATTTGTATCCACCTCCAGCTGAGCTCGGCTCCCTGGAAGGTGTTGATTTGTATCCACCTCCAGCTGAGCTCGGCTCCCTGGAAGGTGTTGATTTGTTTCCACCTCCAACTGAGCTCGGCTCCCTGGAAGGTGTTGATTTGTATCCTCTTCCTGGTGAGCTCGGCTCCCTGGAAGATGTTAAGTTATTTCCACTTTCAGGTGAGCTCGGCTCCCTGGAGGGTGTTGATTTGTATCCACTTCCTGGTGAGCTCGGCTCCCCGGAAGATGTTAAGTTATTTCCACTTCCAGGTGAGCTCGGCTCCCTGGAAGGTGTTGATTTGTATCCACTTCCTGGTGAGCTCGGCTCCCTGGAAGATGTTAAGTTATTTCCACTTCCAGGTGAGCTCGGCTCCCTGGAAGGTGTTGATTTGTATCCACCTCCAGCTGAGCTCGGCTCCCTGTAAGGTGTTGATTTGTATCCACCTCCAGCTGAGCTCGGCTCCCTGGAAGGTGTTGATTTGTTTCCACCTCCAGCTGAGCTCGGCTCCCTGGAAGGTGTTGATTTGTATCCACTTCCTGGTGAGCTCGGATCCCTGGAAGATGTTAAGTTATTTCCACCTCCAGCTGAGCTCGGCTCCCTGGAAGGTATTAATTTGTATCCACCTCCAACTGAGCTCGGCTCCCTGGAAGGTGTTGATTTGTTTCCACTTTCAGGTGAGCTCGGCTCCCTCGAGGGTGTTGATTTGTATCCACTTTCTGGTGAGCTCGGCTCCCTGGAAGATGTTAAGTTATTTCCACTTCCAGGTGAGCTCGGCTCCCTGGAAGGTGTTGATTTGTATCCACTTCCTGGTGAGCTCGGCTCCCTGGAAGATGTTAAGTTATTTCCACTTCCAGGTGAGCTCGACTCCCTAGAAGGTGTTGATTTGTATCCACCTCCAGCTGAGCTCGGCTCCCTGGAAGGTGTTGATTTGTTTCCACCTCCAGCTGAGCTCGGCTCCCTGGAAGGTGTTCATTTGTATCCACTTCCTGGTGAGCTCGGCTCCCTAGAAGATGTTAAGTTATTTCCACTTCCAGGTGAGCTCGGCTCCCTGGAAGGTGTTAAGATATTTCCACTTCCAGGTGAACTCGGCTCCCTGGAAGGTGTTAAGTTATTTCCACTTTCTGGTGAGCTCGGCTCCCTGGAAGATGTTAAGTTATTTCCACTTCCTGGTGAGCTCGGCTCCCTGGAAGATGTTAAGTTATTTCCACTTCCAGGTGAGCTCGGCTCCCTGGAAGGTGTTAAGTTATTTCCACTTCCAGGTGAGCTCGGCTCCCGGGAAGGTGTTAGGTTGTTTCCACATCCAGTTGAGCTCGGCTCCTTGGAAAGTGTTGAGTTCCTCCACCCCATGCTCCGACTACTCGCATCACTTCCCGAGCGCGCAGCAAGATCAGCAGTCCTCGGCCCCGCAACCTATCTCACCACATCGACTCGCTCAAGTGTATTCGAGAGAATAAGACCTCGATGAGCAGCCATATGTGAGAGGTTAGTTGCGCAGGAGCAAAGCATGCGAACTTATGCAGGCATGATCGTGCGTGCAGTCCTCTTAAAAGGAAGTCGGATCCTTACGGTCATATGAGCCGAAGGTAAGGTCGCACGCGGTGTCGCCAAGGGATCCGTCTTCGACCCAAGAGAGACGATGAGCGAAAAAAGAGTTTTCATTCTTGTGTATAACTTAAGACAATGTATCTTTTACAATAGTCCCGCGACACACGCGAGAAAGGGGGGAGGGAATGTTTCCTGGCCAGAGCAAGGGGCTCCGCCAGGTCACCCCGACTCCTCCCAAAGAGAGCCTTAAAGCAGATCTAGAAACCCTAAGGAGGGATCATTTTGTTCAGGAGGTAGGAAGGGGAAAAGCTCTCAAAGAAGGTGCTCCCCTCCCCCCTTTAGGGGGTTCTTTGTTTCCAAGTTCTCTTGTAAAGCCCCTCGGAGACTCTCGGGAAGGTTCACCTGCTCGTCAAATACGCAGGTTGGACTTTCTTTTCGAGCTTGAGGCAAGCTCGAAAAGAGCGGGGATTGTGTACAACCCCCATATTTGCAGAGCTGGTCTGATCAGCCCGGACTCAGGCAAATCAAGGTGAACAAGGAAAGTGCCCGCTCGGGAGCGCCCGAAATTAGCCAAGGCACAAACAGATCCGGACGAGAGGAAAAGGGTGCGGCAGGACCGATATGGGAGCACCCACTCGCCCGTTGGGGGCGAGTGGGGAAGCGCCCACTCGCCCCTTAGGGACGAGTGGGGGAACGCCCACTCGCCCCATGGGGGCGAGTGGCCACTCGCCCCTTAGGGGGCGAGTGGGGGAGTGCCCACTCGCCCCTTGGGGGTGAGTGCCCACTCGCCCCTTGGGGGCGAGTGGGGGAGTGCCCACGGGGGCGAGTGGGGGAGCACTCCATAAGGGCGAGTGCCCACTCGCCCCCTTGCGGGCGAGTGGGGTGAGCACCCGCTCCCCTCTCCTCTTTCCCCTGCGCGTGAGTGGGAGTAGTGCCCACTCGCCCCCCCTATTTTTGGGTAAGGACCCTTCTCACCTCTCTCTTCACTTGCCCGGATGTTTTCGCAGGGGTGCAGATAGTATTTTCAAACAGCAGGATTGCGCTATCCGCAGACATTTCCAGGAATTCTATAAATAGACCCTCATGGGCACCTTGGGGAAGGTTGGCATCTCCTTACCCCCAACCCCCTTAGTGTGTTCGGTTAGCTAGTGACCCTGTCTTCCATTCGCCAAGTCTTTCAAGCCAACGGTCAGGTGTTGCGAGTGCTCTCCGAGGTGCCCAGGGTCAGCATTGGCTTGGGAGGGGAAGATCTTCGGGTCTTTCGGGTTAGTGGCGGGACCTCCTCGCTGCAGCTCGCGGGGTCTGTTTTCACCTGAATCCACCAGTAGAGAGGTTCTTAGGCTCTAAGTGACTAGTCGTTCGACTTTACCTGAGATAAGTAAGGGCAAGCTGCCTATCCCTATTTTCGAACGCTGAAGCCGGAAAACTGGTTTCAACACCATATCAATGATATGTATGATACACTACTCAAGTTGATAAAGTTAAGATCAACTACATCAATAATAGGTAGAAATACAAGATGTAAAATAGTAAAGCAAAAACAAGTACATTAATTGTAGGAAACGGTTGTGATTGATCATTGCTCCTTAGATTAGGTAGATAAGACTCAACAAAGCTTGAGAGTCAAGCAAAGGTGCATAGAGTGTTCGAATTAGAGTCGACAATAGAGATTTTATGTCACGACAACATAATGAAAAGCATCGCTAAAGCGTCGCCAATGTAACCGTAGCGGTAGATCAATCATTGCGGCGCTTTTCTGGAAAAGCGTCACGGTGGCCTAGATGCATTTGCGGCGCTTTTCAAGAAAAGAGCCGAAGTAGTAAGTATGCACGAGAATATTGCTATTTAAAAAAAATAGAAGCTGGAGTATTTTTTCCAGCCAAATAGATATCCATAGGAGCAATACAACACATCAATCAAAGGAAGTTATAAACTGAGATTGCTACTATAAAAATTAAAATAGAGAAAACCACAATGATAATAACAGTTGTTATAACATCAAACACAAATTTTTATAATTTTGTCCCAACACAATCCTGTTAGAAATTTTCCGTTAGGTGGACTTGATTCATCGAGACGTCCCGATGAAGTCGTACGCGAAAATTAGAATCTATTCGGACTCCTACGAGCGCACGTTAATTTAGTCGCGCGAACGATCGAAGCCTGTGATAGGTGGGCCAGACCGTCTCGTAAATTCAGGACGCGAACCCGGTCTCACTCTTGGCATATGAATAGACATGAAGAATAAATCCTAATTAATTTATAGGATTTAATTTATTTCTGTTTTGTGTTTTCATTTTGGAGTTATTGGGGTTAATTAGCCCCATATTTTGTAACTCCTATTTTGGCTCACCTATTAAAGCCTAAAGCAAAACCCTTCATGGATATGAAAATGAACAAGGGCTGAAAGGGGGTTCCGCTTCATCTTGTGAAACTGTCGACCCAGGGCTCTCTCATCCTTGCCGATCTGGAGAAAAGCTGTAGCCAATCTGATCTTCATCTTCAACTCCAGGATCGGCGTTCCCGGACTCGCATCTTGCCGGAGCAAAGTCTTCGATCAAACTCCAGGCCGATGATCTCCCTGCTCGCACCTTCTTCCTTGGTGATCTTGTTGGGTCTGCAACCAGAAGAAAGGCAACACCCTGCAGATTTGCAAGGAATCGACTACAAGTCTTTCAGATCTGAGTGCCCAAAGGTTTGGTGTTCTGCTCACTCAGTTTTGAGTTGAATCCCTTTTCTTCTATGCAGTTATTTTGGGGAAACTATAGAGCCGCAGCATCTCAGATTGAAAATTTCATTTGACTTGGATCTCTCCTCCTCAACTATATCAGGTAGAGACAGAGATATTTAATTCATGAGATGAATAGGGATCTGCATCTCTTTTTCAATTTAAGGTTGGATTTATATGGGCATTCTTCAAACTTACGCATGAATCTAATTTTCATTCCGATTCTATTTTATTTTATTCAGTGATATGATATTGAGTGACATAAATCCATAGACCTGGCAAAATACATAAAAGATTTAATGCACTCAAATTATGCATATATCTATATAGTTAAATACACTCATATTTAGAGATCTTTCACGTTGTTCTTGAATCCACACCTACATATTTTGATCAAGTTCAGATTGCACAATTGTATTCAAAATATATGTTTGTGCTAACTTTTCTGTCATAGAGATTCTTGCATATTGGCGGGATCTACGGATGACGTAGATTTCGTAAAGAACCATATATTGCAACTCTTGAGGATATGTGTCATCATGCGACACGAAAGTGAAATTGAAGAACGGTATGCACACACTTCAGTTAATATTGCAAGTTCATCAATTCCTTGTGTCTTTTCATTGGTGTTTTTGTTTAATTAATTAATTAGCAAATATAATCCTACATATTATTCCAATAGAGATTAGTAGTAGTTGAATAAGACGATCCTGCATTTTAATAGTCGCTGTATTCAGTGGTTTGTATTGTCCTAAATTTTCGATAACACAATTAGCCGAAGCGACACCCAAAATTTTTTTTTTCCTAACAAATCCATCATTTAAATAGCTGACTTGCTTGAATTGGACAGAGGCGTCGATGTTCCTTGATCCACCGGAAAACCCTTACAAAAAAAATATAAAAGTGCTACAAATTTTATGTTTAGCGAAACAAAAAATTACTAGAAAATAGTTGTATTGTAGATAGAAATATCCATGGGCTAACGGCAGTATCCATGAGCTTTGATTACAAAGCCAATACCTGCCGAAATATAGCATGCCGAATAGGAGAATTGGCTTTCTGAAATTCAAAGTCAATTTCAGAAAGTCAATTTCTGCATGCCGAACAGACCCTTACACACTGATTGTAAATATATATATCTTTATTATATAAACCAGTATACATATCGTGGAGCACACCATGAATTGTATCTAGACCGTCCGATCTAAGCAAGATCAAAAGTTGGCCGTCAGATGCAAAGGGGGAGGCCTGCCTATAGTCATTCCTCCAAAAAAGCTAAATCTCTCATCTTTCCTAAATCCCGATAGAGAGAGAGAGAGGGAGAGAGAGAGAGAGAGCATGTGGGAGAGAGAGAAAGAAAGAGAGATGGAGAAAGTGGGAAGAAAGAGAGGGGGAGAGAGAGCGGGAGGGAGAGAGATAGGGAGAGAGAGACATATGGCGGAAGGGAGAGAGAGAGAGAGAGGGAGGGATAGGGAGAGAAATAAATTAAAAATTTTATGTCAAATCGTACATTTTTTTTTAAAATTAAAAATTGTAATCTTGATTTACATTTTTTTTTACGGTCATTTTGAGTACTCATACGTATATGTTAAGGGCACAACCTGGATGCCGGCGCCGCCCAACTTGATGTGGGCGTAGCCCGCAATGACACATCGATTTAACTGTTCCGCTTGAATGCGGGCGAAGCCCGCTTGAGTTCGGGCGAAGCCCGCTTGAGTTCGGGCGAAGCCCGCTTGAGTACGGGCAAAGCCCGCAACGACGCATCGAGCACGGGCGAAGCCCGTGCGAAGATGCTAGTATATATATATATACTAGCAGCTCCGCACGGGTCACTACAACAAAATCGTTATACGACGACGTTTTTTTATGCCTTTAGTGACGTTTTTTAAGCGTCGCGATAGTTTCCGTGACGTTTATAAAAACGTCACAAAATCTTCGTGATTGCGCGTGTCGTCGTAGCTCTCTGCGACGCTTTCACAGAAAAGCGTCGCGATTGCTGATTATTTTATCGTGACGCTTTTACATAAAAACGTCACGATTGATGATTGTTTTATCGTGACGCTTTTACAAAAAAACATCACGATTGATGATTGTTTTATCGTGACGCTTTTACAAAAAAACATCACGATTAATGATTGTTTTATCGTGACACTTTTAAGAAAAAATGTCAAGATAGATAATTGATCTATTGTGACACTTTTTAAAAAAAATGTCATGATAGATAATTGATCTATCGCGACACTTTCTAAAAAAACGTCGAAAAAATATTAACTCTACCACTATATTTTTTTTTGTAAAATATCACCGTAGTTAGAACTCTACAATAACATTTTTCAAAAAAAATGTCACAACTTTTTTGCATTTTAAGCTCGCACACCAACCTACTTGAACATTCAAAACCAAGTAGAAATGGAACATAATCAAAATTATATTCACAAGAAACAACAAACTATATACATAATATTAAGACTTTCATTTCATATCACATTAATAGATAACAATTTAACAAAACAATCATTTCATTTAGATAATGGTGCACACTACATCACTAATTAAAACAAACCATCATTTGTCATCATATTGCAGGATGTTCTTTCCAACTTGCTTCTAATATATCAAAGTCTACCAAAATACATTGAAATAACTAGACACCGCGGACTACAAAAGAAGATACATATAAATCAACTTAAACATCAAAATGATCTTCATGGTCCGTTGTCATCATATCAAAGCTCCTCTTTTATCTCACCAACATTGAGATCTTTCTGCACAAAATAAACAAATATATAAATATAATACATCAAGATCAGTATATAATTAATAAGTTATAGACGTTTTGTTTTTATGTTAGAAGTAGGTAAGAACATCTAGACATATAACAAAACACAACAAGCACAAATGAAAAAACTAGTCTAAAAAATTTGAGATGCCACTAAATGATTCATCACCCGCTGGCACACTATGTTAGCAAACATTACGTTATGCTGAAATAACAAATTACATTCTTACACTGATGAAGCAAGAATAAAACAAATCCTTAATTGAGGTGATTATAAAACATAATAATTTGACGACAAACCACAGTTATCCTAATTATATAGCCTCTAAACAGTCAAGGAGCATTGCTCCATAAACCCATGCAAGTTATATAGCCTATAAAGATACAAAGTAAAAAAAATTTACATTAGAGGAGGTGCACAGGTGAAGGACTATGTACCATTCCAGAAGATAAGGGCATCAATCCTTGTCCAAATGAACCCACAGAACCTATCGGTTGAGGTGAAACCGCTGGTGAAAGCAATGGAGTCAGAGATCATGCTGCATCCAAGGATTTCAACCAATCTGTCCAAACAAAAGTAAATGTTGCTACAAATCAAACAAACCACAGTTACCAGCTAACGGTTATGAAAATAATGGTGGAACTATTTTAACCCAATAAGCAAATACAAATCTCAACTAAGTTTAGGAGTCCACTGAACCTGAAGCACAGTACACTCTGAACAAAACCTATGTTAATTAAGATTGCATAAAGAATCGCTAATTTAATATAGGTAGAGAGCGTGATCTGCCCTCATCCGTGTGAGTTTCATTGTGCAGGCTGCACCCTCATCTGTGCGGGCTGCACCCTCATCCATGTGGGTTGCCCTCATCCATTTGGGTTGTGCCCTCATCAGTGCAGGCTGGGCCCACATTCTTGCGGGCTAGGCCCACATCCTTGTGGGCTGCGCCATAAAATTTATTTGTGCTTGGAGAGCTCCTCATTATTCATCACAACCTTTAGTGGAAAGAAATGATGCATTAGTACGACAAAAAATATACTTAAGTTGGATGAATTTGGAAAGAACATTGATGGACAAAATTAAAATGAGTAAAAGTACGCAAAATTACTTAACAGCAAACAAAAGTTAATACCTCAACATTGAAAGGGTCCAATTAGAAATTCCATACAACATGCTTCAGTTACTGGGAATAAACATAATGATGACACCAATGAAAATCATCACATTTGTTAGGTCTTCTCCAGCATTTATTAGAAAAGTTTGAGGCATCTTTTCTCCCACGAACATTCATCCTTTCCTGTAAAGCAGAGAAATTCAAGATTTTTCTTTAGACAGAAATTCATGGTTTTTCAAGAGGATGTAAAAATATAAGGAAGAAACAAAAATTGAATGCTTAGACGAACAAAAATAGCTTAAGCCCAACAGATTTCCTTACAGTCAAACGTATACCACCTGCACTGCAAGAGAGGGAGGGAGGGATGGAGACATGGAGAGAGCATGAAATAGGACAAATATTATGAAACAGGGCGGGAGCTTACACTGCGAGTGTTACTGGGTAAGGCCAAACTGCAACTCAAAACATTGGAAATGTATTCTTTAGTGGCATATGAGGAGAGGCCTTCGCCACAGTAAGTCAGAGATGGCCCGACGGATGTTGGAGAAACACAGTGAAGATGTTCGGCCATTCTCCATCTCCAAGTACCCCTCTCCGATTAGCTCATGTATACCTAACAAAGGTGCATATAAAATATTTTAAAGAGAACAAAGAGTAACTATATAAAAAATCATAAGAGTAAACAGAACTTACAGTTTTAAGGAACGGGATCCTCTCCAGTTCGGATGAACTGGATAGTATCCAGTTCATCATCCAACGGCCACAATGAAAAGATCTCAAAACTAAGCTCGCCAACTCAGCAACTCAGCTCGCCAACTCAGCTCGTTGTCTCGTGCTCGCCGTCGGATTTGCGAGATCAAATCAGGACCATGAACTGGATACTATCTAGTTCGGACGAACTGGAGAGGATCCTGGTCCCAGTTTTAATGGGCCAACTTTGATGCAAAAGGAAAGAGGGGTCGCATAATAAAATGTTGCTGAAAATTTCAGAAGTTAGCAAAAGGAAAGAGTGGTGGAAATGCCGCTACCTTCCACTTCACTCTCCAGCAGTGGGGCATCTGGCAGCGGGTGTCTGACGGTGGGGCATCCAGCGACGCGGATAGAGGGTGAGGGGGAGGGAGGGGAGCAAGGGGAGCGAGGGAGGGGGAGACGTGGGGGACTAAGTGAGAGGCCATGTTGAATTTGAAATAGGGGAAGTGACTTTTCGAAAAACAGCTGGCAGAGCTTTTTGTTGGTTTGACAGGTGACATACCTCATTTAATGTTTGTATTGAAAACTGTACAAAAATTTTGAATTCAAAATAGGGGACAACACGTAATAGATGGGAAAAGACCAAAATATTGATGAATTTTGAAAAAAAGGGAGTTTATGGAAGGCATTTTGGGAAGAGTGAATGTTACAACATCTTACTTTTCTCTTCCCTTATAGACTTATATAGTATAAAAGTATATATATATATATATATGCTGTAAGTTGCAATTTAACATAAACTTTAGATTAAGGGCCAGTTTGGGTGAGCTGTTGCTGATGAAAAGCTGTTGCTGATAGGAAAAGTGCTGTTTCTGGAAAACAGAGTTTTGTTAAAAAACTGTTTGTGTGAAATGGAGTTTGCAGAGCTTTTGATAAGCTGTTTTGTACAAACTGTTTGGCAGAAATGGAGTTTTTGTAGGTTAATTTTTTTGTAATTAATTTAAATTCTATGTTTAATACCTGAAATCATTTTCAACATTTAAAATCATCGTCACACTACATACCAAATAAAATATCAATGTTTTTCAGATATTACAAAACAACATAACAAAAACATTTTTAACTCTCGACGCATATATCCATCAGCTTCTTGCAAATATTTCGATGTATCACCTACACAATTGAAAATACTTTATATTAGAAACTTATATTAAATTAAAATATAAAAAATGAGGAAAGAATCTTACCTTCTTGCATCATAGAGTTGTTGCGCTATAGACTCGCGCAGTGCTAACATCTCGTCTACACCACTTGATGTATCAGTGCATGTATCATGTCGTCTCTGTGAGTCTACTCCGTCTCCCGTACTCTGGCTCTCACTTTCTCTAAAATCAGGATCCATACGTGATGGATGTCTCCGTATAAAATTATGCAAAGCCATTGTCGCAAGGACGATATGTGTTTGTTTCTTAATACTATATGTAGGCATATCACGGAGTATTGCCCATTTTTTCTTCCATACCCCAAAAGTGCGTTCAATCACACTCCTAAGAGAAGAGTGTGCTTGATTGAAAATCTCTCGAAATCCCTCCACTGGACGATTACCACGAGCAAAATCAGGAAGATGGTATCGTGTATCTGGATATGGTTTTATATACCCTCTTTGCAGTGGATATCCAGCGTCTACCAAATAATACTTTCCTGCGTGATTAACGCACAATTTTTAATGAAAAAAATAGGAAATAAGTAATGTATGAAGAACAATTATAACATCATTACCTCTGGGGGGGTGCGGGAAGTTATACTTGGGATTGCTTATAGCAAAATTAAAAATGCGACTATCATGCGCAGACCCCTCCCAGCCTGCCATTGCGAAAGTAAAACACATGTTGAAGTCGCATACAGCCATAACATTTTGTGTAGTAGTTCCATGTCGCCCAATGTACGGTACTTGATTTCTAACTGGAATACTTGCATCAACATGTGTTCCGTCTATTGCACCAATACAATTTTTGAAAAATGGCATATACCGCGCATCTCCCATTATTTCTTGTGGAGTATTAACAAAATCTCTGTCTTGGGGCACTATAACATCTTCTGCAAGGCGCAGTAATGCACGAAGACCCTCGCTAAAATATCTGCTAGCAGTCTCAGTTGAATGTTGAAACCGCTCACTTGCTTTCCTGATGGTCTCGTTATGTGATAGAACATATAATGTAATAGCAAGGACCTCTCTACTTGCGGTCCTTCGTGAACCTTGTAATCCGTAGTTTTGTTCTAACGTCTGTAGTAGATCAAAAAATATTTCTTTTGGCATTCTGAAAGCATTATGAAATCTACCTGGATGCCCTCCAACTAATTCACCCAGCCATTTATCACCAGTTTGTTTTGATGTCATGCATGGTGTGCTCGAATTGAATAAACTGGTGTGTTCAGCTAACACATATATCGTCGAAGTTAGAACTTGATGATAAGCAGTCACATGACGCCTTTTAACCCTTTCATACTCATCACTAGAAGAATCTGAGTCCTCACTGGACATTCTCTGATTCACAAAAATAAAGAAAATTATAAACATAATTATAGCAACATAACTATAGCAACAAAATTACATAGATAAAATATTTCAGTTAGATAGCATCTAAAAGCATCTAAAAGCAAATTTAACATAGTTAATGTATCATCAACATGTCAACATAATGCAACATAATGCAACATATCAACTACAAAGCATCTCCTACTCAGACCCTTTTACGTAGCGTGTACGCAGCCATCTAACCCTGATCTCCTCCCTGAGACACATAAAGGTCTCCCTATGGTTCTTATCCATCAGCAACATTGTAGCAAAATCAAAGAAATCATACTCCTGGCATATCTCTGGGTAGGATTCAAGTTTCTCCAAAGCTTGGGCAATTGTGAATGGGCAAGTCGTCCTTGGCGGCTCCCGGAGAGATAAACCGATATCCTTAGTAGATTCCACCAAATCAACTAGAACTGAGCTGGCTGCCTTCTTTTTCCCTTTCTTTTGTCGTTTACAAGACCCAGAAGCAACGGATGGTTCTGTATTCTCTGCATGCCCACTGATCTCAACCGGAACATTGTCATCCTCAGACATACCACGCTCATCAATAGACTCACGTTCTTGGGACATAGTGTTAGGGGTACAAGCATGAACTCCAGTGGCGACAACTGCACTGAACATCATGTTCAATTTTTCCTCAAGCTCCGGGGCTATGCCTCCATACCTAAACTTCTTCGCGGTAGGAACAACCTGATACAAGAAATTAATTAATTATAAGAGACAACATAATGCAAGAAATTAATTAAATATAATGCAAATATTTTAGTTTACCTTCAACCTCTCATCCCACCATTCGTCTGAGGCATCGATGGTACCTCTGGAGGAATTCCAACCTAGACCTGTTTCCCCTCTTTTGAGCTCAACCCACAACTTCCACTCTTTTTTTAGGTGGTCCCATTTATTTTTCATTTGAATTCGGTCGTACTTCTTTCCGGATTTCTGTTCAAATTTGACAACTAGATTGCTCCATCCCTCTTTGTTGAAATGTGTAGTCGGGCGATTTCCGAGCTCAATTTCAGTTATGCATAAGTCACAGAAGACAAGGGTATCATTTTGATCCCATATAGCTGAAACCCCTCCATCCTTAGGTTTCCCCATCTACACATTTTTAAAATTACATGAAAACACACAAAAACAACCACGCATACACACACACACATTCATATGTATATAAAATCACACACACACATTCATATATAAATATATATACACACAGCACACACACACATTCATATACACACACACACACACACACATATATATATATATATATATATACACAGCACACACAAACACACATTCATATATATATACACACACACCTACATATATATACACAACACACACACACACAAATACATATATATATATACATACCCACCCAAACATACATTCATACACACACACACACATTCATATACAAACACACACACATTCATATACACACACACACATTCATACACACACACATTCATATATAAATATATATACACACAGCACACACACACATTCATATACACACACACACACACACACCTACATATATATACACAGCACACACACACACAAATACATATATATATATATACATACCCACCCAAACATACATTCATACACACACATTCATATACAAACACACACACATTCATATACACACACACATTCATACACACACACATTCATACACACACACATTCATATATAAATATATATACACACAGCACACACACATTCATATACACACACACACACACACACACCTACATATATGTACACAGCACACACACACACAAATACATATATATATACACACCCACCCAAACATACATTCATACACACACATTCATATACAAACACACACACATTCATATACACACACACACACATTCATACACACACACATTCATATATAAATATATATACACACAGCACACACACACATTCATATACACACACACACACACACACACACATATATATATATATACACAGCACACACAAACACACATTCATATATATATACACACACACCTACATATATATACACAACACACACACACACACAAATACATATATATATATACATACCCACCCAAACATACATTCATACACACACACACATTCATATACAAACACACACACACATTCATATACACACACACATTCATACACACACACATTCATATATAAATATATATACACACAGCACACACACACATTCATATACACACACACACACACACACACACATATATATATATATATACACAGCACACACAAACACACATTCATATATATATACACACACACCTACATATATATATACACAGCACACACACACACAAATACATATATATATATATACATACCCACCCAAACATACATTCATACACACACATTCATATACAAACACACACACATTCATATACACACACACATTCATACACACACACATTCATATATAAATATATATACACACAGCACACACACACATTCATATACACACACACACACACATATATATATATATATATATACACAGCACACACAAACACACATTCATATATATATACACACACCTACATATATATACATACACAGCCACACAAACACAAACCTACATATATATACACATGACACACACACACATATATGAAGCAGCACACACACACAAACCTAAATACACACACACACAAACCTAAATACACACACACACATACATATATAGAGCAGCACACACACACACATACATATATAGAGAGCAGCCATCTCACACACACATACATATATACATCACACACACACACACACACACAATCAAGCACAAACACAATAAAAATTTCATTCAAACAAAAATTGGGTGAGTATACACCTAAAAAAAAAATCACACATACAACTACATATATATATATATACAAGCACACACACACCTACATATATATATACACAGCACACACACACACATACATATATATATTCACACACACACAATCACATATATATACAGCACACACACACATAAACACCTAGCCATTACACACAAAACAAAGCATCCATAAAACTACAAAACACACATACAACAACCCAAAATCACCTACACAACATCACACATACAACTACAAAACCACCTACACAACATCACACATACAACTACAAAACCACCTACACATACAACTACACATACAAATAAAACCACAAAATCAAAAAATAACCATAAAACACACACACACACATAACCATGGGAGCTGTTCGAAAAATGGGAATGAGGAAAAAAAATTATACCTAAAAAATTGGAAGCTGATCGGGAGAGGAGATCTGCGGTGGGGGGAGATCTGCGCCTCTAGAGGTTGGAGATTCTTCGTGAAGGAGGAGATCTGAATATCCTCTAGGTTGGAGCTTCTTCTTGCCGATCTGAACAGGGGAGAGAGTGAGAGTGCCCTAGGCGATCGCCATGGTGAAACGACGGCTTGCAAGCACGCCTTATGCGGTAGCTTCGACGAGGACGGAGGCGTCGAAGGGGAGAGAGCAGCGTGTACGTGCCGAGGAAGAAGAAGATGTCGCGCGCGAGGGGGAGCGATTCGCGGTTGCAGGGGTCGGGAGCGAAGGGGTCGGGAGCGAAAGCTCGCGCTTGCGGCGCGGTTGAAATGGAGGAATTTCCTGCGGATGAGCTAATACCTAACAGCGGCTTATGGAGGAAACGACTTATGTCAGCTTCTCGATACCAAACACGACTTTTCGTGTAAACGAAGGTTTCAAACTGCCGCACCGGAGCCAATAAGCTCCCCCAAACGCTACCTAAGGGCCAGTTTGGGTGAGCTGTTGCTGATGAAAAGCTGCTGATGAGCTGTTGCTGATAGGAAAAGTGCTGTTTCTGGAAAACAGAGTTTTGTTAAAAAACTGTTTGTGTGAAATGGAGTTTGCAGAGCTTTTGATAAGCTGTTTTGTACAAACTGTTTGGCAGAAATGGAGTTTTTGTAGGTTAATTTTTTTGTAATTAATTTAAATTCTATGTTTAATACCTGAAATCATTTTCAACATTTAAAATCATCGTCACACTACATACCAAATAAAATATCAATGTTTTTCAGATATTACAAAACAACATAACAAAAACATTTTTAACTCTCGACGCATATATCCATCAGCTTCTTGCAAATATTTCGATGTATCACCTACACAATTGAAAATACTTTATATTAGAAACTTATATTAAATTAAAATATAAAAAATGAGGAAAGAATCTTACCTTCTTGCATCATAGAGTTGTTGCGCTATAGACTCGCGCAGTGCTAACATCTCGTCTACACCACTTGATGTATCAGTGCATGTATCATGTCGTCTCTGTGAGTCTACTCCGTCTCCCGTACTCTGGCTCTCACTTTCTCTAAAATCAGGATCCATACGTGATGGATGTCTCCGTATAAAATTATGCAAAGCCATTGTCGCAAGGACGATATGTGCTTGTTTCTTAATACTATATGTAGGCATATCACGGAGTATTGCCCATTTTTTCTTCCATACCCCAAAAGTGCGTTCAATCACACTCCTAAGAGAAGAGTGTGCTTGATTGAAAATCTCTCGAAATCCCTCCACTGGACGATTACCACGAGCAAAATCAGGAAGATGGTATCGTGTATCTGGATATGGTTTTATATACCCTCTTTGCAGTGGATATCCAGCGTCTACCAAATAATACTTTCCTGCGTGATTAACGCACAATTTTTAATGAAAAAAATAGGAAATAAGTAATGTATGAAGAACAATTATAACATCATTACCTCTGGGGGGGTGCGGGAAGTTATACTTGGGATTGCTTATAGCAAAATTAAAAATGCGACTATCATGCGCAGACCCCTCCCAGCCTGCCATTGCGAAAGTAAAACACATGTTGAAGTCGCATACAGCCATAACATTTTGTGTAGTAGTTCCATGTCGCCCAATGTACGGTACTTGATTTCTAACTGGAATACTTGCATCAACATGTGTTCCGTCTATTGCACCAATACAATTTTTGAAAAATGGCATATACCGCGCATCTCCCATTATTTCTTGTGGAGTATTAACAAAATCTCTGTCTTGGGGCACTATAACATCTTCTGCAAGGCGCAGTAATGCACGAAGACCCTCGCTAAAATATCTGCTAGCAGTCTCAGTTGAATGTTGAAACCGCTCACTTGCTTTCCTGATGGTCTCGTTATGTGATAGAACATATAATGTAATAGCAAGGACCTCTCTACTTGCGGTCCTTCGTGAACCTTGTAATCCGTAGTTTTGTTCTAACGTCTGTAGTAGATCAAAAAATATTTCTTTTGGCATTCTGAAAGCATTATGAAATCTACCTGGATGCCCTCCAACTAATTCACCCAGCCATTTATCACCAGTTTGTTTTGATGTCATGCATGGTGTGCTCGAATTGAATAAACTGGTGTGTTCAGCTAACACATATATCGTCGAAGTTAGAACTTGATGATAAGCAGTCACATGACGCCTTTTAACCCTTTCATACTCATCACTAGAAGAATCTGAGTCCTCACTGGACATTCTCTGATTCACAAAAATAAAGAAAATTATAAACATAATTATAGCAACATAACTATAGCAACAAAATTACATAGATAAAATATTTCAGTTAGATAGCATCTAAAAGCATCTAAAAGCAAATTTAACATAGTTAATGTATCATCAACATGTCAACATAATGCAACATAATGCAACATATCAACTACAAAGCATCTCCTACTCAGACCCTTTTACGTAGCGTGTACGCAGCCATCTAACCCTGATCTCCTCCCTGAGACACATAAAGGTCTCCCTATGGTTCTTATCCATCAGCAACATTGTAGCAAAATCAAAGAAATCATACTCCTGGCATATCTCTGGGTAGGATTCAAGTTTCTCCAAAGCTTGGGCAATTGTGAATGGGCAAGTCGTCCTTGGCGGCTCCCGGAGAGATAAACCGATATCCTTAGTAGATTCCACCAAATCAACTAGAACTGAGCTGGCTGCCTTCTTTTTCCCTTTCTTTTGTCGTTTACAAGACCCAGAAGCAACGGATGGTTCTGTATTCTCTGCATGCCCACTGATCTCAACCGGAACATTGTCATCCTCAGACATACCACGCTCATCAATAGACTCACGTTCTTGGGACATAGTGTTAGGGGTACAAGCATGAACTCCAGTGGCGACAACTGCACTGAACATCATGTTCAATTTTTCCTCAAGCTCCGGGGCTATGCCTCCATACCTAAACTTCTTCGCGGTAGGAACAACCTGATACAAGAAATTAATTAATTATAAGAGACAACATAATGCAAGAAATTAATTAAATATAATGCAAATATTTTAGTTTACCTTCAACCTCTCATCCCACCATTCGTCTGAGGCATCGATGGTACCTCTGGAGGAATTCCAACCTAGACCTGTTTCCCCTCTTTTGAGCTCAACCCACAACTTCCACTCTTTTTTTAGGTGGTCCCATTTATTTTTCATTTGAATTCGGTCGTACTTCTTTCCGGATTTCTGTTCAAATTTGACAACTAGATTGCTCCATCCCTCTTTGTTGAAATGTGTAGTCGGGCGATTTCCGAGCTCAATTTCAGTTATGCATAAGTCACAGAAGACAAGGGTATCATTTTGATCCCATATAGCTGAAACCCCTCCATCCTTAGGTTTCCCCATCTACACATTTTTAAAATTACATGAAAACACACAAAAACAACCACGCATACACACACACACATTCATATGTATATAAAATCACACACACACATTCATATATAAATATATATACACACAGCACACACACACATTCATATACACACACACACACACACACATATATATATATATATATATATACACAGCACACACAAACACACATTCATATATATATACACACACACCTACATATATATACACAACACACACACACACAAATACATATATATATATACATACCCACCCAAACATACATTCATACACACACACACACATTCATATACAAACACACACACATTCATATACACACACACACATTCATACACACACACATTCATATATAAATATATATACACACAGCACACACACACATTCATATACACACACACACACACACACCTACATATATATACACAGCACACACACACACAAATACATATATATATATATACATACCCACCCAAACATACATTCATACACACACATTCATATACAAACACACACACATTCATATACACACACACATTCATACACACACACATTCATATATAAATATATATACACACAGCACACACACATTCATATACACACACACACACACACACACCTACATATATGTACACAGCACACACACACACAAATACATATATATATACACACCCACCCAAACATACATTCATACACACACATTCATATACAAACACACACACATTCATATACACACACACACACATTCATACACACACACATTCATATATAAATATATATACACACAGCACACACACACATTCATATACACACACACACACACACACACACATATATATATATATACACAGCACACACAAACACACATTCATATATATATACACACACACCTACATATATATACACAACACACACACACACACAAATACATATATATATATACATACCCACCCAAACATACATTCATACACACACACACATTCATATACAAACACACACACACATTCATATACACACACACATTCATACACACACACATTCATATATAAATATATATACACACAGCACACACACACATTCATATACACACACACACACACACACACATATATATATATATATATACACAGCACACACAAACACACATTCATATATATATACACACACACCTACATATATATATACACAGCACACACACACACAAATACATATATATATATATACATACCCACCCAAACATACATTCATACACACACATTCATATACAAACACACACACATTCATATACACACACACATTCATACACACACACATTCATATATAAATATATATACACACAGCACACACACACATTCATATACACACACACACACATATATATATATATATATACACAGCACACACAAACACACATTCATATATATATACACACACCTACATATATATACATACACAGCCACACAAACACAAACCTACATATATATACACATGACACACACACACATATATGAAGCAGCACACACACACAAACCTAAATACACACACACACAAACCTAAATACACACACACACATACATATATAGAGCAGCACACACACACACATACATATATAGAGAGCAGCCATCTCACACACACATACATATATACATCACACACACACACACACACAATCAAGCACAAACACAATAAAAATTTCATTCAAACAAAAATTGGGTGAGTATACACCTAAAAAAAAAATCACACATACAACTACATATATATATATATACAAGCACACACACACCTACATATATATATACACAGCACACACACACACATACATATATATATTCACACACACACAATCACATATATATACAGCACACACACACATAAACACCTAGCCATTACACACAAAACAAAGCATCCATAAAACTACAAAACACACATACAACAACCCAAAATCACCTACACAACATCACACATACAACTACAAAACCACCTACACAACATCACACATACAACTACAAAACCACCTACACATACAACTACACATACAAATAAAACCACAAAATCAAAAAATAACCATAAAACACACACACACACATAACCATGGGAGCTGTTCGAAAAATGGGAATGAGGAAAAAAAATTATACCTAAAAAATTGGAAGCTGATCGGGAGAGGAGATCTGCGGTGGGGGGAGATCTGCGCCTCTAGAGGTTGGAGATTCTTCGTGAAGGAGGAGATCTGAATATCCTCTAGGTTGGAGCTTCTTCTTGCCGATCTGAACAGGGGAGAGAGTGAGAGTGCCCTAGGCGATCGCCATGGTGAAACGACGGCTTGCAAGCACGCCTTATGCGGTAGCTTCGACGAGGACGGAGGCGTCGAAGGGGAGAGAGCAGCGTGTACGTGCCGAGGAAGAAGAAGATGTCGCGCGCGAGGGGGAGCGATTCGCGGTTGCAGGGGTCGGGAGCGAAGGGGTCGGGAGCGAAAGCTCGCGCTTGCGGCGCGGTTGAAATGGAGGAATTTCCTGCGGATGAGCTAATACCTAACAGCGGCTTATGGAGGAAACGACTTATGTCAGCTTCTCGATACCAAACACGACTTTTCGTGTAAACGAAGGTTTCAAACTGCCGCACCGGAGCCAATAAGCTCCCCCAAACGCTACCTAAGGGCCAGTTTGGGTGAGCTGTTGCTGATGAAAAGCTGCTGATGAGCTGTTGCTGATAGGAAAAGTGCTGTTTCTGGAAAACAGAGTTTTGTTAAAAAACTGTTTGTGTGAAATGGAGTTTGCAGAGCTTTTGATAAGCTGTTTTGTACAAACTGTTTGGCAGAAATGGAGTTTTTGTAGGTTAATTTTTTTGTAATTAATTTAAATTCTATGTTTAATACCTGAAATCATTTTCAACATTTAAAATCATCGTCACACTACATACCAAATAAAATATCAATGTTTTTCAGATATTACAAAACAACATAACAAAAACATTTTTAACTCTCGACGCATATATCCATCAGCTTCTTGCAAATATTTCGATGTATCACCTACACAATTGAAAATACTTTATATTAGAAACTTATATTAAATTAAAATATAAAAAATGAGGAAAGAATCTTACCTTCTTGCATCATAGAGTTGTTGCGCTATAGACTCGCGCAGTGCTAACATCTCGTCTACACCACTTGATGTATCAGTGCATGTATCATGTCGTCTCTGTGAGTCTACTCCGTCTCCCGTACTCTGGCTCTCACTTTCTCTAAAATCAGGATCCATACGTGATGGATGTCTCCGTATAAAATTATGCAAAGCCATTGTCGCAAGGACGATATGTGCTTGTTTCTTAATACTATATGTAGGCATATCACGGAGTATTGCCCATTTTTTCTTCCATACCCCAAAAGTGCGTTCAATCACACTCCTAAGAGAAGAGTGTGCTTGATTGAAAATCTCTCGAAATCCCTCCACTGGACGATTACCACGAGCAAAATCAGGAAGATGGTATCGTGTATCTGGATATGGTTTTATATACCCTCTTTGCAGTGGATATCCAGCGTCTACCAAATAATACTTTCCTGCGTGATTAACGCACAATTTTTAATGAAAAAAATAGGAAATAAGTAATGTATGAAGAACAATTATAACATCATTACCTCTGGGGGGGTGCGGGAAGTTATACTTGGGATTGCTTATAGCAAAATTAAAAATGCGACTATCATGCGCAGACCCCTCCCAGCCTGCCATTGCGAAAGTAAAACACATGTTGAAGTCGCATACAGCCATAACATTTTGTGTAGTAGTTCCATGTCGCCCAATGTACGGTACTTGATTTCTAACTGGAATACTTGCATCAACATGTGTTCCGTCTATTGCACCAATACAATTTTTGAAAAATGGCATATACCGCGCATCTCCCATTATTTCTTGTGGAGTATTAACAAAATCTCTGTCTTGGGGCACTATAACATCTTCTGCAAGGCGCAGTAATGCACGAAGACCCTCGCTAAAATATCTGCTAGCAGTCTCAGTTGAATGTTGAAACCGCTCACTTGCTTTCCTGATGGTCTCGTTATGTGATAGAACATATAATGTAATAGCAAGGACCTCTCTACTTGCGGTCCTTCGTGAACCTTGTAATCCGTAGTTTTGTTCTAACGTCTGTAGTAGATCAAAAAATATTTCTTTTGGCATTCTGAAAGCATTATGAAATCTACCTGGATGCCCTCCAACTAATTCACCCAGCCATTTATCACCAGTTTGTTTTGATGTCATGCATGGTGTGCTCGAATTGAATAAACTGGTGTGTTCAGCTAACACATATATCGTCGAAGTTAGAACTTGATGATAAGCAGTCACATGACGCCTTTTAACCCTTTCATACTCATCACTAGAAGAATCTGAGTCCTCACTGGACATTCTCTGATTCACAAAAATAAAGAAAATTATAAACATAATTATAGCAACATAACTATAGCAACAAAATTACATAGATAAAATATTTCAGTTAGATAGCATCTAAAAGCATCTAAAAGCAAATTTAACATAGTTAATGTATCATCAACATGTCAACATAATGCAACATAATGCAACATATCAACTACAAAGCATCTCCTACTCAGACCCTTTTACGTAGCGTGTACGCAGCCATCTAACCCTGATCTCCTCCCTGAGACACATAAAGGTCTCCCTATGGTTCTTATCCATCAGCAACATTGTAGCAAAATCAAAGAAATCATACTCCTGGCATATCTCTGGGTAGGATTCAAGTTTCTCCAAAGCTTGGGCAATTGTGAATGGGCAAGTCGTCCTTGGCGGCTCCCGGAGAGATAAACCGATATCCTTAGTAGATTCCACCAAATCAACTAGAACTGAGCTGGCTGCCTTCTTTTTCCCTTTCTTTTGTCGTTTACAAGACCCAGAAGCAACGGATGGTTCTGTATTCTCTGCATGCCCACTGATCTCAACCGGAACATTGTCATCCTCAGACATACCACGCTCATCAATAGACTCACGTTCTTGGGACATAGTGTTAGGGGTACAAGCATGAACTCCAGTGGCGACAACTGCACTGAACATCATGTTCAATTTTTCCTCAAGCTCCGGGGCTATGCCTCCATACCTAAACTTCTTCGCGGTAGGAACAACCTGATACAAGAAATTAATTAATTATAAGAGACAACATAATGCAAGAAATTAATTAAATATAATGCAAATATTTTAGTTTACCTTCAACCTCTCATCCCACCATTCGTCTGAGGCATCGATGGTACCTCTGGAGGAATTCCAACCTAGACCTGTTTCCCCTCTTTTGAGCTCAACCCACAACTTCCACTCTTTTTTTAGGTGGTCCCATTTATTTTTCATTTGAATTCGGTCGTACTTCTTTCCGGATTTCTGTTCAAATTTGACAACTAGATTGCTCCATCCCTCTTTGTTGAAATGTGTAGTCGGGCGATTTCCGAGCTCAATTTCAGTTATGCATAAGTCACAGAAGACAAGGGTATCATTTTGATCCCATATAGCTGAAACCCCTCCATCCTTAGGTTTCCCCATCTACACATTTTTAAAATTACATGAAAACACACAAAAACAACCATGCATACACACACACACACATTCATATGTATATAAAATCACACACACACATTCATATATAAATATATATACACACAGCACACACACACATTCATATACACACACACACACACACATATATATATATATATATATATACACAGCACACACAAACACACATTCATATATATATACACACACACCTACATATATATACACAACACACACACACAAATACATATATATATATACATACCCACCCAAACATACATTCATACACACACACACATTCATATACAAACACACACACATTCATATACACACACACACATTCATACACACACACATTCATATATAAATATATATACACACAGCACACACACACATTCATATACACACACACACACACACCTACATATATATACACAGCACACACACACACAAATACATATATATATATATATACATACCCACCCAAACATACATTCATACACACACATTCATATACAAACACACACACATTCATATACACACACACACATTCATACACACACACATTCATATATAAATATATATACACACAGCACACACACACATTCATATACGCACACACACACACACCTACATATATGTACACAGCACACACACACACAAATACATATATATATACACACCCACCCAAACATACATTCATACACACACATTCATATACAAACACACACACATTCATATACACACACACACATTCATACACACACACATTCATATATAAATATATATACACACAGCACACACACACATTCATATACACACACACACACACATATATATATATATATATACACAGCACACACAAACACACATTCATATATATATACACACACACCTACATATATATACACAACACACACACACACACAAATACATATATATATATACATACCCACCCAAACATACATTCATACACACACACACACATTCATATACAAACACACACACACATTCATATACACACACACATTCATACACACACACATTCATATATAAATATATATACACACAGCACACACACACATTCATATACACACACACACACACACACACACACATATATATATATATATACACAGCACACACAAACACACATTCATATATATATACACACACACCTACATATATATATACACAGCACACACACACACAAATACATATATATATATATACATACCCACCCAAACATACATTCATACACACACATTCATATACAAACACACACACATTCATATACACACACACACATTCATACACACACACATTCATATATAAATATATATACACACAGCACACACACACATTCATATACACACACACACACACATATATATATATATATACACAGCACACACAAACACACATTCATATATATATACACACACCTACATATATATACATACACAGCCACACAAACACAAACCTACATATATATACACATGACACACACACACATATATGGAGCAGCACACACACACAAACCTAAATACACACACACATACATATATAGAGCAGCACACACACACATACATATATAGAGAGCAGCCATCTCACACACACATACATATATACATCACACACACACACACACACAATCAAGCACAAACACAATAAAAATTTCATTCAAACAAAAATTGGGTGAGTATACACCTAAAAAAAAAATCACACATACAACTACATATATATATATACAAGCACACACACACCTACATATATATATACACAGCACACACACACACATACATATATATATTCACACACACACAATCACATATATATACAGCACACACACACATAAACACCTAGCCATTACACACAAAACAAAGCATCCATAAAACTACAAAACACACATACAACAACCCAAAATCACCTACACAACATCACACATACAACTACAAAACCACCTACACAACATCACACATACAACTACAAAACCACCTACACATACAACTACACATACAAATAAAACCACAAAATCAAAAAATAACCATAAAACACACACACACACATAACCATGGGAGCTGTTCGAAAAATGGGAATGAGGAAAAAAAATTATACCTAAAAAATTGGAAGCTGATCGGGAGAGGAGATCTGCGGTGGGGGGAGATCTGCGCCTCTAGAGGTTGGAGATTCTTCGTGAAGGAGGAGATCTGAATATCCTCTAGGTTGGAGCTTCTTCTTGCCGATCTGAACAGGGGAGAGAGTGAGAGTGCCCTAGGCGATCGCCATGGTGAAACGACGGCTTGCAAGCACGCCTTATGCGGTAGCTTCGACGAGGACGGAGGCGTCGAAGGGGAGAGAGCAGCGTGTACGTGCCGAGGAAGAAGAAGATGTCGCGCGCGAGGGGGAGCGATTCGCGGTTGCAGGGGTCGGGAGCGAAGGGGTCGGGAGCGAAAGCTCGCGCTTGCGGCGCGGTTGAAATGGAGGAATTTCCTGCGGATGAGCTAATACCTAACAGCGGCTTATGGAGGAAACGACTTATGTCAGCTTCTCGATACCAAACACGACTTTTCGTGTAAACGGAGGTTTCAAACTGCCGCACCGGAGCCAATAAGCTCCCCCAAACGCTACCTAAATTATATAAAGAGATATTTCTACTAATCTGAATACTTAAATAAGCCCCCAAAACAAAATCACCAACAAATCATCCAGTATAATTCTTTAGCAAAATCATACTTAGGGTTTGCTTTATGTATTGCAATGCCTCATTTGATGGGACATGTCTTCATTTGAAGAAGAGAAGTAATTATGAAAGATGGATATGAACTTATGCAAAATAGGGATTAGCTTTCAGGAGATGAACAACAAGATAGACAAATGATTAATAGAGAAGTAATTTTTAAATAATATAGAGAAATACCTGAAGAATAGAAGGGGCGTTAGGGAGTTCTTCTTACCTCAGGTATTCGCCAACCGGAAAAAGAAGAAGTAAATGGCGAGTTGGAGAAATGGATTTAAACAATACAACAACAATATTTTCTATAGAATAATAAGAATCCACACTCATGATTCCTTTAATATTAAATCTAAATTCACATAAAAGGATAAAAACTTAATGAAAAAAAAGAGATTGGAAACCGTGAATTATAAATGTTAGACTAATTAAAAACAAACAGATACCTTGTCAGCAAATAAATATTCTTTATACCTTATCACACTGAGGTAAAGTGTTGAAGCAGCTAAAATAATAAAAAAGAGGAAGAGAGATTCTAGGAATGGCATTCAAAATAATTGCATGTCTCTAAAAGGAAGAGAGATTCCTTGGGTGTGCACCGTGCATCTCATTCATTAAAAACCAAAAAGATAATAAAAAAAATCTGAATCACACATGAACACTAAGGGACGACAGTGATACTCAAAAAAATACCCCTACCTTCACAACATAGAAGTAATTTTCCAAGTACATGTTCTAAATACCTGTTTGATCATTTAGTGCAGAACCAGCCATTAGCATAAGAAATGTTATAACGAAACTAATCCTGCATAATTTTAGTTCAGAGAATCATCAATAATTTGATATGAAGAAATGTAATCTTTCCAGAAAAAAAAGAGCAGCATAAGTCATAGTTTTTTCCGAAGAGCTGCAAAAAACTTCTTTCATGTTTAAATTCCATGGAGAATGGAGGACTAAGGCTCCGTTTGGGGGGACTTATTTTCACCGGTCAAGCGGTCACGACCGCATGAACCGGACTTTAATTTTGGTCCGGTTCATGCGGTCGTGACCGCTTGACCGGTGAAAATAAGTCCCCCCAAACAGAGCCTAAATCATCCAAATAATAACTCCATATGAACACCTTCCTAATTGATCGAACACTGGAAGGAGAAGGAGACTACCTGAGATTGAGATTGGCAATTAACACTATTGCGGTCTGCCCTCATTTCCTTTATTAACCAAAAAGAAAACCCTGTAAATTGCAAAAAAATAGAAATAAGACACGACAATAATAATGAAGTGCATAATAATAAAGTGCATAAAAAAGAAATATATATGATTGCAAGTATTCTTAGTAAGTAACACTAGTAAAACTAAGTCAAAATTAAAGACCACTCGGTTGCAAAACATTAAGTAAAGATAAGGAAAAACAAATATGGAGTTTAAAATACTCACCTGCAATTTTTCTGACAGGGATTTCGCTGCTGAAACTTCTAGTTGACAATCCATCTCATCTTCATACTACAAAATTTATAAACATTTAGGTTAAAAATAAGATTTTAACCAAAATTTAGAAACATTTAGATTAGAACTAAGATTCTAACTATTTCAACAATATTACATGAAATACATTCAAATTACAAAAACATGACATATTTTGCTACACATGCTTGAATGCCATCCAAGACTGACACCTTGATGAAATCAATCCCATCTTCAAACACATACCTGCATTGATATTACAAGCAACAATAATATAGAAATTATTAGTCACTAACCATAGTATTTTGATAACTATAGCTCATAATGGATAAATATTGAATGTAAAGGACTCTGTATGCTCTTAGATGAGTAAGCAGCACATTAGAAAATAATATAAAAAAGCAAAAATTCACACCTTATCGATTGCCATTAGAGGATAGATTGATAATTGCACTTACTGGTAATCCGCTGAATCTTGCTTCTTATTCTTCGAACCATATCTTAAAGAAGCTTTCCCTGCAATAAAAACACCTTAGTTTATGATAAAAATGACTAATAACATAAATACTCAATACACAATGATTGAGGAATAAATACTACCAATTTGATGTTCCTCCCATGCCTCCTGTTCTACAAATGGGTTCATCTTCTCAGAAACACCAGAGTCCCTGAATAAAACATTTTATACTTGTTACACTCAAAAGGCTTCACTACCTCTCGTTATAAGAGTCACATATCCTGAACAATTGCAATATTAAAAGTTTGCGCGTGGACCGTTGATTGGGACAGTCAGCAGGAACAAGCATACCTATATCTTTGCATAGCTACTGCAAACCTTTTCTCTTGATTTATATCTCCATCTTCATCATAAGCTTATGGCATCCTATACTGAGAAAGTTCTATAAATGTCTTAGTTTTTTTTTTTGGAAAAACAATTAAAAAATCTTCAACGTAACTCTATCACAAGTAATTTTCTAACAGCAGGATGACAAATTACCTCCTCAATTTTGTCAGAATCATCTAGGTGCTCTTGTGCCAGCTCGTAAATCTTTTTCTTATACCTGCATTCAGAGACATTTCATGATCAGCAAATTTCATTTATTCTGAAATTTACATACACCTTTACAGAAATGAAACAACAGTTCCCTTGTTACTTAATGTTTTGCTGCCGTAGCGTCGCCCCTTTCCCGTTCCTGATGCCATAACCACCAGCTCCGGCAATCTCTGCTACCCCCTCCGCCGCCACTACCTCAGCCATCACCTCCACTGCCGCCCTGAGTTCGTAAACCCCATCTTCTTATTCTTCTGTGACGGGGTATTTGGGTCTCAGTCACGTGGAGGCGTTTCTCTCTCTTCTCCAAACTCCCCATTCGCCCCACCGGCTCCATTACTGTACCGATATCTTCTTCCATTCACCACCTGGCCGTATCCACGAAGCCTACGTTTCTGACTCCCGTGGCGCTTTCCGATTGTTTGCTCCGGGCGTCCTTCAGTACAACCATGGGCTCGTCACCGGCGACAGTGAGTTTGCTGAAGCTGAACGATCTAAGGGATAACAAAGGGGCTCAACAGAAGAAGAGGAGGAAAGGGCGGGGAATCGGATCCGGAAAATGCAAGACAGCGGGGAAAGGCCACAAAGGCCAGAGGGCGAGAGGAGGAGTAAAACTTGGATTCGAAGGTGGGCAGACCCCGCTGCGCCGCCGCTTACCCAAACGCGGATTCGGGAGAAGATTTTGTCGAGGCTTCCGGTTTGGGGGAAGCGAGGGCAGGAGGCTGACGGGAGGAGCCGGGCGGGAAGAAGGCGACGGGAGCAGCACGACACGATGGGAGCAGCATGACGACGCCAAGAACGCGATCGAGCAGCTGTTAGCTAGGTTATGTGAGCAGCGAAATGAAGAGTCGGCCTGAATAAATGAAAAAAATTGGGGTGGGGATGGGGGAAATTTGGGGGAAATTTTGGGGGGAAATTTTTAATTTCCCTCCGTAATTTTTAGATTTTTTATTAATAATTTTATTTGGTATAATCATAAATGATGAGTTAATATATAAAAAAATTGGTCGGAGACGCTGCCCCCTGACCCCGCCCATCCGTTACCGAGCAGCGAAACACCCAAAAATTTTGCGTATAGGCCGCATTTGATGCGAGGTTGGGTAATGGAAACCTCGAAAACTCAATGTATGGGCCACATCTGTTACGATGCTGGGATCTCTCATCTTAGACTATTCACCTGCTAATCGGCTCATCGACGTAGACAACTTCGTCGCTATCGCGAGTCATGCTCTTATCTTAGAACATTTGCCTAGTGTCTTATCTACGTAGTTTTTTCTTCCTACAGAAAAAAATGTTCGATATGATCGTAGGGTATTCATACAATAGTAACAATTTGATGAGATCATTGGGGTGTGGGGATCAGAGTGAAGAGTCGGCTGGCTTGAGGGAATAAATGAAATAAATTTGGGGGGGGGGGAATTTTTAATTTCTCTCCATAATTTTCAATTTTTTATTAGTAATTTTTTTGGCATGATCATAAATGATTAGTTAGTATACAAAAAGAAATTGGTCGGGGACGCTGCCCCCTTGACCCCCATCTGCTGATCATCACCGGGCAGTGGAACCCCCAAAAACTTTGCGTATGGGCTTTTGATACGAGGTAGGCAGACAACTTCGTCGTTATCGCGAGTAGTCATGCTCTTATCTTGGAACATTTGTCTAGTGTGCCTTACCTACGTAGCTTCTTCTCCCTACGAAAAGAAGTGTTCGATATGATCATAAGGCCGGTATTCCATAGTAACAATTTGATGAGATCATTAAGCTGCAACCCGAAGAATGATTACATGATGTATGTGTACCAACACTCACATTTAAGTTTGTGGAGATTCAATGACACCGCGCTCACCGTCTGCCGCTGCCGTCTCCCGACCATGGGAGTGCGGATAGTCAGGTGTATGGTGATGGGTGTGCGCATTGCAAAATACCCTATCATGACGATGCGCATAGCCAAGCGTATGATTATAGGTATGCGCATAGCAAAACACCCCCATCTTGAGGGTACAGTGTGCATAGCCAAGCGTATGATTATAGGTATGCGCATAGCAAAACACCCCCATCTTGAGGGTGCGGTGCGCATAGCCAAGCGTAGTTATGGGTGGTGCTCATAGTAATTAAATACCCCATCACGGGGGTGTGCATAGCCAAGCATATGATTATAGCGCATAGCAAAATACCCCATCGTACATGCATGGGTGTGTGCATATAGTTATGTGCGCATAGCAAAATATCCGGCCATCATGGGGTGCGCATAGCCCCAAGCGCATGATTATGGGTGCATGTGTGCATAACAAACTACCCATATCATTGGAGTACGCACATAACCAAGTGTATGGTTATGAGTGTGTGCATATAGATAAGACTGATATATATCATCAACTTAAACATGCATAATGTGGGTCGTATACATACTTCATGTATTTCATGCATCATGCTCACTAAGTACATGACATGATTCATGTTCAATCATTTGATAAATGATAACTATATCACTCATATCCCTTTTAATAAAAGATCTTCTGAAATGTTTGATAACAAAATTTGACAGAAGATCATGTGTTTTGATGACGTTTTTAAAAAAAATCGTCACGAAAGATAAACATGTATGCTGACGTGTTTTCATGCAAAGCGTGGCTAATGCTAAATTTTTATATTAGCGACGTTTTAAAAAAAAAATTGTCGCTAAATGTAAACTAACGACGACGTTTTCAAAAACGTCACAATAAAAACATTACTTTAGTGACGTTTTAAAAATAATCGTCACAAGAGCTAAACACGTATGGTGACGTTTTTCTTAAAAAACGTAGCGAATGCTATTTTTTTGCATTAGCGACGTTTATGAAAAAAATCGTCACTAAATATAAAACTAACAGCGACGCTTTCAAAAACGTCGCAAAAAAAAAACGTCGTCGTTGAGACTATATCTTGTAGTGGGCTTCGCCCGTGCTTGCTGCTCCTCGACGACCTTCGGCCGCCGCGACGGCGGCCTGCGGCCACCCCGACGGCGGTCTTCGGCCGCTTCCGCACAGGCGACGCCAAGCAGTAGAAGCTTCGCACGGGCTTCGCCCACCGCTGAGAACCAACCACGTCTCAGCGGTCCAGTCCCAACCGCTGAGACCCAACCACGCCTTACAACTAAGGAACGCAGGAGTGTCGTCGTTCGCCGTTCGTCGAACGCAGGAGTTCCGCCGTTCGTCGAACGCAAGAGTGATTCGCCGTTCGTTGAACGCAAGAGTGATTCGCCGTTCGTCGAACGGCGGCACTCCAGCGTTCGACGAACGGTCAGCACTCCTGCGTTCGACGAACGGTCAGGCTGGGCGCGGATAGGGGTCGTCTATTGGAACCCGGATATCGGTCCAACTATGTTCGAGACTTGGGGAGTAGCTTGAGTTACTTCTCTCTTCGTCGGATCCCTAGGACTAAGTATTTTCGAGCTGAGAATCGGCCCTCACTGAAGGGTGGTAGATGCTTGGAGAAAGGACCCAAGGATGCAGCGAGGAGGTCCCACCACTAACCCGGAAATCTAACTAGACTTCCCCTCCCAAAAACCAGAGGCTGAGTCTGTCTCAGATGGCACCAGGAAGAAAGCACATGCTCTCTCTTGGGGGGTGGATCTCTGCCAATCTGAGACTTAATGGATCCTATTTATAGGCATATTCTTCAAGGGGTAAAATGGTCCAAAAGGCCTGCGAATAGCTTCCTCCGCCATAACCAAATTACTATACGCAGACCAAAATGGTCTGCGAACAGCTCCTCGCGCCTTTTCACATCACTAACCGCACCCCACGCTGGTCTGCGGGTAGTGGGGGAGGACCGAGAGATCGGGCTGATCCTACTCGCCTCGCCCCTAACCTGAGACGACGAGTAGGGCGACTAGGTTCTGTCCTACTCGCCAGCAGTAAGGGTCCTTGGAGCGAACTCGCTCCGCGGTCTGGTCCACTCGCCTCTCCTCGGTCGAGAAGGGGTTTTATCGTCGGGGAGAGACCATGCCGACATGAGATCCTCATTGGGTGAAGGTTACTCGCCGCGCTCTACTCTGGGATGGTAGGACCGTCCTTGAGTCTACTCGCCCGGAGCCGCTCGCCGACTCGCAGGGGGGCATCTACCTACTCGCCGAATATGGGTTGTACACAATCCCCGCTCTTTGCGAGCTCGCGAGAGGTCGGAAAGAAAAGTTCAACCCCTATTTGGCGGACCTGCGCGTTGACTGGGCCCTCTTCTATAAATAGGATGAGGATGTACCATGATCTCCTCATTCCGAGATGCCTTCTAGAGCGGGCTCTTCTCGTGCTGACAACCGGGTTCTCTCAGACGACGAACCCGAGGCGGCCGCGATCCTAGACCTCCTCGGTGAGTTCTCGACGCCTTGCCCTCCAGGCTCCGCTAGAAAGAGGAAACATAAGAGGAAGAGGACGGAACCTGAGCTACGCGAGAAGTCCTCTACCGATCCCGAATCTACGGCTCGATGCGACCTCTCTCTTAGGAGGTCCACCGCTTCGCCGATCCCTGAAGAGCCCCACGCTGATCTTCCTCTCCGAGAGAACGAGGGTGGGGTCGAATTTACAACTGGTGGGATTGAGGACGCGAGAATGCCTTCGACTCATACGGGCGGCCCGCTGCTCCCGCCAGCTCCCGCCAGCTCCTACCGTCCTGACATTGGGAAAGACGGCTGTTACCTTCTGATTATGTCGAACAGGCCTTGACTCCCTGCTATGTGCAACGCTCTCTACTCGCCCCTCCTCGCAAGGGCAATCCGCCGCGGCGTTCCCAACGGGTTTAGCGACCGCATCGTCTTCAATTTTGGGGCGAGCTGGCTCGACTACGGCTCCTCCCTTGCAACACTCGCTGCCTCGGTCTGGGGCAGGCCAGCCCGTCTACCCGACCTCTGGAGGGAAATCTCTGAGGATGGGCTCCTTTTCGGGTGGGACTGGTGTGATTCTTCGCCTATCCACCTCTGCCGGGGGGTTGCGGACAGATCCGCCTCGGCTCCAAGAGGAGGACAACGCACCGGAGGGTACTCACCTCGCTTACCCCGTCTCTGTTTCTCTTTCTGTTTTTCACCATTCTTGCCTGACTTCTTGCTTCCAGGTAGCCACGGGTCCGTTCCATCTAGCCATCCACCATCCACCAATTCGATACCGGGGTCGCCACCGCCTGCGGCGTCCACTCCCTTGAGGGAGTTTCTCGCGGACCCCCCTGCCTTCAACGAGGAGTCGTGGGCTCGCCTGATGGCTATCCTTCGGGCCCATGACTCCTTCTTGATGGCTATGCCGCCAGCCGAGGTGAATGCCCAATTGGTCAACCTTGGTGACCGCCTCGCCGAGGTGGAGGGGTTGCATGACAACCTGCAGGGTGAAGAGGGCCTACTTGGCCGGATGACTGATGCAGAGGCGAGATTATACGAGGTGGAGGCTCGCCAAAAGGCCGCCGAGGATGACTTACACCGCTTTGCTCAGGTGGCGGGCACCGTCGGGGAGGCCTCCCTTTTGGAGGAGCACATTAGGCGAGGCGAGGACCACATCCCCCAAAGCGAAGGGATCCTGGAGAGGGCTCGCGAAGACTTACGTACGGCTCAAGGCATCGCCCGGAGAGCTCGCCACCCTCAATGCCCTCGCCGTCGAGGCCGCGGCCCGGTGCATCGTGGTTGAGATCCTCGGGGATAGTCCCTATTTTTGATTTTTTGAGAGCCTGTCTAGCCATCTAACTCGTGACCTACGGGTCTTCGTAATCCTCAGGCGTCGTTTTATGTTTCTTTGTTTGTACTCGCGCTTGGCGCTCCGAGAATTTCTGACAGGTTTACATATGTTCTTTTCGTACTCGCGTTGTGCGTTCTTTTTGTTCGTTGCTTCTCCTTTTCCGTGCGGACGTGCATTTTATTTTTATTTACTCGCTACTTAGAACCTATTCGCCTCGCTAAGTGATCTACTCGCGCGCGGTTAGGCCGGGGGGGGGGGGGGGGCAGAATTTATAAATAGGGGGTCCTCTTGCGCTGGAGGATACACTCCCCTACCCCTCCCTGGCACCCGTTCTCCGAACCTTCCCCGCCGAATTCTCTTACTCCTACTCGCAGCCAGCCATGGTGAAAGAACCATCCGAGGAGGGGCGTGCCTTCTGCGTCCGCAATTTCCGGGCGCACAACATTCCCAGCTCGCAGACCCTCGGCGAAGAGTTAGCGGATGTCGAGAAGCGATACTTGCCTCCGGGCTATAACGCGAGGCGGCCAGGGCCGGGCGAGTTTCTCAACTCGCTCTATAGTGGAGAGCTTGCCATACCCTTGGCCCACTTCCAGGTGGGGTTGAGGCTGCCTTTGTGGCCTGAAGTTCGTCAAGTCTTCCGGTACTTCGGGACGATCCCCGCACGGGTCAATCCCAACGCAATCAGTGTTCTGGTCGCTTATGCCTGCTACCTTCGCGGGGAGAAGATGGAGTTCAACCTCTCCGCCTTCCGCAAAGTGATGACCCTGAAGGCGACCAGCGACGACACCTTATTTTTCACTAGCGTGTGCGTCAAGGTCGCCGAGACCTTCAACAAGGTTCACCATTGGACCGACAAATTCATCCTGGTGCGAGGCGACTACGGTAACATTCCCTTTGCTCCCATCCAGAAGACGGAGGTAGAGTACCGACCGCCTCGCCTGAAGGGGGATGCGCTCGAACTCTACCGTTCTTTGAAGAACAAGGTCTTGGACGTCGTCTTCCTGCGACAGGGCGTGGATCAACTCGCCTTCGTTAACCCGGGAGCGGGTAAATCTTACTCGCCTCGCGATGTTGATTATCTGTTCCTAGTGGGGGTGATTACTAACTGCCTCGTGTTTAAATGCAGGAGAGGAGCCCAGTGCTACGGCCTGGTCTACGACAACACTCTTCTCGAGGACTTATAACTCACTCGAGGGGGCAAGTAGTCAGCCTGCAGGGGAGGAGCCCAGTGCCACGACCTGATCTATGACAACACTCTGCTCGAGGACTTGGAACTCACTCGAGGGGGCAAGTAGTCAGCCTACAGGGGAGGAGCCCAGTGTCATGGCCTGATCTACGGCAACACTCTGCTCGAGGACTTGGAACTCACTCGAGGGGGCAAGTAGCCAGCCTGCAGGGGAAGAGCCCAGTGCCACGGACTGGTCTACGACAACACTCTGCTCGAGGACTTATAACTCACTCGAGGGGGCAAGTAGTCAGCCTGCAGGGGAGGAGCCCAGTGCCACGACCTGATCTACGACAACACTCTACTAAAGGACTTAGAACTCACTCGAGGGGGCAAGTAGTCAGCCTGCAGGGGAGGATCCCAGTGCCACGACCTAATCTACGACAACACTCTGCTCGAGGACTTAGAACTCACTCGAGGGGGCAAGAAGTCAGCCTGCACGGGAGGAGCCCAGTGCTACGGCCTGATCTACAACAACACTCTGCTCGAGGACTCATAACTCACTCGAGGGGGCAAGTAGTCAGCCTGCAGGGGAGGAGCCCAGTGCCACTGCCTGATCTACGGCAACACTTTGCTCTAGGACTTAGAACTCACTCGAGGGGGCAAGTAGTCAGCCTGCAGGGGAGGAGCCCAGTGCCACGACCTGATCTACAACAACACTCTGCTCGAGGACTTAGAACTCACTCGAGGGGGAAAGTAGTCAGCCTGCAGGGGAGGAGCCCAGTGCCACGGCCTGATCTACGACAACACTCTGCTCGAGGACTTAGAACCCACTCGAGGGGGCAAGTAGTCAGCCTGCAGGGGAGGAGCCCAGTGCCACGGCCTGGTCTACGGCAACACTCTGCTCGAGGACTTAGTGGGGTCTCATGACTTGGTATTCATTGCCCGAATGGCGGAGCGCTACACATTTGCAACAAAAAACATTATCTTTATTTCGATGTAGTAGTAAAGAGGAACATACAAGGTATCAGATCGCTCCTATGAATAGAAATGTTTCAAGTCGTCCCCGCTCCAGGTGTTTCCTAGGAGTTCCCCCCCGGCGTTCTGTAGGCGGTACCCGCCTGTTTTCAACACCTCGAAAACTATGTAGGGACCTTCCCAATTGGGGTGGAGTTTTCCCACAGCGGCGGACCTTCCTGCTGCATCAACTTTCTTGAGGACCAGGTTGCCCTTGTCAAACTGTTTGATCCGAACATGTTTATCAAAGTGTCTCGCCATCCTCCGCTTGATCTCCTCCTGGCGGATCGTGTCCAGGTCGCGGAGTTCTTCCACGAAATCTAGGGCGAGCAGTTGCCCCTCCTCGTTCTCAAGCCTCCACCCTTCATCTCCGTCGCCCGCTGCCACCACCCTGGGACTTTGGACCTCGAACTCCACTGGGATGAGGGCCTCTGAGCCATGAGATAGCTTGAAGGGAGTTTCGCCGGTCGCCGTGGTGGGAGTAGTCCTCAAAGCCCAGAGGACTGAGGGAAGTTGTTCTACCCAGTTTCCCTTCAGGTTTTCTACCTTCTTTTTGAGCAGGTTGACGATGATTTTTTTTGCCGCCTCCACTTGACCGTTGCTCCTTGGATGATGGACCGAGGCGAAGCGGAGGTCGATGCCAAGTTGGCTGCAGAAGCTTGTGAGCTCGAGGCTGGCGAACTGCGGTCCATTGTCGGTGACGATGGCGAGGGGTAGACCGTGTCTACATATGATCTCTCCCCAAATGAAGTTTTTACTATTTGGGAGGTCGTCTTGGCCAGGGCTTTAACTTCCATCCACTTTGAGAAGTAGTCGATCATTACCAGGAGGTATTTCCTTTGTCCACTTGCCATAGGGAATGGTCTTACCAGGTCCATTCCCCAAATGGCGAAGGGCCATGGGGTAGTGATTGATCGGAGGCGCTGAGCTGGTTGCAGCTCGAGCGGAGCATAGAGTTGACATTTCGAGCATCTCTTCGCGAACTCGTCCGCATCCTTTCTTATGGTGGGCCAAAAGTATCCCGCCCTTAGCACCCTTTTCTCCAAGGTTCGGCTCCCCGAATGGCTTCCGCATTCTCCTGCGTGAATGTCTTCCAGGACTTGAGAGGCCTCCTCCTCGGACAAACACCTTGCGAGGGGGCCCGATAGAGTTTTTCTGTAGAGTACCCCGTTATTTAATAAATAGTAAGCTGACTTGTACCTGAACCGACGTTTATCCCGGATCTCCGAGGGCAAGCACCCTGTGGTCAAGAAGGTGACCAGGGGATCCATCCACGAAGCGGGCTGGTCGATGTCCATCACCTCTCCCTCCTCGATCGAGGGCCGAAACAATTCGGTGGTTGTTCCCCCGACCAGGGGGCCATACTTGGCCAGTCGATTTGCTCGAGCGTTCTCCTCCCTGGGCACGTGTTGTATGGAGAAAGACTTGAAGGCGCCCACCAAGTCTTTGACTTTTACCAGGTAGCGTTGCAGTACCAGTTCTCTTGATTCGAACTCTCCTCGGATCTGGGAGGTAACCACCAGTGAGTCGGAGTGGACTCTGATTTCATGGATTCCCAGCTCCTGGGCTAAGCGCAGTCCTGCTATTACGGCCTCGTATTCTGCCTGATTGTTGGTAACGGGGAAGTGAATGCTTACGACCTGCTCTATTCTGGTGCCCTGAGGGCTGATCATGATGATGCCTCCTCCACATGAATTCTTCCCCGACGCTCCATCCATGAATACTTCTCAAGCTACCCGTTGGGGTGCCTCCTCCTCGCCTACTTCCACGGTGTAGTCGGCTAGAAAATCTGCCACCGCTTGGGCCTTCATGGCAAGTCGGGGCACGTAGGTGACGTCGAACTCGCTAAGTTCTACTGACCATTTCGCCAATCTTCCAGAATGCTCTACTCCTTCCAGGACACTGCGGAGAGGGTGGTCGGTCACTACCTTGATCGGATGGGCCTGAAAGTAGGGTTGGAGTCTCCGCACCGAGATAATCAAGGTAAACGTCAATTTTTCCAGGATGGGGTATCGTAGTTCTGCCTTCCACAGGACCCGACTTACGTAGTAAATGGGGAGTTGGCGCTTCCCCTCCTCGCGGACTAAGAACGAGCTTACCGCTTCCAACCCCACTCCTACGTATATGAAGAGATCTTCTCCCTCTCTAGGCCCTTGCAACAGGGGTACCTGGGCCAACTGGAGCTTCAAGTTTTCGAAGGCTCCCTGGCATTCTGCCGACCATTCGAACTTCTTATTGTCTCGGAGGGTTCTGAAGAAAGGTGAGCACTTCTCTCCTGCCCTAGAGAGGAACCTACTCAGCCCTGGTAGGCGACCTGTCAGACGCTGAACTTCCTTGACGTTCCTGGGTGCTTCCATCTCCATGATCGCCTTTACCTTGTCCGGGTTTGGTTCTACTCCGGCCGGAGTCAAGAGGTGTCCCAAGAACTTTCCTTTCCCAGCCCTGAACACGCACTTGGCCGGATTTAGTCTCATCTTATACTTTCGCAGCGTGGCGAAGGTCTCCTCCAAGTCATGGAGGTGCTCCTCGACGCTCTTGCTTTTCACCATTAGATCGTCGACGTAGACTTCCAAGTTTCGCCCCTTCTGCTCTTTGAACACCATGTCCATCATGCGCGGGTAGGTTGCTCCTGCATTTTTAAGTCCAAATGACATCATTTTATAACAATAGCATTTGTCGTTGGTAATGAAGGACACGTGCTTTATGTCGGGTGGATGCATGCGGATCTGATGGTAACCAGAAAAAGCATCTAAAAAACTCATGATAGGGAATCCGACGGCCGAATCTACTAGCTCGTCGATTCTAGGCAAAGGGTAACAATCCTTGGGGCAAGCTTTATTAAGGATAGAAAAGTCGATACACATGCGCCATTTACCCTCCCCCTTCTTCACCATTACAACATTGGAGACCCAACCTGGGTACTGGATCGCCGACACAAACCCCGCCTCCAGCAGCTTCCTGACCTCCTCTCTGATGGGCTCGGCCAGGGTGGTGGCGGGTGCCCTCTTCTTCTGTTGGATGGGAGGGACTCCCTTGTCCAAGTTGAGATGGTGGCATGCGACGTCCGCATCGACGCCTGGCATATCGGCTGCGCTCCATGCGAAGATGTCTGCATTCCTTTGGATGCAGGACATAATCTTCTCCTTATCTTCTTCTTCTAGCTCCCCGCTGATCTTCACTTTTCCTGGCCTCCCGCCTTCAGATTGGATCTCCTTCTCTTCCACTCCCTCGGCAGCCTCTAGCCTTGCCACTTCTTCCATCACCAGGTCTACCGCCTCTGCCTCGTCCTTCCAGCTGATCACGTTGACAGCATTAAGGTAACACTGCCTCGCCACCTTGGGGTCGCTCCGGATCCTGATCTGCACACCTCCCTGGTTATACTTCAGGCACTGGTGGTAGGAGGAGGGCACACACTTGTAGGCACTGATGAGTGGTCTGCCAAAGATGGCATTGTAACTGCTGGGGGCGTCTACGATGACAAACCTGCAGCACTTGGTGGTTCCTCCCAACGTCACCACCAACTCCACACCTCCTTCTACTTCCTTTCTTTCTCCCGCAAATCCAAAGACCGGCCCTTCCGTCGAGATAACCCTCTTCTCCTCCACCTTCATGTCATCAAACGCTTTTTTGAACACGACATTGACGGAGCTCCCGTTATCCACCAGGATGCGAGAGACCGTATAGTTCTCTACCGCGGCTTTGATCACTACTGCGTCGTGGAAAGGGTTTTCGTTGCCCAGCATATCCTCCTAAGAAAACGTGATCTCTCCTGTTGGTGGTGAAACCTGGGCGGCTGACGCCACACTCCTCCGGTACACGGCGTTGAGACTCCCCTTCTGGGTTGACTCCAACCCTGCTCCCCCGTGGATGACGCCTATTCCTCCGTGAGTTCCCAGATCTCCCCGGTCCTCGCACCTCCTTGGGGCGGTGGCTCCTCCTCCTTCGATCCTCTGAACTCCTCTCTCTTGCCGCCCCTCCCGGGCCTCCTCCGCTCCTCTCCTTAGCTCATGGAACTCCGGACACGTAGCCGTGGCGTGGCCCTCTACCCGATGGAAATCACAGTAAGGCATTGCACGACGCTCTTCCTCACCTCGAGGCTGTCGGTGTCTTCCTCCCCGGCCACGTCCTCGTCCCCGCCTGATGGCATATGCCTCCTGGGGCGGTGCCTGGTTCTGTCTCCATTGTCCTTGCCTTCGGTCGGGGGAATGACAACGATCTCGACGCTCGGGGGAGAATCTTCTTCCCTGCCTTTCCTGATATCCTCCTCCTGCAGGTCTCCAGGCCGGCCGATTTGGCGGGACCTGGAACCTCCTCTCCTGGTCTCGTTGACCCCTATTCTCCCGGAACTCCCTTCCTTCTCGCTTCCTCGGCTCTTCTCTCCTCTTGACCTCCTTCCTGCTGCCTCCGGCCTCTTCCTCTCCTCCTCCTTCCAGTCGGGCCAGCTTGGCCACGAACTCTAGGCTAGTAGCCTCTCCTTCGATCTGCCTCGCGGACCGATTGATAAGCTCTTCAAATGACAGCGGGGGATCGCGAGTGATCTCCATCTTGAAGAAACCTGGCTGCAGCCCCAGTTTGAAAGCCAAAATCAGGGTGTGCCCTGGGACTTCCTGGACTAGGAGGACCTCCTCTTGGAAGCGATCGAGGTACGAGCTCAGCAACTCCCGGGGTCTTTGCTTGATGAAAAAAAGGTCCTTCGAACCCTTCTTTCTCTTCTTCGACGTGGAGAAACGAAGTAGAAAACTTCTGCGCAGGTCCTTGAAGTAATAGATGCTTCCTGTCAACATCTGGTGGAACCAGTCGCGAGCCTTCTCCTAAAAGGTTATGGCGAATACCCGACACTTGAATGCGTCTGTCATCTGCTTGATGGAGACCATATCCTCGAACCATTGTAGATGCTTGATGGGGTCGTCGCTCCCGGCATAGAAACTCATGGCAGGTTCGGTGAACCCTACTAGAACGGGAGCGGTCAGCACCAACTCGCAAAAAGGGCTAGCGGGTGCGAGTAGGCAGGTTGGGTTGTACTCGCCTTCGGGATGGGGGGGGTCTCGGCCGGACTCGCGAAGAGTACCCGCGCGCGAAGCGGCTGGTCCCCATCCTCGGCGAACCCCTCCTTGCCAGGGCGCTGGCTCGGTCCGGCCTCGGTGGGCGAGGCGACCACCACCCGGGGAGGAGTTCCAGTCCGGATGTGGGACGCGAACAGCCCACTGACGGTGTCCTCCATCGACTTCCTGAACTGCTCAAGGTCGCTCTTGGTGACGAACTCGCCCAAAGGCAGCGAGTTCCCTTGGCCGGCCCCCGGCTCGCTATGTTCAGTCATGGGATCGTCAGATGAGATTTTCTTCTCTCGCTACAGTCCACGCTCACCGCACCAAAACTGTTGGAACCCGGATACCGGTCCAACTATGTTCGAGACTTGGGGAGTAGCTTGAGTTACTTCTCTCTTCGTCGGATCCTTAGGACAGTATTTTCGAGCTGAGAATCGGCCCTCACTGAAGGGTGGTAGATTCTTGGAGAAAGGACCCAAGGCTGCAACGAGGAGGTCCCGCCACTAACCCGGAAATCTAACTAGACTTCCCCTCCCAAAAACCAGAGGCTGAGCCTGTCTCAGATGGCACCAAGAAGAAAGCACAGGCTCTCTCTTGGGGGGTGGATCTCTACCAATCTGAGACTTAATGAGTCCTATTTGTTGGCAAATTCTTCAAGGGGTAAAATGGTCCAAAAGGCCTGCGAATAGCTTCCTCCTCCATAACCAAATTACCATAGGCAGACCAAAATGGTCTGCGAACAGTTCCTCGCGCCTTTTCACATCACTAACCGCACCCCACGCTGGTGTGCGGGTAGTGGGGGGAGGACCGAGAGATCGGGCTGATCCTACTCGCCTCGCCCCTAACCTGAGACGGCGAGTAGGGCGACTAGGTTCCATCCTACTAGCCAGCAGTAAGGGTCCTTGGAGCGAACTCGCTCCGCGGTCTGGTCCACTCGCCTCTCCTCGGTCGAGAAGGGGTTTTATCGTCGGGGCGAGACCATGCCGACATGAGATCCTCGTTGGGTGAAGGTTACTCGCCGCGCTCTACTCTGGGCTGGTAGGACCGTCCTTGAGTCTACTCGCCCGGAGCCGCTCGCCGACTCGCAGGGGGGCGTCTACCTACTCGTCGAATATGGGTTGTACACCGCCGTTTGTCGAACGCAGGATTGCCGCCGTTCGTCGAACGCAGGAGTTATTCGCCGTTCGTCGAACGGCGGCACTCATGCGTTCGACGAACGTCGGCACTCCTGCATTCGACGAACGGTCAGGCTGGGGTGCGGATAGGCTCGACGAACGGCGACACTCCTGCGTTCGACGAACGGTCAGGCTGGGTGCGGATAGGGGCCGCCGTTCGTCGAACGCAGGAGTGTCGCCGTTCGTCGAACGCAAGAGTGATTCACCGTTCCTCGAACGACGACACTCCTGCGTTCGACGAACGGTCAGGCTGGGGTGCGGATAGGCTTCTTCGGTTGGACTGGCAGGGTGGGGTGCAGATAGGCTTCGTCTCAGCCGGCTGCGCCCACAATATATACATATGAGTACTCAAAATGACCGCAAAAAAATTTTACTTACTATTTTATAAATTTTTTTTCAAAAAAATATATATATTTTAACAAAAAACCATTTTAAAGTAGATTTAATAGGTTTAATGATAAGCTATCATAGTAGGTTTAGGAGGTATAGTAAAAACTTTTGGATCTTATGAATTTTCATAATTATTTTTATTATTGGGATATAGTGTTATTACACAAATAACCCTTATATTTTATAAATTTCCATTTTTTTCATCATATATGTTAAGTCATTGGAGTAAAAGAATGAGGTTATAATTGAGCAATTTTGAATGTTGCACCAAAGACAACTTCATGTATTTAGTAGTTACAGATATAAGATTTATTTACACAATAGGTACAAATTAATACTTGGCCGGGTTTCTGTTGCCTGTGTCACACTTCCAATGAGACTCTTTGCGATTCTGATAATTACAAATTTAAAATAATTTATTTTTCAGCTCAACTATTCTTATATAATAATATCTAGGAAATTTCCTTCTCGTCCAACCCATTACAATGGAGATCTCATCCTCTCTTCTCTTTAGTCTCATCATTACCCTCCTAGCATCCTTCACCGTTATTATTGAAGCTGTTAATGCTGAAGCCATCACCGCGGGAGAATCGAAGAAACATGGAGCAGACAAAGAAGAATTCACAGAAGACGAAGCAGAAGAATGAAGCCGACGTTTTCCCTCTGAGCTGTTTTATTGCTATTTCCAATGTCTCTTTATTTCCTGCATAAATGCTTTTGTTAGCTATATATGTATGTTTACTTTGTACTGAGATTAATCAATTGAAATGAATGAAAAACGTATGAAGCACTTCCCTTTCTATTTCTCGTCCAAATGTCTGTTGATGGCGTGATGTTTTCTTTTGTTCTTCCTGTGTATGAGTCTTTCTTCACATCTCAATCTCTGCACTATTTCAATTTATTCTCTACAGTGGTATCAGAGAGTGTTTCTTGTTTAAATTTAGTTGTTGCTCATGTGCCATCAGAGCTGGGCACGCCAATAATCATTTGAAGATCTTTTTGTCTTCATCTCTTGTGTGTGTGTGTCCCTCTCTCATCATATGGCGTCTCCTAACACCTCTCATATGCTCCTATTTACTCAAAATGGAGTTCCCATATTTGATGGTGAGTTCTATGATTATTGCGTCTTCTATTGCAATCTCAGGGACTCTGACATTTAATTTCCCGCAAGGAGGCTGAGCCCAATACATCCTCATCCTCCAAAGAGAAGGAAGTTGCAGATCCAGAAAAGCTCAAGAATGATGCTGAAGAAGCTAAGCTTGGAGCTAAGGCTCTGTTACTCCTACATCAAGGAGTGAGCAGGGATATATACCCAAGAATCATGGGGGCTGCCACTGCTAAGGAAGCCTGGGAAAGCCTCTACAATGAATTTCAAGGCTCGGAGAAGGTCATTGAAATAAAACTCCAACACCAGTGGAAGTTATTTGAAGGAATAACAATGAAGGAGAATGAATCTGTACGTGATTTTGTCTCACGACTCATGGGGATTGTGAACCAGATAAGGAGCTTGGGTGACAAACTCAAGGACAAGAAGATAGCCCCCAAAATCCTGTGGTGCCTTCCACCAAAATTCGATCCTATTGTTACCACAATTGAAGAAACAAAAAAATCTGAAGACTCTATCCATTTCAGAACTGATGGGCTCCCTCCCTGCAAGCTCATGAGGAAAGGATAAAGAGAGCCCATGAACCTCTCGAACAGGACTTCCAACTGAGAACAAATATCTCAGGAAAACAACCTGTGGAAGCCACTACTTCTCAAAAGGGAAAGGAAAGACAAGGTGACTTCATGAGAACACGCCCTCCTACTTGCAACTTATGTAAAAAGCCAGGACACATTGCCGGGGACTGCTATCTCAAATGCAAAAGATGTAGAAGACCAACCCACATGGACAAGGATTGCTGGTTCAAAGAAAAAGAAGAAAAGAGAGGAGTTGAGGAAGCCAACTATCATGAGACTATTGAGAAATTGTTCATGACCCATTATGAAGAGAAAGAGCAACCCCATGAACTGTGGTTCCTTGACAGTGGATGTTCTAACCACATGTCCCCGTTTAAACACATCTTTTCTAAACTAAATGAGGGAAACAAATCACAAGTTCTTATTGGAGATGGAAAGTCTTTGACTATTGAAGGGACTGGTTCAGTTGCTATTCAAACAAAAACGGGACAAACTAGGCTGATTGATAATGTGCATTACATACCCACATTGTCACAAAATCTCCTCAGCATTGGGCAGCTTATAAGAAATGGATATGCCATACACTTTGAAGATAACTGCTGTCACATTTTCAGCCATCTCACAAAACAGTGCATTGCTTCTGTGAACATGACAGCTAACCGAATGTTTCCCTTAAGAATGCAGTCTGCCTCCAATCATGCTCTTATTAGCAGTATTGATAGTAGTTGTTGGCATCATCGGCTAGCCCATCTACACTATAAAGATATACAGCTAATGCAACAAAGAGGCCTGGTTTATGGGCTTCCTGAACTTCAATTTAAGGATACATTATGTGAAGATTGCGTCATGGGAAAGTGCCATCGACAACCATTCCCTGATGTTGCTACCTGGAAGGCTGAAGTCCCTCTAGAGCTTGTTCATGCAGACCTGTGGGGGCCTGCTCCTACGCCAACCAAGGCAGGTATGTTGTATTATCTGTGCCTTATTGATGATTATTCCAGGTATTCCTGGATCTTTCTTCTTCAACAGAAATCTGAAGCTTTTGCAAGATTTAAAGAATTCAAGGTGTTAGTTGAGAAGGAGAGTGGAAGATCCTTGAAGAAACTGAGAACAGACAGAGGAGGTGAGTTCACCAGTGAAGAGTTCAATACCTACTGTCATCAGGAAGGTATACACAGAGAACTTACCTGCCCTCGAACCCCATAGCAGAATGGAGTCGTTGAGAGGAGGAATAGAACCATTATGGAGAGGGTCAGGGCTATGTTATTACATCACAAAGTGCCACCTGAGTTCTGGGGAGAAGCAGCACACACTGCAGTGTATGTCCTCAATAGGTCTCCAACTAGAAGTCTTGAAAATGACTCCCTATGAAGCCTGGTACAAGAGGAAGCCTGATGTATCTCACCTCAAAACTTTTGGGTGCACTGCATATCGACACATACCAAAAGAAGGAAGAAAGAAACTTGATACTAAAGCTGAAAAGGGTGTCTTTCTGGGATATAGTCAACACTCCAAGGGGTATAGATTTTACAACCCCACCACACAGAAGCTTCAAATATCCAGAGATATCATCTTTGATGAGAAGACTCAATGGGACTGGGATCAGAGTACTCCACCACAACTCACAGTTGAGGTCACTACACTTGAAGAGCAGCCATCCATTCAAACTGAGAAAAACTGGGATCAGACAATTCCTCATCAGGCTCCTGTTGGGGTTACTGAGATGGAAACTCAGCCATACTCTCCAACCAGGCATCCAGACAACATTCCCATCCCTGATTACATTTCTGAAAGTGACTCATCATCTCCCAAGAAGGTAAGATCTATTGAAGATGTCTACTTAAGGAGTGAAAGAGCCCTTCTCATCAAAGAGGAACCTGAAAGTTATAAAGCTGCTGCAAGTAATCCTATCTGGTGTAAAGCAATGGAAGAAGAGATAGAGGTTATTGAGAAAAATAGCACATGGGAACTTGTCCATAAGCCAGAAAATAAAAATATCATTGGCCTCAAGTGGGTTTACAAGGTTAAATACAATGAAGAAGGAGAAATCACCAGGTATAAGGCCTGGATTGTGGCCAAGGGCTATACTCAAAGAGAGGGCATTGATTTCACTGAGACTTTTGCTCCAGTGGTAAGGATGGAGAGTATACGTGCCTTAGTTGCTGTTGCTGCTCAAGTCAGACTTCCAATTCATCAACTTGACGTTAAGTCAGCATTCTTAAACGGTGAGATAGAAGAGGAAGTTTATGTCTACCAGCCTGAGGGTTTTGTCAAGCCCGGAGAAGAGGAAAAGGTCTACCGGCTAAAAAAGGCCTTATACGGTTTAAGACAAGCCCCAAGAGCTTGGAACCACAAGATTGACAGATTTCTTACCATGAATGGGTACATCAGGAGTCTTAATGAGCCCTCACTCTATACAAAGAAATTTGAGAACAACCATTTTCTTTTTCTATGCCTCTATGTGGATGATCTTATTTTCATAGGATCAACACCTGAAATGGTACAGCACTTTAAAGAAACAATGAAAAAGGAGTATGAAATGAGTGATCTTGGAGAGATGAGGTATTTTCTTGGCCTACAGGTTAAGCAAAGCTCAGAAAGAATATTTCTCAACCAAGAAAGATACATTGAGAAGCTGCTGGAGAAATATAATATGGGTGATTGCAATCCTGTATCTACCCCAATGACCACTGGCACTCGATTGAGAAAAGAAGACCCAACTAAACCAGTTTCCATTGAAGATTACAGGAGTTAGTCGGCTCATTGATCTATGTCACCAACACCAGACCTGATATTGAAAATGCTGTCAGCATCCTATCTCGGTTCATGACACATCCCAGTTCTGAACATCTTGTTGCAGCAAAAAGAGTGCTACGATACTTAAAGGGGACCAAGGAGTTTGGGTTGACATACAAGAAGGAAGATGAGTCCTCTCTCATTGGGTTTACTGACAGTGACTGGGGAGGCGATATAGATGATAGACGGAGCACGAGTGGATACATTTTCATGTTAGGAAGCAAAGTTACTTCCTGGTCCTCTCGAAAACAGAATATTGTGGCATTATCCTCAGCCGAAGCTGAGTATGTGGCGGCTTGCAGTGCAGCAAGTGAAGCTGTGTGGTTACAAAAGTTGTTACAAGATCTGTGTGTGCAGGAAGAAAAAGAAGTTCCAGTTCTCTGGTGTGATAATGTTGCGGCAATTGGAATAACCAAGAATCCTGTGTTTCACAATCGAACGAAACACATCGACCTCAGATTCCATTTCCTCAAAGATCTTGTGGCAAACAACAAAGTCAAAATGAAATTCTGTCCCACCAACAAACAGCTTGCGGACATACTCACGAAGCCCTTACCTATTGGAGTATTCACAAGCATTAGGTCAAAACTTGTCACAAAAGATGGTTCAGAATTACGGGGGAGTATTGAAGCTGTTAATGCTGAAGCCATCACTGCGGGAGAATCGAAGAAACACGGAGCAGACAAAGAAGAATTCACAGAAGATGAAGCAGAAGAATGAAGCCGACGTTTTCCCTCTCAGCTGTTTTATTGCTATTTCCAATGTCTCTTTATTTCCTGCATGAATGCTTTTGTTAGCTATATATGTATGTTTACTTTGTACTGAGATTAATCAATTGAAATGAATGAAAAAGGTATGAAGCACTTCCCTTTCTATTTCTCCTCCAAATGTCTGTTGATGGCGTGATGTTTTCTTTTGTTCTTCCTGTGTATGAGTCTTTCTTCACATCTCAATCTCTGCACTATTTCAATTTATTCTCTACAGTTATCACCATCTACTACTACATCGTCTTCTACCTCCGCAACCGCCTGCGGATGTTAACCCTCGCCGGCCGAGAGCTCATGGAGCAGCACGAGCGTCGTCATCGAGAGCTCGTCATCCTCTCACTCTCACGTGGATATTTGCAACAGCACGGGAGAAAGTATCGCCGGCGGCACCGGCGAGCAGACGTGTGCGGTGTGCCTATCCGAGTTAGAATATATGATGCCTACGGCTTCTGTCGAAGTGCAGCAACTATTTTCATGTCGGGTGCATCGAAGAGTGGCTAAAATTGCATTAGCGCTGCCCGGTATGCCGAGCGAAAATTATGAACAAGATGGACGGGCGACACGAGAAGGATAAAGTTGCATCCCTAGCTGGCGGTAGCGAATGTTGTGATGGTGGTCGTGGGAGTTGGACTTCAGCCTTTTTTTGGTGGGCCGCGGTGGAAGATTGTGCTATTGTGATTTAGGTGATCATCAAATAAGCATATTGAAGAAGAAGAAGAATGATTTTCATATTTTCAAAAATCCGAGCACAATTTAAATTGTGCTATTGTAAATTTGCTCTCTCATAAGCATGAGTCTTGAAAAAAAATATAGTGTAAATTTGACTCCACAATAATTCATGATTCTTATCTCGGGCATTATCGGACACTACATCATATCATGCATATGGTAGCGCTCAAAAACCGCTACTATATATTAAAAAACACTACTGTAGGGATACGGTAGCGGTTGTGCGTGTGTTGCATCTGCCGCCGTGGTCGTAGGGTATGATAGCAGTTACACAATGTATTGTGGCGTCCTGAAACCGCTACCATAGGTACATCTATTATAGCATTTATGGTTTTCAATGGTAGCGGTTATTGAGCGCTACCATTCTACAACAATGACTATGATTCTTCATCGCCAGACGTTTATTCTTGTATTTGGCAACGTTTATTCTTCATCGCGAGACGTTTAATAAATTCAATTATTTCTCATTAAATAGAATAAAAATAAACATATTAAATTAAATTAATAATGGAGATAATATCTATTGTGTAAAAGAATTCAAATAATTTTCTTTATTAATAGTAAAACGAAGGTGGGAGATAGCCCAAACACTTCATGAATACAATCAATATATAGATCACTTAATTTTCTTTAATAAACTTAATACATGAAAATATATATATAATTAATACATGAAAATTAATCTTTTTTCTTCACGGGCTCATCCTTCTTGCCTTCTTCCTTCTTCGAAGTCTCCCTTGGGGCCTCATTTTTCTCATACCTAAAACAAAATAAAGGACGTATAAATTAGAAGCAAGAAACCTAAAATAAAATAGAAATAGTTTTTATCAACATGGAACATAATTTACAACATTAATTTTTCTATGAGACAAATTCATAAATAAACTATTAGGACTAAAATCATTAGAACTAAAATTATAAATTACACCAAAAGGGCAATAAAAATGTAAGCACCTTTTTTGTCATCACTTCACTAGTATTTCCTTATGACACATGCTCACTCTAATTCATGGAAATAGGTTACGCATGTATGAGAGAAAACTGTCTCTACAAGAACATACACTAAATTCAAATAGTACATCAAAAGTTGTACATCCTCATCATTCAACATGTTGGAAATCAATGATTCAGCATAATTTGACAGAGAACCTGCAGTTACACGCACGCATAGTCAAAAAAATAACTCGAAAAAATTACATTGTCATAAAAATGCAAATGTTAGGAGTACTTCTGAAAGATAAGTACACAAGTTTTCATAAATTGTAGCAGCTTTATGGGTGTTAACATCAGCGGGATGTTTTAAGAATGGGTCGCTAAATAATTAAAATTATATTTGGAAGTACGAGTGACGGACACGGGGCTTCGCCCTTATGGCCAACCGCGACAGTACACTTACCACGACAGTATTCCAGACACGACATTGACCGATGCTCTCAGGCGGGCTGCGCCGCATCTATTTATATTTTTTATTTAATGTCTTGTTTTGTATTTATATTTTTATTTAATGCTTCTTCCCTTCTTCATTTCTCCTATCTTCTTCTCACTCACGACAATCTCTCTCTATATTTCTTTTTCTTTAATCTTAAATAGATGGGGGCCTTCACTTTTTATTTATATTTTTATTTAATGTCTCTCTCACCTTCTCTTTCTCTCTCCTCTATTTTCCTCTCACTCACGACATTCTCTCTCTCATTTCTTTGATCTTAAATAAATGCGGCCCCTCCACTCTCTCTCCCTATTTTTTTTAAATTGAAGGGTAAAAATGGAATATTGAATGTTTAACCAAATGCTATACATACCTAAAGTCTACCTAAAAGCCACAAAAAATGGGCCCCACAGGTCACAAAAACACCCGATTTTAGGGTTTTTTTGCGCCAAACCCTAAAGTCGGGTGTTTTTGTGCCGAGTGGGGCCCACTTTTTGTGATTTTCACCCTAACCCTAGAAGAATCGGGTGTTTTTGTGACCTGTGGGGCCCATTTTTTGTTGCTTTTAGGTAAACTTTAGGTATGTGTAGTATTGTCCTTTCCCTTTTAATATAGTATAGATAGTACCTCTTACAGCTTCTCCTTCAGAAAGAAGTGTTACATAGGCGAATTAGGGCAAGAGGAGATTTGGAGAAAATGAGGGCAAGAGGAGATCTGGAGAAAATTAGGGCTAGATGAGTGGAGATGTGGAGAGGAGAAATTATTTACCTTAAAAGTTAGAAGTCCTCGAGGGCTTGAACCTGGCCGGGAAGCAGCGTATCGTCTGGAGAAGGGTGGCTCGTCTTCTTTGAGAACTGGAGAAGGATCGCTCGCCCACGCCAGTTGCCCTTGCTTTCGCCGTTAGAGAAGGATCGCTCGCCCACGCTAGTCGCCCCTGCAGTCGCCCCTTCTTTCTCACGTCGAGGCCAAGCCACCGAGTTAGGGCAGAAAAAAAGAGCGGCCAGCGGCAAATTAATCTTCAGTTATATTTATCTTCAGTATGATATATTATAGTAGCGTTTATTTATCTTCAGTTGCGGTTATAAATGCTACCATAAATATCTTTTTGTAGCGTTTACTTAACCGCTACAAATTAAGCGTTATCATATACATAATATGGTGTAGTGAGTTCGCTCGTGGTGTCCGAACTTGTGCTGATTTGTAAAGTACATATACAATATTCATAATTATTTATCTATATCATTTCCCGCTCATTCTCGATTTTCAAAATTTTGATGGGCGGATTGCTGCATTGAAGGCCTTTTTACACTGTGCAAGATGCGAGGACGATGGGAGAAGAATTCTAAGAAAGCAGATGGTAGCTAGTAAATATATTCTTCGAGGCCTTACAAAATTATAAAAAAAAATTCTTAATATTTTCTCTTAAAATTGAATCTTTGATTGTACCGTTGTATATGCCGCGGACTTTGATACAAAGAGTTATTTGTTTTGCTAATACTAAGACAAATTATTATTAAGTAACATTGAGGGCATATCTTATAGTATAATATTCATTAAATGAATATATGACTTTAAATTTATCACATCCTTTATCTCCTTAGAACAAATTCTTAGAAACTTACAAGGATTCTCTCTTAAGAGTTTTATCTAATTAGGATTCCCTAATTTAATTTTTTCTATAGGTACTTTATCTCCCTAGCTCTTTAGAATGCTTATAACTATTCTCTTTAATAGAAGTGTTGCGGGTCGCTTAGGGCTCTTGGTAGACCGGTTCAACTGAACCGCCTTAGCTCGGGAGCAATCTAAGCGCGCATACAGTCAATTTGAGATTGTTGAGTACACTGTGACTTTTTAGCGTGGAAAACCCGGAAAGGGTGAAAAACCACGTGGTCGGAGCTGTGCCGACCAAATTTCACTATCACTTGAGAGGTTACAACTGGATGCTAAGAGATCGAGTGCGACAGGCCGCTACTCGTTACAATAGTAAAGAGAAAGAGGGAGAGCACTCCGAGGGTGACAGGCCACCTCTCGGAAAAACTAAGTACTTTTCCTACGAGTACAGCAGTGAACCAAAAGTGAGACGACCGTGCTTGCTTTCCAGAGGACAGAAGTGAGACAGCCCTGTCTGCTTTCGAGAGGACAGAAGTGAGACTGTCCTGCCCGCTTTCCCGAGAACGAAAGCGAGAGCCTTGTCCGCTTTCGAGAACGAAAGCGGGAGCCTTGTCCGCTTTCTTGGGAACGAAAGTGAGAGCCTTCTCCGCTTTCGGGAACGAAAGCGGGAGCCTTGTCCGCTTTCTTGGGAACGAAAGCGAGAACCTTGTCCGCTTTCGCGAATAAGGATTTCTCTAAGTCCTCGAAGATGATCTTCAAGCGCCGAAGGAGAAATCCGCGAAAATCTTCAAGGAGCTCTCCCTGGTCTCAAAGTCCGGATCCTTTAAATGAAGCCTTGGGGGCCTTTTTATAGCTTTGGTCGGGGGTAGCCCGGTAATTTCGCCGTTGTAACCACCATAATTACCTTGGCGGACGAATCACGTTTCTCGATTTGGGGCACTCGGATTACCATTTTTTGTAAATGACCATCTTGCCCTTTGAGGAAAGGCGACAAGCCGTTCCTGAAAAGTGAGAAACTGAAAAGACAAAAAGTGAGCGAGTCGAGGCGGGAAAGTGAGCGAGGCTGAAATGTGAGCGAGGCGAGGCGTAAAAGTGAGCGAGGTGAGGCGGAAAAGTGAGCGAGGCGAGGCGGAAAAGTGAGAATGCTCTGAGCGCGCTCAGAAGCGTTCTGAGCGCGCAATAAACATGGGAGCGCTTTGGACGGGCTTAGAGACGTTTCGAGTGCGCGTGAGCGTGGATGCGTTCCGAGCGAACGCTGGAATGGAGAGTTGTCTCCCAAAGGAGAAAACGGACTCCATCGCTACCCGGCGAGGGGATGCGGTTTCGGCCGCATACCTACGGGAGGAGACTCGGCCGCACCCCACCATGGGGGGGGGTGCGGTTTGGCCGCACCCCCCATGGGGGGGGGGGTGCGGTTTGGCCGCACCCCCCTCACGGCGGGGGGGGGGGGGGGGGTGCGGTTTGGCCGCACCCCCCGATGGAGGGTGCGGTTTTGTCCGCACCCCCCAAGGGGGGGGGGGGTGCGGTTTGGCCGCACCCCCCGATGGGGGGTGCGGTTTGGCCGCACCCCCCCATGGGGGGGGGGGTGCGGTTTGGCCGCACCCCCCTCATGGGGGGGTGCGGTTGGGCCGCACCCCCCTATGGGGGGTGTGGTTGGGCCGCACCCCCTATGGGGGGTTCGGCTTGGCCGACCTTGCCGCACCCCACGTGAGTGGGGTGTGGGCTATTCGCACCCCCCTTAGTGGGGTGCGGGCGCGCCTTGTTAGTGGGGCGCGGCTCCGTGCTTGCCCGGCGCCGTTTCTTGCGCGGCGGGTCCTCTACTTCCGCGATCCGGGGTTCGACTGGTACCCCCTCCTCTCTTTAGCGGGGTTTTCTCTAGACGCACCCCAAGGCCTTTATGGGTACGCAACATAAGCCCCCCAAACCTCCGGAGTCTGAATCTCGTTGCGAGGAGTTCGGAGGTTTTGATTTTCCCGCGGCGGCTTTATCCATTGTTCTCTTCGCGGTGCCCTGGGTAAAATCTGCTGCCTAGTATTGATATCTGAACAGCTTGAGGGTTTCCTGCAAAATTTTGCACGGTTCTGAGCCCGCGGCTTTTATATAATAGAAAGTTAGCTTGCACAAGTCTGTGCTTGCGGCTTTTTTGCACGAGTCTGGCCCGCAGCTTTTTTGCACGAGTCTGGCTCGCGGCTTTTTTGCACGAGTCTGAGCTCGCGGCTTAGTAAATGACATAAGATAGGTTTGCATGAGCCTGGGCTCACGGCTTTGCAGCGTCGAGGCAATGTGCCCAAGCAGCGCCGAGGCGATGAGCCCATGCAGCGCCGAGGCAATGCGCCCAAGCAGCGCCGAGGCAATGAGCCCAAGCAGCGCCGAGGCGATGCGCCCAAGCAGCACTGAGGCAATGAGCCCAAGCAGCACCGAGGCAAGGTGCCCAGGCACCGCCGAGGCAATGCGCCCACGCAGCGCCGAGGCAATGAGCCCAAGCAGCGCCGAGGCAATGTGCCCAAGCAACGCCGAGATAATGAGCCCAAGCAGCGCCGAGGCAATGAGCCCAAGCAGCGCCGAGGCGATGCGCCCAAGCAGCCCCGAGGCGACGCGCCCAAGCAGCGCCGAGGTAATGCGCCCAAGCAGTGCCGAGGCAATGAGCCCAAGCAGCGCCGAGGCAATGCGCCCAAGCAGTGCCGAGGCAATGAGCCCAAGCAGCGCCGAGGCAATGCGCCCAAGCAGCGCCGAGGCGATGAGCCCAAGCAACGCCGAGATAATGAGCCCAAGCAGCGCCGAGGCAATGAGCCCAAGCAGCGCCGAGGCGATGCGCCCAAGCAGCGCCGAGGCGATGCGCCCAAGCATCGCTGAGGTAATGCGCCCAAGCAGTGCCGAGGCAATGAGCCCAAGCAGCGCCGAGGCAATGCGCCTAAGCAGCGCCGAGGCGATGAGCCCAAGCAGCGCCGAGGTAATGTGCCCAAGCAGCGCCGAGGCAATGAGCCCAAGCAGCGCCGAGGCAATGCGGTCTTTAGGGCAGACCTAGTTAAAATTGTCGTGGCTGACGCTTATCCTCCACTCGCGAGAGGCCTCTTCTCTTTCCTGCTTTTAGTTTTGTTGCTTGTTTGCGTGTTTGCCGGATGTGGCTGTATCTCTTTTATTGTATACATCGTACTTGTTCATTTGCGCGATCTTGTTAATCTGGTTGTTAGCACCTGCATAGCTTGATTATTTTCAAAGTTACAGATGAGTTTGTGCGGACTTGAGCCCGCGACTTTTACATAATAAAATAGGTGCACGGGTCTGGCCCGCGGCTTTTACATAATAAAATAGGTGCACGGGTCTGGCCCGCGGCTTTTTGCACGAGTCTGGCTCGCGGCTTGGCCGGTGAATAGCGTTTGTATTCAAACCGAGGGTAAACGTAAGGGGGGCAGGCCCATACGATGCACGAGTCTGGCTCGCGGCTTTTTTGCACGAGTCTGGCTCGCGGCTTTTTGCACGAGTCTGGCTCGCGGCTTTTTTGCACGAGTCTGGCTCGCGGCTTGGCCGGTGAATAGCATTTGTATTCAAACCGAGGGTGAACGCAAGGGGGGCATGCCCCTACGACACCGGGACTTGACGGCGGAGGAGGAGGACGGGCCTTCAATCGACGGCGGTACAAAGTCCCCGTGGCTAGGCCCCGAAGCGGTTCCTGCAGTAGAACAGTTTAGAACAGATGGAAGATAACTTGGTAAATGAATATTGACGCATGCGTAGGTGCAACCCTGCGGCTTTTAAGCCAGTGGGTTTTTGATACAAGTTTTACGAGAGGAAGACGTAATGTTGCGCTCCCGTTGCGCTGCGCTTGCCTGGGCTTGCTCAGCATGGTGGGCGGCTGTGACCCGGCGACTGATCCTTGGTGGCACCCTTCAGTGTTTCCTTACGGAAAGCCTCCAGGTGTCCCAACTGGACGAGATGTTCAATTTCTTCCTTCAGGTTTGCACAATGCTCCGTTCGGTGTCCTAGGCCTTTGTGGAAGTGGCAAAACTGGGGTTGATCTCCCCTGTGCAGGGAGAGCGGCCTGGGCCAGTTGATGATCTTGCTGTTGAAGATTATGGACAAAATGTGCTCGCGGGAGGTGTTTAGCGGAGTGTAACTCTGGGGGCTTTGACTTGGCAGCCCCTTGGGGGCGGTCTGCTCGGCTTTGAGTGAGCAGTTCGAATTGCTGCTGCTGACCCTTTCTCTTGCGACTCGCATCGATTGGCTGCGGATTCGTCGGTGCCTGGGGTTTGGCTTTTTCTGCTAATGCGAGATTCGTACGGTCCTTCCGCGTGCTTAGTCTTTCAGACTTTGGCTCTGGTGGGGGGTCGTTGTTGACCCAAGGGAGCTTGGAGTCGGGTGTATCGAAACCATGTATTGCATTCCTGAGGATGTTCCCTTTGCTGGTCATGCGCCCGGTCATGGAAATGTCGTGGTCCAGGGCGTCTAGTAGGAGACTCCCGAATATCGCATCGTAGGGGGAGTCGGCGTTTGCGACGATGAACTGAACGTCGTACTGGACCGGTTCCGGGTGCATGCCTACTTGAACCGGAAAAGTGATGGTTCCTATGGTGGGCACCATAGTTCCGTCGGGAAGCTCTGCGTTGCTGGCCCTGAGCTTGAGGTTCCCGCTTAGGGGTTTGAGCCGCACTACGGCAGCTAGGAACAAGAGGTTGAAGGAGATGCGATGTGTTATCAACGCTCTCCTTAGCTTGAAGGGTGGACTGCCTATGCTTACGTCTAAGGCGAAGTCCATCCATGCACAGGGTCGTTCCTGGCGAACATTTGTGCGGATCTTCTCTTGATGCTTGCTCCATTCTGCCCCCTTAGGCGGGGCGGCTCGTCCGTGCCAGGCTTTTCTCGCTCTTCCCGAATCCTGGGCGAGCGTGTACCGTGCCATTCGACGAACAGTTGGGATAACTCGGTGAAGTTGTGGATTGCTCCGTTTGGCAAAGATTCGTAGCAGCGGAGAGCGTCTCCGCGCAGTGTCTTGGCGAAGATCTTGCAGCCAACTTGGTCGGGAAGTCCGAGCGTCCGCATCGTCGTCAGGAAGTGATTGACGTGCCCGTACGTGTCCTCTGCTCCGTGGAACTCCTCGTTTTGCGGGAGCGTTAGCCATGACGGAACTGGGTATTCCAAAATTGACTTGGAGAGGGGGGATTGCCTTTGTCGGATAATTCGGGGGAGGTGTCCACTTTCGCTCGCTCCGTGAACTCCGGAGAAGCGGATGCTACGCTCGGGAATCCTTTGCTTGATTTTTGGGAATCCATTCCCACAGACGGCGCCAAACTGTTGCGGGTCGCTTAGGGCTCTTGGTAGACCGGTTCAACTGAACCGCCTTAGCTCGGGAGCAATCTAAGCGCGCATACAGTCAATTTGAGATTGTTGAGTACACTGGGACTTTTTAGCGTGGAAAACCCGAAAAGGGTGAAAAACCACGTGGTCGGAGCTGTGCCGACCAAATTTCACTATCTCTTGAGAGGTTACAACTGGATGCTAAGAGATCGAGTGCGACAGGCCGCTACTCGTTACAATAGTAAAGAGAAAGAGGGAGAGCACTCCGAGGGTGACAGACCACCTCTCGGAAAAACTAAGTACTTTTCCTACGAGTACAGGAGTGAACCAAAAGTGAGAAGGCTGTGCCTGCTTTCCAGAGGACAGAAGTGAGACAGCCCTGTCTGCTTTCGAGAGGACAGAAGTGAGACTGTCCTGCCCGCTTTCCCGAGAACGAAAGCGAGAGCCTTGTCCGCTTTCGAGAACGAAAGTGGGAGCCTTGTCCGCTTTCTTGGGAACGAAAGTGAGAGCCTTCTCCGCTTTCGGGAACGAAAGCGGGAGCCTTGTCCGCTTTCTTGGGAACGAAAGCGAGAACCTTGTCCGCTTTCGCGAATAAGGATTTCTCTAAGTCCTCGAAGATGATCTTCAAGCGCCGAAGGAGAAATCCGCGAAAATCTTCAAGGAGCTCTCCCTGGTCTCAAAGTCCGGATCCTTTAAATGAAGCCTTGGGGGCCTTTTTATAGCTTTGGCCGGGGGTAGCCCGGTAATTTCGCCGTTGTAACCACCATAACTACCTTGGCGGACGAATCACGTTTCTCGATTTGGGGCACTCGGATCACCATTTTTTGTAAATGACCATCTTACCCTTTGAGGAAAGGCGACAAGCCGTTCCTGAAAGTGAGAAACTGAAAAGACAAAAAGTGAGCGAGTCGAGGCGGGAAAGTGAGCGAGGCTGAAATATGAGCGAGGCGAGGCGTAAAAGTGAGCGAGGTGAGGCGGAAAAGTGAGCGAGGCGAGGCGGAAAAGTGAGAATGCTCTGAGCGCGCTCAGAAGCGTTCTGAGCGCGCAATAAACATGGGAGCGCTTTGGACGCGCTTAGAGACGTTTCGAGTGCGCGTGAGCGTGGATGCGTTCCGAGCGAACGCTGGAATGGAGAGTTGTCTCCCAAAGGAGAAAACGGACTCCATCGCTACCCGGCGAGGGGATGCGGTTTCGGCCGCATACCTACGGGAGGAGACTCGGCCGCACCCCCCATGGGGGGGGGGGTGCGGTTTGGCCGCACCCCACCATGGGGGGGGGGGGGGGTGCGGTTTGGCCGCACCCCCCATGGGGGGGGGGGGGTGCGGTTTGGCCGCACCCCCCATGGGGGGGGGGTGCGGTTTGGCCGCACCCCCAGATGGAGGGTGCGGTTTTGGCCGCACCCCCCAAGGGGGGGGGGGGGGGGGGGGGTGCGGTTTGGCCGCACCCCACCATGGGGGGGGGGGGGGGTGCGGTTTGGCCGCACCCCCCAAGGGGGGGTGCGGTTGGGCCGCACCCCCCTATGGGGGGTGTGGTTGGGCCGCACCCCCTATGGGGGGTTCGGCTTGGCCGACCTTGCCGCACCCCACGTGAGTGGGGTGTGGGCTATCCGCACCCCCCTTAGTGGGGTGCGGGCGCGCCTTGTTAGTGGGGCGCGGCTCCGTGCTTGCCCGGCGCCGTTTCTCGCGCGGCGGGTCCTCCACTTCCGCGATCCGGGGTTCGACTGGTACCCCCTCCTCTCTTTAGCGGGGTTTTCTCTAGACGCACCCCAAGGCCTTTATGGGTACGCAACAAGAAGATATATATTTATTCTTGAGAAGTGAACATGTTACCATACAAACAAAAAAAACCCAATAAAATAAGGGCGATGTTATTAGCAGTTCTAAAAACACCTAAAATGACTATTCATAATCCTAAAAATACTTAAATTCATTGGACTGTGAATATCAATGATTTAGTGGTTATAGGACTGCTTATAATATTGCCCTAAAATAATGAGAAAACAAAACACCAAAAAATAACAAAGAACATATAACACCCTAGACTTCTACGTAAAATAGAATATAACAGAAAGTAGAGCTAGAAATACTCAGATGCTTTAAGATCACATAATTGTTGGAATATATCCGACTTAATTGAGGAAATACAGTTCCCTTGTATACTAGATTTCCATTGTTGTCATGCTAAATAAATTCCCTTGTATACTAGATCTCCATTGTTGTCATGCTAAATAAATTAGAAAACAAATGGAGGTTTTGTGTCTGTTTCACCAAACAAATGGAGGTTTTTTGTTCTCATTATCGCAATCTTAGCATCCTTCAACATTATCATCATCTACCACTCCATCATCTGTGTTTACCCAGAAATCGGTGATCACCTCGAGCCTGCTTTTTGCAGGTAACCGAAGCAATCCACACGCTCTCGCAATCCTCGGACGACCTCTCCCGGCAGTCCAGGTATTTTTCGGCAGAGATTCGAGCCCTGACAGTCTCCAACCGTCCGGGCGGTCTCGCCTTCAAGCCCCGTGGAGGTCGCGCTTCGCGCGACGTCGCCCTGAGGTCGCCCCCTGGGCGACCTTGCCAGGTCACCGGCCTGGGCGACCTCGCCCTGAGGTCGCCTCCTGGCGACCTCGCCAGGTCGCCAGCCTGGGCGACCTCGCCAGGTCGCCAGCCTGGGCGACTTCGCCCTGAGGTCGCCCCCTTGGTGACCTTGCCAGGTCGCCAGCCTGGGCGACCTCGCCCTGAGGTCGCCTCCTAGTCGACCTATCCAGGTCGCCAGCCTGGGCGACCTCGTCCTGAGGTCGTCTCCAATATGCAACATTAAGGCTCTATTTTGGGCAGCTTTTTCTATTCAAAAAGCTTTATTCGAACAACCAAAGCTTCTCCAATTTTAACCATTTTAATTTTTTATTATAAAATCTTCAAAATTATTTAATTTACATGTTTTTAATTTAATTAAAAACTGAAATTAATATATATTTATATGTATGTATATATATATATATATATATATATATATATATATATATATGTTGGAACCGGTATTTCGGTCCAACGAGAAGTTCGGACCCCCCGAGAAGGGGGGCAGCGAGCACTTACTAATCCCGCGGAAGAACCTGACCGAAGTCTTAGAACAAAAGGCACGACCCTTGACAGCAGCGTGGAGGTCCCACCACACACCCGGAAGATCTTTTGAGCGCTTCCCCTCCCAAGCCAAGGCTGAAGCCGGGCACCTTGGAGAGCTGGAGGAGCTAACCAAAGAGCACTTGAGGAGAAGCAAAAATCTAGAATAGAATTGCCCTCTCAAGGTGCCCCAAATGGTCTATTTGTAGCCTTTCTGAACTGGTCTGCTAATAACGGGATTCCGCCTTTTGGTTTTACTATACGCACCCCAAACTGGTCTGCTAACAGCTAAACTCCGCTGTTCTGGAGAACTATTGGCAGCCCACCAGGGGTATCCGGGTAAATTCACCTGCAGCCCCTGGTGGGCGAGTGGCCCATGAAGGTGCCACTCGCCAGTCTCTCTGCGAGCTGGGCTCGCGAGATTTCCTCTTGTGAGTGGAAGGGAGCCCCCACTCGCCTTGCCAGACTAGCGCTGTGAGACCTCGTCTGACTCGCCCTGGCTAAATGCACCCCAGAGCGGTCTTCAAAATACTCGTGATGTCGCCGCTTGCTACTCGCGAGCAAGATTCCTGGCTCGCCTCTCTGGCTCCCCTCGCCCTGGCAAGGCACTCGCCGCGAGTCTGCGAGCACTCCCTGAATTACCCCCCGCGAGTCGGTGAACACTGGATTGTACAATATATATATATATATAAATATATATATATATATATATATATATATATATATATATATATGGGGACGCTGGTTATACGCGCAGCGCGTCTAAAAATGATCTCTGCGCTTTTAATCAGAGCCGTCAAACACAAGTGATCCTTCTCCAGTGGCGAAACCTGTGAGCGGCGTCCTTCTCCGGACGATGTCCTTCTCAAGCAGCGAAACCTGTGAGGCGGCGTTCTTCTCCGGCCGGCGTCCTTCTCCAGCGGCAATCCAGGCCGGTGGGCTGGAAATTGAGTGTACTCTCGAGACCGCCAGGAAGTCTCGGCGGTAACGTCGAGACCGCCAGGAATTCTCGGTGGTACCGTCGAGACCGCCAGGAAGTCTTGGCGATACCGTCGAGACCGCCTAGTTTGTGAGAATTTTTTTATTTTATCTTAATTTTTAATCACAAAATGTTCGACAATTCATCTTTATTTACATTCTAAGAGATCAGCAGCTACTGAGAACATTAATAACAAAATCATTAACAAATCAAAAATAGAACATTAAGAACAATATCATGTTCCATAATCGGGTAGCTATGAGTGAACAAAAGCATCATTATCTTTAGAAGCATCAAAATCTAATCAGCTATACTTATAAAAAAGCTTTTATGCTCTATTGCACCCAGCGAGATACAAACTCTATATCCTGCAAATTATCATAAGTGTTACGGGTCGCTCAACGTTCTTTCAGACCGGGCGAATCGAACCGTCTTAGCCCGAGAGTGAACCGAACGCACAAACAGTCACAGAGAGAACGAACAGGTGGCAAGAGGACGTTTTTACCGTGGAAAACCCGGAAAGGGTGAAAAACCACGTGGTCGGATCAGCGCCGACCGAACTTCACTATGTGGTGGAGCGTTACAAGTAATTGTGCGGGAATCGGGAGCGACAGGCCGCTCCCGTTACAATTGTAATTGAATGAAAGTCTCTGAGGGTGACAGGCCACCTCTCAGAAAAACTAAGTACTTTCTTCTTCTTGAGCAGTCTTCAGAGTTGGCAGGAGATCTTCAAGCGACGAAGGAGTTCTTCGAAGGTTGAAGGAGGTCTTCGTGTGCTGATGACGATCTTCCAATGTTGAAGGAGATCTTCGGGTTCCGAAGGGGGTCTTCGAATGCTGATGAAGATCTTCGAGTTCCGAAGGAGATCTTCGAATGCTGATGAAGATCTTCAAAGGAATTCCAGAGAGCTCTCTCCCGTGAAGAAAATTCCAAGTCCTTTGAAATGAAGCCCTGAGGTTCTTTTTATAGCTTTTGAGGGTGGTTAGGGTGGTTATGGTGGTTAGGACGGCTATCCGCACACCATAACCATTTTATGTGCTATATGCACATTTACCATGACTATGGCTATGCGCACACCGATTTGTATAGTTTTTAGGATGATATGTATTAATATGTCGGATACGGTAACGCGCACACCATAACCATATTATTTGCTAGACGTAGACCGGATGCCCACTCACCATGACTATGGCTATGCGCACACCGATTTGTATAGTTTTTAAATGATATGTATTAATATGATGGATATGGTTACGCGCACACCATAACCATATTATTTGCTAGACGCAGACCGGATGCCCACTCAACATGAATATGGGTATGCGCACACAAATTTGTATAGTTTGGTGATGATATGTATTAGTATGATTGATATGGTTACGCGCACACCATAACCATATTATTTGCTAGACGCAGACCGGATGCCCACTCACCATGAATATGACTATGCGCACACCAATTTGTATAGTTTGGTGATGATATGCATTAATATGATTGATATGGTTACGCGCACACCATAACCATATTATTTGCTAGACGCAGACCGTATTGAAGGTTTTTACCATTTACACCCCCATGTTGGAGGATTTTCACTACTTGCACCCCATGATGCGGAGTTTCACTATTTGCACCCCATGATGGGGAGTTTCACTATTTGCACCCCATGATGGGCAGTTACAGGTTTAGCGGGATTTGCCTTGATCGTCCTCGTCTTCTCCGCCGAATGAGGTGGGAGAGGTCGGGCGAGCGCGCTCGTTGGTCAAGGGAGGCCGACCGGAGATGAGACGAGAGGGGCCGGAGAGTGCGCCCGGCGGCGAGGGAGGCCGGCCGGCACCGCGCCCATCGCCCGGCCACGCGAGGTGCCGGGCGGTACCGCGCGGCGCTAGGCGCGCGGTGCCGGGCGCGTGGTGCCGCGCACGGTGCCGCCGTGCGGCACCGCGCGGTGCCGCGCGCGGTGTCGCTGCGCGGCACTGGGCGCGCGGTACCGGGCGCGTGGTGCCGCGCACGGTGCCGCCGTGCGACACCGCGCGGTGTCGCTGCGCGGCACTGGGCGTGCGGCACCGCGCGGTGCCGGGCGCCGGGTGCCGGGCGCGTGGTGCCGCGCACGGTGCCGCCGCGCGGTACCGCGCGGTGTCGCTGCGTGCACTGGGCGCGCGGCACCGCGCGGTGCCGGGCGCGTGGTGCCGCGCACGGTGTCGCCGCGCGGCGTTAGGCGCGCGGCACCGTGCGGTGCCGGGCACGCGGTGCCGCGCGCGGTGTCGCCGCGCGGTACCGTGCGGTGCCGCGCGGCGTTAGGCGTGCGGCACCGTGCGGCCGCGCGCCCGCGGGATGCCGCGCGGCCGGGCGGTGTCGCGCGGCCGTGTGGTGCCGCGCGGCCTTGTGGCCGCGTGTGGTGCTGTGCGCGGCTTCGTGCGGTGGTTGCGGCGGTTTCTTTAGTGGTTACAGGCGGTTTCCTCCTCTTTCTTGCCCATGCCCCCACCATCTTAGTGGGGAGTTGGGTTTTTGGCTAAATGAAACCCAGATTTCTCTACAAAATAGATGAGGACCCATCAATAAGCATGTACAAAAATATTGTGCAAAAATCTGCAAAAAATAATGAAAAAAGACTTACTTTAAGTTTTTTTTGGACATGTAGTTGAATAGTGACCTTTCTCGTCGCAAGAACCACATGTTCTTTTCTTGGACAAATTGTGAGCTATCTCAATACTTTGATTGAATTCTACTTGCATTTCTTGGTCTTCCTTTTGTTCTCACTTATATTGGATCTCTAATTGTAGTATAACCCAATATGAGATTGTGATCCTCATGTTTAACATCATTGCCACTTGTTAGATTTTTTTTCAAATTGAGCTCCTCATTTTTTTTGTTTATGATTTCGTATACTTCTATAAATAACGCTTCTGATAATGATGCCTTTTCTACTAGCCTTTGACAAAGAGTTGATAAATTCCATTTCATAATCGGAATTATAAGTTTATGATTTGAATTGGCCAATACAGTATCTCCATATGTCACAATGTGTCGGGCATGAATTGTCCATCTCTTTAAAAAACATTGTAATGGGAGATCAAACACTTGTTTTTTAAACAAAATATGAATAATATGTTTGCATAAATATTCGTCTGTTTCAAACTTTGCACATTCGCATAAAATGCTCTTTGTCTCAAAATCTTGTACAACAACTTTAAACAATTGTCTACTGGTTGAGAAGATGACCCAATTAGATATGTGCTTTTATTGAATAATTTGTTTAACTTTTGGTGTCCACACCCTAAACTTTCTTTGCATTCTTGCTGGAAAAGCTTGAATATTGCTCTTGTATTGCTTGCATTTTTTTTTTCAAAATTGGTATTACTAAAAAGTATTGGTGAGGAATTCAATGTCTTGAAATCTTCTACTTCCTTAGAATGACGACGAGTTGCTAATGCTTTCTCATATTGTAAAAAAATCGGGCAAATGTGAATTTGTATTAACAAATCCATCCAAAAAAATGAATTTATGCTTTCACTTCTACCAGTAGAAGTCATTCTAGCAACAAAAACATCTTGAAAATATATCAGAACCCAGTGATGTTTCAGTTCCCACATTTTCATTAACCATTTGTTTGTTTGCAATGCCTGTTTCTCAATTAAATCTTTCCAACGGACCTCACTTTCTTCTTGGTTTCTGCTATAATACCACCTTATGTATTCTTTTGCAAATTCACTTTCAGAATCACGGAACTCATACACATGTTCAACAAGGTTCTTATTGATGCGCCACGAGCAAAATCAATGTCTACTGTTTGGAAAGACACCTTTAATTGCAATAAACATTGCACAGTCCATGTCTGTTATAATTACGTGAGGTTGTTTATCAAACATGCATGTCAACCATTGTTTGAATAACCATATGAACGTATTCTCTATCTCATCTGCTAATAATGCACAACCAAACAACATTGATTGTCTATGCTGGTTAACACCTGTGAATGGTGCAAATGGCATCATAAGCCTATTGGTTTTGTATGTCACGTCAAATACAATAACATCACCAAAAGTTATATAATCATTCCTGGATCGTGAATCAGCCCAAAATATTGATCTTAATATCCCATCTGAATCTAACTCTATTGCATAATAAAAGTTAGGATCTTTATGCACCTGTGATTGTAAGTATTGGACAACCATGACACATTTTCGTCCAACGTTATTTTTTCTTCGGTTACTCAAGCGATCAATAACGTTTTGAGAACTAATTTCAAAATTAACACCGGTAGCATTTAATGTTTTTGCAATTTTCGATGGACCCAAACCAGCTTCATGAAACAAATCCATAGCATTCTTTACAATTGAGCTTTTATGTCCAACGTTATGTGATCGATGCTTTATTGTTCTTCTTGGTGTATCTAACTCACGATTATGATGTTTTTCAAATCCTGAAACAAACCATTTTCCTTATTTGTTTTTCCTGACATTTAATTTAGCCTTACAGTCCACGCAGTCACATAACATCTCTTTGAGGTTGATGGCTCTTTTGTTGAATACTGATTTTTTACCCATGCTTTATCACAAACAAAATTCTTCCAAATCAATTCTTAACTAAGTTGTGACTGCACTTGAATTTTTTCTAATTCCGAAACCAACACTGTGTGCATATGCATTGTAGAAATTGTAGACTGAATCTAAATCTTCAAATTGAAGACCGACATATGGCTCTAAAATCGTATTACAATTTTGCAGTGATTCAGATGAGGTAGACACATGTTTTGAAGGCCTTTCCTCATTTGAATCAGATAAATTTTGATCTGAATCAGATAAATTTGATCTAAATCTATCTCCATCATCTGTAATTCACAAAGCATATTAACACAATGAATAACAAAGACCTGCAAGTAGACCTTACACAATGCACAATATAATATCAAATTTCATTCTATCTCTATGCTTTGTTATTCAAAATGCATAAAAACACAATAAAAAACACTAATACCTGCAAGTAGATCTTGCTGGATGGAATCAAATGAGGGAAGGTGTGTCGGCGCGCCGCTGGATGGAGAACCACTGGATGTAGAACCGCTGGATGGAGAAATATGCAGAATGCGAAAACTACAGTAAACCCGCGCCGCCCCCTTCTGCGTTGCCGGATGGCCGGTGAAGTATTGGAGATGGTGAGGCGTGGGAATGTAGAGAGGTGTATGGCTCTGGCCTTGAGGGGGATCGTTGTAGTGGCTGTGAACCCGCACCGCGTCGCCCGGCGTCGCCCCTTCCGCTTTACCCTAAAACAACGACGATCAATAGCGCGAATATATATATACTAGCATCTTCGCACGGGCTTCGCCCGTGCTCGATGCGTCGCTGCGGGCTTCGCCCGCACTCAAGCGGGCTTCGCCCGCACTCAAGCGGGCTTCGCCCGCACTCAAGCGGGCTTCGCCCGCACTCAAGCGGGCTTCGCCCGCACTCAAGCGGGCTTCGCCCGCACTCAAGCGGGCTTCGCCCGCACTCAAGCGGGCTTCGCCCGCACTCAAGCGGGCTTCGCCCGCACTCAAGCGGGCTTCGCCCGCACTCAAGCGGGCTTCGCCCGCACTCAAGCGGGCTTCGCCCGCACTCAAGCGGAACAGTTAAATCGATGCGTCGTTGCGGGCTGCGCCCGCATCAAGGCGGGATGCGCCCTCATCCGGCTGCACCCTTAACATATATGTATGAGTACTCAAAACGACCGTAAAAAAATATAAATCAAGATTACAATATTTGTTTTTTTTAAATGTATGATTTGAACTAAAAAAATTTAATTTATCTCTCTCCCTATCCCCCCTCTCTCTCTCTCCCTTCCGCCATGTGTCTCTCTCTCCCTTTCTCTCTCCCTCCCACTCTCTCCCCCCTCTCTTTCTTCCCACGTTCTCCATCTCTCTTTCTCTCTCTCTCCCCGCTGTCCCTCCCCCACGCGCTCTCTCTCACTCCCTCTCCCCCCTCTCTCTCTATCGGGATTTAGGAGAGACGAGAGATTTAGTTTTTTGGAAGAATGACTATTGGCAGGCCTGCTTCTTTGACTCCGACGGCCAATCTTTGAAGCATCTTGATCCAACGGTTCGATTTAAATTTTTGGTGTGCTTCCAAATATGAGTATTGTTTTATATAATAAAGATATATATATATATAATTTGAAAAACTGTGCTCTCATCATGATCGCAAGTAGAAATAGGGGTGAAGCCCAGGGGCAATCACTTGTGTGTGTAATCATATTATTATCTATTTACTATTTTAAAAAGAAGTATGGTGTATAGGTAAATGACTTGGAAAATGAGACATTGGAAAGATCATGGCCATCCGATCAAAGGCATAGGGTTTATTTTAGAACCTAAATATGCCAAGAGCCATACAAATTTTCAAATCATCCGAAAACCTGCTTCTCAAAGCCGACATCCTCTTCGTTCTCCTCCTCTAGGTCACGATTCTCCTTCTTATTCCGTCTCCACATGATCTCTTTCCTCTTTTAGCTGCTGCAGACCAGGTCTTCGTCCCGTCCAGGTGAGTCTCCTTCTCCCCTGACTTCTCATCCGTCCAGGTGCGGCGCCTTCTTCCCAGGCTTCTCCTTCGACTTCCCGTTGCTCTAACTTCTCTGTGCGGCTCCTCCTCCCATATCTTTTCTCCTTCGCCTTTTCTGTAATTTTTTCATTCTCAGTGCTGTATTTCACCCTGCTGTCTCAGTTATGTGTTTTGATGTTAGGATAATGAATCAATTTTCTGTTTTGATGTTCGCAGGACTGAAAACATACTAGAGAGCCCTAAATATTTCTTGGTTGTGTCCTCTGTTTTTCATACCGCCCTAAAGCAGGTATTCCATGCTCCATGTTTTAACTCGGATTGATCTTGGTGCATTTTTTTGCAATTTGAACATTATTAGTAGTCTTTCAGCAATTTTAGCTTTACTTGTTGTGTCTTTCTCTTTTGATTTCTCTGAATACTATAGCACTACACCTGATGCAATTGGAGGTTTATTAGTTGTGTTTTCCTATTTCCATTTCATTAAATACGACATCACAGTGTTATCAGCAAGTAAAAAATATTTGGTATTTTTATTATTTTTCTATCTCATAAGAGTACGTACCATCTTTAACGCTATTTTATATGATCCATTTGGGAGCAATAATACGGAGAAATTTCGTTATTTGATTGTTGCTTATTTGACTCATTCCGCTGTTTGTATCTTATTCGATTGTTGCTTATGGTCACTTCTATTTCTCTACCCCACACAGTACTGACCACGTCCACAAAAAATCGATCAATTGAGAAAGGTGCATGCGTGGGTGGAGAAACAATAGGTTTTGCCTACCCGCCCTAGCAGGAGCTCTCGCCATTCTCTCTTCCCGGCGAAGGAATGTCTATATATTCACTCGGCATAGCTGCGAAGCCCCGTGCCGTCGCGACTAGGACACGGTCACGGCTGAGATACCGTAATGGTCGGGGTACGTACTATCGCGGTCGGGGAACTGTGGCGGTCGGGGTACTTTCCCGGTTGGGAATACGGGTGGATCCATGTGCCCGCCGAATGTTGGCGCCACCAAACGACGCCGCTCGCCAAATGACGCCGCTTGCCGAATGACGCAGCCTGTCGAATGAAGCCGCCTGCCGAATGATGCTGCCCGCCGATTGACGCCGCCTCCAAAATGACGCTGCTCGCCGATTGACGCCGCCCATCGATTTGCACCGCCCCCCAAACGACGCTGCTCGCCGATTGTCGACGCCCTCCGAATGATGCCGCCCGCCGAATGACGCGCCGACAGATTGTCGCCCACTGATTGACGCCCCAGGATGATTGACGTCCCCCCCCCCCCCCCCCCCCCCGATTGACGCCGACCGCCGAATGACGCCACCTGCCGAAAGACGTCGTTGACGCCCGCCTAATGAGGCCGCACGCCGAATGACACCACCCGCCGAATGACACCGCCCGCCAAATGACGACGCCGACTGAATGACGCCGCTCGTCGATTGTCGTCGCTCGTCGAATGTCGCGGCCCGCCGAATGGCGCCGCCCGCCCAATGTCTTCTCCCGCCGATTGTCGCCACCCGCCGACTGTTCCGGGGTAGTAGAAGATCCCTGTACTTGTTACTCGTACCTAGGGGGTGCAAAAAAGTTCTGTCGGGCTCAGGCTTTTTTGCAGCCGGGCCCAGACCGTGCTCCTCAAACCGGGCCCGGGCCTTACTAAAATAAGGGGGCCTAGCTTGGTGCCCCGGCAGGCCGGGCCCTTGCCAAACAAAAGGGGTCCGGTGATCCCCCTTAGGCATAACCTAGGCCTAACCGGACCCGGACCTAAGTGGACTCAGACCCGAGCCGGGCAACCAAGCACGGGTCAAATTTGCATCTGTACGTGTATATAATAAATAAATGTTTATAAAAAATATTATTACATGAGAGACAATATATGGTGGCCGTGGTGCACAAAATATTCAAGCTTAGACGACGATCTCTTCTGTTCGAATATAAGGACTCGTGGGTGGTAAAGTGTATTGTCGCACTTTACCGTAAACTCGTGAAGTGCGATCATCCAATCGTTCACGGGTCATGTGTAATACACTTTGAGATCTGTCCAACTTTAGATGACCATATAGACAGTTGGATCTTCACGGTAAAGTGCAAAAAAATGAACTTTATCCCCCAAATTCGCATAAGACATACTCGGCCGGTTTGGGCGGCCTGTCAGGCTGTCACAGTCACTATACGAAGCACATAATTAAAAATAACTTACCCTTTGAGCTGAACTATTCTGAATTCTTATATAATAATACCCAAGCAATTTCCTTCTCGTCGACACCAATACAGCTGCTCTGTAATGGAGATCTCATCCTCTGTCTTCTATAGTCTAATCATTGCCCTCCTAGCATCCTTCACCCTCATCACCATCTACTACTCCATCGTCTTCTTCCTCCGCAGCCGACTGCTTCTGTTAACCGCCGCCGGCTCCGAAGAGAGCCCATGGAGCAGCAAAGGGGTCGACATCGAGACCTCTTCATCCTCTCACTCTCGCTTGGATATTAACAACTACAACAAGGGAGATAATGTCGCCGGCGCCGCTGTCGAGCAAAAGTGTGCGGCGGAGTGCCTCTCAGAATTTGAGTATGGGGACGCCGTTCGGGTTTTGCCGGAGTGCAGCCGCTTCTTTCATGTTGGGTGCATCAAAGAGTGGCTAAAGTTACATTCTTGTTGCCCGGTATGCCGAGCGAAAACTATGACCAAGACGGCCGGGCGACACGAGAAGCATAAAATTGCATCCCCAGCTGTCGACAGCGACTATTGTGATGGCGGTCGTGGGAGTTGGACCGCGGCCTTGTTTTGGTGGGCGGCCGTTGAAGACTGTGCTATTGTGATTTAGGCGATCATTAAACATCCGTGTTGAAGGCTAAGGCGAAGGAGAATGATTTTCGTAGTTTCAAAATTTCCCTGCTTTGATTTCTTTTTGGATGTCTTCATTATCCGAGGAAGTCCAAGAATTTGCCATGCCTAAATATTAATTTCTTTGAATTTCAATTACATTGTTCCACTACACAATAGAATTAAGTAGTTAGAAACTTGATTTTTAAGTTTAAGTTATAGTTGTATGAGGTAGTCCTATCCAAGAAGTTTGTCGCCGGCCAATCATGAGCATCCTCAAGCGATACATTTTGTACGTGGGCCCCAGAAAGAGCCGGAGATATCCGTTCGTGACAATGCGCAATTCTTAGGCGATCATCCCTGACACCGTCCGAGCCACAGCTTGGAAAAAATCTTCTCATAGAAATCAGTCCTGAATTCATCAAGTGCTTCCATAATATCAGACAAATTCAGAGAAATGAGAAAGCCTACCAATTCCATGCCCAATTCTCTAGCCCCAACATCATCCAAAGAAGTCCTGGGATCTGTTGGATCAGTCGACTAAATTGGAATTCAGACGCACACCTGAATATTAAAATTTGTTTGAATTTCAATTAAAATGTTCGGCCACACAATAAAATTGGTAGGTAGAAATTTGTTTTTTTTCAGAGTTATATATATTCCTTATTTTTTCACTAGTAATATTCTCTCCCTGGCTCTCTAAAAAGCTTATAATGATTCTCTTTCTAGAAATATATGTTAAGGGGAGTGGCTCAAAGTATTCTACTATACCACATCTATGTATGGAATGAGTATATATAGTACTTCCAGCGTAGGGCCAAGCCCTAGTGTGACACGAACCCGTAACCTATCCGAGACGACCTCTACACGTACGGACATAATATAAAAATACATTAACAATATATCTCTATAAATTTTATCCCACTTAAATGATTTTTTCACTACAATTACTTTATGAATAAGTTTTATCCAAGGAGTTTCAGAAAAACGAATTGCTAGAATCCGGTTTTGTCTAAGGAGTTCGGCTCAATTGGTGATAAGAAGTGAAAGAACTATATAGTTAAGCGTGCTCGGGCTGGAGTAGTACTGAGATGGGTGACCTCCTGGGAAGGCCCCGTAGAGGCGCTTAACTGGATCACTTCTCACCAAAGGAAGGTTGTGGCCACCAACAACCCACCTGTTGTAAGATCCCCCTCCCGGAACACAAAACACGGTCGAGGGGAGTCTTATGCCCAGGACAGCCGCCTTGCGGAAGCGCTAGCACACGAGCTAGCCTCCCCCACAAGACGCCTATCCTGCCGGCTAAACCAACTACACAGCGCCAACCCATCAATGAAAGAAAGTATTAAAAACCAAAGATTCACAATAAGTAATAATGTCCAAATCAGAGTATAAGAAAGACAGAAAGCTACACAAGCTCCTGCAAATCATCAGAGTAATCAGCTAAATGCCCCAAGGGCTACATCTCAAAACACTCACCCGCCTCTGTCACTAACCGCAGCTAAGGTACCATAAACCCCAGCCCTGCACACCTGACCCGGCTGGCCTCCGGTGCTGAACGCTGCTACACATCTGAATGTGCTCCTAAAAAGAGGGTTGTAGCAACCGTTAGTCATAAAGACTAAGTGGCTTCCCATCCGCTCCCCCGGCGACTCCAAGGCACCGGGCGGAAGGAAAGGAAGAAAAGCTGCAATATAACAGTAATATATACAAAGCAGGTGACGAGGAAAGTAAACTAGTATATACACAAATTCTAAGCTACACAAGTGTAAAAGGGGCTAATCTAATCATGTATAAGCAGGAGTATAATAAATGTGTGCAGCAGTAAATAAACAGTAAGTAAAGCAGGTAAAGCAAGGCAGTAAGAACAGTAGCGACAAGTAATCAATCTCGTATCCTAACTTATATGAATGCCCATACAAACTTATAAGTTAGGATTTCCAGGAATTATAACTCATCATATAAACGAGCCCATACTAATTTATATGATGAGGATCTACAAGTGCGTATGCTATGCTTATGCTATGAATGATTTATGCAATGAAACTCACACACACGACTCTATGCGCATAGACCTTTGTAGTTCCCTCTGTTTGAAAGGAAGCCAACCTCTCGGGTACCAACCGCTGTGACACACGGTGGTAGCGGACCGGGCCGTCCACTCCTAGGCGGGTATGCACACTACCAGGCCTAGACCGCACGTACGCCTCGACGCTAAACAACCGCGGAGCTCTGCGTACTCTTTGCTGGAGTCCACCAGGCTTTGAGCTAAGTGGAAGGTGTCTTCGAGGAATTGTCGTCTCGACACGCAGACAAGCTGGCCCCTCAGACCCCATCACACCCGCTAAGTCCACGTACCGCGGTCGGTGTGACGACCTGCCTAGTACCGAAGACCTGCCACAATTATCCAAGAACTAACGGGGCTATCCTCCCCTCGAGCCTCCAGCTCGTCCAACCCAGTATACCACACACTTGTCACTCCCACACTGGGAGGAGATACATAAATCCAATCTTACCCTACTATGGCTACTCTTGCCTACTTTAAATGTTATTGCAATTTAGGGTTAATCTTGGACTTCCCGAGGGTTACCCTGTAAGGGGCTCGCTACGGTACTAGGAACTACAATGGGATGACACCCCAAAATTTCCTTTCTCAAGACACTTAGTATTATTGGTATCCACCCATAAGATTACCCTCTTATCATCCCACTTGAATTAAACCTCAGTGCTTTATGACCCTCTAAGGGGGAAAGACGATCTTTCGTCAATCCCGAGCACAGCCTTACCCATAGCTCACCAAACACTCTCTCACCACCTAAGCTCCTTTTTGGTGTCCTCAATCTCTTCATCCAAATCAGGTACACCAACTGCCTCACATTCCCACATAATGGTCTGCAAGTTATCTCCATTCTACCGTTTTACTATTCGCAGACCAAATGAGTTATATGATCCACATAAGGGGAGGTACTACAAATATTCATCCAATTGACTCAAGATTATTACCAGAAGACTATCATGATATTATAAGACTAAGCTCGGCTTTTACTCAAGGGTTGTTTCTCATCCCACCCTGTTAGATTCAACATATATATTTAAATGTTAATACATACTACGCCATCAATCGTTCATTACATAATTTTCTCCAATATTTAGGTCAATCACCTCCAATGTTATATTAAAATCATAATAATAACCTTTACATATAATGTAATTAGGAGCACTATTCAAATCACAACTTGCCTAAAGTTTCATGCACATATTTATTGTCCTAGAGCGTCATCAAACAAGTGATCAATCAAATGGCTATATTAACCCAAGACTTCTAAAATTTCCTCTACACGTCAGGGTTAGCGTCTTAAGTGTTTACACCATATCCCAGCTCATTCGGAATAGTCTTGATAGCTATTTACGACACAATAATTTTATAACCTAATATTGACAAATCACAGCAAGTTTATATCCGAAAATTATGAAATTTAAGAGAGATGTTCACATTGTCATCAACATTTATCTACCAATTCCAAACATCCTCCGATGAACAAAACAAGGTAAATCACCAAAATATATATAAACAAGGATCCATTTCAATTCCGATCTCGCTGAAGCCTCTAGCATAGACTCGCTGCTTTGTTACGATCACAATTTATTATTCACAAAATGACAATAAATATTCATCTAAAAATCATGAAATTCTACAGCGATATGCACATCATCATCAACATCATCTCTACAATTTTTGTTTTGAACAACAACAAGTATCAATGAAGTTAATCCAAAATTCATCGAGACTTAGGCTACCATGACACAGAATACTAAAACTGAAATGTTGAGAGTTTCACTACACTAAAATTTACGTGCCACCCCATTCTGGAAAGTTAACAACAAGGGCTACAACTTTTATGTTTACCTCAAAACCCAGAACTTAGTGTTTCATACCCAAAATCCTCATTGAAGTCAACAACCCAAATCTGGACAGAAAACAGAGCACAAAATCCTGATTTAATTCTCTGGACAGTCCACTCGACTGGACATCTAGAGAGCTACAGGTCACCCTAGAAAACGTGTAACCTATCGTTGGAAAGCTCTCTTCAAGGGCTACAACTTTCATGTTGAGCCCGAGACTCAATTTCAGTGGGATCATGCCCATAAATGGGCTTGAAGCCGACTGTAACCAGTTTTACCTTAACAAGGGTGCACCTAGCACTTATACAAAACCATTATGACCCTTCATGAAGTAACATAACTCCACCCTCCTCCAGAAAAATCAGGTTTCACAAGGCCCTAAATATTTCTCATCCAGAATCAAACCAAGTAACATAACTCCACCCTCCTCCAGAAAAAATCAGGGTTCACAAGGCCCTAAATATTTCTCATCCAGAATCAAACCCTAACACAATTTCTTCCAAAAAAAATACCAAATCAAAATTGTCTTTTGTCATAGGAGCAAACCTTAGCACCTTCCTCATCGATCTCACTCCATGGACCACGGCCATGCGCAAAATCAGATCCTATCTCCACCTTTTGGTGAGAAGAAATGATTCCAAGAAACTTCGCGGCAAGCGGTGCCCTAAATCGGAAGTTCCATGTGGTGACCTAAGAGAAAACTCCATTAATCTCTCATGAGAAGCTCTTTTGAGCCCTCATCTCACCTAGCGTGATCTAGAAAACTAGCACCAAGGGAGAGGGGAGGAAGTCACCTGATTTTCGGCCGACGATCGCGGCGGTCTCCTCCGAGGCATGGCGGCAGTTGGCCAAGGCTGAATAAAGGGGTCCTGATCCACAAAATATCAAACATATAATCAGCCAACATTACTAATTAACAAGTATAAGGAAACAGCCCCCACATTTCAAGGTATTGCAAAGGCAGCCCCCAACAATAAGGTATGAAAACAGCCCCAATTAACATGTATTATAACAACAGCACTCCCTCAATTTAAACCAAAGCAAGGGGCAGCCCCCAACCAAGAGTAACAGCAGCCCAAGGTAAAATCCTAAAACCAAGGGGATACCAAAGAACCAAATGCTTCCATCAATCATCACAACTAACCTTGACGCACAAGAAGGTATATCTGACATATTTGCCGATCAGTTTGATTGTATACAAGACAACAAAATCATTAATTAATCTAGCTAATAAACTTAAGGAAATGAATAACATAATTGCTGATATATCTCCTATACCTCAAGAATATGCAGCTAAAGTAACAAATCTTATTACTAATGGAAGGGGTAAAACCAAGCATAAATCAAACAACAGAAGAAGCAGCACGCCCCCCTATAACAGGAATAGAAAAAGAAGACATAGCAGAAGCCCATATAGCAGCCCCCCAACATAAGCAAACGGCCCCACAAATTAACAAGGATACAAGGCAGCCCCCTCAAATTAACAAGAATACAAGGCAGCCCCTCTAAACCCAAAGTAAGGGAAAGAAGGAGAAGGGGGGAGAGGAGGAAGAGTTTTCTTGCCGTGTGGAGTCGCGTTGGAGCATGAGCTTGCCGGAGAGAGATCGGAGGAGAGGGGGTTTCCGTGCAGCGGTTTGGAGAGCTCACCGGAGGAGGATGCGCCGAAGAAGCTCGCCGTGAGGAGCGGCGCCGGAGGAGAGGAAAAGATCGAAAATGGAGGGGGAGCTCGGTGCGGCGCTGCTGGGAGGAGAGATCGGCAAGGGTGAGTTTTAAACCTAATGTCCCGTGAGTGTTTATTATATAAAGTAATAATATATTATTATTATTATTATTATTATTATTATAACCCTTACCATTCAAACACTCGTGTCTTGCTGCAGAGAACTCGGATTTCGCCCCGGATGGGCTCGTTTCGACCGTCTCGTTGACACACATCCAACGAAATGATCGGAGGTCAATTCCGAGTTCGTTTGCTCCTTTTATGCTCCCCGGAGCGTTAACGGCCTAATTTACTTATATGTCAAAAACCCTTTAAACGACGTCGGAATCGCAAACGGATAGATTCGTTGAACTCGTACTATTATTACGAGTCTAACAAGACGGATTGGGGTCAATTGCGGGGTCGTTTCGCATATTTCACCATTTTGGATAAATACGCTATTCGCAGACCACATTAATAAATTCGCTGATTCTCATCAGAATCGAGCGCGGACAGTTTTGTTGAACTCGTATAGGCTTCACGAGTCTAACAAAACTGCCTGGGGTGAATACCGAGACCGTCTGCTGCATATCGCCTTTTGGATAAATATGTTATTCGCAGACCGTGTCATTTGAGCTAACGTACGCACTATAATTCCTTCAAGGCGGTACGCCTCCTTCGAGTTTTATTGCTCAAATTATACTCTCCGGACAGCTCGGATCCCGATGCAGCAAACATCGAGACAAGGAATAGAAATGGTATTCGCCGCATTCGTCGAGTGCACTTCACCGGCTCAGGTGCAAGCTTGGCCCTCAGTACACCCCGAGCCCGAGTCAACTCGCTTGACTCAAAAACGCGCACAAGGGGTCTAGCTCGAATCGGGATGTTACACCTGTAGGCTGGAGAGGGGTTGGGGTGCTTGGGCTGCAGCCCGGTAACGGTCGCCAGGCGAGGCAGTCGGTGGACGTTGTCCCGATTGTAAGTCCAGGGCCTTGGGACATTACATGTCAGCACTGCAGCGACTTGGCGACAATTCATTCATTTTCCGTTGACACCAAGACATTTGTCTTTTATAAAGAGCATTGTTATATGCAGACCATAAATCGCTAAATGCAGGCCATCAAATTTTATATGCATAGCAATTGTCCTTCAAAATTTTGATTTGAGTTGAGTACGAACTACGCCGAACATGATAGACACCATGGTATGACTTGACCTGGTTACATCCTAATCCACATTGATTGTACAAGGATCACAGAACACTGGTTGAGAAAGTGAAGTGGGAGGAAAAAATGGCAAAGAATGAAACCTACAGCTAATAACATTGCTTGAAAATAACGAATGATGACAAAGAAATCGACTGTGAAAGATGCCAGCTGAACACTCAAAATGGAAGAGGGTTTCATGGGGGAAAGCCACACTCATAGCTGCACGGAAAAGGGATGTCCAACGGCTCCACGGGAGAGGAGGGGGTCGAGGGAGGAGGGGCGTCCAGCGGCTTCGTGGGGGAGGAAGGCGGTCCAGCGACTTCGCGGGGGAGGAGAAAGGTCGAGCGGCTACACTGCGTCGAGGGATTTCAGAATGGACGAGGGTGTCCAGCGTTTTCACGGGAAATGGTCTGCGTGCAAGTAGCGTTTAGATAGGAAAAAATTGTGGTCTTTTTGGTATGCATTTAACAATCCTCTATACTAATGGAGATTTTGCCGACCCTCTCTGTAGATGTCGCCACATAATCTAACGGACCAGCTCACACCGCTATACCATCCAAACGGACCAGATCAACGAGCACTCATCCAAAGGCACAAACAGAGATAAACGCTGCTTAATTATCCAACGGACCAGATTCCTTAGCGCATATCCAAAGGCGTAGCCGGATGTAAACATCCAACGGATCAAATTGCTTGGCACATATCCAAAGGCATGGGAATGGCACAGTCTTTTAATAATAAAGGGAATTGATATTGGTACCTCTTAAATGGCTATTTGTAGTCCACTTATATTTGTACCCATTGTGGATATTTGTACCCAATCAAAAAAAAATTAAAAATTAACAAATAGTTAAAAGTTAATTTGTTAAATGTCCGATACATGATTTCATTCTATTGCAATACACAAAATTCATATTTCATTCCAAACCGAACGGAAGCTAAATGTCCAATACATGATAAATGTTCTTTGCATCTCTTAATTAAAGTACACAAAAAGTACGCAAAACTCATATTTCATTCCAAACATCAATTTTTTTGTAGGCATCTCTTAATGTAGCCGCATCCCAAAAAAGACCTAAACAAGAAAAAGAAAAAATATTAGTAAACCATGCGAGTACAAAATAATATCAACTGTTTAACGTAAAATTTTATTTTACCTTATGCTTAGAAGAGTCTTGTGATATATGATAAATCTCATTCTTCTGCCTATACTTCATGATATGTTGTCCAGGCCGGAAATATAGGCGGCATTGTACATTCATCTTTTAGCCGTAACATTATCACAACCTAGGATTACCCTAGGTTTTGTTCTTGTAGTAATATTATCTGCCCTCAAAATTATAATAACAAACCCAAATTTTTTGCAGTATTTTGCACGAACGATACTAGTTTTTCTATAAAAATATTGACCAACATCTATCATACTTTCTTGCGGTCTTTCAACATTTTCTATCAATTTTACCTCTTCTGAATTCATAGGGTAATCTAACACAAAAATAAAGTAAAAAAATATATACGAAATTCTGAATTGAAGCCTACAAAAATTAAAATAAACTAATTAAAATTAGAGTTTAGGAGATAAAAAAAATCTCACAGTGGGGGTCACCGGCGGGAGGAAGATTGCCGTCCGAAACAGGAACTTGAAGAGGGATCGCCAGAGTGAGGGAGGAAGATGGTCGAACTCCTTCTGAATCCATCGCCGGCAGGAGGGAGGTGGAACGTCGACGGAGTGAGGGGGAAAGAGGGCGGATGGAGGAGGGTGGAAGCCCGGGCCGGAGATGGGGGAGGGAGAGAGGGCGGCGGGAGGAGGGTGGAAGCATGGGCCGAAGATGGGGGAGGGAGAGAGGGCGGCGGGAGGAGGGTGGAAGCCTGGGCCGCTGGCTGGAACGCCCACCGGAAATGGGGGAGGGAGAGAGGGTGGCGGGAGGAGGGTCGAAGCCTGGGCCGCTGGCTAGAATGCCTGTCGGAGATGGGGAGGGAGAGAGGGCGGCGGGTTTTTGCGAAAGGAGGGGAGAGACAGATCGTGGAATGAGAGGGGGAGTGGGTACATTTAGGGTTTTTAATTTATTATAATATTATTAAATATTAGGTGTTTTTGGTTACAAATAGCCATTTAAGGGGTACCAATATCAATTCCCATAATAAAACAGGAGCTTAGGAATTTTACTTAATAATACTAAGTAATAATCCTCATAATATTCATTATTGTCAACCGAAGTCCCCTATAAGATTATAAATATTCATTTTTCAAATTTTCTGAGGGCCCCAAAATATTTTTATTTTATTTCTTTGATTAAAACTTAATTTAAATTCATTTATTAATTAAATAAATTATTTTATTTAATCAATTTATTCAAAATAGTTCAATAAATATCATGGGACTACTAAAGATTATTTAGAGTTCAAAACCCATAATTTCATATTATTATTTCAATTATATACTTATTTAATTAAAATTAATTAAATTCTCCATTTTAATTAATTTTAATTTAATATTATACTATTACTCACTTCATAGGTCATAATGGGACCTACAGGGTTCATTGGTGTGTCAACAATACTCATGGATGATGAAACAACTTCTTTGAGTGAATTTGACATATCAGGGCCCAACATGTCAAGTCAAAATTCACATTGAGTTCAATGTATTCAATTGAGTGAAACTAGGTTTAATGTGGCTTATGTTATCCTGGTCAATTTGGTGGCTAAAGTGTTAATTGTGACCTACTTCATGCACTGTGGGGGACAATTAACACACATGCGTTTGAAAGTGTGTGGAGAATGTTACACAACTCCTCCTTTACCAAGGTGAGGATATTATAGATTCATCAATGCAATTACTTATATATTACATAGTATAATATGTAAATTCATCAATGCAATCAGGTTATTGTGGCACATTGCATACAAAGTGATAAATGATTGTTGTTTTATAGTTTGAATAGATTCTCATTGAATATAGAGTTTTGTGGTCATTAAACATTATAAGGTAGTGAAGAAACATTTCAATCTGCAACATTTTTACTTATACAATTATGAAATTCTTGGTCGGAGCTTCTATAAGCGACAATTGTGGCATACCTTCACTACCTATAAGCATGAGGTTAGACAATTGTAAGGATTTTCTTTGTTTGCATTTCTATGTTTAGTTATGATTTCCTTAAAATTTCAATTCATTTCGTATTCATGTATGATCCTCATTGCATCAAAATTTGTTGACAATAGTTTTGCCAGGATCTACATCTTATACATAAATATGAGGGTGCCAAGTTTTGCATCTCATTTTTTACACATACATTCCAACATGTTAGCATCTAGGTGTCATTTACTTCAACTTCGGTTAAATTCCAACATATTAACATGTTAGATTATTTTGTTATCCAGACATTATAATTGGGTTTAGATTTTGTTTGTTGTTTGGCTCTTACAATTCTATTTACAAATAGAAATCAAGTTCTAATTTGAAAATCATGTTCTTATTCCTCTATTAATTTACCGGGTGACTCTTACTTAATATGGACTTATGATCACTTAATACACTATGCAATTTAGATGATTAAAGAACATAAGTCCAAGGAATATAGAACCAATGAGCAAATGCTCCAAGATAATGACTTATGAAAAAAAAAATCAATTCACAGACATACAAATCACATTCACAATCAAGAGCAGTGGAGCACAGAGGTAGCCCTTGTGAAACCCTCTCGCAATTTCATTGAATCCATGGACAAGTAAACTGTTCACAACCGACAAAAGTACTGACTCGACAAAGGTACTATCGCGATCGAGATACTGTCATGGCTGCAAAGGGCCACTCGTGCACTGTCAGAGAGAGAGAGAGAGAGAGAGAGAGAGAGAGAGAGAGAGAGAGAGAGAGAGAGAGAGAGAGAGAGGGAGAAGAAAATATACTTTGGCGAAACAATCATATTTCGAGTTTTACCTCTTCTTTATTATAATTTTTGCATCTTTTATAAGGGAATTGTTAACAACAAATCAAAAATGGCTATCTGCACACCAAAACATTTAAAATCTCATTCCAAAATCCCCACTTTTTTTACACGCAAACCTCACACCGCAAACCCTCCTCACTATTGAGTTGATTTGATTTTTCAAACCCACATGATTCACATTTCTCACCTACTGACCGCAAATGAAGACTTTTCCTGTAGCCGTCTATGTGCTTTGAATGAGTGCATGCATGAGAAGCTTCTAGGAAAGAGACCACAACATGTGTTTCATGCTCCATTGTTATTGAATTTTGACTCTATAAAAGGAGCAAAGCTATGAAGACACACTAAAAGTCAAACCAAAGAGAGGTAAAATCTTGAAGAGGAGAGTGGTAGTGCACGACCGAAGAAGATGGTGGCCGTCGATATCCGATTGCGGGTTGCATCGACATAGAAGAGCGAAAGCGTGCGGGCAGCGACAAGGCGTCATATTCGTGGGCTGCGACAAGGTGTGCGGTGCTCGATGGTTGCATGCTCGTAGGCGGTGGTGTCTGTGCACGAGTGATACTGTTGGTGGGCTGCGCGTTCGCGGCAAGGTCAAGTCCTGACTTGGATCTCTTCTCGATGGTGGTGGCGGCGGTTGATCGTCTAACGACAATGAAGGTTCGTTCTGGTACGAATCTTGTGCGTCCATTTAGTGACAAAAATTAGTTGTCACTATAAATGTATATTTAGTGACGAAAATCAGTGACCACTATAAATGTATATTTAGTGACAAAAATTAATTGTCACAAAAAATGCACATTTAGTGACGAAAATTAATATATTTAGTGACCGAAATTTATTTGGTCACAAAAAACATTTTGTGACGCCCCTTTTGCAACCACCTTGTGACGGATTAAATTTGGTCACTAAATATTTTTTGTGATCAAACCGCAATATTTAGTGACCAAAATTTTCATTACTAAATGTTAATTTTCTTGTAGTGGATGGTCGCCATCCTGGATGCCCTCCATGCTGGATGCTGGCCATGTTGGATGCCCGCCATCATAGATGGTCGCCATGCTGGATGGTCGCCATCCTGGATGCCCTCCATGCTGGATGCCCGCCATGCTGGAACCCGCCATCCTAGATGGTCGCCATGGTGGATGCCCACCATGCTTGATGCCCGCCATCCTGGTTGCACGCCAGCCTGGATGCCCGCCATCCTGGATGCCCGCCAGCCTGGATGCCCTCCATCCTGGATGGTCTCCATGGTGGATGGTCGCCATGCTGGATCAACCTAAATTTAAGCTTTAATAACTTCCTGGTTCATAGGAACGATGGATTCTCGGATTTCAGTGGATTGCATAGTGAGTCGTCATTAGAGAAGTGATCGAACTATGGATTTGATGAGATCAAACAGATGACGTGACCAGCAACCCATAGTTCTTCTTCGAGGCTCAATCCGTATTGGACACTTTCTGTTGTGCGAAATGATGCGGAAAACAAAACACACAACCACAAACAAAAGAGCACGATGTGATTTACGTGGTTCGGCGAGGAGCGCCTACATCCACGGGGAGGGGTTATTCACTATCACCAGTGGGGGAGAAAAAGAAGAGGTCGATACAATTACAACTTCACACAAAATAAGAACTCTAACCTCTTCTATTTATAATGGAAATCAGGGCAACCCAAAAAGACAAAATGCCCCCCCCCCTAAACCAACAATCTCCACCTCGTCTCTTATTTGAAACAATGAAAATATGAGATGACAAAACGAACTCTAACATCAAATCGGCTACACCAAGGTGGTAGCCTATGTACCCCCCTCCCATGGAATCAAACCACGCGTAGTTGGACTTTTGGAATATGTGAACGTTCAACCTTTGCAATATGTGAACTTTTGGACTGGAAGCACCTTCGTAAGCATGTCTGCTGGATTCTCCTTGGTATCAATCTTCTTCAAAAGAACCTCACCTGTCTCGATCAAGTCTCGAACAAAATGGTACCTTACATCGATGTGCTTGATATTAACATGATGCACTAGATCTGTCGCCAAGAAAATCACACTTTGACTGTCAAAAGATCGTTAAAGCCTTATGCTCCACACCCAGATCATCCAATAAGCCATGCATCCAGATGACCTCCTTCATAGCTTCTGTCATAGCCATGCATTCAGCCTCTGTTGTAGATAAAGCCACTATCGACTGCAGAGTTGACCTCCAACTCACTGGACCTCCTGCCAATCTGAATAAATATCTGGTCGTAGACTTGCACCTATCTATATCACCTGCATAGTCTGAATCGGTGTTGCCCATAGATAACCCAACACTGGACTGCTGCCTCTCATATACTAAGCCAACATCAACTGTACCCTTGAGATACCTCATAATCCACTTAACTTCCTGTCAATGACCCTGACCTGGATCATGCATGAAACTGCTCACCACACCAATAGCTTGTGCAATATTTGGCCTTGTGCAAACTATGAGATACGTCAAACCACCTGATACGTTGAGATTTATTTTTAAATGTGTGGCCTTGCTTTCTTCTTTTATTAGAATTCGGCGGCGTTTTCGAAGAGTCCCGCGAGTAATCCTACTTCGAGGAATTACTCGTTATCCTATCGAAAGATAGAAGTAACGGCCTTTTCCTCTTTCGAAATATCGAAGATTACTCTTTGGCCGCGTCGCCAAAAGCTAAGTAGAAAGGGTTAGAAAGGCTTTATGATGAAATTAAAATTGAAAGCTTTTTGAAAATATTGTTGCAACAATTTTTTGAGTAGTTGCAACAATTCTTTAAGAGCGTTTTAAAACTTCTTTTACCTTGAGCTAGTTGCAACAACCAAAGAGGTGTTGCAACAAATTTTTTAGTGTTTTTAAAAGAGTTTTAAAGAGTGCTTTAGAGAGAAAGCTTTTGGGTTTATGTAATTATCCGGACTAAAATCAATAAAGGCAAGTGGACCTTATCGATAGTAGTATAGGATATTTCTTTTGAAATATCAAGGTCGTATTTTTCCAAGGTCGTATCGATTATTTCTACTTCTTGGGAACGCGCTATTATTTTATCGAGAAGAGTTTGAAATTGATTTTTATGATTTTATAGAAAAGCTAGTGACGAAAATGATAACTATCGCGGGCTTGGTGTGCGTTTAGCAAAAACAAGAAAAGCGATGAAAAGGAAAAGAACGAAAACGTTAATTTAAAAAATAGTTTTGCATAGAATTTTTTTTTAGGATTTTATAAAATGATAATGATAACTATGGCGATAATAAGCGATTGAGCGGGTAGCGGAATTAAGCAAAAAGCAAATATATATAAAAAATAAAAGACGCACTAATTGAAAACTCACGCACTCTACGGAATTAAAATGAAAGCTGTAAGTTGCAGAAATTGAAGAAATGCGATCCCTACCCAAATAGGTAGAGGGGAAATAAATGCGTGAGCAAGTCCTATCCAAACGGATAGGCGGGAAATAAATGCGTGAGCAAGTCCTATCCAAACGGATAGGCGGGAAATAAATGCGTGACGGAAATGGAAACTATTCGATTACAAAAAAGGCGCAAACTTTATACTCATACACACACACACTCTACTTGAAATTGAAATCTAAGTTAAAAGAAAGCAAAAATTTATACTCATACACACACACACACTAATAACAACATAAAATTAACATAAGAATATTTTACTCTCATACACACACACACACACTTACAAAAAGAGCAAAAAGAAAGTAAAAACACTAAATCAAAACAAAACAATTTAATTAACCACCTACACTCACACACACTAATAACAAATCATCTAAAAATTACAACAAAGCTAAAAACAAGATAATTACTCTCATACACTCACACACACAAATTAAAAAGATGAACTTAACAAGAATTACAAAGTTACAAAAAACTAAAAATAAAAAGAAAAGAACAAAAAAAAAAGAGAACAACACTTAAAACAAAGAGAACAATTTTTACAAAACAAGCTATTTTATTTCCATCATAAAAGGATTACAAAGCTAGAGAGATTAAGTGCACAAAATTACAAAAACATAAAAACTAGAAAAGAGCAAAAATGGATCAAGATCTCAAGAAAAGGAATTAAAATCTTGAACCCTTTTAACATTATCCACCCCCTCTATTTATAGAGGAATTGGGGTGTGCATTTAGTAAAAAAAAGGGGGCAGCTGGCTGCTTCTAGAAGGCTGGAGGAAGGGCAGCTGGCCTGGGGTGCGGTTAGAGGCTGGAAGGAAGCTTCTGGCGGGCTAGCGGGCGCGTGACATGTGGAGGCGAGCTGGCTGGAAGCTGGCGGGCGCAGGCAGGGGCGCGGGCAGGGGCGCGGGCAGGGGCGGGCAGGCGCAGGCAGGGGAGATTAAATTGGCGCAAAATTGCGCTTGCCCGGATTCGAACCCGTCCCCTTGCCGAAGTTAACCAAACCCAAACCACTGGACCGAGCAAGCTTATCTGTTTAGCAAGGGAACATTTTATTTATATTATATATTTACAGAGTTTTATTTTTTTAATTTTATTTTCATTTAATTTACAAAGCTATTTATAAGTTTTAATATATATTATGTTATTCTTTATTATATATATATGTTATTATTATATATTATATACTATTATTATTTTACATTTATTATATATATATTTATACATATACATATATAATACATATATATTTATACACATACATATATTATACATATAAGCATTTTATTATATTTATAACATATTTATTATTCAATATTATTATTATGATGCTAATAGCTTATACTACTATATTATTATATATATTACTATTATTATTAAATATTACTATATATACTTATTATTATTATTATTGTATATATATTCTTATCATTATTATAATATATATTTTATTATATATCTTATTTATCTATTATATATACATTATGATTATTACTATGTTTATTTATTATATGATACTACTATATTTATTATATATATTTCTATATATTTATATTATATACATAATACTATCTTATTCTCAAATTTATTCTTATATAAGTATAATTACTTATTTTTACAAAATTTATATGAATATTTATATACATATAAAAAGAAGTGATTATTTCAATAATTTGCATATTGTATGTACAAAAATACCCAAAATTAGGCTAGAAATTATACTAAAAATATGCAATATTTTCTATTTATCAAACACCCCATACTTAAGCTTTTGCTATTCCAGAGCAAAAGTAAGGGATACCTATAAGACGTTTAATAAAATTTCTAATTTACTAAAGTTTTTATTAGATCAAAAGTAAGATTGAAATAAATATAGGGTATTTAAAGAGGTAAGTCCAAAACTATGAAAGTAATTTAAAAAGAGCGAAAAAATTTTAGCGAGACTTCTAAAATTAGCTAAATAGCGTCGATTATTGCAGTCTTTGGTACCTTTTAATTAGAATAGAATTATATAAAACTTTAACCTTTTTAAAGAAAGTTTTTAAGAATAAATAAAGGCTACTAATTATGCTCTCGCAACTTTTTTAAATTAAAATCTAGGTACAATTTTATTGGCTAAGGGGTAGGGGAAAAAAGGGTAGCCTTGGCAAAAAGAAGAGTGCTTGGATTTAGGGGTGACGGATTGTATCCTCTCACCCCACCTTTTTGGTGGTTTTGTTTTGGTTCCCAGCGTTGGTTTACGCGGGATAATTGAAATCTTTTCTAAACTTAACCCAATGCCCGTGTTTACGGAATTAAATTCCCATTGACACGGGATTTCTTTTAACAATATTGGGTGCCTGTGTTTACGGAATCTTTTTATTCTCATTGACACAGGATTTCTTTTAAAACTCCTTCTTTTACTTTTTTATGCCAAGCTAAAGGGGTGTTTATAAGGGGGGGGTTTCAAGAGAAATTCTAGATTAATAAAGAAAGATTTTGAGAGCAAGTTTAGTAGATTAAAAACATTCCTAAAGTTTCACAAGTTTGGAGTTAGAATAATTGAATCTAAAGATGGTTTGCCAATATAATACAAAAATAAATCTATTTAGGGTAAACCCGAGGTAATGCTAAAAGTTCTGTTCTCAAATTAAATTAAGATCGCAAGATTTTCTTTACTACTGAAAATTCCTCGATTTAAATTTTTCAAACTATGAAATAAATAAAATTGATTTAGCAAATCATAAATAATGAAAAGCGCTTAGAGATAAAACTAACCTCGCCTTGGGAATAACAAAAAGCTAAGTAGGGGTTTTATTTTATTTTTGGGTTTTTTGATAAGTTTTTCAAATATTTTTTTTTTGTTTTTAAGATATGATTTTTTTTTTTGATTTTTGATTTTCTTTATAACAAAATGCATATATAAATACAAAATATTTTTGATTTTTCTAAGATATTTTTTTTTTCATATTTTTTTTGATTGTTTTAATTTTGTTAAAAATATGTACATATATAAAAAAAAGGAAAAAAGGAAAGAAAGAAAAGAACATAAATATTTTGGTGTTATGACAAAATTAATTTTGTTATAACAAATTTTTAAGTACTTTTTTTTTCATCATTTTTTTTTGATTTATAACAAAAAAAAAACATAAGTAAATACATATATATTTACATTAATACTATAAAAGGAAAAAGAAAGAAAAAGAAAGACATATATTTTTTTTGAATGTTATGACAAAATTTTTGTGAATTTTGTTGTAACAAATTTTTTTAGTAAAACTTTTTTTTTTTTTTTTGGATTTTGATTTTATAAATAAGGTTTATTTATATACAAATAAAGACATAAATATAAAACATGTAAAATTTTTTGGATTTTTCATTTGATAAGGGAGGGGCAAAAATAATTACAAAAAAGAGGGAAAACACGCCCCCATACTTAAAACCAACATTGTCCTCAATGTTGAAGGTAAGTGTGAGGAACGAAAATATTTACAAAAAAGACGAAGATTTTAATTACAAGAAAGAAAAAAATATACAAGAATAGTTACAAAATAAAAAAGGGACTCCACGAATATATACAAAATTGTTTTTTGGTTTGTTTTAGTTTTTCGAAATGTACAAAACACGAATAAAATACGTATAAAAGAAGTTAAAAAAAACATATATTTTTTGGTATGATAAAAATAAATTTTTATCATCTTTTTATGTTATTATTTATATTATATGTATTTTTTTGTTGTTTTGGTTTTAATTTGAAAATATGCATGTTTTAAAATATATCTAAATTTTAAGAAAGATAAAATAAGGTAAAATAAAGAAAAGGCTTTAAGATAAAAACCAAGGAAGAAAGAAGAGAAATAAAAAGGTAAAAGCAACGGGGTTTTCTCGTTTCGAAATATCGGCAAAAATCCCCTCTCGGGTCTGTCGAGTAATCCTACTTTGAGAAACTTCCTATTGTCTTATCTTAAAATTCCCAGAATTCTTTATGATTTTTGTTTTAAAGTTTTTGCATTATTTTGTTTTGTTTTATGTTTCTTTTTTGAAAAAGAATGATAATTTAAAATATGCATAATTATTAATATTATTATTATTATTATTATTATTATATTTTTTTCATTTTGTTTGTTTGTTTTTTATTTATTTATTATTATTATTTATTTATTTATTATTATTATTTATTATTATTATTATTTATTATTATTATTTTTGTTTAAGTTTTTATTTTTTTGAAATGAAAATTTATTTCATCATTTTTTTTTGTTTTATAAAAAAGAGCGTAATTGGATAAATATGGGGGTGCCTCCCACGAGCGCTTTGTTTACCGTCTCGTAGCTCGACGCGTTGGCGGGGTACGATCTTTTTAGAGGTGGGGGAGGGGTATGGAATTTAACTTCCCTCCCAGATGATCCCCCGCGTGGTAGAGTTTTAGTCGGTGACCGTTAACTTTTAAGTCGCCTTTTTCCGGGTGGATGATAAGGACGGTCCCGTATGGCCAAACCTCTTTCACTTGAAAGGGGCCGGACCAACGGGATTTTAGTTTCCCCGGAAAAAGACGAAGACGTGAGTTATATAGGAGGACGAGATCGCCCGGCGCAAATGATTTTGGAAATTTTATTTTCCGGTCGTGGTAAAATTTCGAGCGTTCCTTATAAAATTTATTACTCTCGTAAGCGTTCGCACGCCATTCATCGAGTTCGTTTAATTGGAATTTCCGGTTTTCGGCGGTTAAATTACGATCGAGATTTAAAAGTTTTAACGCCCAAAAAGCGCGGTGCTCTAATTCTACGGGCAAATGACACCCCTTGCCGTAGACTAATCGATAAGGCGTACAACCGATTGCGGTCTTGTACGCCGTACGATATGCCCACAACGCGTCGTCTAATTTAATCGCCCAATCCTTCCTATTAGTTGAAACGGTTTTTTCTAATATGCGTTTGATTTCCCGATTTACTACCTCCACTTGGCCGCTTGTTTGGGGGTGATAGGCGGTGGCGAGCTTATGCGTGACGCCATATTTAGATAATATTTTTGCAAACTGGGCGTTGCAAAAGTGCGTTCCCCTATCACTAACTATTGCGCGGGGCGTGCCGAAGCGAGAAAATAATTTTTTAAGAAAGTTGACGACGACTCTCGCATCGTTGGTGGGGAGAGCTTGCGCTTCCGCCCACCTAGATACGTAGTCGACCGCCACTAAAATGTAGCGATTTGTATGTGAAGGAGGTAGGGGGCCTATGAAATCTATGCCCCATAAATCGAAAATCTCGCATTCTAAATAAAAATTTTGGGGCATCTCGTCGCGACGAGAGATGTTACCCGACCGTTGACAGCTATCGCATGCGCTCACAAAAGTGTGAGCGTCTTTGAAGAGAGCGGGCCAATAAAAGCCCGCCTCCAGCGCCTTCTGCGCGGTCCGGTTGGCTTGATAATGCCCCCCGGCCGGCCCTTCGTGGCAGTGCCGCAAAATTTGCGCACCCTCCTCGCTCGAAGCGCATCTCCGCACGACTTGGTCCGCGCAGACGCGAAATAAGAAAGGGTCCTCCCAAAAGTAATTTTTCAAATCAGAAAAGAATTTCTTCTTTTGCTGTTTTGAAAAGTCTTTCGGGAGTACCCGCGCAACTAAATAGTTGGCGTAGTCTGCGAACCAAGGCGAGGGAGAAGTTTTTAAATTATTTAAAGCTAAAAGACGCTCCTCGGGAAATCGATCATCGATTTCTGGTTCGAAGAGCGCTTCCGCGATTGGGTGTTCTAAACGAGAAAGGTGGTCGGCCGCTAAATTTTCGGCCCCCTTCTTATCGCGGATCTCTAAATCAAATTCTTGTAATAGGAGGATCCAACGAAGAAGGCGGGGCTTAGCGTCCATTTTTTCTAATAAATATTTTAGGGCGGAGTGGTCGGTAAATATTATAATTTTTGAAAGCGTGACGTAGGGCCTAAACTTATCTATGGCGAAGACGACGACAAGGAGTTCCTTTTCCGTTGTCGTGTAATTAGCCTGTGCGGCCGTGAGCGTGCGGGACGCGTAGTAGATAGGATGAAAATATTTATTTACGCGTTGGCCTAATACGGCCCCTACCGCTATATCGCTCGCGTCGCACATAATCTCAAACGGAAGGGTCCAATCGGGCGCCACCAGAATGGGAGAATGGATAAGTTTATTTTTTATGGCATTGAATGCCTCTACGCACGCGCTATCAAAAATGAATGGAGATTCTTTCTCCAGGAGGTGGGTTAGCGGTTTTGTTATTTTGGAAAAGTTTTGAATAAACCGCCTATAGAAACCCGCGTGGCCAAGAAAACTACGGATTGATTTTATATTTCAGGGCGCGGGGAGTTTTTCAATTATTTCGACCTTGGCCTTGTCGACCTCCATCCCTCTTTCAGAAATTTTGTGCCCGAGAACTAAGCCTTCTCGAACCATAAAATTACACTTTTCCCAGTTTAAAACCAGGTTCGTGTCTTCGCATCGTTGGAGGACTCGATCTAAATTTTGGAGGCAGTTTTGGAAGGAGCTTCCAAAAACCGAGAAGTCATCCATAAAGACTTCCATAATATCCTCTACGAGCTCTCCAAAGATCGCCATCATACATCGTTGAAATGTAGCTGGCGCGTTGCAGAGGCCGAATGGCATCCTTCGGTACGCGAAGGTACCGAAGGGGCACGTAAAGGTTGTTTTCTCCTGGTCTTCGGGGGAGATAGGAATTTGTAAAAATCCCGATAGACCATCGAGAAAACAATAATAAGGATGACCCGATAGTCGCTCCAAAATTTGATCGATAAACGGTAACGGAAAGTGGTCTTTGCGGGTGGCATCATTTAATTTTCGGTAATCGATGCACACCCTCCAACCTGTAACAGTACGAGTTGGAATTAATTCGTTATGTTCATTTGCCACTACCGTTATACCGCCCTTTTTAGGCACGACATGAATGAGACTAACCCACGTGCTGTCGGATATAGGGTAGATAATCCCCGCATCCATTAATTTTATTACTTCAGCCTTAACGACCTCCCGCATGTTTGGGTTTAATCGTCGCTGAGGCTGGATGGTTTTGCGGGAATTATCTTCTAAGAAGATTTTGTGCGTGCAAAAAGAGGGATTTATCCCCCTAATATCGGAAATCTGCCATGCAATTGCATGGCGATGCGTGGACAAAACTTTAACTAATTCGGAAGTTTCCGAATCAGATAAAGAAGACGAAATAATTACCGGGAGTTTTAAGTCCGCGGCGAGAAAAGCATATTTTAAATGGTCGGGGAGTGGCTTAAGCTCCAGGACCGGGGGTTCTTCGTAAGAAGTTGTAATTTTTAAACTTTTAGAATTAAAGGATTCGAAAGACGAATCTGGCGGTAGCTCGTCCAAAGGGGCGAGGTCTGCCAAATCCGGTTCGTCTAAAGTTAAAGCGAGTAATTCTACAAGCGAAGAACACTCATCCTCGAACGCGGATTCTAAGTGAAAGCAAGAATCATCGTTCGATAAAGAATTTCGCATCGAGGGATTAATGAGAAGGGTAACTTCGTCGTCCCCTACCCGAAGGAGGAGGCAACCGTTACTCACATCAATTAATGCGCGGGAGGTCGCGAGGAAAGGGCGACCGAGGATAATTGGTACCTCGGCGTCCTCCTCGATGTCGAGGATGACGAAGTCTACCGGAAAGATAAACTTGTCAACCTTGACCAGAACGTCCTCCACTACCCCGATAGGATATTTTATCGAGCGATCCGCGAGTTGGATGCTCATTTTCGTTGGGGTGGGAACTCCTAGATCGAGTTTTTTAAAGAGGGAGAAGGGCATCAAATTGATGCTCGCTCCCAGGTCCGCTAGGGCGTACTTTATTAATAAATTGCCAAAAAGGCACGGGATGGAAAACCTTCCCGGGTCGTTTAGTTTCAGCGGCAATTTATTAAGTAGGACCGCCGAGCATTCCGCATTTAAGGAAACACGCGAAATTCCCTCGAGCTTCTTTTTATTAGAAAGGAGCTCCTTAAGGTATTTCGCGTATTTCGGCATTTGTGAGAGTGCCTCGCAGAAGGAGACGTTAATTTGAATTTGTTTAAAAATTTGTAAAAACTTTTTATAATGTTCGTCCTCCTTCTCTTTATTAAGTTTTGCGGGGTACGGAATTTGCGGGCTCGAGACGCCCGGCGCTAATTTTTCTTCCGTATCTAATAAAATAAAAGACGAGGGTGCAGGGGTCGGAGGCGAAACAGTTACCTGATGCTCAACCCGCAATGGGGAGTCGACCTCCTTGCCGCTGCGAAGGGTAATGGCGTGGGCATTTTCACGCGGGTTCTGCTCCGAGTTCCCCGGCAGTGCTCCAAGTGGCCGCTCGGAGACCATTTTTGCAAGCTGTCCAACCTGCATTTCTAAATTTTTTAGCGATCCGGTTATATTCCGGATATTTGCGTCGTTGGAAGCCATGTATTTTGCAAAAATCTCCTCGAGCGGAGAAGGTTTTGGAGGAGGAGGCGCAAAACCCTGCTGAAATCCTTGGGGATATCCATGCGGAAATCCTTGCGGGATCGCAGGTGGAGGGCGTTGCGCATTATTAGGGTTACTCCAGGAGAAGTTCGGGTGGCTCCTCCAACCCGGGTTATAGTTATTACTATATGGGTTGAAGGGCGCCCGCACTTGATTGCCCACGTAATCCACCGATTCCTCGCTTAAATTATTGTTATTATTAATATTATTATTAAGATTATTATTGTTAAGATTATTAAAATTATTATTATTATTATTATTATGATTATTAAAATTATTATTATTATTATTAGGATTATTAGCCCAAGCGGGAGTGGAGGAGGAAGCAGTCATCTCCGCCACTTGCTTACTTAGCCGCTCTACCTGCGAGGCTAAGTGAGTAGTGACATCCACTTCGAAAATACCAGCCGGTTTAGGAGGACGCGACCTTGGCACGTTCCATTGGTACGCGTTCATGGCCATTTCTTCGATCAGAGCTTGAGCGGCCTCCGGGGTTTTGTTGTTTAACGTTCCCCCGGCGGCTGCGTCGATCATCTGTCTCGTTGAAAAATTCAAGCCGTTATAGAACGTTTGTACCTGAAGCCAAGTTGGTAGCGCGTGATGAGGACACCTACGCAAATATTCTTTAAAACGTTCCCAAGTCTCGTAGAGAGACTCGGAATCGAATTGAATGAAGGATGCGATATCGGTGCGTAATTTAGCGGTTTTTGACGGAGGAAAATATTTAGTTAGAAAATTCTCCGTCAATTCGGCCCACGTGGTTATGGACCCTCTTGGAAGAGAAGTCAACCACGATTTCGCCTTTGTCCGCAGGGAAAAGGGAAATAAGCGCAAGCGAATGGCGTCATCGCTGACGCCATTAATCTTGAAGGTGTCGCAAATTTCTAAAAAATTATTAAGGTGTTGGTTTGGGTCCTCATCTGGCAAACCGTCGAACTGAATCGACTGTTGTACCATTTGAATTATACTGGATTTGATTTCGAAATTATTATTAGCTACCGCGGGGCGGGTAACGCTCGATCCTGTATCCTCTAAATTTGGCCTAGCATAATAGGCCATGGTCCGCTGTGGGGCCGCATTTAGATTAGGATCGCCCATCACGCCTATATGTATATCGCCGACGGATTCTTCGGGATCTATTTGTAGATTTTGATTATGAGATCGGCGGCGCTCGTGAAACGTGCGCTCGATTTCAGGATCAAAAGGTATAGTCGGATTATCCGAAGATTCTCCTCGGGTCATACACTATTCTTTAATTAAAAATTTTTTTTGAAGAGTTTTTTTTTTCTTTTATAGATTTTTTTTGATGTTTTTGTTTTAGAAATATTTTTACAAAGATGAAAAAGGAAGGAAAATAATTAAAAGAGAATAATATATTTTTTTGGGTTTTTCTTTACTTAAGTAAAATATATAAATATATATTTTTTGGGTTTAATTTTTGTGGGGCTTTTATATGAAAATATATGTAGCTATATTCAAAAATATATGTAAAAAATTAAAATTGAAAAATATATGTATATATATTTTTTTTCTTTACTTAGATAGTATATTTTTTTTTTTTTTGGTTTTTTAGATAGAAAAAGATATGAAATATAAGATAAAATTAATAGCGTTTCCTATTTCAAAATAACGACACAAGTTCCCCGGCAACGGCGCCAAAAACTTGATACGTTGAGATTTATTTTTAAATGTGTGGCCTTGCTTTCTTCTTTTATTAGAATTCGGCGGCGTTTTCGAAGAGTCCCGCGAGTAATCCTACTTCGAGGAATTACTCGTTATCCTATCGAAAGATAGAAGTAACGGCCTTTTCCTCTTTCGAAATATCGAAGATTACTCTTTTGGCCGCGTCGCCAAAAGCTAAGTAGAAAGGGTTAGAAAGGCTTTATGTTGAAATTAAAATTGAAAGCTTTTTGAAAATATTGTTGCAACAATTTTTTGAGTAGTTGCAACAATTCTTTAAGAGCGTTTTAAAACTTCTTTTACCTTGAGCTAGTTGCAACAACCAAAGAGGTGTTGCAACAAATTTTTTAGTGTTTTTAAAAGAGTTTTAAAGAGTGCTTTAGAGAGAAAGCTTTTGGGTTTATATAATTATCCGGACTAAAATCAATAAAGGCAAGTGGACCTTATCGATAGTAGTATAGGATATTTCTTTTGAAATATCAAGGTCGTATTTTTCCAAGGTCGTATCAATTATTTCTACTTCTTGGGAACGCGCTATTATTTTATCGAGAAGAGTTTGAAATTGATTTTTATGATTTTATAGAAAAGCTAGTGACGAAAATGATAACTATCGCGGGCTTGGTGTGCGTTTAGCAAAAACAAGAAAAGCGATGAAAAGGAAAAGAACGAAAACGTTAATTTAAAAAGTAGTTTTGCTTAGAATTTTTTTTTAGGATTTTATAAAACGATAATGATAACTATGGCGATAATAAGCGATTGAGCGGGTAGCGGAATTAAGCAAAAAGCAAATATATATAAAAAATAAAAGACGCACTAATTGAAAACTCACGCACTCTACGGAATTAAAATGAAAGCTGTAAGTTGCAGAAATTGAAGAAATGCGATCCCTACCCAAATAGGTAGAGGGGAAATAAATGCGTGAGCAAGTCCTATCCAAACGGATAGGCGGGAAATAAATGCGTGAGCAAGTCCTATCCAAACGGATAGGCGGGAAATAAATGCGTGAGCAAGTCCTATCCAAACGGATAGGCGGGAAATAAATGCGTGAGCAAGTCCTATCCAAACGGATAGGCGGGAAATAAATGCGTGACGGAAATGGAAACTATTCGATTACAAAAAAGGCGCAAACTTTATACTCATACACACACACACTCTACTTGAAATTGAAATCTAAGTTAAAAGAAAGCAAAAATTTATACTCATACACACACACACACTAATAACAACATAAAATTAACATAAGAATATTTTACTCTCATACACACACACACACTTACAAAAAGAGCGAAAAGAAAGTAAAAACACTAAATCAAAACAAAACAAAACAAAACAATTTAATTAACCACCTACACTCACACACACTAATAACAAATCATCTAAAAATTACAACAAAGCTAAAAACAAGATAATTACTCTCATACACTCACACACACAAATTAAAAAGATGAACTTAACAAGAATTACAAAGTTACAAAAAACTAAAAATAAAAAGAAAAAAACAAAAAAAAAGAGAACAACACTTAAAACAAAGAGAACAATTTTTACAAAACAAGCTATTTTATTTCTATCATAAAAGGATTACAAAGCTAGAGAGATTAAGTGCACAAAATTACAAAAACATAAAAACTAGAAAAGAGCAAAAATGGATCAAGATCTCAAGAAAAGGAATTAAAATCTTGAACCCTTTTAACATTATCCACCCCCTCTATTTATAGAGGAATTGGGGTGTGCATTTAGTAAAAAAAAGGGGGCAGCTGGCTGCTTCTAGAAGGCTGGAGGAAGGGCAGCTGGCCTGGGGTGCGGTTAGAGGCTGGAAGGAAGCTTCTGGCGGGCTGGCGGGCGCGTGACACGTGGAGGCGAGCTGGCTGGAAGCTGGCGGGCGCGGGCAGGGGCGCGGGCAGGGGCGGGCAGGCGCGGGCAGGGGAGATTAAATTGGCGCAAAATTGCGCTTGCCCGGATTCGAACCCGTCCCCTTGCCGAAGTTAACCAAACCCAAACCACTGGACCGAGCAAGCTTATCTGTTTAGCAAGGGAACATTTTATTTATATTATATATTTACAGAGTTTTATTTTTTTAATTTTATTTTCATTTAATTTACAAAGCTATTTATAAGTTTTAATATATATTATGTTATTCTTTATTATATATATATATGTTATTATTATATATTATATACTATTATTATTTTACATTTATTATATATATATTTATACATATACATATATAATACATATATATTTATACACATACATATATTATACATATAAGCATTTTATTATATTTATAACATATTTATTATTCAATATTATTATTATGATGCTAATAGCTTATACTACTATATTATTATATATATATTACTATTATTATTAAATATTACTATATATACTTATTATTATTATTATTGTATATATATTCTTATCATTATTATAATATATATTTTATTATATATCTTATTTATCTATTATATATACATTATGATTATTACTATGTTTATTTATTATATGATACTACTATATTTATTATATATATTTCTATATATTTATATTATATACATAATACTATCTTATTCTCAAATTTATTCTTATATAAGTATAATTACTTATTTTTACAAAATTTATATGAATATTTATATACATATAAAAAGAAGTGATTATTTCAATAATTTGCATATTGTATGTACAAAAATACCCAAAATTAGGCTAGAAATTATACTAAAAATATGCAATATTTTCTATTTATCACCACCCACTGCATTAGCATACAGAACTAGCTTCATTCCCTTCCTCTCCTATGCGTCTTTAGGACACAAACTAACACTTAATTGAAAATGCATTGCCAATGGTAGACTCACTGCCTTTGTAGTGTCATCAATCCCAAACCTCAACACCTTCTCAATATACGCACTTTGAGTGAGCCAAACCTTTCCAGCTTCCTTGTCCCTACAGATTTCCATCCCAAGAATTTTGTGAGCCTCACCTAACTCCTTCTTCTCAAACTGCTTTGAGAGCTGCCTCTTCTTTCTATCAATCTTTGTCTGGCTTGAAGCGACAATCAACATATCTTCAACATACAATAGGAGACAAATGAACTCACCAGTAGCCAATTTCTTGAAATATGCACAATGATCATACTAACTAATTGTGTACTTCTGTCCCAACATAAACTGATCAAACTTTTTGTACCACTGTCTCAGTGACTGCTTCAAACCATAAAGCGGCTTGTCCAATTTGCATGTGGTTGCTTCATATAAATCTCCTTATGCAAATCTCCACGTAAGAATGCAGTCTTCACATCAAGCTGCTCCAAAATCAGACCATACTTCGCTACCAAGGCTATGAGAATACAGATCGACGGATGATTGACAACTGGGGAAAACACTTCATCATAATCAATACCTTCACGTTGAGCAAAGCCTTTGTCCACCAATCTTGCCTTGTAATGCACATCAGCAACACCATGAGATCCTTCTTTCTTCGCATACACCCATTTGCACCCAATTGCTTTTCTCCCCAAATGTAACTTCACTAATCTTCGCATAGCATTTTTATGAAGAGAAGACATCTCTTCATCCATCGCCTCCCTCCAAAAATCTGCTTCAGAGCTCTCTATAGCCTCCTTGAAGTGACTAGGGACTTCAACCTGATTAGATACTATAAGTACAAACGCAATGTGGTCCCTCAACCATGCTAGCTTCGGGACATTCTACCTCCTGGTCTGGCTCCTAGCAATAGAGTCCTGAACACGACTCTCTGCCTCAACTTCCCCCACCTCCTGATCATTAGTACCTGGTACCTCATCAGTAGTCTCATCATATACCTCATCAAAAATGCACGGAACTTGTGGAACAAATGGAGTCACATAAAACTCATTCTGAATAGTAGTAGTGATCAGCTTGGAACTCTCCACCTGCTATGAGTCTCGAGGCTCCAGCAAACTCGCCTCATCAAAAGTAATATCTCTGCTAATGACAATCTTTCTCTCTGTTTGATCATACAACTTGTAGACCTTGACTTCACGCTTGAAGCCAATGAAGACCGCCTTCTTTGCCCGTGGTTCCAACTTATCATTTCTCACGTGATAATAAGCTGGACACCCAAACACTTTCATGTGCACATAATCTCTAGCAGGATGCCCCGACCATATCTCCTTTGGTGTCTTCTTTTCAATAGCTATAGAAGGCAGAAGGTTCACCAAATGGCAAGCATACTCAAGGGCTTCAACCCAGAAAATCCTGTCTAACCCAGCATTATACAACATACATCGAACCTTTTCCACCAAAGTCCGATTCATGCGCTCTGCCACCCCATTCTGGTGTGGTGTCTCCCTAATAGTGAAGTGATGGTCTATACCTGATCTCAGACACTCTTGCAAGAACCCATTCGATGTGTATTCGCCTCCATTGTCTGATCTTATACATTGTATCATTTTGCCAGTCTGATTCTCAATCCACTTCTTCCAACTCACAAATATCTCCAAAACTTCGCTCTTATGCTTCATGGTGTACACCCAAACATATCTGGAATAATCATCAATAATGGAGACAAAGTATCATCGTCCGCTGAAAGATGTGGTCTTCGCCGGGCCCCAAACATCAGTGTGAACATACTCTAAAATAGCTTTTGTACTGTGGACGACAGTTCCAAAAGATGCTCGTGTCTTCTTGTCAAGCACGCAATGCTCGCAGAAATCCAATTTGCAGCTTGTTGTGCCCTTAATTAATCCTTGCCTCGATAAATCCTGGAGGGAAGCCTCTCTAGCATGAGTCAGTCTCATATGCCATAAAGTAGTGGCATCCAAAGAATCATCAACAACGACCACAGTCCCAGTAACTATACTCCCCTGAAGATAATATAGATTGTGGTGAAGAACTCCTCTCATGAAAACCAAAGCTCATCGACTAATCTTCAGAACTCCTACCTCGATCGCTACCTTGTAGCCCTTGACTTCTAAAGCCCCAACTTATAGCAAATTCTTCTTGATATCCAGAACATGTCTGACCTCGGTCAACTCTCACACTGCACCGTGTTGGTCCAGCGTTCCTTCACTTGACCTGTAGCGCCTTTCCTAGTTCCTTAAAGAAAAAGTAGTGACATTCCCATCAGTTCGGGCTTTTGGTACATTTGGTTGCGATTGATCCTACAAGTGGTATCAGAGGAGGTTGCGGTTTCGAGGTCGGGGGAGCGCTGATTAAATCCTAAAATTTCTCTACCTGTGTGGGTCCCGGGGGGTCAGGCGACCGCGACCATGTGAAAAACCACCTATGAGCCATGTGGAGCACCTCTGAGCTTGCGGGTCATGCTGGACGTTGGGGGGTGGGGATTGTTGGGTCCAGCGTTCCTTCACTTGACTCGTAGCACCTTTCCTACTTCCTTAAGGAAAAAGTAGCGCCCTTCCCATCAGCCCGTGTTTTTGGGACAGTTGGTTGCGTTTGATCCTACACACCGACATGCATCCGAACACGAACACTCCCAACACCCAATAGTACGACAAGCCTGATCATTGCCCATTGTAACAGCACCAGTATCCATGGGCTTGTAAGTACAGAACCACTTTCGATTGGGACGAATGTGATATGTAGCAACTGTGTCATAATACAACATGAATCATCAGTAAATAAACACTGATGAGTAACATATAGAGAAATATCATACTCACTACTACTTGTAATCTCCTGAGTAATATGGGTCTTCACCTCTGAGGAACCTCTCTTGTTTTTCTCTTTTAACTTGAGACAATCCTTCTTCCAGTGACCCGTCTCCAAACAGAATGCGCGTTGATTGCGCCTAAGACTGCGACCACGCGACTTGCCACGCTTCTGAGTATCGTTACTACTCTTCTTGCGCCAATTCTTTTTTTCCTCAAATCTGTCAAGTTGAGACACAAGTGCTTTGCCCGACTCCGCCTTCGATGACAACGCCGTAGGCACTTCACTTTACATTAAGACCTCCTTCCCATGAATGAGAGACATAGTGAAGTTCTCATACTCATTTGGAAGGGAATTCAATAGAAGCAGCGTTTTGTCTTCATCGCCAACATCCTCGTCCAAATTCAACAGATCAACCCACAAGCACTTCGATTCATCTTCAACCAAACTTTTTCTATCATCCCATCAGGACATTCGTCACTATCAAGAACGTCCTCCAGATGTAGAGAGCAAAGCGCATCCATCACCTCGTATCGCCACATGTCCAAGATACACTTTTCGTCGAACTTGGAACATCAATTTTGACAGAATGTGAACTCGTATGATGAACCGTTGTTTCCACTGTCCCGAAAGATGAAGCCGCGCCGGAGTCTCCCATTTTTCGGTTGTTTCCAAAAACAATAAAAAGAACACAAGAAACAAATAAAGAAACCAAGCAAACTTCCTTTTTTTATTAATCTTTAAACAAATTTATTTTTTTAATAAAGAGAAATCAAAATAAATAAAAATGTTACCTCAAAATAGGAGATTTTTTTTTCGTTTCTTGCACTAACTGAGTCGAAGGGAGAAATTTTAAGATAGGCATCCCGTATATTTGATTAGTGCGGGTAAGATCTGAGCCGTTCGATCAACCGATCGGCCGGTCAGCCGAAAATATATATATATAAAAATTTGCTCCAGATTTTCGGTTGGATTTTAACAGAGCCCAGATTGCGCCAAATTTTTGGCCAGATCCAACATCAATCAAATATGCAGGTTACCTACACAAAAATTGCTCGAGCCGAAGAAGGAGACGTCAAGGGAGATGAGAAAAAGAAAAACTATTTTTTTCTTCTCCTGTCGCTACCCTCTTGTACGGCCCAAGGAGAGAACAAAATGTCGTTCTTCCTTTTCTGTTTCTACGAAGAACTATGCATTTTTCTTTCCAGGACAAAAGAGAGAAAACCAATCAAATCTCACCTCCCTCTCTCTCAAGTTGCCACGCAGGAAAAACGGGAAGCAAGTTTTTCTTTTTGGGTCCGCCTCTCTCTTTCTTTCACTTTTTGCTGCCTGTGGAGTGAGGAGAAAAAAGGACAAAAATCCTCCCAAATAAAATTCTAATTTTTTTACCAAAGGTGCAGTGTTTGCTAGAGAAGGAAGAACAAATTTTCACACGCCTAGCCACGTTAAAAACGAAAAACCTTCCTTTTTTAATCAAAATTTTTGCGTGCCTCGTCCTTGCCGAGCAGAGAGAACGAAAAAAAAAACTCTCAAACAGAGCGACTTGATCGAAGCCGCCTGGGAGGCACATAACCCTCCTCCGAGTGTCGCCCACTTGCAGGCAGAAAAGCTTGTTTACCCAGAAATCGGTGATCCAACCAAGGCGGTCAAAGCAACCCGGGCGGTCTCAGCACGTCCCGGGCGGCCTCAGCGGTCTCAGCAAGCCCCGGGCGGTCTCGGCAGCCCGTGCAGTCTCAGCGGTCCAGACGGTCACAACAGCTAGCGACCGACGGTCACTATTTTCGGAGACCGCCCAAACCACCTATCTCATCTTCGACAAAACCTCCAAGGCACATGCGGTCAACGTCCAGCAAGACCGTGCGACCACACGGTCGCATGTACCCCCGGGCAGCCCATTATTCTTGGACCTGCCCGTTTGGGCAGACCCCCGCGTCTATAAATAGAGGGACAGTGGTACCAGAAAATGGACGGAGGAGGATTCCAGCCCCCAGCTTGTGACTTGAGCGATCTCATGTTTTAAGACCGCGGCGACCTCGATCTCGTCTCTGCCAGGCGGTCCCGCATCTGCCGGGCGATCTCACCCCTGTCAAGCGGTCTCAACCCTGCAAGCGGTCTCCTTCAGTCCCTGTCGATCCCAGCGACCTCCTTCTTGATCACCGACCCTTTTCTTCAGGCCTTGTACTATTTTTTCATGTATTTTAATGTAATCTCAGTTGTAATACAAGTTTTATATCAATAGTATTGCCCGCCGCAAGAGAGGCATTCACCGCAGCTGGTAGATCTGGTCTCCCCGCTTGCTCGCGGCCATCTCTTTTCCCCCTCTCTCAATCCTACACTCGTGGCTCAAAGTAATCGGTTACTCAACAGTTACCGCCCTCTTCCTTCAGCGTGAGCAAGTGTGGACTTGGTACATTTTGGGTATCAACAGAACAACACGCGATCTTTCAGATTTTGAGTAGTCAACGAACAAGCGGTCACAATGGAGATATCAGGGGCTCAAGCTATAATTCAAATGAAGCACTTACTCTGGAAGCTTTTGAGCTCCGCATGAAGCTTCGTCTGAAACAATTTTGCTGAGAGACAGCTCAACAACTGGAGCAATCTCGCTAGCAGTTGAATTCGATTAATCAAGCTCTAATCACCATTACTCAGCAGCTACCTCCTCAAGCCGCAACAACTGCAGCTCCTCTTCCTGCTATTTATCCCCCAACTCTTCCCGTTCTAGTCGAGGAGGAATAGTCGTCTCCCTGCGCTGATAAAATTCGCCAGGAGCCAATTCCCAATGGCTTTAGGGAGCCTCGTTTGCCAGTTTTCTCTGGAAGAGAAGATCCTGTCAGCCATATTCAAGCTTTCGAATCTACTATCTCTTTGAGGACTGTCTCGGATGAGATCAAATGCAAATTATTTGTTACATTCTTTGACAGTCAAACTAGAGAATGGTTTTACAAACTGCCATCTCAATCAGTTACTTGCTTCGCCGATCTTCGAAGAGAACTTCTCTTGAGGTTTGCAACCTCAAGGAACACTACACCATATCATGCATGGTAGCACTCATAAACCGCCACTGTACATGAAAAAACGCTAGCTACTGTAGGGCTACAGTAGCAGTTGCGTGTGTGTTGCATCTGCCGTCATGGTCGTAGGGTATGGTAGCGGTTACACAATGTATTATAGCGTCCTTGATACCGCTACCATATGTACATTTATTGTAGCATTTATGGTTTTCAATGGTAGCGATTATTGAGCGCTACAATTCTACAGCAACGACCCTGATACATTGCAAGGCGTTTATTCTTGTATTTGGCAACATGTATGATTTTCTATATATGGTAGCAGTAGTGTTGTACAACCCTCATATTTCTCGAATCGGTGTGACCCGACCCGAGCGAAACCGGTCAAGGCAAAAAGAGGTTGCGGGAGAGACGGAGGAAGCACCTGCTGCCCCGACCCCCTTTTGGATGAGTGGGAGAATTCCTCCCACTCCCCAGCCCTTTGCCGAGCGAGTGGGAGTAGCTCTCCCACTCATCCTGGGCGAGTGGGAGGGATCTTCCCACTCGCCGAGCGAGTGGGAGCAGCCCTCCCACTCGCCGAGCGAGTGGGAGCAGCCCTCCCACTCGCCGAGCGAGTGGGAGAGGCCTCCCACTCGCCGCCCCCTTTGGGCGAGTGGGAGGGATCCTCCCTCTCGCCCGGTGTAGGTAGCGAGGTCAGTGCGACCTCCCGTGAGGGGGGGAGTGGACACCGCGAGTCCCACTCCCCCCCCCTCATGCGTGATCGATGGCGGTCATGGTTGGACTGCGGATAGCAGGATTTTCGCTATCCGCAGTCCATTTTTGGGAAAGTCTATAAATAGACCCCCATGGGCACCTTGGGAAGGGTTGGTCTCTACCCCCCCCCCCCCCCCCCCCCCCCCTTGCGTGTGTCTTGTGAGCAAGCACCCCTCCTCCCTTGTCATCCTTCAGCTGACAGTGAGGTGGTTCTTAGTGCCCTCCAAGGTGCCCAGGCTCAGCATTGGCTTGGGAGGGGAAGCGCTCTAAGATCTTCCGGGTATGTGGTGGGACCTCCGCGCTGCAGCTTAAGGGGTCCATTTGTGGATTCAAGTGTTCATCAAGTCCAAGTCTTTCAGTTCCTAGTGACCGGTCAAGGGTCTAGGCTTAGGTCAAGTAAGGGTTAGTCGCAACCCCCTTTCGAACGCTGAGACCGGGAAACTGGTTTCAACATTCTGGTGCGGTGAGCGTGGAAGCGACTAGTTCGGAAACCTCTGAGCCAAGTCCCATGGCTGGAAGCGACGAGTTGGGAGACCCGCCTCCGCCTTGCGAGTATGTGAAGAAGAGCGACTTTGACGAATTCAGCAAGAAGATCCTGGAGTTCATGCAGGCCTCATCCTCCGCTCGCGGCGAATGCTCAACACCACCTGCACCTAGGATCCCCTCACTCCCCCTAGTGGAAGTAAGAAGCAGTCAGCAAGGGAGGGAACCAGCCTCGGAGGAAGGTTTGAGCCTCCAAGCACGGGTGCTTTTCAATAGTTCGCCCCGGACCAGCTGCCCGGGCGGGGAGGCGATGGGAGCACCTCCCCTCAACCAAGAAGAATGGAGGAGCCCTTTCTGCGAGCTGGTCATGTCAGCTCCCGTCCCGGATGGGTTCCGCGATCCCGCCATGTCCTACTACGAGGGGGATAGCGATCCACTCCAGCATCTCCAGTGGTTCGAGGACATGACCTCGATCAGGCAAATGTCAGACGCCTTCATGTGCAGGCTTTTCGCAGTCTCGTTCCAGGGAAAGGCGAGGGATTGGTTCCACTCGCTCCCGGCGGGAACAATCTTCCGTTTCGAAGATCTGCGTCGAAGTTTCTTGTTGAGATTCTCTACCTCGAAGAAGAGGAGAAAGAGTATGAAAGCCTTGTTCGCAGTCAGGCAGAAGCCAGGGGAGCCGCTGGCTGACTACATGGACAGGTTCCAGGCGGAGGTCCTCCTTGTCGTCGAAGTGCCCGGGCACACCCTGCAGCTGGCTTTCACCCTTGGGCTGCAGCCGGGCCTGTTTCGGATGAGTCTGACTCGGGACCCTCCGTTATCTTTCGAGGAGTTAATGAAGCGTGCCGATCGTGAGACCGAGGTTGAAGCTACCAATCAGGAGTTCGTGGCTAGGTTAGCCGAGGTAGCAGAGGAGGAAAGGAAAGAGCGTGGAGGAAGAAAGAAGGAGGAAGTGAAGAGTCAGGGACAACAGGGACCTCCCGTTGGGCAGGAGCAAGGCTGGAAGTCGCAACCGACAGCCGCCCGACCAGCTTGGAGGTCACAAGTTGGTCCCCCTCAAGGCCAAGGAAGGGGCCACTTCCAGGGAGGAGGAGGCTATCAGGGGAGGCACGGGTGGTTCCACCCGGCAGGATGGCAACAAGGCCCGGGGCCGCTGCAAGTCCAGCCCCTGCAAGCCATGTCCATCAGTCGGAAGAGAGGTGGAAGGAAGAAGGAACGTTGGGGGAAGCAGGGAGGCGAGCTGGCGCTGCTATATTGTGACTTCCACCAGCAGGAGGGTCACGCGACCGCAGCTTGCCCCGAGTTCCTCGAGATGAGGGAAGAAGGAAGAGCCCCAGCAGGGGGGAAGCAGCTGTGCCTGGAAGGAACTCGGGCAGTGGAAAAGGGGAAGAACAAGGAGGAGGATGATCCATGCGAAGAAAGGGTCGATGTAGGGGCCCTAGGAGGGATCTGAGTCATCCACGGGTGAGCAGGCAAAGAGGCCACCCGGAAGGGGAGCCTCCATGCCATATACCGTCGGAGCATCGCCTCGACTTCTCGGTCCCCACCTCCGAGCGAGAAGATTACCTTCTCCACCCAAGACCTGCCGGCCCATGAGGACCCCTTCTGCGACGCGCTGGTCATCAAGGCGGCAATCGAGAACTTCACCATCTCCCGAATCCTAGTCGACAACGGGAGCTCAGTGAATGTGGTGTTCAAAAAGGCATTTGAAGGGATGAAGGTGGATGCAAGGCGAGTGCTGGCATCAGATGGACCACTCTTCGGATTCTCCGGGGAGAGGAAGGAGGTGGAAGGAGGAGTCGAACTCCTCGTCACCCTGGGAGGAACTTCAAAGAATTGACGGTTCGTCATCGTGGACGCGCCAAGCAGTTACAACGCCATCTTCGGGCGTCCCCTCATCAGTGCGTACAAGTGCGTGCCGTCCTCCTACCATCAGTGCTTGAAGTACAACTCCGGAGAGCTCCAGGTGAGAGTCAGGGGAGATCCCCGGGAGGCGCGCCAGTGCTACGTTACCGCGGTCAACACAATCGGATGGATGCAAGCAGCCGAAGAAGTGGAAGAAGCGATGGCAGGGATGGCCAAGGAGCAGGCGGTCGAGTGAGCCCAAAATGGGCGAGGTGTAAGGAAGTGCCCAGGGAGGGGCGAGGTGTAACATCGTGCCTAGGTAGGGGCGAAGTGTGGTGAAGTGCCCGGATGGGGCGAGATGTAAGGAGGGGCCCGGAAAAGGGCGAGGTGTAACAGAATGCCAAAAGGGGCATAGTGTAGGCAAGTTGTAATAGGTAAGAACTATGAATGGGAGAGGGGTTCTGGAAAGACATCCAGGTTCAAAATCCCTAGCTAGAGGCCCTCCACCGGGCTAAGTCATGTCGGTAGATGGGGGCGCATCGGGTCAACTCGCTGTTTGGTAATTAGATCAGGAGTGCGTTGAGTTCCTCCACCCCCGGTTGAGCTAAGACTCCCAGGACATGGATGAGTACTACCACCTCCAGCTAGATCAGGAGTGCGTTGAGTTCCTCCACCCCCGGTTGAGCTAAGACTCCCAGGACATGGATGGGTACTACCACCTCCAGTTAGATCAGGAGTGCGTTGAGTTCCTCCACCCCCGGTTGAGCTAAGACTCCCAGGACATGGATGGGTACTACCACCTCCAGTTAGATCAGGAGTGCGTTGAGTTCCTCCACCCCCGGTTGAGCTAAGACTCCCCGGACATGGATGGGTACTACCACCTCCAGTTAGATCAGGAGTGCGTTGAGTTCCTCCACCCCCGGTTGAGCTAAGACTCCCAGGACATGGATGGGTACTACCACCTCCAGTTAGATCAGGAGTGCGTTGAGTTCCTCCACCCCCGGTTGAGCTAAGACTCCCAGGACATGGATGGGTACTACCACCTCCAGTTAGATCAGGAGTGCGTTGAGTTCCTCCACCCCCGGTTGAGCTAAGACTCCCAGGACATGGATGGGCACTACCACCTCCAGTTAGATCAGGAGTGCGTTGAGTTCCTCCACCCCCGGTTGAGCTAAAACTCCCAGGACATGGATGGGCACTACCATCTCCAGTTAGATCAGGAGTGCGTTGAGTTCCTCCACCCCCGGTTGAGCTAAGACTCCCAGGACATGGATGGGTACTTCCGCCTCCAGTCGGATTAGGAGGGCGTTGAGTTCCTCCACCCCCGGTTGAGCTAAGACTCCCAGGACATGGATGGGCACTTTCGCCTCCGATCGGTAAGATCCCCGACTAAAGACGACCATTCTCCAAGATCAGTCATATCGACAGATGAGAAACTCATCGGTTCAATCGACTACTCGACGGTCGATTCAAGTAAGGTATCACACCCTCAAGCAATGAAAGGGAGAAGTAAGCTAGGACATTCATTACAATAACTACTGATTCATTGATAATGTGTATTACATGAATTATTGCTTCTCTCTTGCTAGTACGTGCAGGCTTGAAAGAGAAAAGCAGACAGAAAAGTTACATAGTTCCCGTGAGGAACGGGAAGGAAGAAGACGTCACAGGCCATCCTCACGATCATGGTGAGTAGCCGCCGCTTCTAGGGGGCGAACCGGACCGCCCAGGTGAAGGAAAGAACTCAGGAAGGATGTCGCTGGCAAAGACCCCCCCCCCCCCCCCCTCCAGCTGTCTCGGATAGCGTCCACGTCATGGAGGCAACTCACCAGGGCTCGGGCCGTTGACGCCATGATTTTCCCCCGAGCACGCTCGACTTCAGCAGGTCGAGATGGGACTGGCCTCGCCGCCCTCGAAGGTGCACCTCCTTCTCCTCCCCCTTCCCTTAACTGCCTATGAGCTTCGGAAAGCTGAGCTCTCAGGTCTTGCACCTCCTGGTCCGACTCCTCGCATCGTCTCCTGAGCGAGTCGGCGGCACCGGGTCCCTGCGGGCCAACACGGCAAATAAATTAGAGCCAACGAATAATAACGAATTAAAAGGAGAAAAGGAAAATTCATTAAGGAGGGTACGAACCAAGCCTCCGGATGACTCCTCCAAGAGTTTCTCAGCAGTGGCCAAGCGAGCCGCAAGGTCAGTGGCCCTCTCTTCTGCATCTAACTTCGACGCGTCCTTCCGCATCCACCTGTACGAGAGACTAAGACCTCGGCGGGCGGCCATGTGGGAGAGCTCAGTCACACGAAGCTGGGGCTGGGAACTCGCGTACGCAAGGTCGCGCATAGACATCTCCTTGTAAGATGTCGCGTCCTGCCGACCGTAGATGCCATAGATGAGGCTATGCGCCGCGCCATCAATGACATCCCCCTCAGCCCACGAAGGCCGCTGGGAGGTGAGGGAGACCCGGTTCATCGTCTCATCCCAATGGACGATAGGCTCGCCAAGAGGGTCCGTAGCCTTTCCCCCCATCTCAAAGTTGGGGTGATTGGCCAGTGCGTTGGGGTCACTCGGTTGCCCCCTCTCTTTAGGCAGTGCCCTGGAATCCCTTCGGCAGACTACTTTCCCCCGCCGCATCCTTGGCTCCTTCGGTGGGGAGGAGGGCGCTCCCTCCTCCACCACCCGCTCCTTATCCCTCCTCTGACTCGACCCAGATATCTTCGGAGTCGAAGCCGAATCAGCCGCAACCTCCTCGATGAGCCCATGGGCGAAGGAGGAACTCCCCCCCCCCCCCCCCCCCCGCAGAGGGAAGGCGCCGAGGAAGAGACCGTACACCTGCACAAGTTAGGACGAGTTGAGCAGCAATGGAAGGAAATGAGCCATAAGGGAGGCAAGTTGTCGAGGTCCAAGTACCCGTCCCCGGTTCCACGTAGGTGAGTTGATTGATGTTCCTCCGGAGGTGATCAACCTCGAAGCTCGCACCCTTAAGGAAGCGGTGCAGCTCAGCAGCCTCCCCACGTAGCAAGGGGGGTTTGCAGACCTTCTCAGGTCTCTGTGTGGGGGAGAAGGGGATGCCGTCCAGGTCACCCCGAATGAACACAAATGACTCGTTCCAGTGGTGGACCTTGTTGGGGGTCTCGTGCACCTCCATGTGTGTGCCGGTCAGAAAGCACACCCCGTCAGCGGTCGCTCGGAAGGTGGAGATCTTGCGGAACACATTCAGGTCGAACATCACCTTCTCCTCCCGCAAATAGCACGCGTAAGCTGTTAACATCGAGATCGCATTTGTGTTAACCTAAGTCGGGACTACGCCGAAGTAGTCCAGGAACTCCTTCACCTCAGGCAACAATGGCAGTCGTAGCCCAGCCTCGAAGTGAGGATAAGGGAATGCAAGCCAGTCATCGTAAAGGGAGTTGACGGTCTCACCCCCTGATGGGCATCTGCATTTCCACCCTTCAGGGAGGTAGGAAGTCCTGAAGCCGGAGAGCTCCTCTTTGGATACTTTCCCTACGGGGAAAGAACCCCCCGAGAAGTTGGCCGCGTTTTGTTCCCGACCGTTCCTCTTGACAGCCGAACGGTTAGATGCCATCCTGCAGGAGTGGAAGGAAAGGGTAGAGCTGGCTCTGGGAGAAAAGCAAGGCAAAGGAGGAAATGAAGGTGAAGGTCTAGAGGTGGAAGGAGGGTGTATTTATAAGGGAGGGATAAAAAAGGAGGCGAGTGGATCATGGGGTCCACTCTCCCAAGGGCATGGAGGGAGAGTGGACCAGGTGGTCCACTCGCCCCGGGCGAGCGGACCGCAAGGCCCACTCGCCCCGAGCATAGGCGAGTGGACCTTGAGGTCCACTCGCCCGGTGCACGGGAGTGGACCTCATGGTCCACTCGCCCGACAGAGGAGGGAGGGCCTCGCGACCCTCTCCCCTGGGGTAGCGATGCGGACCGAGGGGTCTCTTCGCCTACGTCTCCCACTGACACACCACCCAACTGCTTCGCCCTCGGACCGTCCACCCGAGTTCTCTATCTCCCGCCTGTTATTCCGCTATTTCAGTGTTGCTGCGCTCACCCTGCATGATAGTTAGCCAAATAATAACGGCTCAAATGAGACATAACTCGGCAGAGTTATTAAAATAAACGTGACATAAACATGACGAAACAAATAGTCCGGTCGCGAAGCAGACGAGCTGCTGCGACGAGTCGATCCTTATTATTACATGACAAATAGTACATCCCCAAAGGGAAGGGGTAGCTAACGCGCCGTCCACTTCCAGAAGCCCTGGTCCTGGGTAAAGGGGACCCCCCACGCGTGGATTCAAAGCACGCCTTGGCTGAGGAGAGCTCCTCGCCCACGGTACGCACGGAGGCCTCCACCCGGCGAAAGTGATCCTCGAACGGTGTCGTCATGCCGCCAAATGCGAGTCGGACCTCCCCTCGTAGGAGGTTGAGTTCAGCCTCCAGCCTCTCCACCCGACGCTCCAGCACGCAAACACGGGCGAGGGGGTCGGGTCCGGAAGACAGCCTCCCCTCCCGCAGCTCCTGGGTAAGGGTCTTCAAGCGGCTCAGACGGACGAAGACGTCAGGTCGGTCCTCGACGGGCTTCGTGATTGCAGTAGGAGAGTGGGGTGGCACCGAGACTTCCTTTCGGCTCGACTGACCCGTCGAAGTCTTGTTAACTCCAGCAAACGAGTCATCGTGAGCGGTCGAGAGGGTGGCAGGTTCCTGAGCGAGAGAGATAGGACTCACCCGAGCGTCTATACCCGTTCCCTCTACCACTCTTCGAATCCCTTCGAGGTCATCCGCAAGAAGCTGTGAACAATGAAGAAACACGTTGTCATGGGCGGGTGTTGTTGAAACCGAAATCTTGCGAACAAGACTTGGTCTCTGTGGAGTTCGGGGTCCCAAAAGAGGGGTGGCCTCACACCTACTTCGCTCAAGCTAACAATCTAGGCACAAAACTAGGAACTCAAAGGACAAACCCAAGGCCTCAGCGTGGAGGTCCCACCACACACCCGGAAGACTAACAAGCACTTCCCCTACGAAGCCAAAGACTGAGACAAAACACCATTGGAGGACTCTCTTGGCCAACCAAAACATTTAAGGGGAAATCCCAAACCGAATCCCCCTCCTAAAGGTGCTCTCTTGGGTCTATTTATAGCGTTCCTCGTTCGGGCCGCCAATAGCGTAATCCCGACAAACAGTCTGACTATACGCAGCCCAAATGGGACTGCCGACAGCGTAACTCCGCCGTTTTAAGAGTTAATTAACTGACCCTTAAGGTCTTCCCGGTAATTTCACCTCGGGGTTCCCACGGGGCGAGTGGTTCGTGAAAACACAACTCGCCTACGATAAAAATATAAGCTACATAAAGAGGGCATCACAGGCATTTTAATTTACAAGAGCATAAGCTCCATACTTCGGCACGCAGGCCAGCAAATATAAATAAATAAGCCCTTCTCGGGGCGGCACGACTTTGGGCTTAAGCCCGCAACTCCCTGCTTGGTACTGCGACACCTGTACGCCAACGTCTCGCCATGCGGTAGCAAACTGAGCCTCGGCCAATTGAAGCAAACCGAGCTACATTGCCCACACCCCTTTCCCGAGGCGGCGACATTTTATAAATACGGGCAAATAATAAATATCTTCCTGTTGAGTCTTCTCCTTGATCCTCAGGACATCACCAATCCGGCCCCCACGTCCGGACGGGCTTCACACAGAAATATCACCAATCCGGTCTACACACCCGGATGGGCTTCACACAGAATGCCTAAACCCGTACTCACACTTCCGGGAACTAATGTGGTTAATTTCGTGGGTGCGCACATCAACCCGTCGGAGAGCACACCTCCTCCACCTGATGGTGGAGGGGAGCTTCCATGCAAGTATGAGAATTGAAGGCTTCACCTGCCCAAGTAGAAATTCGTTACCCTTGACGCGTGCTTTCGACGGAGTTGCAACCGAAGACCTTGCGCGAGCTCGACATCCAGCGGCCATAGCGACCGTCCACGCTCTGATCTAGCTCCAAATGGCCGTGGGAGAGGAGCTCCCGGCCAACCTTGCTCCAAATGGCTGCAAGAGAGGAGCTCCCAGCCTTTACGTTGTTGGGAGGCAGCGACGGGAAGAATAGGGCACAACGGCCCTTTGCCCTAGGCGGCGACGAGAGAGAGAGAGGAGGAGGATCGGCCTCCTTTTTCCATGGGCGGCGACGAGAGAGAGAGATCGGGGGTCGAGCTCTGCTCTAGGTCGACGGGGAAGGAGAAGCGGCTGCTCCAGGCGGCGACAGGGAGGAGAGCTGGGGCTCGGTCTCTGCAGGTGGCGACGGGGAGGAGAGCTTCGGGGGTCGGGCTCTGCTCTAGGTCGACGGGGAAGGAGAAGTGGCTGCTCCAGGCGGCGACAGGGAGGAGAGCTGGGGCTCGGTCTCTGTAGATGGCGACGGGGAGGAGAGCTCCGGGCGGCGGATCGGCCGCGGCGTGCCCTAGATGCGCGCGAACAGGAAGGGGGGTCTCGGCTCCTCTTGGGGCTGGGAAGGAAGGGCCCCCTTTTGAGTTTATTTTTTTAGGTTTTATAAAAAACCCTAGCCAAACATGGCTATCCGCAGCCCTCTTTTCTAAACGCACACCAAACTCCGCTACTCGCACCCCCATTCCTTGCTTATTTAAGAATATGGATCCTAACCGCACCCCGGTCAATGCTAGTCAATCACGGGACACCACGGGTCCCCGCTATCTGGGGAGGGTCCTACCCGACGGGTACGGGGTTGTACACAATCCCCGCTCTTTGCGAGCGTGTCTCACGCTCGGAAAGAAATGTCCAACCTCAAGTATCCGACGGGTGGGAACCGACCCGAAAAAAAATTATTGGTATATAATCATATGAATGATGATTCTTCTCTTTTTTGTGCTCATATTTGTCTTGATGTGATAACTTTTCCCTTTGTTGCCTTCAAATGATCAATTTGGTTGTCAACAACCTTGGTTATACACTATGCCTTCTTTTTTATGGTAGAGATACTATGCCCTTCAGGTTCTCAGAATGACATGCCACTTAATGTCTATTAGCAAGCAAACTCATAATTTAGAGCGCAGTTCTTTTTACTGTTGCATATTGTGTTATTCAGGAATGGGCCTCAAGGATGATTGATGGTGCTGAGGAATAGAATGCTCACTATTATCTACAATGATTACATAAACAATCATGCATTGACAATTCAAAAGGAATCTGATTTTGTTTCTAAAACTAATCAAATAAGGTTGCGCCATTGTAGGATTTATTATCTTAAGCTTCTGTTTTCAAAACTATTCTTGAAGAACTTCGATTGTCAGTGAAAAACTATCAATCTATCAAGCGTAACTGATTCCTTATATGCTAAAGCCTTTGGGACCTGCCACCGAGTGAGCCTATGGCCCTGCCAGCTAGGTGAGAGCCTGGTCAGCGGGTCTGCTCGGGGGGGGGGGGGGGGGGGGGGGCACTTTTTCAAAAATAACTTTTCAAACCATCAACCCTCGAGGTATACCCACCCTGCCGGCTAGCGAGAGCCCGATCCGTGGAACCGTATCGGGGACACTTTTCCAAAAATCAACATCTCTCAAATCGTCAACCCGAGAGGTATACCCACCCTGCCGGCTAGCGAGAGCTCGGTCAGTGGAACCATCTCGGGGGCACTTTTCCAAAAACAACTTTCCTGCGAATGCCTTCCAGCCCGGCCAGCTAGTGAGAGCCTGACAGCGGGATCACCCGAAGCAAAAATAATTCATCTCCACGAGGCCTTCCTGCCCTGCCAGCTGATAAGGGGCTGACAGCGGGATCACTCGGAGCAAAAACAAATCATCTCCACGAGGCCTTCCTGCCCTGTCAGCTGATAAGAGCCTGACAGCGGGATCACTCGGAGCAATTCAGGCCCTACTATCCTTAGCATATACTATTATTTTGCTGCTTTAAAAGTACCTAGCTTGCTAGCCTCTCCAGAGATCAACCTGAACCCCCCGTCTAGATGAGAGCCCGAGAGCGGAATCGATCTGGGGCACTCCAGCACCAACATATCCAACCTTGCCAGCCTCTCCAGAGATCAACCTGAACCCCCCGTCTAGATGAGAGCCCGGGAGCGGAATCGATCTGGGGCACTCCAGCACCAACACATACAACCTTGCCAGCCTCTCCAGAGATTAACCTGAACCCCCCGTCTAGATGAGAGCCCGGGAGCGGAATCGATCTGGGGCATTCCAGCACCAACATATACAACCTTGCCAGCCTCTCCAGAGATCAACCTGAACCCCCCGTCTAGATGAGAGCCCGAGAGCGGAATTGATCTGGGGCATTCCAGCACCAACATATCCAACCTTGCCAGCCTCTCCAGAGATCAACCTAGACCCCCCGTCTAGATGAGAGCCCGGGAGCGGAATCGATCTGGGGCACTCTAGCACCAACACATACAACCTTGCCAGCCTCTCCAGAGATCAACCTGAACCCCCCGTCTAGATGAGAGCCCGGGAGCGGAATCGATCTGGGGCATTCCAGCACCAACATATACAACCTTGCCAGCCTCTCCAGAGATCAACCTGAACCCCCCGTCTAGATGAGAGCCCGGGAGCGGAATCGATCTGGGGCATTCCAGCACCAACATATACAACCTTGCCAGCCTCTCCAGAGATCAACCTGAACCCCCCGTCTAGATGAGAGCCCGGGAGCGGAATCGATCTGGGGCATTCCAGCATAAAGAACTTATCACCTTGAAATCATGGTTAGCATAAAAACAATACATACGAAATGGTATTTAAGAATGAATGCATACAAGAATTTTATGGATAGAAACGCTTCAAGTCATCCCCGCTCTTGGCTCGGCCGAGGGGTACCCCTTCCACATCCTGGAGGTGGTACCCTCCTGACTTTAGCACTTCACTTACAAAATATGGGCCTTCCCAGTTGGGGTTGAGCTTCTAAAACGCTATCAACTTCTCGACAATGGATATGGTAAAATAGTCTGGGCATAACCCGGAATCTCATGAGAACGGGGCTCGCAGAATGGGGCAAAATCGCAAGAGCGACATGATAAACAAAATCGGAAGCCCTGTGAAGCCAAAATCATAGTGCAGGCCGGACTAAGCCTGATTGAGTGTACAATTCTTGAACCAAGTAAAAAGTACTAACACCGCCTATTTTGAGATGTAAATAACTTTCTTCAATGTTAAGTGTAAAATTGGCCATAAGATTAAGTAAAACACAATCTGTGTGGTTCTTACCCTTATTTTTGAAAAGGACTTGCACCTTAAATAAAAAGCTTAGCAGTAGCGTATGCAATTTTACCCTTCTTCGACAAAAACTCGGTCAACAAAATATTTGGGCTAGTGATTAGCACATTTAACTTACTATCGTTTTAACATTATCGGTATCACCAGTGTGATCGTTGAGGTGCTCTGTTATGAGGTTAACATATCACACCGCTTAATTCTTAATTTATTTTACGTATTTGCTTATGGGGTGGAAGCTAATCCAAAGAAAATGTAGGATATGTTATAGTGACCAGTTCCAAATTTAGTTAGGTAGTTAAGAGGCTTCATAGGTTTAAATTACTATTACAAAAAATTCTCATGAACTATGAGTTAATATCTCTACTACTGACAAATCTATTGAAGAAGTGATCTTTCCAGTGAACTATTGAAGCAAAAGAAGCATACAAATAATTGAAATTAGCTGACAGCAATCCTTCAATCCTGACATTACCATATTTCTCTAAAACGTTTATAGTAGAGACACAAGCTTCAAATCTGAGAGTGACAGCAATATTAACTCAGGATCATCATCCTATTGTGCATTTCAGTAAGACTTTAAGACCTAGAAATGCCGCATTATCAATTTATGAGAAAAGCTGCTCGTAATAGCTTTAGCTATAAAATTGGAGACATTATCTGATAGGAACACATTTTTATATCAGCACAAACCATCATGGTCAAAAATATTCGATGAAGCGGAGAAACACCACTCAACAACACCAAAATATATCACCAAGTTTCTGGGATATGACTTGCATATGAAAAATGTAGTGAAAACAACGGTGCAAATGGTTTGTCAGGACAACACCAGGAAGTTGAGGCACGACTAGCAGCACTGGTAATTATGACATCATATCTATTGCAAAGAATCAAACGTACATGAGGCTATTGGGGTCACATTTTACAATAGAAGAATTAGTTAAGAAGAAAGAAGATAATACATATAAGCCTGAATATCAGGGTGTTAATAGAGTGTTGAAGAGGAAGTGAAAGTTTGTAACTGGAGATGATGAAGTTAAGAAACTTTAATTACAGTTATATCATGACACTGGAATTGGTGGGCATTCAGGAATAACAACCACTCAATTGCTCAAACAACTCTATTATTGGAAGAAGCTCAAGGTCAACTTTCACGACTATATCAGTCAATGCAGTGTCTAGATCTCACTGGAAGGAAATAATCTTTGTTATGGTAGACCATTTGAGTAAATTGACTCTCTCTATGACATTATGTCATCCCTATTTGGCAACAACCGTGGCGTAGAGCTTCCTGGACTTAACTGATACAAGAAAATAAAAGTTTTAAACACGATGTTAATAGATGCTCACAAGAAAACTCTGAGATGACAATGTTTCCTCCGAAATGAGCATTTATCCGGTTGAAGAGACTTTGCATTTTCCATCTTACTAAACAATGACATTGAACCACGAAACCTCTCAATGATTCACTACACAGCATTAGTTGCTAGTACCAGATATCTTCGTCTTACGTCTAGAATTTCTTTATGACGTATATTTGGCTTGTGCAAAAGTGAATGTCGTAGGGGAGAAAAAATGGTATATACATTTTTCGGGATCACTTCAAGTAGAAAAAAGTTCAGAAGAAGATTGGCACGTAGAATATTTTCCGGCATAATAACATTAATCAGACAATATCACTCATTCTCCTTCGACCGAAATAACCCTCATCCAATATTTTGGACTAGAGCAGGGAAACTAGAGAACATGGGGCTTGAATTGGAATCAAAGGATGAGATGACTTCTATGATTCGATCGACAGGGTTAGATTTTAGGACAGATTCTGGCTTTGCTCATGATATTGGGGTCAGCAATTACTCGGATTTCAAGAGCCTTCTGATTCTAAAAGATATTTTAAAGTTCGATTGAAAGATATACTTGACATCGTGCAGGTACTTAAACCTTTTCCTATATACTTCTGCTCAACCACCTGACAAGGATTAAATTTCATTGAGTATCTTTCACATGAGAAGGAAGGAAATTAAGGAAAACGAAAACCTAAAACATGAACACTCGCCCCAAGATAGCGTCACGATCAACTAGGGCAGGTGGTGCTGAGCACTTGGCACGCGCAGCGAAAGTGTGCCGCAAAGTCTCCATGACCTCCCGCCGAAACTCTCGCCGGAATCCCTCGGACTGAGACTGCGAGACCCCTCCCGCGGGTGTCAGCGCATTACCTTGGTCATCACTCAGTTCCTCTTCTCTAGCCATGATGTCCGCCCGAGCTTTTCTGTGTTGGCCACTCTCCACGCTCACCGCACCATGTGTTGAAACCGAAATCTTGCGAACAAGACTTGGTCTCTGTGGAGTTCGGGGTCCCAAAAGAGGGGTGGCCTCACACCTACTTCGCTCAAGCTAACAATCTAGGCACAAAACTAGGAACTCAAAGGACAAACCCAAGGCCTCAGCGTGGAGGTCCCACCACACACCCGGAAGACTAACAAGCACTTCCCCTCCGAAGCCAAAGACTGAGACAAAGCACCATTGGAGGACTCTCTTGGCCAACCAAAACATCTAAGGGGAAATCCCAAACCGAATCCCCCTCCTAAAGGTGCTCTCTTGGGTCTATTTGTAGCGTTCCTCGTCCGGTCCGCCAATAGCATAATCCCGACAAACAGTCTGACTATACGCAACCCAAATGGGACTGCCGAGAGCGTAACTCCGCCGTTTTAAGAGTTAATTAACTGACCCTTAAGGTCTTCCCGGTAATTTCACCTCGGGGTTCCCACGGGGCGAGTGGTTCGTGAAAACACCACTCGCCTACGATAAAAATATAAGCTACATAAAGAGGGCATCACAGGCATTTTAATTTACAAGAGCATAAGCTCCATACTTCGGCACGCAGGCCAGCAAATATAAATAAATAAGCCCTTCTCGGGGCGGCACGACTTTGGGCTTAAGCCCGCAACTCCCTGCTTGGTACTGCGACACCTATACGCCAACGTCTCGCCATGCGGTAGCAAACTGAGCCTCGGCCAATTGAAGCAAACCGAGCTACATTGCCCACACCCCTTTCCCGAGGCGGCGACATTTTATAAATACGGGCAAATAATAAATATCTTCCTGTTGAGTCTTCTCCTTGATCCTCAGGACATCACCAATCCGGCCCCCACGTCCGGACGGGCTTCACACAGAAACATCACCAATCCGGTCTACACACCCGGATGGGCTTCACACAGAATGCCTAAACCCGTACTCACACTTCCGGGCGCTAATGTGGTTAATTTCGGGGATGCGCACATCAACCCGTCGGAGAGCACACCTCCTCCACCTGATGGTGGAGGGGAGCTTCCATGCAAGTATGAGAATTGAAGGCTTCACCTGCCCAAATAGAAATTCGTTACCCTTGACGCGTGCTTTCGACGGAGTCGCAACCGAAGACCTTGCGCGATTTCGACATCCAGCGGCCATAGCGGCCATAACGGCCGTCCACGCTCTGATCTAGCTCCAAATGGCCGCGGGAGAGGAGCTCCCGGCCAACCTTGCTCCAAATGGCTGCAAGAGAGGAGCTCCCAGCCTTTACGTTGTTGGGAGGCAGCGACGGGAAGAATAGGGCACAGCGGCCCTTTGCCCTAGGCGGCGACGAGAGAGAGAGAGAGAGAGGAGGAGGATCGGCCTCCTTTTTCCATGGGCGACGATGAGAGAGAGAGATCGGGGGTCGGGCTCTGCTCTAGGTCGACGGGGAAGGAGAAGCGGCTGCTCCAGGCGGCGACATGGAGGAGAGCTGGGGCTCCGGGCGGCGGATCGGCCACGGCGTGCCCTAGACGCGCGCGAACAGGAAGGGGGGTCTCGGCTCCTCTTGCGGCTGGGAAGGAAGGGCCCCCTTTTGAGTTTATTTTTTTAGGTTTTATAAAAAACCCTAGCCAAACATGGCTATCCGCAGCCCTCTTTTCTAAACACACACCAAACTCCGCTACTCGCACCCCCATTCCTTGCTTATTTAAGAATATGGATCCTAACCGCACCCCGGTCAATGCTAGTCAATCACGGGACACCACGGGTCCCCGCTATTTGGGGAGGGTCCTACCCGACGGGTACGGGGTTGTACAGGTGTAACCACAAGTGCGAAGCAGGAAGGAGGGGAGAACCGATACCATGTCCATATCCAGGCCTCGGGCAAACTCGGTCTCCCCATGAGAGGATGACGACGCAGCCTCCTTCACCAACTCGGGGCGGGGCTTCTTCCGAGGTGATCGCACCGCGGACCGGGTAGGAGAAGACGGAGGGCCATGGACCAGAGCTTTAAGCTCCGTCACGTCAGACGAACCCTTCCCAGCAAAGTCTTTGAAACGAGCCCTGAAGTCTCGAGGTGGATCCATCTCGGTCGAAGGGGGAGTAGGGGAAGCTCTCAGAAATGGTGCTCTTCTTACCCCCTCTTCGAGGGGTTTTATATATAGCCATCAGGTAGAGCCCTCCAAAGATTCCCTCCGGGTCCCACCTACTCGTTCAATAGGTGGGTTGGACTTTCTTTCCGAGCTTGAGTCAAGCTCGCAAAGAGCGGGGATTGTGTACAACCCTCATATTTCTCAAATCAGTGTGACCCGACCCGGGCGAAACCGGTCAAGGCAAAAAGAGGCCGTGGGAGAGACGGAGGAAGCACCTGCTGCCCCGACCCCCTTTTGGATGAGTGGGAGAATTCCTCCCACTCACCGGCCCTTTGCTGAGCGAGTGGGAGTAGCTCTCCCACTCATCCTGGGCGAGTGGGAGGGATCTTCCCACTCGCCGAGCGAGTGGGAGAGGCCTCCCACTCGCCGAACGAGTGGGAGAGGCCTCCCACTCGCCGCCCCCTTTGGGCGAGTGGGAGGGATCCTCCCACTCGCCCGGTGTAGGTAGGGAGGTCAGTGCGACCTCCCGTGAGGGGGGGAGTGGACACCGCGAGTCCCACTCGCCCCCCCCCCCCCCCCCCCCCCCCCCCCCCCCCCCTCATGCGTGATCGATGGCGGTCATGGTTGGACTGCGGATAGCAGGATTTTCGCTATCCGCAGTCCATTTTTGGGAAAGTCTATAAATAGACCCCCATGGGCCCCTTGGGAAGGGTTGGTCTCTACCCCCCCCCCCCCCCCCCCCCCCCCCGCCCCTTGCGTGTGTCTTGTGAGCAAGCACCCCTCCTCCCTTGTCATCCTTCAGCTGACAGTGAGGTGGTTCTTAGTGCCCTCCAAGGTGCCCAGGCTCAGCATTGGCTTGGGAGGGGAAGCGCTCTAAGATCTTCCGGGTATGTGGTGGGACCTCCGCGTTGCAGCTTAAGGGGTCCATTTGTGGATTCAAGTGTTCATCAAGTCCAAGTCTTTCAGTTCCTAGTGACCGGTCAAGGGTCTAGGCTTAGGTCAAGTAAGGGTTAGTCGCAACCCCCTTTCGAACGCTGAGACCGGGAAACTGGTTTCAACAAGTGTATTTGGCAACATTTATGTATTTGGCAATATTTTAATAAATTCATTTATTTCCTATTAAATTAAATAAAAATAATTCAATTTTTTTTATTAATAGTTAAAAGAAGGTGGGAGATAGCTCAAACCCTTCAATACAATCAATATATAAATCAATACACGAAAAAACATGAAAAAACGGGCTCATCCTTCCTTCCTTCTTCGAAGCCTCCTTTAAGGTGTCCAAAATAGAACCCAAGACCTCGGGATTGTTAGAATTGAAGTGAGCTAGCGCCAGTGCTAGCGCTAGCGCCGACGTTAGCTCCTTCTCGCCACCCCTTGTTTTGCCTATAAATAGAGGGGTACCCCCCCCTAAAGAGTATCGATTCTGAAAGTGGCGAGTATCCTCAACTTTGAGCGAGTTAGAGATACCAGAGCGCTACTTGGCGAGCATCGAACTTGGAGTAAGTTCGGCAGAAGAGTTACCTACTCGCAAGATAGCGCCGACGATATGGATAGCGCCTGCGTTAGCGAGAAGAGAAGAAAGGAGCGAGTACCTACTTCGGAGATAGCGCCGGACGCTAGTGGCTAGCGCACGCGGTAGCGAGAAGTGGAGGAAGCGAAGCGCGACGAGCATGCGAGTAGCTTGGAGTGCGAGCAGCGAGCTTGCGAGTTGGAGAGCTAACGCCCGGTGCTAGCGTTACCGCCGGCGGTAGTGAGGAGCGAGTATCACCTGCGTGGTGTGCTCCGGAGAAGAAGCGGACCTTGTCCGTGACCAAGTTCTTACCTACTATTGGCTGTTGTGATTCAAGTTGGATGCAACTTGTATTCAGCCTTGTTCATTTGTAACTAGCTGCCTGAGTTATTATTGTGAAAGCTTGTGTTCATCTATTTGTGTCCTTATTCTCCCGTTGGTTGACGTGTTCTTCCGACTACAAAATATTTCACATGGTATCAGAGGGATAGTGAGAACAAGGACGAAGCAACCAAGATGGACAGCGGAGGAGGGTATGCTAGGGGACTTGGAATTGAGCTGCTCACCCAGACCAACTACAAGAAGTGGAAGTCTTGCTTGGAGAGCTACCTGCTTGGAGAGGACCTATGGGAGGTCGTTGGAGGAGAAGAGCAGGCAGAAGTCTTTCCAATCGAAGACAATGGTCAAGCTGTGAGAGCTTGGAGGAAGACCAACGCCAAGGCAGAGTTCACCTTGAAGATAGCCATATCACCTGACTTGTTCGACCACATCATTGGTTGCAAGTCAGCGTCGGAGATCTGGATAGACCTCGATGGGTTATTCAACAAGAAGAATGTAGCGCGGCTACAATTCCTGGAGAATGAGTTGGCGAAGTCGACTCAAGGCGAGATGGCGATATCCACCTTCTTCCTGAAGGTGAAGAACCTATGTGGGGAGATCTCGGTCTTGGATCCTGAAGAGCCAATCTCAGAGGCGAAGTTGAAGCGGCACATAATCCGAGGCTTGAGGAAGGAGTATGTCCTCTTCGTTACTTCCGTGCAAGGATGGGCTACTCAGCCCTCCCTTCTGGAGCTAGAGAACCTGCTATCGTCACAGGAGAGCTTGGCGAAGCAGATGACGAGAGTATCCATCTCAGGAGGAGATGGCGAGGCCTTGTTCTCAGGAAAGAAGAGATCCTGGGACAAGAGAAAGAAGAACTCTGGAGATGGACCTTCAACGTCCTCTCAGGGAGATGTGGGGAAGAGGTGGAGGTCACCAGGGCGGTGGGAGGGGGGACAATTATTTCCTGGCAGAGATGACGACAACGTCAGTCGATGTCTTAGCCTCCATCAACCTCGAGAACGACTGGATAGTGGATTCCGGTTGCAGACATCATCTCACTAGAGATATGTCCAAGTTCGACTCCTTGGAAGCGTATGAAGGAACGAATGTTATCATCACTGCGGATGATACGGTACATCCCGTGGAGCGAGAAGGGAAGGTGTTCCTTGGGAGTAGAGAGAAGCCAGTGACACTGAAGAGTGTGTATCACGTGTCTGGCATGAAGAAGAACCTCTTCTCGGTTGCTAACGCAGTGGACGCTGAATACCACGTGCTGTTTGGACCGAAGGAGGTGAAGTTCCTGAAGAACCTATCATCTGTCGATGCTGACGTCACGCTCACCGGGAGAAGGGTGAAGGATTTGTATGTTCTGTCTGCAAATGCCCACGTGGACAAGCTGAAGACAAATGACAGCGCTGTGATCTGGCATGAGAGGCTGGGTCATGTGGGGATGGACAAGCTGAAGATGATGACGGCAAAGGGCCTAGTGAGTGGCCTGCCTCATCTCTCTTCCTACGGCGATGGTCATGTATGCGACGGATGCCAATATGAAAAGTCACATCGACTTCCATTTGACAAGTCGGAGACTAGGTGTAAGGCACCTCTTGAGTGCGCACATGCTGACGTTATGGGGCCGTGCGCCACCCTTACTTATGGAGGCAATAAGTATGCGCTGGTTATGGTGGATGATTACACCCGCTATACGTGGGTATACTTTCTGAGAGAGAAGTCAGAAGTATTCAACAAGTTCCTAGAGTGGAAGGAGCTTGTGGAGGGGAGGCTGAACCGCAGAGTGAAGAAGCTAAGAAGCGACAATGGAGGGGAGTTTACCTCCAATGAGTTTGCTTCTTTCTGCAGGAGGTTCGACATTCGGCAGGAGCTCTCCTGCGCTCACACCCCTCAGCATAATGGGGTGGCAGAGAGGAAGATCCGTCATCTGGTGGAGACTACCAGGAGTTGGCTACATGCCAAGAGCATTCCCAAGGCCTTATGGGCGGAGGAAATGGCGTGTGTTACTCATGTGATCAGCAGACTACCTCTGAGTCCTAACAGGATGGTGTCTACACACCAGCTCATGTTCGAGGAGAAGCCCAATGTGGGTCACATGAAGGTGTTCAGTTCTACCTGCTTCGTGCACGTCCCGGATGCTTAGAGAACCAAGTTGGAGCCGAAAGCAAGGAAGTGTATCTTCATCTGCTACGATGAGCGGAAGAAGGGGTGGAAGTGCATAGATCCGCAGACCCACAAGTTCGTCGTCTTGCGCGATGTAGTGTTTGACGAACTGGTTTCATACCAGGAAGTCTCTTTAGTGGAGCTGCCGGAGAGTGGAGAATCTAGCAGGGAAGAAGAGTGGGTCACTGAGGACCCTACTGTGGAGTTGGAGCTATCTCCTAGTGCTCCATCGCTATCTGGCTCAGGAGGAGCATCTGGCTCAGGAGGAGCTTCTGGCTCGGGAGGAGCTTCTGGCTCAGGGGGAGCTACGAACTCAAGAAGTAGGGAGAGCACCGCTTCAGGAGGAGTTCAGAGAGGAGTTCAGAGAGGAGCTCAAGCAGAGGAGTCTACCGGAGTGGTAGATAGTGGCCAAGCCTTGAGGAGGTCGAAGAGGACGATCGTCCCGCCTGCTCGCTATAAGGAGGGGAACTTCATGAGTTTGGTTTCCTGCTTCTTCGCAGGACTACTCGATGAGAGGGAACCTGCCTGCTTTGAGGATGCAGCTGACATCAAGGAGTGGGACGCGGCCATGATCGAGGAGATGGAGGCCCTAGAGAAGAATGAGACATGGGACCTGGTTCCCATGGTGGAGGGCATCAAACCTGTCACATGTAAATGGGTGTACAAGGTTAAGAAGAGAGCAGATGGAGAAGTGGAGCGGTACAAGGCAAGGCTTGTCGCTCGGGGCTTCTCGCAAACCTACGAAGAGGACTACGAGGAGACATTTAGTCCTGCCACAAAGATGATGTCGGTGAGGATGATCATCGCTCTGGTGGCGTGCCGAGGTTGGAAGTTGTGGCAGCTTAATGTGAAGAACGCATTCCTATACGGAGAGATAGACAAGGACATATTCATGGTACAACCACCTGGATACGTGTCCAAGTCTCAGCCACGTCATGTCTGCAAGCTGAAGAAGACCCTCTACGGGTTGAAACAGGCGCCGAGAGCCTGGTATGGAAAGATTGCGGAGTACTTGCAGTTTTATGACTACGATGCCACAGACTCAGACTCCAGCATGTTCGTGAAGAAGAGTGGAGGTCTTCACGTGCTGGTGCTGCTATACGTCGATGACATGATCGTGACAGGGAACAACTCTGAGGAGGTCGCGACGCTGAGACAGCAGCTTTCCATACGTTTCGAGATGAAGGATCTTGGTGAGCTGCACCATTTCCTTGGCCTCCAAGTTGAGAAGAGAAGAGGCGGGCTGTATGTTTCCCAGAGGGCGTATGCCGAGAGGATCGTCGAAAGATTCGGCATGAAGGAGGGGAAGAGCAGTTCCATTCCACTGGAGGCTGGGCTGAAGCTTCGGAAGGAAGAAGGGAGGATTCTTCCTGATCCGAAGATCTTTCGGGCACTGATGGGGAGTCGTATCTACTTGACTATCACGAGGCCGGACATCGTCTTTGCTGTCGGCCGAGTTAGTCGGTATATGCAGGAGCCGCGGAAGCCTCATCTGGAGGCAGCTAAGGGGATACTGAAGTACGTGAAGGGAACCCTTGAGATGAGGTTGTCCTATTAAGAGAAGTCCGACTTCAAGCTGCATGGGTACACGATTGCAGATTACGGAGGTGACGCTGATGATCGCAAGTCGACATCAGGTTACGTGTTCTTGTGTGGAGCAGCTGCTATCTCGTGGTGTAGCAAGAAGCAGGACTCTATTTCCCTTTCTACCACGGAGGCCGAGTACAAGGCGTCGTCCTTAGCAGCTCAGGAGTGTGTCTGGCTAAGGAGACTAGTGGAGGATGTGGACGAGGAGGTCAGCGAACCTACTGTGCTACGCGGGGACAATGAGAGTGCATTGAAACTGGTAACCAATCTAGTATGTCATGCAAAGACCAAGCACATTGAGATCGAGCATCACTTCATCAGAGAGAAGGTGCTGGGTGGCTCGATCGCTGTGGAGCATGTGCGGAGTGAAGACAACCTTGCAGATATATTCACGAAGCCCATATCTGCGGGGCCGTTCCGGAGGCTTCGCTCGTTGCTTGGAGTTGTTCCCGGAGCTCACTTCAACGGGAGTGTTAGAATTGAAGTGAGCTAGCGCCAGCGCTAGCGCTAGCGCCGGCATTAGCTCCTTCTCGCCACCCCCCTTGTTTTGCCTATAAATAGAGGGGTACCCCACCTAAAGAGTATCGATTCTGAAAGTGGCGAGTATCCTCAACTTTGAGCGAGTTAGAGATACCAGAGCGCTACTTGGCGAGCATCGAACTTGGAGTAAGTTCGGCAGAAGAGTTACCTACTCGCAAGATAGCGCCGGCGATAGTGGATAGCGCCTGCATTAGCGAGAAGAGAAGGAAGGAGCGAGTACCTACTTCGAAGATAGCGCCCGACGCTAGTGGCTAGCGCACGCAGTAGCGAGAAGTGGAGGAAGCGAAGCGCGGCGAGCGTGCGAGTAGCTTGGAGTGCGAGCAGCGAGCTTGCGAATTGGAGAGCTAACGCCCGGCGCTAGCGTTACCGCCGGCGGTAGCGAGGAGCGAGTATCACCTGCGCGTGTGCTCCGGAGAAGAAGCAGACCTTGTCCGTGACCAAGTTCTTACCTACTATTGGCTGTTGTGATTCAAGTTGGATGCAACTTGTATTCAGCCTTGTTTATTTGTAACTAGCTGCCAGAGTTATTATTGTGAAAGCTTGTGTTCATCTATTGGTGTCCTTATTCTCCCGTTGGTTGACGTGTTCTTCCGACTACAAAATATTTCACAGGGATACTCTTCTCCGAGGTACTCGTACATAACAACCCCCAAATGACCTATCTGCTGCTCTTCATGGCACAGTATCATGACAATGCAATTCGTGATATGATGAGATCGGTTGCTGGGTTGCCTTAATTACTTTCACGCTTTTGTTGTTCAACCTCCCCCATTTGATTGTCCCGCAAATTTGAGGAAGGTAGGGCTTCACTCTATGCCCAAGAGCATTCACCACCGCACCAAAGCTTTGAATTTCCCTGTACGCAATACAGAAAAGGATAAGAACGCATACATTATTCATAAAACTCGGTTGGAAGTCAGCATCAAAGATTTAAATTAAACCTGAAATGCGGAAATTCAAAGCTTCTGGCAAGTATGTTCCATCTTGATTGGGCCTGGTCCAAAGCTTCTTCTCCGTCATTGTACAAATAAGTTCATCTTCTGCACTCATTGTTGCTTCTGTATGTCCTAAAAGTGAAATAAGTAAATTAAATAAATCTAAAATGAATATCCACCACTTTAATTTCAGCTCAGCATGAAGAATAAAATGGATTAGAAAAAATTAGTTACTCTTAGACAATCGTTATCTCTTTTAAAAAACCAAATCCTCACGGGATAAAATAAATTTCGAAAGGGACTAAAGACAACATATAGAATATTTAGATTATTATGATCCTTGGTATGCATCCCAAATATATGTAATACAAAATAAGCAACATGAAAATTACGTCCATTATAGTGGATAATGAATCAACTATGCTATGATAAAATAGATCCTCTCACACTAATAGATTAAGCAGAACGACTTACTAATCACATTCATTAACCTCAATATATTCTTCTGCTGGGAAAAGGAATCAATTTACAATTAAATTATGAAATATCAAATCCATTAAATGTTTAATGGAGACAAAACATAGAGGAAATCCTAAGCTCATTCATAGTGTAGATAATTTTATCAGCAGGTTGGCGAGATAATTTTGTTTATGAACATGTCTTTGGGCCATATAATCGAACACCTTATGAGAATTAACAACAATAAATTTTGAAAATTAATAATTTGTGGGTTTTACGATCCGAACCTCTTGGGAATGATATTGTGGTTTCGGAGAGGATTTATTTCAATCAGAAACTTTGGAGAGCCTGGAATCAGAAGAAGCAGAGGAAACAGAAGAACTTCTTCTCAAGCTGGGCGATGGAGTTCTCTTCGAATTAATGGCGGATGGAGAGATTTTGGTTGCATCTCAGAAGGACAACATCTTTAAATTGAAAAAGTAAGAATTATTACTGACACAAAAAACCAACCAATTTGTGGAAATTTTACAGTACCTCGACCTAGAAGATTGCATCTTGAACACCGCCCAGATTATAACTTCCCTGAAATCACGAAACCTTATGAATACCTGTAGAAAACATGAGGCATAATGAAAAGTGAGGCGTTACCAAGATCAACGTTTTCAAGTTTTGATGGCTTCTGCCAGTTTAGAAAGATGGAGGAGAAGCTTACGTGATGCACTCGGCGGCGATGGCAGTAACGGAAAAGGGGTTCATCTCTCGAGTAGGCTTCAAAGAGCGCTCCGAGGGCCGGCCGAGTGAGAAGAGAAGCCGCAGATCTTGTATGAGGAGACGCTGGATGGAGAGCAGAGCCCGACGACGACTGTGGATTTTGCGGGGCTTTGAGAAATGTCGAGGTAGGGTTTTGAGTGAGCGGGTGAGCGAAATGAAAACTCGGGAGGCCCTCGAACATTTTGAAAGCGCGGCGTGCAGATCCTTGTTTGATCCGATGGCTATTACTTTGAATGGACGGTTGATATTAGAAATTAATAGTCTTTTTAGGGCGTTTAAACGAGTAAGTGTCGTCACATTCAATATTTTCAACGGTGCTTTTCTAAATAAACGCCGCCAAAACTATTACATGCCGCAAAATCTAAAATTTACGGCGGCCGCAAAAAACGACGCCGTAAATCAGTTTTGTTGTAGTGGAGGTATGGGGTCGGTGAGAGTAATCTTACAGTTAAGTGTTGAAACCGACAACCGATCTCCTTGAGTTCAGACCCACTTGGGGGTGTAGCCGGCGCCTACTTCTGTCTCACCAAACTCTCCTGACGGTGGACGAGGAAACTAGAACAGACCTAAGGCTGTAGCGAGGAGGTCCCGCCACACACCCGGAAGATCTTAGAGAGCTTCCCCTCCCAAACCAAAGCTCAGCCGGGCACCTTGGAGGGCACTAGCAGCCAACCAAAACCTGCCTGGAGGAGATGATTCTCACAAAAATCGGTCCTCCTCCAAGGTGCCCTTAAGGGTCTATTTATAGATTCTCCAGACTGGTCTGCAAATAACATGAATCCGCCTTTTGGTTTTATTAACCGCACCCCCGATTGGTCTGCTAACAGCCAAACTCCGCTGTTCTGAAGGGCTATTGGCAGCCCACCAGGGGTATCTAGGTCATTTCCACCTAGGCCCTTGGGGGCGAGTGGTCTGTGAGAGCACCACTCGCCAGACTCCCCTCTCGCTCCGTTTGGCCGGGCGAGTCCCCGCACACGAGATGCTCAACCTGCTCACGCTCGTCGGGCGCTCCTGAGCCCTGGGCGGGTGGTCCGCGAAGGTGTCACTCGCAAACCTTCTCGCCTATTGCTACTCTTCATTCGCCTACACCCCTTACCGCCACGCGGGTGCTTTGGGGGAGGAACCACATTCGACCTGTGGTCCGCCCCTTCCCTTGACTTGGGCGAATGGTCCGCGGGGTACGACTCTTGTCCCCTGGTCCCTCCTTTCGGGTCTGGAGGCCCACTCGGCGAATATGGGGTTGTACACAATCCCCGCTCTTTGCGAGCGGGTCATCCGCTCGGAAAGAACAGTCCAACCCAGTATTCGATGAGTGTCTGCTGACCTGGACAGAATCTTCCTGTGGGTCCCACTTCTACCTTATATATATCTCGGGCCCGAGCCATTTCTCCAAAAGCCTTCTTCCCTGCTGCAGTGTTTCCTCCCGCGCTCCAACTTTTTGCTATTTCGAAGGGTTCCCATGGAACCATCATCTAAATCGGTCTCGCCGTCAAAGGTAGACTCGCTTGCGACGGCCCCAGGAAAGGATCCCCCCAAGGCTGCCCGGTTCGCTCCCTGGCTCTCCTCGAGAAGTGACCCCAGCGCTCCCTTTCGCTCCAGGAGGGCCCTGGCCGTCCGTCGGGGTCGGGTGGAGGGAGATTCCGCTTTGAAGTTTCCCCATCCGGCCGTCCCCTCTCCCACCGACCTCCGAATGCAGGTACTTTCATTTCACGTTGCCTCTTCGCTATTCCTCGAGATGACATTTCCTGATGGCGTGGGACCACTCGCAGGAGGCGCTGGATACCGAGGAGAGCCGTGGTGCCGCCATGCTGAAAACTGTGCCACCTCCGCCCGCCGATATGAGAACCTCGCCGGCCCTCAATCTCTCTTCTTCAATCCCTCCTGGCGGGACCCGACTTCAAACAGGTAGCGTCTCGCGTACTGTGAACGCTCTTACTGTTCCTTGGTTCTAATTGTTGCTTTCCGCAGCCCTCGTCTCGGGCACCGCGGGATTGACCCTTACCCCTCTCCGCTCTCCCTTTCGCCCGGGAACCCCTACTTCTGCGAACGGGCGCGGGGGCTCACCGGCGATGGACCACGGTCGCGCTCCTCCTGCCTCTGATCAGGCTGCCATTCCCGCCATCAATCCGGAACCCTTCCGACCAGGGAAAGGTAAGTCTCTTCATCCCACGGCCAGCATCTTTGAGGTGAATCCCTCGACGTCTCGCCCCCTAGGCATCACGAGCCCGTACCAGGTAGGTAACCTTCTTGGCCACGCCCCGATTTTATCCCCCATTTTTTGAAGCAAAAGATCTTCGTTCTCGCAGGTCACCGGAAGGCCTCCCCCATGGGGTTCTACGACGGCGGAGAAGGAATGGTCTCGCCACCCCCTTCACCCGGAGAGCTTGAGGATTTTCTGGGCGACCCCACCGATGTTCATACCATGAAGGAGCGAATGAAGGAAGTGCTGGGGAAGCTCATCTTTATGCAGCGGGAATTCGCTGGTCAGCTGGACGGTCAGCGGATGGAGACCGCTCGCGAGCTCAAAGTCCTCCGACGGGATTACGCTCGCCTTCTCGCTGAGGTGGAACGCTTGGGTGCTGAGGGAGGGGAGCTTTCTCCCGGGAGGCATGCTGCGCGGGCGAGGGACCAACTATACCTTACCAACCAGGAGATTACCGCAATGACCGCGTACTACAACCCGAGGGTGCCTTCGGTCGTTGATACTCGAGGTCGGGGTCGATGGCATTGGCTAGAGCATTAGCCTGCCGATCCCCTCCCCTTCCTGCTTTTCCTCTCGACACCTTCGGGAAACTCTGCAAGACTTTGGTTCTGTAATAATTTTCTGAGTTCTGCGGATGATAGCTTTATTCTTGATCTCGCATTTTACTTATATTTCTTTCGTTTCCGATGTGGGTTAACGCCTTGCCTTGCTTTCCGCCCAACTAAGCTAACTTCCAACCATGCGGTATTCTGAGGAAAGATCATTCGCCGAGCCCTTGAAAACGTTTGGGCGAAAACAGGCCGGCTCAGATTCCGAGGCGTCGGGGTAGTGCCGTCACCATCGGCTCACCCGCCGCCCGAGGAAATGATTACTTTTTCGTGCTTTTCTATAGATAGGCTCTCACCAACTTTATTTATTACGCCTTAACCCGCCTCCATCTTCCTCATCCGCCGACTGCTTTCGCACCTCTCACCCTCGCGCGAGCTCCTCCATTCAACCTTTGTGAGATGGGCGGTGAACCGGATGGAAGGGGCAAATGCGCCAGCGCTTTCGCAGACCACGATTTCGACCCCTGCGACCTCACCGAGGAGGCTCTCTTGACCACTATCGCGAACTACATCCCGGGGGAATTCACCGCGACCCGTCCGAAACCCGGTGATCGCATCAATTCCTTCTCTCCCGGGACCCTCGCCATCCCGCTAGAGCACTTCGAGGTGGGGTTCCGCCTCCCTATTTGGCCGGAAGTCCGCCAGACGCTCCTGTACTTCGGAGTTGTTCCCGCCCAGCTCAACCCGAACTCCATCGCCATGCTGGCGGGGTTCGCTTGCTATCTCCGGGAAGAAGGGATCGAGTTCAGCCTCCCCGTCTTCTGCAAACTCTTCACCTTCCGCGCGAAGCACGGAACCTCCTTCTTCTCGGGCCAAAATCCTCTGAAGGTGGACGGTCTCGCCAATAAGAACCATGACTGGCTTCGCCGGTTCGTGTTCGTTAGCGGGAACTTCGGGAATGTCCTCTGCGCGCCAGTGCAGGAGAAGGAGTCGACCTTTCGGCCCCCATCGCTGGGTGGTCATGAGTCTAAGCTCCACCAGTTTATCCTAGAGCAGGGCATGGACGTCATCCACCTCCGGAGGAATGTGGATTCGCTCCCGCCCATTCCGCCGGGCGAAGGTAGGCTGGGGCAGTCTTCGCACGACTTTACTCTCCCTCCTTCTCGCTTTAATTACCGAGCGCTCTTATCTGATTACAGGTGTTCGTGACTTCCCGCTGAACCCTCCGCGCCCTGCCGGAGTGGCTCTGGGGCATTCGCTGTCCTCCACGCGTGTTGCCGCCGATGCCTGTCGAGAGGACTTGGCTCCTTCCAAGGCCAGTGGCCATAAGCGAAAGTCGGACTCGGCCGCGCTCCCCTCCTCCTCGAAGAAGGGGAAGGTCCCCCCATCGTCGAAGGACAAGGCCACCCCGGCCTCAAAAGGGAAGGAAACCCCGGGCGAAATTCCGGGGGCGAACGTTCCGACGAGGACCTCTGTTCCTCCAGCGGGAACATCTTCAGGGCCCCTGCCGAGAGATCACCGTAATTTTTCCAACGACGAAAAACTCGTGGATCCAGTGGGAGCTCCCCTTGTTAAGTGGGACCGGAACAACAACCGGGTATCCCTCTCGACCCTTCATCCATCGTGGATCGAGACCGATGTCGCCAGCGGCGAGGCCTTTGTTTTAGCCTACGCCCTATACGGCCGTGACGACGCCGAGGTGTTCGACGCCGAGAACACCCAGGTGCTAGCCCACGAGACAGCGCGGGCTCTCCTTCGAGCGCTTGAACTCACACACATGTCCTCTCGTCGGAAGGGTTCCGGATTGATGGCCGGAATGGCAGCCTGATCAGAGGCAGGAGGAGCGCGACCGTGGTCCATCGCCGGTGAGCCCCCGTGCCCGTTCGCAGAAGTAGGGGTTCCCGGGCGAAAGGGAGAGCGGAGAGGGGTAAGGGTCAATCCCGCGGTGCCCGAGACGAGGGCTGCGGAAAGCAGCAATTAGAACCAAGGAACAGTAAGAGCGTTCACAGTACGCGAGACGCTACCTGTTTGAAGTCGGGTCCCTCCAGGAGGGATTGAAGAAGAAAGATTGAGGGCCGGCGAGGTTCTCATATCGGCGGGCGGAGGTGGCACAGTTTTCAGCATGGCGACACCACGGCTCTCCTCGGTATCCAGCGCCTCCTGCGAGTGGTCCCACGCCATCAGGAAATGTCATCTCGAGGAATAGCGAAGAGGCAACGTGAAATGAAAGTACCTGCATTCGGAGGTCGGGGGGAGAGGGGAAGGCCGGATGGGGAGACTTCGAAGCGGAATCTCCCTCCACCCGACCCCGACGGACGGCCAGGGCCCTCCTGGAGCGAAAGGGAGCGCTGGGTCCCTTCTCGAGGAGAGCCAGGGAGCGAACCGGGAAGCCTTGGGGGGATCCTTTCCCGGGGCCGTCGCAAGCGAGTCTACCTTTGACGGCGAGACCGGTTTAGATGATGGTTCCATGGGAACCCTTCGAAATAGCAAAAAGTTGGAGCGCGGGAGGAAACACTGTAGCAGGGAAGAAGGCTTTTGGAGAAATGGCTCGGGCCCGAGATATATATAAGGTAGAAGTGGGACCCACAAGAAGATTCTGTCCAGGTCAGCAGACACTCATCGAATACTGGGTTGGACTGTTCTTTTCGAGCGGATGACCCGCTCACAAAGAGCGGGGATTGTGTACAACCCCATATTCGCCGAGTGGGCCCCCAGACCCGAAAGGAGGGACCAGGGGACAAGAGTCGTACCCCGCGGACCATTCGCCCAAGTCAAGGGAAGGGGCAGACCACAGGGCGAATGTGGTCCCTCCCCCAAAGCACCCGCGTGTCGGTAAGGGGTGTAGGCGAATGAAGAGTACCAATAGGCAAGAAGGTTTGCGAGTGACACCTTCGCGGACCACCCGCCCAGGGCTGAGGAGCGCCCGACGAGCGTGAGCGGGTTGAGCATCTCGTGTGCGGGCACTCGCCCGGCCAAACAGAGCGAGAGGGGAGTCTGGCGAGTGGTGCTCTCACAGACCACTCGCCCCCATGGGCCGTTAGGTGGAAATGACCTAGATACCCCTGGTGGGCTGCCAATAGCCCTTCAGAACAGCGGAGTTTGGCTGTTAGCAGACCAATCAGGGGTGCGGTTAATAAAATCAAAAGGCGGATTCATGTTATTTGCAGACCAGTCTGGAGAATCTATAAATAGACCCTTAAGGGCACCTTGGAGGAGGACCGATTTTTGTGAGAATCCTCTCCTCCAGGCAGGTTTTGGTTGGCTGCTAGTGCCCTCCAAGGTGCCCGGCTGAGCTTTGGTTTGGGAGGGGAAGCTCTCTAAGATCTTCCGGGTGTGTGGCGGGACCTCCTCGCTACAGCCTTGGGTCTGTTCTAGTTTTCTCGTCCACCGTCAGGAGAGTTTGGTGAGAGAGAAGTAGGCGTCGGCTACACCCCCCAGTGGGTCCGAATTCAAGGAGATCGGTTGTCGGTTTCAACATTAAGAGTGTTGGGGTCTGTTGTTCATTGGGCGGTTGCTGAAGTGAGGTCGTCGGGGTCGCTGAAAGCTTGTGCGGATGTTGGAGGAGGCAAGCTTTGGAGGCTTGCTCGGTTGGAGTGGTGAGAGGGGCAAGGTCGGGCGCGCAGCAGCGGCGTGAGGGTGTAGTGGAGCGTATCCGTCGTGGAGAGGGTTTCTTGGGGAGTATTTGCTAGGGTTTTGAAAGTAGCGGGTTTTTTATTTGTTTTGGCGATGCACGGGGTGATAGCTTGAAGCATGAAAATGGTAGCGTTTATTTATCTACAGTTACGGTTATAAATGCTACCATAAATATCTTTTGGTAGCGTTTACTTAACCGCTACAAATTAAGTGTTACCATATGCATGATATGGTGTAGTGGAAGCGGAAGAGAGGTCAGACAATTCTTTTTCAGATCAAGCAAGGGAATAATGAAACTCTTGATCACTTCGTTGACATATTCCAAAAGGAAATACTTGAAATTGTTGATACTAGTCAAGACTTGTATCGAATCGCCTTAATACATGGGTTACAGGAAGGTCTTTTCAAATTTGAAGTCAGCCAAAATGAACCCAAAACTTATGGACATCTTATCAACATAGCAAATCAATTTATCGAAGCAGAGATAGTAAATTCTAATTTCGTTTCTTCTCTGAATCGAAGGACCCAACAATGACAAAGGAATTCTTACCACCGACATCCGTCTTCGTCACAAGATATTCCGCGAGATAAAGTCTTCAGATCTTACTCCTTTCCTCAAAATATATCTACTCAACTTTCGCAGCAAGATGCATCACTTGAATTTCTGGAAGCTTGTCCTATTCAGTTTTACAATCGAAGAACACTTGAACTCAAAAATTATCCAAAAGAATATACTCAACTTAGTATTCCCATGGAAGAGGTTCTTCTAATTATTCAAGACATGCCAGAGTTTAGAATCCATCGCCCCATGAGATCAAAGGCTAAGAATCACCATGGTGACCACTTCTGCAAATATCACGTAGACATTGGTCATGATACAGAATATTGTCACACTCTTCGAAAGCTGGTAGATAAACTATGGAAAGCAGGAAAATTACAAGACTACCTTGCTCGATAATCTGATGATGACCTTTCCTCCAATAGAGACTGTATAACCCGTAATTCATCGAGACTGTGACAGATGGTGAAAGTGATCATGACCAGTGGATCAACTAGTTGGAGACAGTTGAGACCAAGGGAGAACGGTCGGAAGGAGGGAGGTGGACCATGGGTCCACTCCTCAACTTGGACGAGTGGACCCGTGGTCCACTCGCCCGAGTTGGGGGGCGTAGGGGGGGCGAGTGGGCCAATGTTCCACTCACCCTACTCGCCTCAGCAGGGGGGCGAGTGGACCTATGGTCCACTCGCCCGGCTAACTGAGTGGACCGTGAGGTCCACTCACCCAGTTCAGGTGGAGAACCTCGGTCCACTCACCCAGCCCTCAGCAAGGGGGGAGCGGATGTCTTATCTCCCACTCGCCCCCCTTCCTGTCTCGGTCATTTAGGTTTGGGGTTGAGCTGCGGCTAACAGAATTTGCCTATCCGCAACCCAATTTCAAGAAGTCTATAAATAGACCCCCATGGGCACCTTGAGAAGGGTCACCTCTTCTTCTCCTCTCCCTCGTGTGTGACTTGTGAGCAAGCACTCCATCCCTCTGTCAGTTAGGGTTGATAGTGAGGTCTTCTTAGTGCTATCTAGGGTGCCCAGGCTCGGCATTGGCTTGGGAGGGGAAGCTCTCTATGATCTTCTGGGTTTATGGTGGGACCTCCTCGCTGCAGCTCAAGGGGTCTGTTCAGGTCCTTAGGTCTTCGTAGGTGCAAGGTCCTTCGACTCTTAGCGATCGATCACGTGTTCTAGCTCAGGTGAAGTAAGGGTTAACTATATACCCATTGCGAACGTCGAAGCCGGTTCTCTGGTTTCAACATTCTGGTGCGGTGAGCATGGAAGCAGCTAGTTCGAAAAAATATGAGCAAGTTCCATGACTGGAAGCGATGAGCTGGGGAACTCGCCCCTACTAGCGTGTACATGAAGAAAGGTGACTTCGAAGAGTTCAGGAAGGCGATCTTGGAACTCCTGCGGGTCGCACTCCCCCCTCAGGGCGAGTGCTCGACACCACCAACACCTGTGCTCGCCTCGCCGTCTTTGATGGAGTCAGAGCAAGCACGTCAGCAAGGGAAGGGTCCAGCCTTGGAGGAAGGCTTGAGCCTCCAAGCGCGAGTGCTCTTCAACAGCTCGTCTGGGACCGACTGCCCCGGTGAGGAGGTAGGAAGAATGCTTCCGTCTCACCAGGGAGGGTGAGGTAGTCCCTTCTGCGAGCTTATTACCCTAGCTCCCATTCTAGACGGGTTCAGTGAACCTGCCATGTTTTACTACGCTGACAAGGATGACCCTCTCCAGCATCTCCAGTGGTTTGAAGACATGGTCTCGATTAGACAGATGACGGGCGCCTCCAAGTGAAGGCTCTTCGCTATCAATTTCAAAGGAGAGGCAAGAGACTGGTTCCGCCAGCTCCCATCAGGTACCATCTACAACTTCAAGGACCTGTGCCGGAGCTTCTTGCTGAGGTTCTCCACCTCGAAGAAGAGGAGGAAGGGGGCGGAGGCCCTGTTCTTGATTCGACAAAAGCAGGGGGAGACGTTGGGGGGCTACGCGGATCGGTTTCAGGAACAAGTCCTCCACCTCCAGGTTGACCAGATAAGCAGGAGGGACCAGGAGAAAGAGAAGGAATAAGAAGGCGGAGAAAGTGGAGAAGGCGATGGAAGAGATGGTCGAGATGCATGTGGCCGAGTAGGCGCGAGAAGGCGCGTTGTAATAGATATGTAGCCTACCTGTGATGGAAGAGATGACCGAGATGCATGTGGTCGAGTAGACGCGAGAAGGCGCGTTGTAATAGATATGTAATCTACCTATGATGGAAGAGATGTCCGAGATGCATGTGACCGAATAGGTACGAGAAGACATGTTGTAATAGATATGTAACCTACCTATGATGGAAGAGATGATCGAGATGCATGTGACCGAGAAGGCCCGAGAAGGCGCGTTGTAATAGATATGTAACCTACATATGATGGATGAAAAGGGTTTAAAGTCAGCACCTTAGGTAAGACCCCGACTAGAGACCGCTAACCGGGATTGGTGATGTCGGCAACTGGGAACTAGGCTCATCGGGTCGGCTCGTCGCGGTCAAGGCTTCGAGAGGGGAAACTGGTCTGGGGATGTGTTGCGTTCCTCCGCCTCCAGGTGGGCTAAGTCCCTAGGAAGTGTTGAAGTTCTACACCCTCAGTTGGTCTGGGGATGTGTTGAGTTCCTCTGCCTCCAGGTGGGCTAAGCCCCTAGGAAATGTTGAAGTTCTCCACCCTCAGTTGTTCCGGGGATGTGTTGAGTTCCTCCACCTCCAGGTGGGCTAAGCCCCCAGGAAGTGTTGAAGTTCTCCACCCTCAGTTGGTCTGGGGATGTGGTGAGTTCCTCCGCCTCTGGGTGGGCTAAGATCCTAGGAAGTGTTGAAGTTCTCCACCCTCAGTTGTTCCGGGGATGTGTTGAGTTCCTCCGCCTCCAGGTGGGCTAAGCCCCTAGGAAGTGTTGAAGTTCTCCACCCTCAGTTGGTTTGGGGATGTGTTGAGTTCCTCCACCTCCAGGTGGGTTAAGCCCCTATGAAGTGTTGAAGTTCTCCACCTCCAGTTGGTCTGGGGAAGTGTTGAGTTCCTCTGCCTCCAGGTGGGCTAAGCCCCTCAGAAGTGTTGAAGTTCTCCACCCTCAGTTGTTTCAGGGAAGTGTTGAGTTCCTCTGCCTCCATGTGGGCTAAGCCCCTCAAAAGTGTTGAAGTTCTCCACCCTCAGTTGGTCTGGGGAGGTGTTGAGTTCCTCTGCCTCCAGGTGGGCTAAGCCCCAAGGAAGTGTTGAAGTTCTCCACCCTCAGTTGTTTTGGGGAAGTGTTGAGTTCCTCCGCCTCCAGGTGGGCTAAGCCCCTAGGAAGTGTTGAAGTTCTCCACCCTTAGTTGGTCTGGGGATGTGTTGAGTTCCTCCGCCTCCAGGTGGGCTAAGCCCCTAGGAAGTGTTGAAGTTCTCCACCCTCAGTTGTTTCGGGGAAGTGTTGAGTTCCTCCGCCTCCAGGTGGGCTAAGCCCCTAGGAAGTGTTGAAGTTCTCCACCCTCAGTTGTTCCGGGGAAGTGTTGAGTTCCTCCGCCTCTAGGTGGGCCAAGCCCCTAGGAAGTGTTGAAGTTCTCCACCATCAGTTGTTCCAGGGAAGTGTTGAATTCCTCCGCCTCCAGGTGGGCTAAGCCCCTAAGAAGTGTTGAAGTTCTCCACCCTCAGTTGTTCCAGGAAACTGTTGAGTCCCTTCGCTTATAGGTGAGCTAAGCCCCTAGGAAGTGTTGAAGTTCTTCACCCTCAGTTGTTCTGGGGAAGTGTTGAGTCTCCTCCATCTCTGGTTGAGTTCGACTCGACTAGAGATGTTGAGTTCCCTCCATCTCAGGATGAGTTCGGCTCGACTAGAGATATTGAGTTCCCTTCATCTCAGGTTGAGTTCGGCTCGACTAGAGATGTTGAGTTCCCTCCATCTCAGGTTGAGTTTGGTTCGACTAGAGATGTTGAGTTCCCTCCATCTCAGGTTGAGTTCGGCTCGACTAGAGATGTTGAGTTCCCTCCATCTCAGGTTGAGTTCGGCTCGAATAGAGATTTTGAGTTCCCTCCATCTCAGGTTGAGTTTGGCTTGACTAGAGATGTTGAGTTCCCTCCATCTCAAGTTGAGTTCGGCTCGACTAAAGATGTTGAGTTTCCACCATCTCAGGTTGAGTTCGGCTCGACTAGAGATGTTGAGTTCCCTCCATCTCAGGTTGAGTTCGGCTCGACTAGAGATGTTGAGTTCCCTCCATCTCAGGTTGAGTTCGGCTCGACTAGAGATGTTGAGTTCCCTCCATCTCAGGTTGAGTTCGGCTCGACTAGAGATGTTGAGTTCCCTCCATCTCAGGTTGAGTTCGGCTCGACTAGAGATGTTGAGTTCCCTCCATCTCAGGTTGAGTTCGGCTCGACTAGAGATGTTGAGTTCCCTCCATCTCAGGTTGAGTTCGGCTCGACTAGAGATGTTGAGTTCCCTCCATCTCAGGTTGAGTTCGGCTCGACTAGAGATGTTGAGTTCCCTCCATCTCAGGTTGAGTTCAGCTCGACTAGAGATGTTGAGTTCCCTCCATCTCAGGTTCAGTTCGGTTCGACTAGAGATGTTGAGTTCCCTCCATCTCAGGTTGAGTTCGGCTCGAGTAGAGATGTTGAGTTCCCTCCATCTCATGTTGAGTTCGACTCGACTAGAAATGTTGAGTTCCCTCCACCTCAGATTGAGTTTCACTCGACTAGAGGTGTTGAGTCTTCCTCCCCCTCAAGTTGAGCTCGGCTTGACTAAGGGTGTTGAGCTTTCTTCACCTCCTGCTGAGCTCGGTTCACAGGAGGGTTGTTAAGTGGAGAAAGGTTCGCCTTCCATCTCCAATTGAGCTCGGCTCGACTAGAGATGTTGAGTTTTCCTCCACCTCGGGTCGAGTTCAGCTCGACTAGAGGTGTTGAGCTTTCTCCACCTCCTGTTGAACTCGGTTCACGTGAGGGTTGTTAAGTGAAGAAAGGTTTGTCTTCCACCTTAGGTTGAGTTCAGCTCGATAGAGTTGTTGAGTTTTCCGCCACCCCGGGTCGAGTTCATCTCGACTAGAGGTGTTGAGCTTTCTCCACCTCCAGTTGGGCTTGGTCCACGGGAGGGTTGTTAAGTGGAGAAAGGTTTGTCGTTCTTGAGCTTAGTTCCGATTGAACCGTCTTTTACGAGTTCAAATGCCTCATTCCCAATGCTCGTCTCTCCGAACCACGGGTGATCCATTATTTTTTCTGGGCTCGTATCGAGCCCAAAAAATGCGGGGATTGTGTATAACCCGTAATTCGTCGAGACCATGACGGATGGTGAAAGTGACCGTGACCAGTGGATCAACTAGTTGGAGACAGTTGAAACCAAGGGAGAACGGTCGGAAGGAGGGAGGTGGACCACGTGTCCACTCCTCAACTTGGACGAGTGGACCCATGGTCCACTCGCCCAAGTAGGGGGGCGAGTGGACCAATGGTCCACTCGCCCCACTCGCCCCATTAGATAAGCAAGCACTTACGAGTTCTCTTCAGGTACTCGCGTAATATGACTCTTTTTTACCTGCTTTGACTACACTTTTGCAGAGGTAAGCAGGTGCTCGTGAGTTTTTCTTCAGATACTCATGTATTATATTTCACATACCTGTTCTTCATCTCTTTTGCAGAGATAAACATGTGCTCGCGAGTTTTCCTTCAGATACTTGCGTATTATATTTCATACACCTGTTCTTCATCTCTTTTGCAGAGATAATCAGGTTCTCGTGAGTTTTTCTTCAGGTACTCGCGTATTATATTTCATATACATGTTCATCATCTCTTTTGCAGAGACAAGCAGGTGCTCGCAAGTTTTCTTCGGGTACTCGCATAATATGACTCTTTTTTTCCTGCTTTGACTACTCTTTTGCAGATATAAGCAAGTGCTCGCTAGTTTTCCTTCAGGTACTCGTATATTATATTTCATATATTTGTTCATCTCCTTTGCATAGATAAGCAGGTGCTCGCGAGTTCTCTTCAGGTACTCACACTCTCTTTACACATGTTCTGTCATGACAGAGAAGGTGAATCTCGATTCTAGTGGGTAAGTTCTATTTTTTCGAAGTTTTTTCAAAACATGAAAAAAAATGCGGGGATCATGTTTACCCAGAAATCGGCGATCCATCCAAGGCGACCAAAGTAACATGGGCGGTCTCAGTAACCCATGCAGCCTCAGAACGTCCTGGGCGGTCTCAGCATCCTGGGTGATCTCAGCAACCCGGGCGGTCTCAACACATCCCAGGGGGTCTCAGCGTCCCGGGCAGCCTCAACGTCTCGGGTGGCCTCAACGTCTCGGGTGGCCTCAACGTCCCGGGCGTCCTTAACGTCCTGGGCGGCCTCAGCGTCCTGGGCGGCCTCAGCGTCCCGGTCGGCCTCAGCGTCCCGGGCGGCCTCAGCGTCCCAGGCGGCCTCAGCATCCTGGGCGGCCTCAGCCTCCCGGGCTGCCTCAGCATCCCGGGCGGGCTCAGGGTCCCGGGTGGGCTTAACTTCCCGGACGGTCTTAGCAAGCCCGGGGGGTCTCGACAGCCAGGGCGGTCTCAGCGGTCCAGACGATCTCAACAACTAGCGACCGACGGTCACTATTTTCAGAGACCGCCCAAATCGCCTATCTCATCTTCAGCAAAACCTCCAAGGCACAAGCGGTCAGCGTCCAGCTAGACTGCGTGACCACGCAGTCGCATGTACCCTGGGCATCCCGTTATTCTTGGACCTACCCGTTTGGGCAGGCCCCGCGTCTATAAATAAAGGGGCAAGGGTAGTCTCTGCGTCCCGGGCAGTCTTAGCATGCATCCCGGGCAAGGGGCTCAGGGTCCCGGGAGGCCTCAGCGTCCCGGGCAGTCTCAGCATCCCGGGCGATCTCGGCGGTCTCAGCAAGCCCCGGGCGGTCTCGGCAGAAAATGGACGGAGGAGGATTCCAGCCCCCAACTTGTGACTTGAGCGATCTCATGTTTTCAGACCACGACAACCTCGATCTCGCCTCCGCTAGGCGGTCTCGCCTCTGCGGGGCGATCTCACCCCTGTCAGGCGGTCTCAACCCTGCCTGGAGGTCTCCTTCAGCCCCTGTCGATCCCAGCGACCTCCTTCTTGATCGCCATCCCTTTTCTTCAGGCCTTGCACTATTTTTTTCATGTATCTTAATGTAATCTCAGTTGTAATACATGTTTTATATCAATAGTATTGCCCGTCGCAAGAGAGGCATTCGCAGCGGGGGTAGATCTGGTCTCGCCGCTTGCTTGCGGCCATCTCTTTTCCCCCTCTCTCACTCCTTCACTCATGACTCAAAGTAACCGGATACTCAACAGTTACCCCTCTCTTCCTTCAGCGTGAGCAAGTGTGGACTTGGTACATTTTTGGTATCAATAGAGCTCTCGCCCAAACAAGAGATCTAGTGCCTCCTCTATTTATTTTGGCTGTCTGAGCCGCGTGGATTCAAAAAATGAAAACACTTGCTATTTGCTCCTCCTGCATAGAGTTTAGGAGGAATGAGAAGCCCTCCTTATCCGACTGGAGCGACGCCGCCTGTGCCGGCAAAAAATTGAACAAAAATCTGAATTTCTTTTTCATTCGCATGCATCAGCCTCAAACTAAATTGCACCTCAACCTCACTTTGATACCACTTGTTGTGCGAAACGATGTGAAAAACAAAATTACACAACCACAAACAAAAGAGCACGATGCAGTTTACATGGTTCGGCGAGGAACGCCAATGTCCACGAGGAGGGGCTATTCACTATCATATGCGAGGGAGAAAAAGAAGAGGCCAATACAATTACAATTCCACACAAAATAAGAACCCTAACCCCTTCTAGTTATAGGGGAAATCAGGGCAACCCAAAAAAGACAAAAATGCCCCCCCCCCCTAAACCAACACTTTTTGCATCTTGTGTTTGTGAGGAAAACTATGAGTTTGGGGAAGGAGAGAAGTTATCCGGTGAGTGTAGCATTATTAAATTTATATTTAGTGAGAAAATAATTTACTGGGTAATTAACAATAGGCATATTGTCTCATAGGGGTACGAAAAAACCTTGTACACGACAAATTGTATATCTTTAACTACTAAATGCAAGAAGTTGTCTTTGGTGCAACATCCAAAATTGCCCAAATATAACCTCATTCTTTTACTCCAATGACTTCACGTATATGATAAAAAAATAGAAATTTATAAAATATAAGAGCTATTTGTGTAATAACACTATATCCCAATAATAAAAAAAATAAAAAAAAATCAAAAAATCAAAAAGTTTTTACTAGACCTCCTAAACCTACTATGATAGGTTATCATTACCTACTAAAATTTCCTTTAAAAGGATTTTTGGTTAAAATAAATATATATTTTTTGATTTTTTTTATAAAATAGTAATTAAATTTTTTTTGCGGTCATTTTGAGTACTCATATGTATATGTTCTGGGCCCAGCCGGCTGAGACGAAGCCTATCCGCACCCCAGCCTACCAGTCCAACCGACGAAGCCTATCCGCACCCAGCCTGACCATTTGTCGAACGCAGGTGGGCCGCCGTTCGTCGAACGGCGGGACGCGTTCGTCAAACGGCGATCGTTGAACGCAGGAGTGCCGCCGTTCGTCGAACGGCGCCACGCGTTCGTCGAACGCAGAAGTGTCATCGTTCGACGAACGGCGGCACTCCTACGTTCGACGAACAGCGGCACTCCTGCGTTCGACGAACGGCGGCCCCCCCTGCGATCGACGAGGGAGAAGTCCCAGCGGTTGGGTCTCAGCGTTCGTCGAACGCAGGAGTGCTGCCTTTCGTCGAACGGCGGCACGCGTTCGTCGAACGCAGGAGTGCCGACGTTCGACGAACGACGGCAATCCTGCGTTCGAAGAACAGCGACACTCTTGCGTTCGACGAACGGAGGCCCCCCTGGGATCGACGAGGGAGAAGTCAGCGTTCGTCGAACGAAGGAGTCCCTCCGTTCGTCGAACGCAGGGGTCCCGCCGTTCGACGAATGGCGGCACGCGTTCATCGAACGCATGCATATATATCTATACTACTATATAAGAAAATAGGCTTATCGGTGTAATGCCCTGCCAATCAATACCCACCGTCCGATCTAACAATGAAATTTCTCTATTTAAACCCAGCCGTCCGATCTGATTTCATCACAACATCTCAGCCGTTCGATCAACCTGGAACGTTGATTCAATCTGGACCGTCCATTTTTTCCCTAGGTCTCCTAAACCTACCTTGATAGGGTGTCTTAAACCTATAAATTTTATAGGACCCCTACCTTACAAAGTGAAATTACTATCTTACCCCCACTATTTTGAAAAAAAAAACAGGTTGCGGGCGGGGCAGGCCTGTGGGCCCCGCTTATTACAGTTATAGGGTCTTGAGCGGGGTTTAAACTGTTTTTTAATTTAAAAATTACAAATTTTTTAAAGAATGCGGCCGCCCGGGATCGATGTGGCGACCTCCCATACAGGAATGTAAACCTTTACCACTCTGCCTACAAAGGAGATGTGAAGATCCCAGAACTATTTTATACATATAATAATAAATTGATATACATATTATGCCCCATGGGTTATGTTTTGTGCAAATTTTTTATATAGCATTAATTTTTTTTTCTTTCTAATATTTATATATATATATATATAACGGTTCAACCCCGGTTAAACCGGTTGGACCGATTCGACCTTGAACCTCTCCCTCTGCCGGTTCGATGCCCGGTCCGATTTTCAAAATCTTGATATTATTTTTTTTAAAAACATTTAAAAAAAACTTACTTTTTTTAAAAAAACACATTTAGAAATCACATTACCCGTGAATTCATTTTCTTTAAAATGAATTTAAATTTATTAATTAAATTAATCATTATTAATTATGAGTCGGGCACCCCGAGCCCGTCGGGCGCCCCGATGCCCGTCGTGGGGGCGGGCGAAGCCCGCCAGCCCCGACGCTCCTCGGCTTCGCCCGTGCTCGCTGCTCCACGATGGCCTTCGGCCGCCGAGGAGCGGCGGCCGAAGGCCGCCGTGTAGCAGCGAGCATGGGCGAAGCCCGTGCGGAGCTGCTAGTGAATATATAAGGTTGATGTTAACCGCACTGCAGTTTCCGCTACCCGCACTGCAGTTTTAATTAATTTTAGGTCTTTTAAATTCCCTAACCGCACTTGCTTCTCGCACTACACCTCTCGCGATTCCGCCGTGATATTTCTCGCGACCCCGCCCCAGCCCCGCCTCGCTTCTTCCAGAGCTCCGGCGGCCATGAACCACCGACAAAACCAGCGATCGATCACGGCTACAGGAGTGGCCCGACTGTCTTTTCAGAGGAATCACGGTGAACCAGTCGCATCTCCCCAAAAACTGCAAGGCTTTCTCTCCTCCCATCTCCACACTCTTTGCTCCTCTCTCTCCTCTTACCATACCATCCTTATCCATGAATCAGAATCTAGTTTCTCGTACCACCATTACCCCTCTTACTCTCATGCATGACCAAACTCGGCTCCATCATATCCTCCTACTCCTCAAGATTCATGGCCACCAATAACAAAGAGATCGTCGCTATCACCTTTTCCCTAGAAGAAGGCCAAGTGTTTCTCGACATATTCCAAGGTGTCAAGTTCCGGTGGCGTCTCCTTCTCGGGAAATATCACAAGACCGTTACAGCCTCCTGAGTCAAGCACATAACGCCAGGGGCGGACCGACGTGTAGACATACCCGGGCACGTGACAGGGTTAAAAATTTTGCGCACAGTGGTCCGCCCATGTTATCGGCTTATCACGATTCATGGTCTGCCCTAATTCATTTGCGGTTTGTTGCAGAACTCCCTTCTTCTGCGACTGGCGTGCCGCGCGGATGACTCAACTGGCATCTCCCTTCTTCTTCGATGGGCAACTAGACTGTCATATCCCTTCTTCTGCGAGTCTGCGACAGGTGACGAAACATCTACTCTGTCTTCAAGCGATTCACTAATCGCTAATAACCATTCGGTCGTTCGGCGCCTTTGCAGGTAATGCTCCAAGGCTAAGTGGCATTTTGCTATTCTATTTTGCTTGAGTTTTAGATGGCTTGAGTTTAGGGCTTGAGTAATCGAGATAGCCATGGCTTGACTTTAGGGCTTGAGTAATCGAGATATCCATGGCTTGAGTTTAGGGCTTGAGTTTTTATTATTTTGGTTATGTTATGTACCATAAATTTGCTAAGTTATGTATGTTAAATTTTATGATTTAGGATTTTAGATGGCTTGAGTTTTAATTGGTTTGTCCTCTCTAATAATTTAATAGAACACTCATTTTTCAAGTTTTAATTTGTTATGGAGAAATTTTTTGCAAAGGTTGTTCAACCCAGTCAGAAAACACAAATAGTGGAAGAATCACCTTCATCCTCATGTAGTAAGAGACAATGGCTTAATTGTGTTGATGAACTGCTTTCCGATTCTGGGTTAAGACATTCAATTTCTAGTTTTGATGTCAATGATCAAGATAAAATTAGAAAGTATTACCTACAAAAAGGCCATTGTCAACCGCAATTAGAGAATTCCCCCCAAACTGAATTAGGAACAAAAGCTCGGCGATTCAACACAAAATGGTTTCTCGAATTTAAGAGTTGGTTGGAGTATAGTCAAAATAAAGACGCTACTTTTTGTCTTTATTGTTATGTCTTTTCACAAGTGAGTTGTGATCCAACATTTGTTACTCGTAGCTTTAGATATTGGAAAGATAAGACTATACTTGAAAAGCATATTGACAAGCATGATAGCGGTCATAATGCTTCAAAAAAATTATGGGAACATTTGATGAATAAAAAATAGAGCATTCAAATAGTTTTTACTAAACAAGAAGAAACTCAAGCTGTTGAATATCATGCACGATTAAACGCCTCCACCAGGGGCGGATCTAGGTAGAGGCATACCCGGGCACGTGCCCGGGTTCAATTTTTCGGGAAAAAAATAATATATAAAGTATGTTAGGTCCATTATTAATGTTTGTCCTTTAATTTTTACATGTGTAGACATCAAATTGACTGCATAAACTCCCCCAATATGGGGTGTGATTCGCGACTCGCGATATTAAGCGTGTGTGACCTAATTAGTTTATTTCCTGACCCGCCACGGCGCCTCCTACAGACGTGGTGTCGAAATTCCTTGATTTCCTTTTTCGCGAGCAACAAGAGTGCCCTACCTGCGCGATTTCCTTTCCCCTCTTAGCGATCTTCTTTTCTCCCGCCGAGTTCCGACTTTGTTCTCCAATGGGAAGGGGCGTGCTAGCGACCCAGTGCTAAGATTTTTTTCGCTACTAAGTTGCAGCAAGCCAGTAAATGAATAACGCCCTTACGCCCCTATTTGCATTCTTTATCTCCTTTAATTTTTCGTTCATGCTTAAGGGTAAGGCTGATGACTCTCAAATATAGGTCCCGGGACCTAATTTATATGATCATTGTACAAACATTTATTCATTTAATTTTGATTTTTTTAATGAAAAAATATCTTTTTAATTAACTTTTAATTAGTACCCGGGTTACACAAAAATCCTAGTTCTGCCACTGATCGAGTGTGCTCGTTTTCTGTTGCGTCAAGGATTGACTTTTCGTGGCCATGATGATTCCGATGAGTCGACAAACAAAGGATTTTTTTTGGAATTTTTGGCGTCAAATAACAATGATATCAAAGCAGTGGTTCTGAAAAATGCTCAAAGTAACTGTCAGTTAACGGCTCTAAAAATACAAAAAGAAATTGTTTTCGCAATTGCAAGTGCTACAACATGTGCAATAATTCAAGACATTGGACAAGATTGTTTTACAATCTTAGTTGATGAATCTCGTAATATCTCAAATAAAGAATAAATGTCTATTGTTCCGAGATATGTGGACAAAAGAGGTAAGATTATTAAATAATTACTTGGTTTTGCCCATGTTTCTGATACTACAGCTTTATCACTCAAGCTTGCTATTGATAAACTATTTGTAAATATATTTTAAGTCTCTCAAGACAACGAGAACAAGGTTATGATAGAGCAAACAACATGCGAGGTGAATTTAATGGTTTAAAATCCTTGATTATGAAGGATAATAGTTCAACTTTTTATATTCATTGTTTTGCTTGATACGCCCGTGAAAGGTGTATATAAATACGCAAGTGCACGTGCCGTACAAGTAATAAAATGATGAGAAAGTGATCGTTCTCACGAGGAAGTGCTTAACTTAGCGCTCACAAATATTAATTCTACCTTTTCTCTAAATTCAAGCAAGTAATAATGATTGATAGAAAAACTTAAATAGTGCAAAAGAAAACAACTACAATTCTAGTTACGGTTACTTAAATTACTTTTACTTCACTTGGAAAGATAGTCCCGCATGTGATTTTCCCTTGTTATGATGACAACGAACAAAAGTGATAATTTATGAAGTATTGATGATTCTCTTGCAACGATTCTAAAATGGATAACTTTATCTCTCGATCTCCATTATCCGTTTATTCCAAAATCCTCTAGTCGTCTCCAACTTAGATGAGATTAAAATAACATGAAGCGCTAGAATCACGGTTGCTAATTCAAGAGGAGATCTCTCTCTCTCTTGGAATTATATTAAGATTTATGATACACTTTCAACGCTCCTCTCTCGAATCTCGCGATGAAGTATAAATACGGAAGTTTGGTTAAAAACTACACGACTCCTCTCTCGAATATCGCTGTGCAAAACAAACGTTCATCTAGCCCGACTCATCTCTCGAATTTCTGCCAAGCACTTTAAAGATGAAACTTAAACCAAAATTCCAAGAATAGATCATAAATTTAATAAAGATTAACATCAACACATTCACAAATTATAAATGAAAATCAAGTCATCATCATAACTACGGTACTCCACACATGCAAGACCTAGGAATTTAGTTCATGAAGGAAGAGAGAAACCATAAATCAAAGTAGATCTTACAAGACATGATCCAGGAAATTAAAACGATGTAGAAGAGTTTTTCCCTTTCTCCCAGCCCTAGCCGAAAACCCTCAAGAGGAAGAAGAAGACCTCCAAAGTTCTCTCACCTCTATTCCGCGTTCTCCCCCTAGAATAATCCCCCCTTAGTGCTTTAATTTCGTGCTCATAACTTCCTTTCCAAAACTGAAGGGATGCCTCCTTTGGAATTTCAAATAGGCGCCACTTTTAAAATTCAAAATCTGAATTTCGCCGCCACGTTGCAACCTGCTAATTTTAGGCGTTGCAACATATTTTCTGCATCAGCAATAAATGATCCATTGCTTCCCCAACTTGAATCCTTTGACCAATCTTTGATAGAAAACCATGGAAAATGACCGTAATTAGTCCAATATTGATTAATAAGATATTTAAACATATTTACTATAATTGGGGATTATTTTCCTCTTTTTAATGAAAATTAGAATAAAATAAGTAGGGAAATAACTTCCTTTTGGGAAGTTATCACACCCCCACACTAAGACATTTGCTAGTCCCTAGCAAATATAATCAATTCAAAGCTTGGATAAAGAATTAATGAAATTGTGCAAACTCAGATAATCACACATCCTTAACAACAAATTAACTAAGGCATATTAATGAAATCCGCTTTACTCAACTGATAAGCCAATAAATCAACACGAATTCAATCATTCACAAATCCATTAGTTCGAATGAAAGGTAAAGCTCAAATAAAGTCATAAGTGTTGTGTGTGCTTTTCCTTAAAATTAGTTACTCTTAAACATCTTTTAACAATGGATCTCCGCAACATAGGGAAGGATAAGAATAGCTAAATTATTGATTGAGCCTACACAAAGATCAGTAGCTCAAATGAGAGTAGAATCGACTTGGTTACGCGTTCAGGGATGATGTTGATAGCAGAAAGACATTCCCTTAGTTTGTAATCTTAATAATTCACCAAATCATGGGGTTTATTGACATTTTCACTTTTTTTTTTATATTCATAGTAAGGATCATTCCAAGTATAAGTGTACATACCCAGGCCACATAATCACTATGATGCATTTTTTTTATAATTTATAATTTGCTAGCATTTTTTTTATAATTTATAATTTATAATGTGCTTCACCAATGCTCTGGATGCTGAATGAAGGAAGCATGGGTATGTGCACATAAATCAAAATGAATTCTTGGGTCTGCCCTCTCTAATGTCTTTGGCTTTGATTTGAGGGCATGATTCCGCAGCAAACGCAACTGTATAGGGGGCCACTATTTCAGTGGTACTCTGTGAGCAGCCACTTTGTGCATTTATTGTCAAAGGTTAGGTCTTTCTCCTCTGAGAGAAGCCACTTTGTGCATAGTGCCAAAGGTTAGGTCTGTTTCCAATCTTCCACCGCCCATACCCCCAATGATTGGGGACTATATGGGTTCTGTTGTTGTTGTTGTTGTTGTTGTTGTATAATTTGCTAGCATAGTAGGGATCATTCCAGGTATGTATACATATACTTAGGCCCATATCACTATGAATCTCAATCATTTTTTTTTAATTAAATACCCATAAAATGGCTAATATACTAAGACGTAACTAATAAGAATATTGGGAAGGTAAGCGTGGAATAATACGTCTCAACATGAAAAGAGTTCAAGTACAAAGATTGTAGTGGAGGGTCAAAATGGTTTAACTACATAAACCCAAGCTTCAGCCAACATCGCTAACTCAGTTCTTACTCACCCATTCCCATAATATTTTAGAAAGCCATATCAAAAGCTAGGTTTTGAAGTAAAATCTTTCAAGGAAAATTGTGCTTAAATCAGACTTAAGAGCGCTTTACTAAAAAAAAAATCTCACTAATTTCAAATTCTGTGACTGAAATCGTTTGGTTAACCGGCCATACCACTCGATTATCATTGGATAACAAGAATGTCCTATAGGTTAAATTGCAAAAACAAAGACGGAGTTATTGAGTTCGCATATATAAATAAATAAGTCCTTATCCAAGCAGTAGGGGTTGCACTCTAACCACCCCCACACTTAAACATTGCTAGTCCCTAGCAATGAACTCAGTGAAAATATAAAAGAGGAAATAATTGACAATTTTACGATGAAAGAAATAGGAATAATGTAAAACAAATACTTCCCTCATATTTTTCTGCATGTTGCATAGCCACCTTCCCAAGAATTCATAATCCATGAGTGCTTCAGTCGAATCATAGCCCAGTAGTTCAGAGGATCTGCAAATAACATCACAAAACCAAACAAAAGCATAACCCTAATAAAGTAGCTTTTAATTTAAAGATTCTAACGTTAGCAATGGATATTGGATGGAGCCATATCTTAGCAAAACATTTCAAGTAACTAAAGTAATGGAATGCAAGGTAATGGGCTATAAAATTAAAATATGCAAACATCACAGCACTAACTCCACATAAATATTATCCAAAACTAAGAAGGCAAAAGAAGGCATAATATTGTCCAAAAAGCATTCACAAATGAAGCAAAATATCCAAAAATATGAAACTGGACAGCTCCCGGCTACTCGCTTTCATCTTCGTCCATCTCTTCCTCATCCTCATCGGGTTCGTCGTCCTCGTCCTCGTCATCAGCATCATCACTGTCATCTTCATCATAGGCAGTATCCAACCTTTCCCGACCTTTAGTCATCAGATATCCTCTCTTGTCAAAATTATTGCAGTAAGGATAACTTGGTATCGGCATCGGGAGTTTCGCCTTGTACATGAGCTGAGCAAGTACATTACACACGTAGTCCTGTCGGGCATCAAAATAACAATGCTCAAGGCGTTGGTACGTCTTCATGTACTCTGTATCCTGCAAACATAGCATGCTAGCCTGAGCTGGGTTTCCTTCATTTAGAGTAATTGTCTCTGGAGATCCGGGAGGTGGCCTTGTGTATTGCCCTCGGAGAACTGATTGCATTCTTTCATTTGTCTTCTTTGGGGACTCCTCCGCAACCTTGATATTCTTCTCTATCACCGTCACCGTGATATGATGACCTACCTGTGTAACTGCGTCTCCTCTCCTAATCTCCACACCAGCATTCTTGCATAGCTCAGTAATCAAAGTGGGGAACCAAAGGTGTTTTGCTTTTTCTTCTCCTACTTTCTTCCGGATGCTACTATGTATCAAATGGCCAACATTAAATTTAATGCCCTTTAGGATACCATAGATGAGGGCAATATGCTCGAAAGATACAACATTTGCGTGCCTTGTTGGCACGATACCTGCATTAATAAATAGTAGCCACACTTTTGCCTCTCGAGATAAACACTGAGACCTCAATGCCTTTTTTGATTTTAAAACCCAATCCGGCTTCGTACCACCACAAACTACTGCAGCAATGTCTTCCAATGGGGCCGTGATCGCTAATGCATCATAAGGAGTAATCTCATTGTCTTCCAACTCGAACATTTCATTTATTGCCTTTGGGGAATAGTTGATCATGCGGCCACGAACTAAAACGTTGTCCCCTTCAGAGAACCTAGCATTAGCATAGAACTCGTAAACCCACTGATACACTGCCTCAATTCGCGGGTGGCATAACATCTCCCAACCTAACTGATGAATTAGGTCCTCATAGGCTATTCTCCAACCTCTGAACTCCATTTTGAAACCCCGTTCATGTATAAACGGTATTGATTGTAGGGCATCACAGAGCTTATGTGCCTCATCGTTTACAAACCGGACATCACCCTTGTGAGCACACTCTTTCCCCCTTCCTCGTTTCCCTTTTCCCTTTGACGACATTTCTTCACCCATAAGAGAAGAACGAAAAGAAACTCAAGCCCTAATGGATTCGCAAACACCATAGCCAAAATATAGCAAAATAGAAACGATACAAGAAACGGAAGGAGCACCATGCGTTACCTAATGTTTCGTGGTCGAGACGCTGGAATGAGAGGACAAGCGCAGCCTTCGCGGTCGCTGGAGAAAGTCGACGCCGATACGTTGTCGATCGTCGATCGTCGGGATGGCCGCTCGCGACGACGCCCTCCGCGTTCAGTGCTCGCTTCCGCCAAATCCCTCTGCTGTGCAGTGTTCGCGTGCCCTAAATGAAGTATCGGGGCTGGGGTTTGAAAAATAATGCAGCATTTGGTGGCCGGTTCAACTGGACCGGTACCCGTCGCTCATGTATAACTGAGACAATCGACCGGTTCAACTGAACCGGTAGCGCCTTTTCATTTCTTATGCCACCACCGAGCCTAGCAGGTTACAACACGAAAAATAGTTGCGTTGCAACGTGAAATCCAAAACTGCCAGAAATTATACTACCACCGAGGCTGGCATGTTGCAACGTGCAAAATTTTTGCGTTGCAACGCGGAATCCAAAACTGCCAGAATTTATACTACCACCGAGGCTGGCATGTTATAACGCGCAGAATTGTTGCGTTGCAACCTAAATTCTGGAATTTTTTTTTAAAATTATTTAATACCAAGATTACTTTGCAATCTCTTCCATCACCTATTTTCCTCCTATTGATAAAAACAAACATAAAACAAACAAAACAAACTAAGAACGATAGAAAAATAATAACCGAGATGGTGGGTTGCCTTCCACCTAGCGCCTCGTTTAAAACGTCCCGGTCGGACGCTTTCCCTATTTCATTTTCAATTGAAAGTTAACACCATCGCCTCGCGCTGGTCACTACCTTCATAATATTCCTTCAACCTCTGTCCATTTACTTTAAACTTGGATCTGTCTCTTTCATTACAAATCGTGATAACTCCAAACGGATGTACCTCCTCCACCCGAAAAGGTCCAGACCATCGTGACTTCAATTTTCCGGGGAATAATCTCAGTCGTGAGTTATACAAGAGGACGAGCTACCCTTTTTTGAACTCCTTTCTTCGCAACCTCAAATCATGCCATTTCTTCGTCCTTTCCTTGTACAACCTAGCATTTTCATACGCGTTAGATCTGATTTCTTCCAATTCGTTCAAATGAAAAAGTTTGTTCATGCCCGCTTCTTGGAGATCGAAATTCAACCTTTTTATTGCCCAATATGCTTTGTGCTCCAATTCGACGGGAAGATGGCATGATTTGCCATAGATCATTTTATATGGGGTTAGGCCTATCGATGTTTTAAATGCCGTCCTATATGCCCATAATTCCTCGTTTAGTTTTTGTGACCAATCCTTACGAGTTGCGCTTACCGTTTTTTCTAAGATTGATTTTATCTCTCTATTAGAAACTTCAGCCAAACCATTTGTTTGAGGATGGTACGCAAGGGCGACTTTGTGAGTGACTCCATATTTTCGAAGGAGCGATTTTAAATTGAGTATTACAAAAGTGTGCTCCACCGTCACTTATTATGGCTCTGGGTGTACCGAATCTAGAAAAAATATTAGCCTTAAGAAATTTTAGTACAACCTTAGCATCATTCTTCGGTGTGGCTATAGCTTCTATCCACTTCGAGACGTAATCCACAGCTAAAAGTATATAAAGATTTCCATTTGAGTTTACAAATGGACCCATGAAATCTATTCCCCACACATCGAAAATCTCCACCTCTAGAATATTAGTCATTGGCATGCTATCCCCACGATTGATGTTACCCGTTCTTTGACATCTATCACAACATTTTGCGAACCTATGAGCGTCCTTAAATAGTGTTGGCCAATAGAAACCATCCTCTAGGACTTTTATTGCTGATCTCTCCCCCATAAAGTGTCCACCATAAGGTGAAGCATGACATTTTGCTAGGATACCTTGTACTTCTTCCTCTGGGATGCATCTGCGGATCACTTGGTCAGCACAAATCTTAAACAGATACGGATCATCCCATATGTAAGATTTCACCTGGTGGAGAAACCTTTTTCTTCGCTGATAGTCCATGTCTGGGGGAAATACATTGCTCACTATGTAGTTCACAATGTCTGCATACCATGGCATACTCGCCTCAGATATTGCCAGCAACCTCTCATCAGGAAAATTCTCTCTAATCTCTATCTTTGCATCTTTCTCACACTCATACTCTAGACGTGATAGGTGGTCTGCTATCGGATTCTCCGCTCCCTTACGATCTTTAATCTCTAAGTCGAACTCTTGCAAGAGGAGAACCCACCTAATCAGTCTAGGTTTAGCGTCTTTTTTCTCCACTAAAAATCGAATTGATGCATGGTCCGTATAAACAATCACCTTAGAAGCTACCAAGTAGGATCGAAATTTGTCAAAAGCGAAAACGACTGCTAATAACTCCTTCTCGGTAGTTGTGTAGTTTACTTGTGCATCAATCAACGTCTTGCTAGCATAGTAGATTGTGTGAAAGACCTTGTCACGCACCTGTCCTAAAACTGTGCCCACAGCAAAGTTGCTAGCATCGCACATAATGGTGAATGGTAAAGACCAATCGGGTGAAATAATAATGGGTGAAGAAATCAGCCTTTGCTTCAAAGAATGAAAGGCGGCTAGACATTCCTCATTAAAGTTAAAATGTGAATCTTTTTCTAATAAATGACTTAGTGGTTTAGAGATTTTAGAAAAATCCTTAATGAAACGACGGTAGAAGCCGGCGTGTCCTAAAAAACTTCGCACTCCCTTAACATTAGTTGGTGGAGGCAATTTCTCTATAACCTCTGTCTTTGCACGATCTACTTCCAATCCCTTCTTTGACACCTTGTGTCCTAAAACAATTCGTTCTTTGACCATAAAGCTACCATGATTTGATTATACCCCGAGTAACCATCTAAGAAACAGAAATACTCATTTCCTGCTAACCTATCAAGAACCTGATCGAGAAATGAGAGTGGGAAATGATCTTTCCTAGTCGCCTTATTCAACTTTTGATAATCCATACAAATCCGCCATCCAGTTACCGCTCTAGTGGGGATCAACTCGTTGTTCTCATTCTTAACTACCGTAATGCCCCCCTTCTTTGGCACACATTGAACAGGACTTACCCACCGGCTGTCGGAGATAGGATAAATAATACCCGCATCCAACCATTTGATTATCTCCTTCTTGACCACTTCTTTCATTGGTGGGCTAAGTCTTCGTTGGTGTTCAACTGACTCTTTTGCTTCTTCTTCCAAAAGAATTTTGTGCATACAAATTGAGGGACTTATCCCTTTAATATCTGCAATGGTCCACCCCATTGCTCCTTTATACTCACGGAGAACCTCAAGCAATTTCTCTTCATTTTCCTTAACTAAAGATGCATCAATAATAACCGGTAGTGTGTTATCCTTACCTAGAAAAACATACTTTAAGTTTTCGGGTAGCGGTTTCAATTCAAGTGTAGGTGGCTCTAAGATAGAAGGCTTCATGACCTTAGACTCACTTGGTCTACTTATTAACTCAAACATGTTAGCATTTGGTATATGCTCATAGATACTTAAAGCTTCTACAGTTTCCGTTAAGTCTGGGTCCTCTTCTATTTCTTCATTTATTAACATACTCAGGATTTTACGCTCCCAATCATTCTCATCATACATCATACGTGTAGGTGCATTCACTTCCTCAATAGAAAAACACTCCTCCTTATCATCCGGAAATTTCATAGCCTTGAGGATGTTGAATGTCACATTCTCATCATTAACTCTCATCGTAAGCTCACCCTTCTGGACGTCAATGAGTGTTCGTCCGGTGGACAAGAATGGTCTACCAAGAATGATGGGGACATCCTTGTCCTCATCCATATCGAGTACCACAAAATCGGCGGGGAAAATGAATTTATCCACCTTAACCAACACGTCCTCTACAATTCCCTTTGGAAATGCTAGAGACCTATCGGCCAACTGTAGAGTCAGAGATGTAGGTGTGATCTCCCCTAAACCAAACTTTTTATAGATAGATAAAGGCATCAGATTAATGCTCGCCCCAAGGTCACATAGAGCTCTCCCAATAAAGTTTAAACCGATAGAACAAGGAATTGTGAAGCTACCGGGGTCCTTAAGCTTGGGTGGCAACTTCTTCTGCAATATAGCACTACACTCCTCAGTCAACGCCACTATCTCTTTATCAACAAATTTTCTTTTCTTTGCCAAGATATCCTTCATAAACTTGGCATAACTTGACATTTGCTCAAGAGCCTCAGCAAATGGGATATTTATAGTTAATTTTTTGAAAATCTTCAAAAACTTTTGGAATTGTGTGTCAAGTTTGGATTTAACAAGTCTAGCCGGAAATGGGGGTGGTGGATAGACTATTTCTTTCTTTTGATTTAGTTTCTCTTTTTGTTTATCTCCCACCTCATTTTTCTCAACCAACTCGTCCTTCTCTAATATGCTCGACTCACTTGGCTTCTTACTCGTCTCTTCTTCCCTAACTTTCTCAAGCAACCCCTCCCCACTTGGGATCTCTACACCACTCCTTAGTGCAATAGCCTTGCAATGATTATTATGATTATCTTTTGTTGGATTGGGTGTGGTATCAGAAGGTAGAGTTCCAATGGGCCTTTGACTTAATGAATTTGCAAGTTGACCCATAGTAGTTTCTAGTGATCTTAACGTTGATTATATTCCTACCATTTTTGAGTCATACTTTTGAAACATGCCTAAGATAAACTCATCAGTCACCTTCCTTTGGTTTACTTGTTGGGGTTGAGAGTTGTTATTGATAGGTAGTTGATTCATATTTTGATTAAAACCTTGTGGTTGACTCATCCCTTGATTATTCTTCCAGGAAAAATTTGGATGATTTCGCCACTCGGGGTGATAATGATTGGCAAATCCTGGCGGAATTTGTCTTGATTGCCCTCCCACATAATTTGCTTCTTCAGTTATTTGATTTAGTTTTTCAACTGTGAGCGGGGCACTAATTGTAGGGGTTGAGAGTGAATCTAATCTTTTGTTAATTAAATTGAACTGCGACGCCATCTGAGCGGCCAAAGAAGTGATTTGGTCCACCTGATGGACTCCCGCTGGATTACTATTAGTTTGTCTCTCATATGCTTGATAATTATTAGATGTTAAGTCTTCTAAAATAGCATACGCGTCTTCAGGATACTTTTTCATTAATGAGCCCCCAGCGGCTCCATCGACTAAAATCATGGTTGCAGTTTGCAGCCCATTGTAAAATGTGGACACTTGCTGGTGCTGGTGCAACCCATGATGAGGACATTTTCTCAACAGCTCTTTAAAACGTTCCCATGCGTCGTAAAGAGTTTCCCCGTTACCTTGTAAAAATGTTGTAATATCCCTTTTCAGTTTTGCAGTCTTAGAGGGTGGAAAATATTTGTTCAGGAACCTATCGACTAGTTCATCCCATGTGGTGATACACTCATGTGGTAACGAGTCCAACCAATCCTTAGTTCTGCCCTCTAAGGAGAACGGAAATGCTCTCAACAGGATTGCATCTTCCGATGCTCCATTGAACTTAAACATATCGCAAATTCCTAAGAAGGTTCGTAAGTGGGAATTTGCATCTTCATGACCTAGACCCCCAAACTTATTGTTTTGCACTTGTTGCATAATTAGTGGGTCCATTTTAAAATCGTTAGCAGCAATTGCTGGTCGAGCAATGCTGAAGTGCAAACCTCCCCTTAGAGGTGTGTTATAATCGTGACAAGTCATACGTGGTGGTGCTGGCGGTTGAGCATTTTGATCAACCTGACCATCATTATTATTAGCATTATTTGGCTCAGGATCATTCATCGCAGGATGAATAATGTTAACGGTCCTAAAGTCTCTCCTGTTTCGTCTACAGGTACGCTCAATTTCAGAATTCAACGGCAATAGTTCTACTTGCCTATATCTGGACATACACCGACTAGTATTCAAATAGACAAAAAAAATTAAAACAAATAGCACGAACAAATAAATGCTTGATCTCTAAGTACTAAGGTTTCACAAATATTGTGAGAAATAAAACACTAAATTAGCGCGCCTTCCCCGGCAACGGCGCCAAAAACTTGATACGCCCGTGAAAGGTGTATATAAATACGCAAGTGCACGTGCCGTACAAGTAATAAAATGATGAGAAAGTGATCGTTCCCACGAGGAAGTGCTTAACTTAGCGCTCACAAATATTAATTCTGTCTTTCTCTAAATTCAAGCAAGTAATAATGATTGATAGAAAAACTTAAATAGTGCAAAAGAAAACAACTACAATTCAAAAGAAAACAACTACAATTCTAGTTACGGTTACTTAAATTACTTTTACTTCACTTGGAAAGATAGTCCCGCATGTGATTTTCCCTTGTTATGATGACAACGAACAAAAGTGATAATTTATGAAGTATTGATGATTCTCTTGCAACGATTCTAAAATGGATAACTTTATCTCTCGATCTCCATTATCCGTTTATTCTAAAATCCTCTAGTCGTCTCCAACTTAGATGAGATTAAAATAACATGAAGCGCTAGAATCGCGGTTGCTAATTCAAGAGGAGATCTCTCTCTCTCTCTTGGAATTATATTAAGATTTATGATACACTTTCAACGCTCCTCTCTCGAATCTCGCGATGAAGTATAAATACGGAAGTTTGGTTAAAAACTACACGACTCCTTTCTCGAATATCGCCGTGCAAAACAAACGTTCATCTAGCCCGACTCATCTCTCGAATTTTTGCCAAGCACTTTAAAGATGAAACTTAAACCAAAATTCCAAGAATAGATTATAAATTTAATAAAGATTAACATCAACACATTCACAAATTATAAATGAAAATCAAGTCATCATCATAACTACGGTACTCCACACATGCAAGACCTAGGAATTTAGTTCATGAAGGAAGAGAGAAACCATAAATCAAAGTAGATCTTACAAGACATGATCCAGGAAATTAAAACGATGTAGAAGAGTTTTTCCCTTTCTCCCAGCCCTAGCCGAAAACCCTCAAGAGGAAGAAGAAGACCTCCAAAGTTCTCTCACCTCTATTCCGCGTTCTCCCCCTAGAATAATCCCCCCTTAGTGCTTTAATTTCGTGCTCATAACTTCCTTTTCAAAACTGAAGGGATGTCTCCTTTGGAATTTCAAATAGGCGCCACTTTTAAAATTCAAAATCTGAATTTCGCCGCCACGTTGCAACCTGCTAATTTTAGGCGTTGCAACCTATTTTCTGCATCAGCAATAAATGATTCATTGCTTCCCCAACTTGAATCCTTTGACCAATCTTTGATAGAAAACCATGGAAAATGACCGTAATTAGTCCAATATTGATTAATAAGATATTTAAACATATTTACTATAATTGGGAATTATTTTCCTCTTTTTAATGAAAATTAGAATAAAATAAGTAGGGAAATAACTTCCTTTTGGAAAGTTATCATTGCTCACCAACTACAGTTAATATTAGTGGTATTGACAGAGGGGCATCCTGAGATAACATAACTTTTTTCCTACATTACCAATGTATTAAATATTGTCGGGAGTTCTTGTAAAAGACGTGACTGCCTTACAACATTAGAAATTGAAAGAGTTGCTAAAGAAATTAACTGTGGTGAGTTAGAGAGAGGGAGAGGGCTCAACCAACCACTTGAAATTAAGAGAGCAGGAGATACAAGGTGGAGTTCGCATTATGTCACTGTTTTGAATTTCATTCACATATTTTTATCTATTTTACATGTTCTTGAAATTATTACACGTGACAGAGCTGATGGAAATCAAAGGGGAACTACAAGTAGTCTTTTGAAAAATATTCAGACATTTAATTTTATCTTTCTCTAACATCTGATCATGAAAAACATTTTATCAAACACACGTGAATTATCACAAGCGTTACAGAAAAATGATCAAAACATCATTAATGTAATGAATTTTGTTAAAATATCAAAACAATTATTATTTATCATGAAAAATATTGATGTTTATTGGGAGGCTTTCATCATTGAAGTATCATCCTTTTGTGAAAAACAAAATATAGATGTTCCAAACAAGGATGGCAAATTTTATCCACCTGGGAGATCAAGACGCATTGCATGAGACATTACAAATTATCATCATTTTCGAATTGAGATTTATAATACTGTGATTGATTGGATGGAGAATGAGTTAAATGACCGATTTTATGAAGTAAATACTGAATTACTTCATTGTGTTTCATGCCTTGATCCTAGTAACCAGTTCAGTTGTTTTGATAAGGAGAAGTTGATTCAACTTCCAAAGTTTTATCCATGTGATTTTAATCCATTAGACTTACAGTTACAAGTTAAAGGTATCAGTGGGTTTCTAGAAAAAATAGCGGAGCTTAAAAAATATGATCATTTTCAATTGGTTTATTGACTTTTAAAGTTAGCTTGTCTTCTACCGATTGCAACAACTAGCATGAAAAGAATGTTTTTTGCTATGAAGATTATAAAGAGTCGTTTGAGAAACAGAATGTAGGATGAATGGATGAATGATTGTCTAATAACATATATTGAGAAAGATATTGTGCACACAATTACAAATGAAGAAATTATTATGCGTTTTCAGAATATGCTTCCACGGAAAGTAGTTATGTAATATGTAAGTTCTTTTGGAAACCTCAATAGTACAAGTTTTCATATTTATGTAATGTCTAATATCGCTATATCTTATTCTTTTACAATGATTTTTTTTTCTTTTGTAATGAATTTTTTTTATTTATATTTAATTTTCATTAGTGTCCGGGTTTGACAAAAATTCTGGGTCTGCCATTGCATAACCACATGCAATATTTTGAGCTATGTTTTCACAAGGATCACAAGAAAACCGCTTTGGGCCCCTATTTCAGTCATGTGATGGAGGAATCCGATCGCATCCGAGTGGCCGAGCAGAGGATCTATCAAGGTGTTCCACGCGCAAAGAGTGTTATAAACAAAAGGGGAAGCCATGGATGCGAAACTATCTTATTTACGGGCCGTCGGGGTTTAGTTCAACTTTCTAAAATATAAAGTTGAAGAGGAGTCATGGAAGAGTTAAAAAGGAAGCAAAAATTGGAAGATTTTTATGTAATCTTGATTTGATAAATTTTATGCATTTTGATAATGTTTTATGTTTCTTTTTTCCATTTTGATGAAAGATTACATCTCTAAATATTAAAAATAAAAATAAAACATATTGATGTGCAAATAGAAATATTATTTGCGGACAGCTAATCCTCAAAATGGTGCTTGTTGTTAGCCGTTAGTGTGAATAGTCAAATTTGTAGTGCTAATATCAGCGCCCATATAAAAACATAACTTATTTACACACATGACTACAATAGGTACAAATACTTGGTCGTGTTTCGGTAGTCTGTCATAGCCACACAGCTTCTAATCAAACTCTTTATTATTCAGATAATTACAAATTTAAAATAATTTAAATTTCAGCTCAACTATTCTTATATAATAACGAGTGGCTGTGCACGGCCCCCCCGTGCCCCACGCGACAGTACGCTCGTTGCGATGAACTGTCCCTCGACACAGGGCGGGCTCCCCCCCCCCCCCCCCCCCCCCCCCCCCGCCTGGCGGGCTTAGCCCGCCTCCAGGCGCACCCGCACGCGGTTTGTGAATAACGGCTTATTTATTGTTCGCAAACCCTTTATTGTAGAATATGGTGGTCTGCAAATAGCGATTAAGCAAAAAAATGTCTATTTGCAGACCACTGTGATCTGTAAATAGCTGCAACGCATAACTGTTTAGCTACTCGCAGGTAGGGGTGTTCACGAACCGAATCGAATCGAATAGCTATTCAATCGAATCCAAATTTGACATAAAATGCAGAGATTCGGATTCGGATTCGGATTCGTTCGAATATTCGAAGTCGGATTCGGATTCGGTAGAAAATATTGGATTCGAATTTAGGTTCGAATTCAGATTCTGATTCGGATTCGAACATGGATTCGAATTCGAATTCGAATTTTATAATATTTAATTATATAATGTTTAAATATAATTATATTTAATATTTAATTACATATATATAATTTATTTTACTATTCGAGAACTATTCGCGAATCCTTCGAACAGGAATAAAATGATTCGGATTTGAAAACTATTCGAATCTGAATTCGGATTCGAATTCGAAAAATACAAATTTTAATCGAATCTTTACGAATCGAATCTCGAACTATTCACGAACTATACTATTTGTGAACAGCCCTACTCGCAGACCCCTATGGTCTGCAACTAGTGATCAAAGCAAAACTATATGGCTATTCGCAGATCATCCACTTTAATCAGACAATGAGAATGAAGTGGCGGATACTACACAGATACGGAGATTTCTTTATATATAGTACAAGTGACAGTGCAGGGGGGCCCCCCGTTCCCCGCGCGACATTACCCTGCTCGCCTCTGGCGGGTTTGATAAAGATTCTGGATCTGCCACTGCATAACCACATGCAATATTTTGAGCTATGTTTTCACAAGGATCACAAGAAAACCGCTTTGGGCCCCTATATCAGTCATGTGATGGAGAAATCCGATCGCATCCGAGTGGCCGAGCGGTCGCTAAAATATCCACACAAACAGTAGCTTCTACTGGAAGCAGGGGGAACTGCTGCATCTGGCGACATTCGAAACGCTGGCCATGGATTCCGTCCTGAAGCAAAGGATCATGGAGGGTCTATCAAGGTTTTCCACATGCAAAGAGTGTTATAAGCAAAAGGGAAAGCCATGGATGTGAAACTATCTTATTTATGGGCCGTCGGGGTTTAGTTCAACTTTCTAAAATATAAAGTTGAAGAGGAGTCGTGGAAGAGTTAAAAAGGAAGCAAAAATTGGAAGATTTTTATGCAATCTTGATTTGATAAATTTTATGCATTTTGATAATGTTTTATGTTTTTTTTTTTATGAAAGATTACATCTTTAAATATTAAAAATAAAAATAAAATATATTGATGTGCAAATAGAAATATTGTTTGCGAATAGCTAATTCTCAAAATAGTGCTTGTTGTTAGCCGTTAGTGCGAATAATCAAATTTGTAATGCTAATATCAGCGCCCATATAAAAACATAACTTATTTACACACGCGACTACAATAGGTACAAATACTTGGTCATGTTTCGGTAGCCTGTCATAGTCACAGAGCTTCTAATCAAACTCTCTATTATTCAGATAATTACAAATTTAAAATAATTTAAATTTCAGCTCAACTATTCTTATATAATAACAAGTGATAGTGCATGGGCCCCCCGTGCCACACGCGACAGTACGCTCGCCGCGATGAACTGTCCCTCGCCACAGGGCGCCCCTCCCCCCCTCCCGGCGGGCTTAGCCCGCCTCCGGGCGCACCCGCACACGATTTGTGAATAACGACTTATTTATTGCTCACAAACCCTTTATTGTAGAATATGGTGGTCTGCAAATAGCGGTCAATGCAAAAAAAATTTGTCTATTTGCAGACCACCGTTGTCTGTAAATAGCTGCAGTGCAGAACTGTTTAGCTACTCACAGACCCCTATGGTCTGCAAATAGCGATCAACGCAAAACTATATGACTATTCGCAGATCATCCACTTTAATTAATCTCACAATGAGAATGAAGTGGTGGACCATTACACAGATAAAGAGATTTCTTTATATATAATACGAGTGACAGTGCATGGGGGCCCCCCGTGCCCCGCGCGACAGTACCCTGCCCGCCCCCGGCGGGCTTCACCGCCCCCCCCCCCCCCCCCCCCAGCTTCGACCACCCTCGACGGGCTTCGCCCGCCCCCGACACGCACCCAGTTATATTTAATTTTTTTCCCTTTTTTTCATTTCTCTCTCTTTCTCTCTCCAATTCCAAGATGCCGCCTCTTTCTCCTCCCTCTCTCTCTTAATTGCGGGCCCCACTCCCTCTCTCCCCCTCTCTCTCTTTCTCTCTCCTTATCAATTTCTCTCTTTCTCTCTCCAATTCGAAGAAGCCGCCCTCTTTCTCATCCCCCTCTCTCTCTCTTAATTGTGGGCCGACCTTTTTCTCCTCCCTCTCTCTTAATTGTGGGTCCCACTCTCTCTCTCCTCTCTCTTTCTCTCTCCTTATCAAACGGTGGATATCAGTTATCTGAATATTCTTATATATATATATAATAATATATATAGATATATAGGAAATTTCCTTCTGGTCGACCCCACACAATTGTCTGTAATGGAGATCTCGTCCTCTCTCTTCTTTAGTCTCATCATTGCTCTCCCAGCATCCTCACCCGTATCACCAGCTACTACTCCATTGTCTTTTACCTCCGAAACCGCTGGTTGTTGTTAACCGATGTCGGCACGGAAGAGAGCTCGCGGCGCAACACAGTCGTCGACATCGAAAGGTTGTCATCCTCTCACTCTCACGTGGTTATTAGCAACAGGCCAACAGCAGGGGAGAAAGTATCGCCGGCGGTACGGGCGAGAAAAAGTGTGCGGTGTGCCTGTCCGAGTTAGAATATGCGGACGCCGTTCTGCTTTTTTCGGAATGCAACCACTGTTTTCACGTTGGGTGCATTGAATAGTGGCTAAAGTTACATTCGTGTTGCCCGGTATGTCGAGCGAAAACTATGAACAAGATTGTCGTGCGACACGAGAAGGATAAAGTCGCATCCCTACCTGGCAGCAGCGACAGTCGTGATGGCGGCCGTGGGAGTTGGACTGCGGCCTTTTTCTGGTGGGCGGCGGTTGAAGATCGTGCCATTGTGATTTAGTGATCATAGACATTTTGAAGGAGAAGGAGAATGATTCTCATATTTTAAAAAATCCAAGCTTGTAAATGAATATCATATCCCTGCTTTGAGTCTCTATAAATATCTACAAATCCAATCGCCCGTCGAGCTCCTAACATCATCTAAAGGCGAAATTTTTGGGATTGGACTTCGTTTCCAAATCTAGATCAAGGTAAAACAACAACGCGACACGTGTTGCAATAATGAAAGCAAGTTAAATTTCAGCGATTTCCTTGTCTAAAGCATGCGCGGGAATGCGATTTACTTCTCTAAATTTCAGCGATCTTCGTTGCTCCGGCCGACCCCTTCTGTCATCGGCTGGTCGTTCTCCATTGACCGAGGTCCAGATTAGCCCGCTTCCTTCTCTTTGAGAAGGTCGACCATGCATCTTATACGAATTTGCACAGCCGCAACGTTCTTCTTCGTTGTCATCCTGTTCCAGACATTTCTCCCTGGTTCTGTCCTTAAGAAACTTTCAAGCCGCCTCTCTCTTGATGGAGACCCAGGAGATCCAAAATGATCCAGGGAGATCCAAAATGATCTCCCGGGAGATCCAAAATGATCCTCCGGGAGATCAATTGAGATCCAAAATGATCTCCCGGGAGATCAGCAACTAAACTTGCACTAAGATATATAACATAACATTAATATAATGGCCTTCCGAGATGACGTCACGTGTCGTGCTGTTGTTTCACCCGAACTTAGATTTTAAAACGGAGTCGGGTTCCAAAAAAATTTATCATCTAAAGAAGTTTTGAAATTAAGTGCTCTTAAAGATTGAACCGGTGGCTCAAGCACAAGAACCGCGGGCCACCTGGCATTTGAACCATGCTATTCCAGAATTAATGGAGACGGAAGACAAAGAAGATGGACTTCTCGAATTAATGAAACAAAATTGAGCATTTACTCCTCCATGTAATCTGCAGTTATAAAATGAATGAAAGAAATCCAGTTCAGTTTCTCTCCCTGTTTTCATGTTCTTCATTTCCTTTTTTCTGCATACATGTATTTCTAACAGGCGACAGAATATTAGGAGATGTTCTGCCGCACGATAGAAGCTTAATTTTTTTTAATGGAATTTCAACGAGTCTCTCTCTCTCTCTCTCTCTCTCTCTCTCTATAAATATCTCTGTAGGGCAAAATGTTTCTTAGAAACTTACTAGGATTCTCTCATCAGAGTTTTATCTAAGTAGGATTTCTATACTTTATATTTTTTTCTTTTGTTATTTTCTCCCTCTAGAGTTTTATCCCCTCTCCGCTCTCCAGAAATTAATCTTTAGAGAATTTGTTTTGTTAACTTAATATCACTTAAAACTGAAAGTTGTAAGTCGAATCGGAAACGAACTGGTACCGCAAAGAATCTGACGGAACCGTTCACAAATTATACCGGTTCCTGTTTGAATTTTGAAACCATAAACAACAATGGTCCGGGTATGGTTCATTCATTTTATTATCCGGACCAAAACCGGAATCAAAGCCCAACATAAATGTCTCGAGCGGTTTCAGAATTTTTAGACTCGATTCGGACCGCACCGAAGCAGAACCGAACCGCAATCTGTTTATAATTATTATTTTTCTTTATAATATATATTATTATTGATAGGTACCCCCTAATTCGGACTGCGAATAGCCAAAACACCCGCCTCATTTGGTGGAGGAAATAAGGTTGACCAAAGAAAACCCCACTAGCCATGTAACCACCCAACATAGGGGTGCAAATAGTAAAATCTCATATCGTGAGATGCAAATAGTAAAATCCCCCATCGTGGGGTGCAAATAGTAAAATCCTCAATCATGAGGTGCAAATAGTAAAATCCTCTATCATGGGGTGCAAATAGTAAAATCCTCCAATATGAGGTCTAAATAGTTAAATCCTCCAACATGATGGTGTAAATAGTAAAATATCATATCGTCGGATGCAAATAGTAAAATCTCATATCGTGGGATGCAAATAGTAAAATCTCATATCGTGGGATGCAAATAGTAAAATCCTCTAATACAGTCTACGTATAGCAAATAATATGGTTATAATGTGTGCATAACCATATCCGTCATATGAGTATGTATCACCACAAAACTATACAAACGGTTGTGCGTAGAACACATAAATTGGTTATGATGTGCGGGTAGCCGCATAACCACGGTAACCACCCATTATAGGTGCGTGTAAATATCCGAAATTATATCGGCTTGCGCGTAGTAAATTATTACGAAATATGCATATTAATTTATATTAAATCGGTCTACAAATAGTAAAAATGGTGGTTATGACATATGGATAACCGTGTAACAACCATAACCACCCATGAGACCTATAAATAGGACTCAGGACCCTCCTTCATTTCTATCTTTTCTCTTCTCCCTCATTTCCTCCTACGTGCAAGGGAAATCCTCGAGAACTCCTTCGAAGATCTTCGAGCGCCTTGAAGATCCTTCGAAGGCGTTCATCCTCCTTCGAGCAAGTGTTCCGCTCTAAGCGCGCCCCCGTGCGCTCCACTCACAAGACCGCTCCAAGCGCGTCTCCGTTCGCTCCGTTCTAAAGACCGCTCCAAGCGCGCCTCCGTGCGCTCCACTCTCAAGACCGCTCCAAGCGCGCCTCTGTTCGCTCTGCTCTAAAGACCGCTCCAAGTGTGCATATGTGAGCTCCGCTCTCAAGACCGTTCCAAGCGCGCCTCCGTGCGCTCCGCTCTCAAGACCGCTCCAAGCGCGCCTCCGTGCGCTCCGCTCTCAAGACCGCTCCAAACGCGCCTCCTTGCGCTCCGCTCTCAAGACCGCTCCAAGCGCGCCTCCGTGCGCTCCGCTCTCAAGACCGCTCCAAGCGCGCCTCCGTGCGCTCCGCTCTCAAGACCGCTCCAAGCGCGCCTCCGTGCGCTTCGCTCTCAAGACCACTCCAATTGCGCACCCCCGCGTACTAATCAACAACAAGCACTCTGCACACTCAAGAACAAGCATTCCAACCATCAACAAGACCATCACTCCAGACTCCTCTCACGCAGCAGGAGACAAGCCGCAGAGACAAAGACACGCATAACACACTAATCCAACCTTCAAGCAGCAGTCGAAGACTCCGAGCGCTCAGAGCACAACATTCCTTTCTGTAGCAGGCAAAAGTCTTAGCTCCGTGAGTGATGGTTTGTCACCCTCCGAGCACCCCTCTCTCTCTCTCTCTGAATAATTGTAACGAGGAGCGGCCTGTCGCCCTCACCTTCTATTAAAAAGTTATGTGCAACGCCAGCAAATAGTGAAATTTGGTCGGCACAACTCTGACCAGGTGCAGTGGGTTTTCACCCCTTTCTGAGATTTTCCACGGTAAAAAGGGTACCTTGCCAGCCGTCTCTTTCCTATGTGACTGATTGCGCGCTCGACCGCTCCCGGGCTAAGACGGCCCAATCTCGACCGATTTCGGGAGCCTCAAGTGAGCCGCAACAATTATTATTAATATTATTATAATTTTTTTATAATATTTAACATATATATTTATTATCTATATTAGTAAAGATTTATTAAATGTAAACACAACTTGTCTTCATTGTCGGAAAGCTTTTGTTCACATGCGATAATATTTATTAAATGACATCAAATATTCAATATTAGTTGTAATGGCCAACAATTTATTGGCGATTCAACTGTGGCTTCAATTTATTAGTCTCTGTTTAGCACGGGTTCTAGAGTAATTCAAAATAAACGTATATGTTTAAAGTCTTATACCATTCAAGCACTTATTTGCCTACAAGATTGGCTAAGAGAAAAATTCACATTTTCATCAATGTCAAAAGTTAAGTAAATAATTAAATTAAAATTAACTTAGAATATTACATAAAAAATTTCTTATACTTTCTAACTTTTTATATTTCATAGATATACGATTTAATGACTATAATATTGACGAAGGTTTTAATGACAAACTTGATGAATTAGTTTAAGATAATTTTTAATCAACTAAAAGTGAATCCAACTGTAGATAAAAATATAAGTTGATGATTATTTTAGTGTAAATATAATTAATATTTGTTTAGTTTGAATTAGTCAGTGATGAATCATGCTAGCATATATAGATGATATTTGATGGTTGTTACTTAATTTTGTTGATGACTATATTATCTATTTTGTTGATGTCTATGCTTATCATTCCTCAACTACTTTAGTACCGAACCTGACGGGCCTAAACTTTTGTCAATCGGGCTCGAGCCCCGGCCTGGCTTTAGCCGGGCTCGGGCACCCGCCCCGACAGAGGGCCTGCTCAGGCCCCCAAGGCCGGGTCGGGCCCAAACTGGGCACGACCTTTTATTTTTATTTAAATAATTTCTTTATTTTAAAAAAATTATACTATAAATGAAATGAATTGAGATGGACAAGAAAATTTAATTTTTATTAATATTGAAAAAAAAGATACATTTACATCAAAATTGAAATAAAATAAAAGTACCAAAAATCAAAATTATTACTATTATTAATTTTAAATAAAGAAAATTACAAAACTCACTAATTTAACAAATTAAATACATATTTTATCGAGTGTGACTGACAAATGTGACAAGTGTTTAATCCTCTCTTAAATTTATTGCGTTCATCTCGTCTTCTACGTCCGACGAGCTATCTTCTATCGATGAAATGTGTTGTGTCCTCTTCATAGCATCCAAGTGGTCCTTGTAGCAGATGCAGATTTCCAATGATTCTTCGTTGAGGTGACACCTCCGCTCGTTCAAAACTCTGCTACTAACAGAAAAAACAGACTTTGAAGCTACCGTACTAGCTTAGATTGTTAGTGTTACACATCCATAAAGGCCTTGGGGTGCGTATAGAAAAAACCCCGCTAAAGAGAGGTGGGGCCAGCAGTCAAGCCCATGATCGTGGAAGTGGAGGCTCCGTCGCGCGCGCAAACGCGTCGCACCGTAAACGGCGCCGAAAGGGCACAGAGCTGCGCCCCGCTACCAAGGTACGTCCGCACCCCACCAAGTGGGGTGCAGATAGCCCGCCCCCCACTCACGTGGGGTGCGGCCAAACCGCACCCCCCCCCCTTGGGGGGTGCGGCCAAACCGCACCCCCCATGGGGGGCGCGGCCAAATCGCACCCCCATGGGGGAATGCGACCGAGCCTCTTTCCGCGGGGGATGCGGCCGAAACCGCATCCCCTCGCCGGGTTTGGTCGGAGTTCGCTTTCTCCTTGGGGGGCGCGACTCTCCGTTCCACCGTTCGCTCAAAACGCCTCGCTCACTTTTTGTCTTTCTAGCACACTCACTTTTTGTCTTTCTAGCACGCTCACTTTTTGTCTTTCTAGCATTCTCACATTTCCGACTCGCTCACTTTTCCGACTCAGCCCGCTCATTTTTTGCCTTTTCAGTTTCTCACTTTTCAGGAACAGCTTGTCGCCTTTCCTCGAAGGGCAGGATGGTCATTTACGAAAAATGGTGATCCGTGGGCTCCGAACCGGAAAATATGATTCGTCCTCCCAGGTGGTTATGGTGGTTACAGCGACAAAATTACCGGGCTACCCCCGGTCAAAGCTATAAAAGGACCCCCTAGGCTTCATTTGAGAGGATCCGGCCTGAATGCCCAGAGAGAGCTCCTTGAAGATTTCCACGGATTTCTCCTTCGGCGCTTGAAGATCTCCTTCGTGGACTTGAAGTTTGCCGTCTTCACGAAAGCGGACAAGGTTCTCACTTTCGTCTCCACGAAAGCGGACAAGGTTCTCACTTTCGTCTCCACGAAAGCGGACAAGGCTTTCTCACTTTCGTCCCCACGTAAGCGGGCAAGGCTTTCTCACTTTCGTCTCCACGAAAGCGGCAAAAGCTTTCTCACTTTCGTCTCCACGAAAGCGGACAAGGCTGTCTCACTTTCGTCTCCACGAAAGCGGACAAGGCTGTCTCACTTTCGTCTCCACGAAAGCGGACAAGGCTGTCTCACTTTCGTTCTCTGCCGTTCTCAGAAGGAAAAGACTTAGCTTTTTCCGAGAGGTGGCTTGTCGCCCTCGGAACGTTCTCTCCCTCTCTCTCTCTCTCTCTGATATTGTAACGAGCAGCAGCCTGTCGCGCTCGACTTCTAAATCTCTAATTGTAACCCCCCAGAAGATAGTGGAAGTTTGGTCGGCACAGCTCCGGCCACGTGGTTTTTTACCCTTTCCGGGTTTTCCACGCTAAAAAGTCCCAGTGTACTCAACGAATTTCTCTGTGACTGTTTGCGCGCTTGGTTCGCTCTCGAGCTAAGGTGGTTCAATTCGACTGGTCTACCAAGAGCCCTAAGAGACCCACAACAGTTTAGCGCCGTCTGTGGGAACATTCCCAAAACTCTTTGAAGGCCAACTGCAATGGCAAGGAAGAGTGCTCGCACTACTGAAGGATCAATACCGGAAGGACGCATCGACCCAGCTCCCTCCTACTCGCTTATCAACGTGCCTCTCGTAGAAGAGGCAGTGCTTACGCCTGCGACGGTTCTGGAAGGTCGCATTCGGCAAATGGAAGAGCAACAAGCCGAGATGCTGACTCGTGAGAAACCTAAGAGCACCTCGAGTTCCCATTCAGCCTCCAGCATCAAACGCTCCGCCGCCCCCAGTTCCGAACCATGCTCCGGTCGAGGGAGCCGTTCGGGAAGATGAAGTCTCTGAAGATTTCTCCGACGCTGCAAGCTCTGCACATCCTGCTCCGCCGGTCAGAGGACCGGAGGCTGACCCCAATCACCCCCGCCAAGGAAGAGCTGCTCCCGTCCGAGCAGTGGAAAGAACCACGCGAGAGGAAATACGGGACATGATAGAAGAAGAGTACGCCCAAGCGGGACGACGCGCAACTCTCGCCCGCCGTCCCGCACACCGCGGCTCCCCCCTATCACCTCAAGTATTGGCTCATCCAATTCCGAACGGCTTCAAGATTCCCCACATCGAAATGTTCGATGGAACGGACGACCCCCTGGAACATGTCAATCACTTCTCCACCATCATGAGGATTTACAGTGCTCCCGATCAACTCCTTTGTCAAGTGTTCCCAGCAACCTTGAAGGGACAAGCACGCACTTGGTTCCACTCCTTGCAAGATGGGGCCATCAACAACTTTGCAGAAATGGCGCAGCAGTTCGTGGACCAGTTCATAGCCAATCGTAGGATTGTCCGAGATCCCTCCCATCTCTCGGGAATCCGCCAGAACGACCGAGAAACTTTGAAGGACTTTTTCCGACGCTTCACCTCTGAGGCTCGACAGATTCCGGGAGTCGACCCCGAACTCCTGCGAGGAGTTTTCCTCGGAGGCCTCCGCCCAAGTGGTTTCTACTCAGCCCTAATGAGAGAAACCGTACCGAGTTACCCTGACCTCGTTCATTGGGTTGAAGCTCAGATAGCCGGCGACGAAGCAATCGAAGCACACCGCCGGCAGTTCGAGGGGAGCTCGAAGAGGAAGAAAGAGGAGTCGTCGCCGCAGACAATTCCCAACAAGAACAACAAGCATCACTACAATCCCAGCCGAGACCGAAGATCTCGCCAGCATCAGGACTACACTCCCTTGAACACTACCAGGACTAACGTTCTTCTCGCCATCCGGGATAGCAACGCGCTCCGCAGGCCCGAACCTCTTACGTCGAGCGGAAGAAACCAGTCGCAATATTGCGACTTCCATCGCGGGCATGGACACATTACTGAAAGCTGCAAGCGGTTGAAGGAGGAAATTGAGCGTCTTGTCCAACAAGGCATCCTCAGAAGGTTTTTACTAAACCAGGTCCCGAACCAGCACGGACCGCAGACTGACAATCCAGTAGAGGACAACGTCATACCCCGACACGGATAGGCGAGCGGTACTGGGCAGGGGAACTTTCCCCTAGCTAGTAGAGCGCGCACAGCCCGCGTCTCATCTATCATCAATTTCTATTTCTTCTAGTTATTTGCTTTTAAAACAGTAAGCCACAAGATTGCACTAGTGCACATGTATCCATTGTGTCTTTAAAATTACCACAGTTATTCTCTGGCTCTGTCAGCAACGCGAATTTTCTAAAACAAAGTTGCGAAAGTTAAGCCCACGATCTTCGATACTAACACATAGCAGCAAATTCGCCAACATGGTGAAGAGAAGAGGCCTCTCGCGAGTGGAGGATAAGCGTCAAGTACAACAATTTCAACTAGGTCTGCCCAAAAGACCATCTTGCCTCGGCGCTGCTTGGGCCCATTGCCTCGGCGCTGCTTTGGCCCATTGCCTCGACGCTGCTTGGGCGCATTGCCTCGGCGCTGCTTGGGCGCATTGCCTCGGCGCTGCTTGGGCGCATTGCCTCGGCGCTGCTTGGGCGCATTGCCTCGGCGCTGCTTGAGCGCATTGCCTCGGCGCTGCTTGGGCGCATTGCCTCGGCGCTGCTTGGGCGCATTGCCTCGGCGCTGCTTCGGCGCATTGCCTCGGCGCTGCTTGGGCGCATTGCCTCGGCGCTGCTTGGGCGCATTGCCTAAGCGCTGCTTGGGAACCTCGCCTCAGCACACCGCGAGCACAGACTCGTGCAAAAAAACCGCGAGCGCAGACTCGTGCAAAAAAGTCGCAAGCACAGACTTGCGCAAGCTAATTTTCTATAAAAGCCGCGGGCTCAGAACCGCGCAAGTTCATCTGTTATTTTGCAGAAAGCACTCAACTTATTCGGATATCAATGCTAGGCAGCAAGCCAGCAACAATCTCAGAGAACCAACGCCCTTCACCGGCCAACTTAAAACGTCCTCCCTCAATCAACACTTCGTCAGCCACCAGGGCAGCAGGACCATCAGGGGGCTATCATAACTCAGCGCAGAGCGAGAAACGCCTAACCAGAGCAAAGAAACAAAGTCAACCACACACTCACCCTTCGACAGCAATTCCTACCCAAGGCGCCGTAAATAGAGCAGTGGATAAAGCCGCCACGAAAAAATCAAAACCTCCGAACTCCTCGCACAGAGATTCGGACTCCGAAGGTTTGGGGGGCTTATGTTAGACATCCATAAAGGCCTTGGGGTGCGTATAGAAAAAACCCCGCTAAAGAGAGGTGGGGCCAGCAGTCAAGCCCATGATCGCGGAAGTGGAGGCTCTGTCGCGCAAATGCGTCGCACCGTAAACGGCGTCGGAAGGACACGGAGCCGCGCCCCGCTACCAAGGTATACGTCCGCACCCCACCAAGTGGGGTGCGGATAGCCCACCCCCACTCACGTGGGGTGCGGCCAGGTCGGCCAGGCCGCACCCCCCATAGGGGGGTGCCCCCCATGGGGGGTGCCCCCCATGGGGGGTGCGGCCAAACCGCACCCCCCCCCCCCATGGGGGGTGCGGCCAAATCGCACCCCCCATGGGGGAATGCGGCCGAGCCTCTTTCCGCGGGGGATGCGGCCGAAACCGCATCCCCTCGTTGGGTGTGGTCGGAGTTCGCTTTCTCCTTGGGGGGCGCGACTCTCTGTTCCACCGTTCGCTCAGAACGCCTCGCTCATTTTTTGTCTTTCTAGCACGCTCACTTTTTGTCTTTCTAGCACGCTCACTTTTTGTCTTTCTAGCATTCTCACATTTCCGACTCGCTCACTTTTCCGACTCGGCCCGCTCACTTTTTGTCTTTTCAGTTTCTCACTTTTCAGGAACAGCTTGTCGCCTTTCCTCGAAGGGCAGGATGGTCATTTACGAAAAATGGTGATCCGTGGGCTCCAAACCGGAAAATATGATTCGTCCTCCCAGGTGGTTATGGTGGTTACAACGGCAAAATTACCGGGCTACCCCCGGCCAAAGCTATAAAAGGACCCCCTAGGCTTCATTTGAGAGGATCCGGTCTGAATGCCCAGAGAGAGCTCCTTGAAGATTTCCACGGATTTCTCCTTCGGCGCTTGAAGATCTCCTTCGTGGACTTGAAGTTTGTCGTCTTCACGAAAGCGGACAAGGTTCTCACTTTCGTCTCCACGAAAGCGGACAAGGCTCTCTCACTTTCGTCCCCACGAAAGCGGGCAAGGCTTTCTCACTTTCGTCTCCACGAAAGCGGACAAGGCTTTCTCACTTTCGTCTCCATGAAAGCGGACAAGGCTGTCTCACTTTCGTCTCCACGAAAGTGGACAAGGCTGTCTCACTTTCGTTCCCTGCCGTTCTCAGAAGGAAAAGACAGCTTTTTCCGAGAGGTGGCCTGTCGCCCTCGGAACGTTCTCTCCCTCTCTCTCTCTCTCTGATATTGTAACAAGCAGTGGCCTGTCGCGCTCGATTTCTAAATCTCTAATTGTAACCCCCCAGAAGATAGTGGAAGTTTGGTCGGCACAGCTCCGGCCACGTGGTTTTTTACCCTTTTCGGGTTTTCCACGCTAAAAAGTCTCAGTGTACTCAACGAATTTCTCTGTGACTGTTTGCGCGCTTGGTTCGCTCTCGAGCTAAGGTGGTTCAATTCGACCGGTCTACCAAAAGCCCTAAGCGACCCGCAACAGTTAGTAAATCACATGTCATATATGTCATAATAGGATATGTGTTAACTTTATCTTTCCACCATTTTAAAAGATCGAAGTTTTCAATCCCTTTCGTACTCATAAAATTAAATCACAAAATTGTGTACATTTTAGTATACAATACTAATTCATTTAAAATACTAGAACTAGATGTGCGTGTTTTTTTCCTAGCCTCTAATTCTAAAATTTTATTTTTAAAAGTATCTTTTGTTCTGGGTTGCAATTTTTTTTCTCGAGGCTGCGAGCCGTATAAGTTATCATAATAGTTATAATATTCAGTAAAAATGGAATTGAATTTAAAATACTAACGTCAGCAAAATCCGCGAAAGTTATATTTAAGTTTAAATTAGTATTTATTTCTTCTATCAAATTTTCTACGCCGTTTATGCTGAATAGAAGATTTAAAGCGGCGGTGCATGAAAAGTTGAAAACATGACTGATATTTCTCTATAATATTTTAAATTTTTTGTTTAAATTATTTCAATTAAAGGACGTCACCATTCATTTTGTTTATAATAGTTAAATTTTTGTGCGATATTTACAAAAGTTTTAATTACTAGAGAGCTAGCTTGTCGGATAATACACGTCAGATAAAAAAGTTGTCGCCCTATAAAAATATATCAATAAATCCATATAATTTTTCAATACGTCACAATCGGTATCGTTTAAATCATGAATATTTAGCATAGTATAATATTACATAAGAAGTGATTTTTGTTAAACGCTCTATTTAACATTTTGTATGCTGAATTTCATCTAATAGGAATGTCAAATTGAGGTTTCAAATATTTTTGACCTTGGCGTTTACACAATTTTTAAAATCCTATTTTCGTTGCTTAGAACGATAAATAAATTGTAACATAAGATGAATTTTATTAATATACGGTTCCATATAAGATAAACTATTTTGTACCAATAAATTTAGAACATGGCAAACACATCGAGTATGAAAAAATGCACTGTTTAATATTGATTTTAAATCACGTTTTAATCACTCAATTGCGACGGTATTATTAGTGGCGTTATAAAAAAATACTCATAATTTTATTTTTAATTTTAAATTCTCGCACGGATTTAATAATTATTTAATATATAGTTTGACCTGTATGTGAGACTTCAAAATTTTCAAAACAAATTATACGTTTATTTAGATCCCATGAAACGGGATCGACCCAATGACAAATGATACAAATATACGATAGTCCTAATTTTATGTTACTAGTGGTTGAACGACAACCTCCTTGTATTCGGTCTCCCTCTTCATTGTCGTAGTGGCTAAACGACAACTCATGTCTGATGATGTTATTCATCTGCAGCTCCCGTTGCCGAAGTTGATCGTGCGTCCAAATTTGTCATACTCTCGATATTTGTGTCTGACTGGACTCGGGAGCTTGTTTTGATCTTAACGCAAGACTTGAGGTGTCTTGCTAGTGTCGAGTTGCGGGTAAAGGTCGGCAACATCGAGCATAATTTGCACATCGCCTTGTATTCGGCGCCGACTTTAACTTTATCGAAATGCTCTCAAACAGGCGTCGTACGCTTGTGCTCCAACACATCATGCGCAGTTTGAGTAGACGACGCTGGCGCCGAGGATGACGATACCATGTTCGACGAGTGTGTGTGATATATAGAGAGAGAGAGAGAGAGAGTGAGAGAGAGAATGAGTTGGAGAGAGTTAGAGAGAGTGAAGAGGAGAGAGAGGGCAGAGGAGGGGGCCGGTTGGGTAGGGGGGGGTAATAGAAAGAAAATTATTATTTTTTTAATAAGCCCAGGGCCTAGGCTGCCAGCCTAAGCCTTCGGCTTGGTACTAGTAGGCTGCCATACAGGCCGGCTTGCATGGCAGTAGAAGCACCGCCATGCCAACCAACGACATTAGAGTCGTTGATCCCAATGACTCTAAGAGCCGTTGGATGGCTTTCGCCTGGGCCGGGCTTTGCTTGGACCCGGGCTAGGGCCAGCCTGAAAAATTGGGCTTTGCCCGGCCGGGGTCAGGCACCGGGCCGGGCAATTGATTAATACAGGGGTCCTGTAAGGCTCCCGAGCCCGGCCTGGGCCAGGGGCGGGCTAGCTGAGCTTTTTCCGGGCCAGTTTTTGGACACGACTAGGACCAAGCAAGTAGTTTCATTTATAATGTCCTTGGAGAGTAAATTAGTTTTAGTTAGAACTAATAAATGATACATATATTTATTCGATGGTGAGAATTGGTCGTGGCACCGGATAATAATTAGTTCGCATGCAATTGGCATGCGGTTCTTGGTAGTATGTGTTGAAATTAAAGTGCAATTTGTTATTAATACAAGCGCGTGTGCGGGCACGCACACGTGTGTATGGTATGTTGCAGATCTGCCTTCTAATTTTTGATGATCGACGATTTACACCTCCAAATCCAAGACAGGCGCAACTGCTTCTCCTCCTCGACTGATTATCACCAACCACAAGATCGCTCAGCGATTGGCAACTGACATTTAGTCGACTTGCGATTGAATGCTGCATTATCGTTCAGCGATCGCTCTCTTATTCAGAAGGCGTTCGGGTCTTCTTCAATTTGACACGCCGATTTGTCTTCTCCTAGGCCAGTTGACACTCAAGCTTCTGCCTTACAGGTGACGTTTAATTAAGTTCATATATCCAATTAGCAGCGGGTGTTATGGTTATGGGTAGGGGCGGATTCAGAGGGGGGCCCGAGGAACACTGGCACCCTCATTATTTTTCAAAATTGTTAGTAGATTTAGATTCCTCTCGTCGAGACAATGAATTTTGATTACTTATATGTCAAAAACGGTGGCCAGATGAGGGAGAAACAACTCCGATAACATGGAAGCATCCTCAGGTCACGTAACTAGTTTGTTTTAGGACAACAATTAGCTATTCGCGGACCAAAGTTGGCTATTCGCAGACCAAATTTGGCTATTCACAGACCAAGTTCAGCTATGTGCACCCCCAAAATTAATTTCCAACATGTGACCCACGACCCTCCTACTCACCCCGCTAGCATTTGTGTTTAGAAATTTTTTGTGCACCCCCAATTGTAATTTTCTGGATCCGCCACTGATTATGGGATACCCGTATTTCATAATATATTATTTAATGAGTTTCTCTCTCAACTGTGCTAAATCAATCTAACATATTAGGAAAAAAAAGTAAGGAATCGATATAAAATTAATAAAACAAAGCAAGAGTAAATAATTTCTAACACAACGCTTTCATCGATACCTCAACCAACAAGCAGACACTTGTTAAAAACAAGTGGCTCATGCAGAAACTAAACTATTGAGAGAACATATATAGAAATTACCTCTCCATTCAACACACCATACTTCAGATTAAGGCTCCGTTTGACATGGTGGTGACGGTTGTGAAAGCAGTGGTTATGAACTAACGTCTGACCTCACCTAAGGAACTTCATCCACTTTTATGTTCAAAACTAGTTTTCTTTTCCTGGCGGCGGTCATAACCATTGTCTTGCCAAACATATGCATTTCATGATGATGACGTTTTTGTCCAAACCCACCGGAGCAAAAAAAAACATGCCAAATGAAGCCTAAGTAAAAAAGATAACCCGACGTAATTCACATTAAGTAAAGACGGCGTGGCACATATATATTCATCCTCGTCATTAAAATAAAGAAATTAGGAGCATACTGACAATCATTTGAGGTAATTTTGTATATTTGCTCTATAGATCACAATTCTACAATGAAAATCTATTAAAAGAAGAAAACTAATAAAATAAGAATTTTGGGGGGCGGGGATAAACAAAAAAGCATTGTATGGGTTCTATGGTTAGTCCACCAAATTTTTGTTTTCTGAATTTAGCTGTTAATGTATTTAAATTTTACAACTTCTATTCCAAATCTTCTGGCCAACAAACAAAAGTTGTTGAGACGTTCTCTTCATCAAGATTGTGATATCAAAGGATGAGAAAAAATAAAAATAAAAATAAAAAGTAAACTCATCGTTAACAGGACGACAAGCTATGAAAAGAAAAACAACCATTAAAAACAAGCAATTGGAATGCAAATTGATTTTTTGTGCGGCTACCTACCAACTCAAAAAAATATTCCGAGATTTATGCAAGCAGTCGATCGGAGAACAGTGCGACGGCAACGCGATCTCCATTAGAAGAAAGAAAATGGTAAAAACAAGAGTTTGGTGCGAAAAAGAAAAAGGAAGATGGAGAGGAAGTTGATGAGGAAGAAGAAGAGCCGGATTACTTACCCATAGCGGCAAGATCCGGTGAGATCGACTCGGCGGGAGGAAGGAGACATGTAGGATCCAAGCGCATACACAATTGGGGTCCATAAGCACAAACTTATGAAAATGGTGCTTACTTTTTTCCCTATGGAAGTAGCGATGCGTCACAGGCAGAGTGAGGGACGCAGGAACCCCAACAATCTCCCCAGTGCCCAGCATGATCCGCCACTACGGGCGGCCGCCCGACCCGCTGAACCCACACATGCTGACAGGTGAATTGAATTATGAGAGATCACACAGCTAATGCAGCGACCCTGATCTCGATCATGTGACCTTCTCTGATACCACGTGTAGGATCCAAGAGCATACCCAACTGACCCATAAACTCAAGCTTATGGAAATGGTACTATTTTTCCCTCTTATGGAAGTAGTGACGCACCACGAGCGAAGTGAGGGACACTGACACCCCAACATGGCATTCTCACGATCGACTGCGGGCTACTTTCAGTCGCAAAACTGGGTGGATTGGATAAGAATTGGGGATAAGCAAATGTCAAAACCCTGGATTTTGCCCAATTCCAATTCCGACCCAATTAATTCCAAACACCATCAAATGATTTATTAAAGGGTAAAACCGTTTCCGCTGACCCAATTCCATTGAACCGAACAGACCGTTAGGGTTGTTGCGGGTCGCTCAGCGCTCTCACGGACCTGTCAAAGCGGACCGTATTAGCTCGAGAGTGAGCCGAGCACACACATACTCAAATTATAGAACTAACAACAGACAGAAAGATTTTTACGTGGAAACCCGGCAGGGGAAAAAACCACGGGGCCAGGTTCAGCTCTGACAAAATCCACTAGTATCAGTTGAGCACAAATGTCAGCTCGTTTACAAAATATTTCTAAGTGCCTAGCTTTTGATGGAGTTGAGCACTGCATAGCGCGTTCTAGTATGACGCACGGAGGCGCGCACTGGAGCAGACTTGACGTTAGAGGTGGCACACGAGAAGCGTGTGCTGAGCGAGAGGATGAGAGTTGAGTAGAGTCTTCCAGTCTCTGAGTTGAATTTCTCTCCAACACTTTGCCGAAAAATCTCAGAGCTCTCTCCTCTCTCTGTTTTTCTGTCCCCTCCAACTCTTTGTCGGGATGGGGAAAAGCCCCGTGCCTATAACTCGTGTGTGTGTCCTTTCCATTCACATACTTGGGGGGGGGGGGGGGGGGGGTCCCTATTTACCATGGTAGATGTCGAACTGTATACTTCGAGGGCATGGTGGCAGCGCCCCCGAAGTATTTTTTGGAGAGAGATATTTATGTAATTTCATTATTACGGTAGCCCTAGACTTCAAGTATAAAATGACTTCCTTGCATCTCGCTTCTGTAACTGGAAACAATATAGTGAGAAACCCTAGTACGTCTAGACAAAGTTGCCGAACCACGTAAATCCTTGTGTTTTCTGTGGTGATTTCTTGTTCTTTCTTCGTTGCTTTCGATCTTTTTTCCCAAGAAGGATGCATGCTCACGTGGCAGGTTGGCCACTTAAGCCCTTAAATATGGGCAGTATACTAACTCTGCTTAAATCTACTATGCTCCCCTCTTGTACCCACCTCATTGCTTGCTCCAATATTCTGGCTTCTGACATCGACATCCTTGATAAATACATATCCAAATTCCTATGGAATAACCTTGGCAGGACCTCTAATTCTCTAAGCATCATTGGGTCTCCTACAATATTTGTACCTCCAGTATTTGCATCTTGGTTTCCACAACATTAAATTGATCACCCACAAATGTTTTTGAATCTAGCAGTTGTGTAATAGCAATTCTCTCTTTTCTAGCTATATTAAATCCAAATATCTCACTCTTGTGCCTAATCACATCCTCACCGTTCCTTCTGTCCAAGGTTCATGGAAACACAATCTTAAATATCTTGACAAGTTCCTATCTAACATCTCTAAATATCTTGATGTTTGTACCTCCAGTAAAAACATCAAGACCAAGTTTCTCCCCACCTTCACTTTCTGTTTGTGGGGAATTCGACGAGAACGTTGCGCCCGTCTATACTCCGGCATCTCTCACCACAAGAATCAAATAAATGTAGCAATCAAAAAAGATAATAAAAGACTGGAATGTCACAACAAGGAGGATTGAGCTTTCGTTAATGCTCTTAAGCTCCCGGGCTCCCGTCAACGGTAAATCCACCGGCGGCTCAACCTTTTCGAAGAACTCTTCCCGCACTCCGATGCCTCTTGGGATCCGTATTCTGCCTCCGGGGCTTCGTTATTCGCATGCTTGGCGGGGAGTTGATATCTGTCTCCTCCTTCCCTTTGAGCGCCGTTTCCGCTTTGCATGCTGAATTTCAAGCCTTATATGCGGGCATCGGGTATTGCGACACTATGGCGTGGCGTAATGTTTGCCTTTTCACTGATTGCCTAATACTGTGCTCATCCCTCTCGGATAGAGCCTTCTGTTGGTCTAACTTTGCACACGGACAAAGCATACTTCACCTGTTGGCTCAAATTCAACACACTTTTAATCATATTTTCCGGGAGGGAAACTTGGTCGCTGATAGGCTGGTCTTCTGCCAGAATGCCTCCAGCGCCATAAATCACATTCACTTCCTTGCGTCTTTTCCGGCCAGGGCTCCTATTCTTTTTGACATCAAATTAAGGCACACCTGCTATTCGGGTTTCTCGATCATCCTCCTTAAGGCTGTTAATGGCTGCTTTGTATTTGGCATAAACTCAGTTACAATGCCGTTCTGCGTGCTGAATTTGTCAGGATCGATTGGTTTTCCAATTGGTTGGTGGCGAATATGACTCGTGGCAGGTTATTCTGTATTGGCTTTACACTTTCTCTCTTCATCAATTTGCAATTCTAATTTAGTCTCCAGAGTTTTTCTTCCTTAGCTTTTTAATAGCTAATTCTCTCATTTGGATGGTTGATTTATTTAGGGAATTGTTAAAGGCAAACCAAAAAACGGCTCTCCGCACACCAACATAACTTAAAATTCTCATCTAAAATTAGTTTCGGTTTTGTAAGGGCAAACCAAAATCGGCTATCCGCATATCAATATAACTTTAAATTCTCATCTAAAATTAGTTCCGAATTTTTCTACGGGCAAACCATAAGCCGCACACCAACGCCGAAAACTCTCCCCGCCACTTTTATACTGATATGCTTACAACGTTTACCTTCAATAATCCATCTACTTTTATACTGATATGCTTAATAAGTTGTTTTTATTTTGATTCCTCAAGAATGGGGTGCAGATCCAATCCAATCCTCTGCACATTTGGATTGTGGCAAGATTATTCCTCCTTGGTGAAATGGTTTATATATTGTCCTCTGCTAAAGAGCTGTTAGTATCTTTAGTGCTTGTGATACAACCTTAGAGATTGTTCACTACTCTCTACACTCTTGTGCCTTAGGATCCTCGCTCCTATGTCTATTTACAAGACTTGTAAGATATATGTATCCTTCTAGAATACTTCATATACCTAAGATGGCTCTAGATTCCTCCACCTAATCATATAATGCCCACATCACAAACTTGATATAACAAAATTTAATCTAATCCATTCCTTCGTACTCTTGATTGATTGATGTTGCAGTCATTATATAAGATAACTAAATGAAACAATCATAAGTCCTTATATTCATGTTATGCTCTGTTTTCATTTCATCTCTTCAATTTATGTAGAGTTGTTTATTTTAGCATGCTGGTGATCGTGATGATAAAGGCAATTCCATCATCAGGGATATTTATAATTGCCCTTTAACCGCAAGGTAACTCCTCTTCTTTAAAGCTTAGATTTTGAAGAATGATTTACTTAAATCTTTACCAAGTTATTTTTAGTTAGCTATCCGTTCTTCAAGAATGTGTCATGTTAAACTTGTAGTACTGATTCTATGCAGCAGCAATGGTTATGATCAAATGTTGATTTCAAAATTTGAAGGTGTTTATATCCTTCCCCGAGTTCTCAATGAGGTGTCGAAGAACTGATGAGCTAGTCGATGGACCTAATTCTTCCCACACAACTCTGACCTTTCTCGACTGTTGGGAGAGAAGGTTGAATGATCTGTTTGAAGGCCAACCGTATGACATGTTTGACCCTGCACTTTCAGATACAGTAGCAATATTTCCCATTGATATTCAGGTAGCATCAAAATGCAAATTGAATAAACAAACACTGGCAAAGAACGACTATGATCTGGGCGTCATCATCATGCCATTTCTTCCAATCCGTGTCACTAGTGGCATAAGGAGTGGATGCCTTATCAACGGGGATGGATGGGGAGCCGGAGTAGGAGTAGAGCCATCAATATGACCCCAAAGATGCAATCCACGAAGGAGCACTCGAACCGTGGAAGATCATTCCTTATAGTTGGTCCCATTAAGGATGATATCGCATTTCGGAAGATACGAAATATGGGATGAGGCCATTTGGATACTCTATAGCAGCAAGAGAAGAGCGCAGTCGCCCGAAGAGACGTCACCAGCAGCAGGAAGAAAAAACACAGCAGCAGCGAACCGTTACAGCGGACGATCGGGAAGCAGGAAGATCGAGGAAGGAGTCGGCTAGGCGGATCGGCCGTTGCAACAGAGACGAAGCAATCAACGGAGACGATGAGGAGGATCGAAAACCGACGAAGGAGTCGGCAAGGAGGATCGACAGTCGACGAAGATCGAGGAGGCAATCAACTGAGACGAAAGCAGTCGACGAAGCAGTTGCGAGGAGGATCGACAGTCGACAAAGGAAGCCGACGAAGAAGTCAGTATCGACGAAAGAGGACGATCGACAGTTGACGAAAGCGGAAGCCCTAATGTTGTTCCTCTGATACCATGTTACCTGAAGAGAGTCGAACCGGTCGAACATCGCTGCCATCCACATCGAGAGGGATATATATACGTCTAACAAAATCATGGCCAGTAAAATGCAGAAAATACTACATAAAAAGTTGAAATCACAAATCAATTTTTACAATATTTGGGGGAATAATAATCTGGGTATATGCTGAAATCTATACCTGAGTGATTTCGTTGGTGAGGTTGCCGAAATGAGGCCTAGAATGACAACGACAATTAACCGTGCGACTTTGCAAAAAAGAGGATAAGTAGCATAGATCCGTGGAAGAGTTGCAAAAATGAAGCTCTGGTGAAGAAGTGGCAATGAAATCAATGGGGAAGATGGATGTTAGGAGGACGGGACACGCTTGCCAGCGAGTTCCCTGAAGATCTTGCAGAAATGTGGCGATGCTGAGCAGAGAATCGGCCAAAATAAAGGGGGAATGAGGAGGTATGAGCAACGCTGTCCGGCGAGTTTGCATGCCGAAAATCTGATGGACGGAGCGTGAGCAGGGGAACGTACGTGAGTAGCCTAGGTTTTGTCGGGAGTGTGCGGGAAAGGGCGTTGGGGTGAACATGAATGGGTGGGTACAAATATTAAGTTCTAAGGATTCAAAATATTATAAACATGCACTACAAGAAAACAGACTTTTGGCCAGGGCAAATTGCCCTGGCAAAAAGTCCAAAACCGTGGCTAAAGAGCTTTTGCCACGGTCTAGCCACGGAAAAAATTTGTGGCTAAAGGTCGCGTGGCGAAAGATTTTTAGCCACAGAATCTGGGGTTGAAAGGAAAAAATAGAAGGGACTGGAAATCATGAATATCATCCCGAGTAATATCCCAACTAGTTGGTGTTGATATTGTGGATCACCCTATATTCATTCTTTTTTATTGATGCAAGAGTTGTTGATCCTATTTTTGGCATCGTTTTACAATACTCCTTACCATAGTGGTCTAATAACCCAATGTTAAGGGCATTTCATCAGCTCTCTAATTAATGTTTAGTTCCACCACTAAGCTTGCACTTAAAAAAGATCAACTCTTGTAACAACATACAGTAAACCAAATTGGTTTTAGAAAATCTGCATACAAATAGAAGAATGAATATGCACGTCTAACTTACACAAAATCAAATGAGCCATAGAATTAATTATTAATGATGGCTTCACTATAATGACAAGACAACTTTCACCTTACCCAAAAGATAAACATGGTTTTAAAGCTAGCATACACATCATAAAGAAATGTTCCCCAAGGTTGATAATAAATGATTGAGTGATTTCATTTTGTAGGCTGATAATAAATGATTCTTTCTCTTGAAGAGCAGTTTTTGAGCTTCTACACTTTGCCACATCTACTATTGGAGCAGTAAAAGAGATGTTTTAGCAAAGAATATTTAAAAAGATAAGGTGAAAGTGATGGAAGGGTACCTGACTCTCTCTTGCTTGCATATCAATAGGCTTCTTCCTACTCTCCTCTGCATATACAACTAATTATTTGATAAAACAATCATCCTATTATGAGGGTTCATGCTTTGGTTAATTATCTGCCACATTGGTCTTTCCATATGGAACATTCTGCAACATCTCAATCAACGCACACACACAAGGCCATCAGCAGCACACAAAAACCAAACAAATTCTTGTTTTTAGCATTTTCCATTAAGCATAATATATGATATAACCTTACAGCTCCAAAAGGTGCAGTTGAAGTGATTCATGCAATGAATGTAGAGGAACCCATCCAAGTGACAAGTTAATTTTTAGTATTCATTTAGTTTGCCAGGAATGTGATTCATTTTTAGTATTCATTTAGTATCCTGCTGTGATTCTCTGCACACACAAAAAACATGTGACCAGTTTGAATATGTGAAACTTTAGAAAGATTAAACATAGGCCATATTTAAAATTTCAATATTATGCAATATATAGAAGCATATTCCATCAAAATAATCTCAGCCCTTCATTTTTAATCTCCCCGATATAATGAATCGTGAAAGCTAGCATAAAAATAAAAAATATAAATGTAATGTTTGTGCGCATAGTATCCCTGTCGGTGGTGTGCGGCGGCAATATTGCTCATTGTCGCTTAGTGACGGTTGAGTATGTGCATTGCCGCTAGTAATCTCTTAAGAAAATGAAATACTCATGATTACCTTTGATTGGGCTCACCAGATGCAACACATTTAACTTTCCTATAGGATCCAGGATCCATAGCTCTTCCCTCTTTTGCATCAGGCTTAATAAAAGTGCAGCTTCCCATGATAAAGAACTAAAGAAATAACGATATGAAGCCATCCAACAACATGGGCTTCATTAGTGGAAGAAAGTCCCCCTGATGCCAAAAATCGACTAACAAGAATCTTAAACTGCCCATTCATTGCTTCCACCATTGCCCTTTCATGTGCTTCCTTGTAGTTATTCATTGCTTCAAGTTCAACCTCCTAAAATCCATAGTGATGCATGTGGAAATCAAGAAATAGATATTCATGACACCAAAATGAGCTGATTGCACACCATCCAGATGTACTGAAAGAAACATTACCTAAGAGAATGATTATCATTATGAATGTGGGCTTCATCAGATGAAATTTGAGACTGCATCAAAAGAATTGCTTGCTGCTTCCAATTATCAACCTGGGCAAGTACAATATTGATATAAGAAATTAAGGATTCAAGTTTCATAAACTGAAAATCATTAAAATTACAAAAAAAAACTAAATATCTGACCCTGTACAAAGTGCTGAGATATATGCACTATACATATTGAAAATGGAAAGGTTGTTTTAGGCATAATAAAAATCTGCAAGGTTGTTGTTTTTCATGCATTTCTTTACCATGGCAAATAATAAATTGGGAATTTTTAAAAAAACTACATGCCCAACATGAAGAAATTATACCACAACCAATAGTGCTCAAAGTGTAACACCAAATCTAAATTATACCACAACATGAAGAAATTATACACTCATGAGTCCTACTGTTCCAGCGACATAGTAGCAGTATTGGTAAAGCTAAGCAAAGCTCGCGTATGTGGATTTCATCGGGTCCTGTCTCATTCCTTCATTCATGTCCTTGAATGGTTGCATAAAAATGTTTAAAAAAAGGAAATAATTACATCAGAGGATCAGAGTCAATTATATATCTACTGAGATATCCATTCGTATGACTGCATGTGAGTTTCCTAATGTCAGGGAGATCACTGGGATCATCTACGTCAGCTATATCTGCTCTCCAGCCCGGCGCAGAAGTACTCCTTGGTGCAGACGCTTGCTTCTGCCCATCAGCACGACCGCTCCGTTCATGCCTTCTTTGCGGAGCTCAGTGATTTATGGCGCCAGCTGGATGGGATGTCTACCTCTGGTTGTCCTACTTGTGCTCATTGCACCACTATTGCTGAGGAAAAAGATCACCTGCACATGTACGAGTTCCACATGCGCCTTCGACCTGAGTATGAGTATGTACATGCTGAGTTGATGCATCGAGTTGCACCACCATCCCTGCGTGATTGTCTTGCTACTGTTGTTCCCGAGGAGACCCGTCTACACTCTTTGGAGGGCATATGCCCCTCTGCTGTCACTTCCTCGCCACACTCAGTGCTTGCTACTCCTCAGTACGGTTTCTCAGCACCTGATCTGCCGACTCTACCATCTCCTCCTGGACTTAGTGCACCTGCTCCATATCGCCCGTCTTCAGTTGCCTCCCATAGTACCTTGTCGGGTGCACCACCGAGCTCCGGGCCATCCCGGTGACGTGTTCCCCGCTGTCATTACTATCACAACTTGGGACACATCTGTTCTGAGTGTCGCAAGTTACAGTGTGTCCTAAGTCAGCAAGGCACACCACAACGAGTTGCTCATATCCTGCCACTTGCTCTTGACAGCCCTACATATGTTCCTGATTTGATCATGCAACTCGTTCAACAGCTTTCTCAGAGTCATGCCTCCTCGTCATCTGCGTATGTTGTCAGCCAAGCCTCCACTTCACAGACCTATTCAGCGGCTGCATCTGCCTCTGCAGGTATCACTAAGACTTCTTGGTTACTAGATTCTGGAGCATCCTTTCATATGACCTTTGATGCAGCTCCCTTACATTCCCGACGGTCGGTTCCTTTTAACCTACGTGTCATCATTGCTGATGGCAAAACGTTGCCCATTGCTAGCCGTGGTACCTTGCATACCGCCCACTTTCACATTTCGGATGTTGCATATATCCATAAGCTTTCCATGAACCTCATATCTGTTAGCCAACTTGCTTCCCGAGGTTGTCTTGTTATTTTTGATGCCCTTTTGTTTTATGTGCAGGATCGTCACACAGGGACACTCATTGGAACTGGCCGTCGTCGTAGCGGGGTTTATGTGCTCGACCATCTCAGACTTCCTTCACCCAATAGTTTCCTCTATTGCATCTCTCATCTGGATTTCATTGGTCAGCTTTCCGCAGTGGCATCACCGTCTCGGCCATTCCAGTGGAGCTCGGTTATACTATCTTGTTCGTTATGGTATTTTAGGTCGTGTGTCTATTGATTGCTCGCACTCATGCACGGGTTGTAAGCTTGGCAAACAACTGCAACTCCCATATCGATCCAGCGAGTTTCGATCATATTCTCCTTTAGCTTTAGTTCATTCTGATGTATGGGATCCAACCCCCATTATTTCAAAAGGTGGTCATCATTATTATGTTACTTTTGTTGATGACTTCTCTCGTTATACATGGGTTTACATGATGCGTTCTCGTTTGATTTCTTTCGCATTTACATTGAGTTTGTCTCCATGGTGCGTACTTAGTTTGTTACGTCTATCCGCATTTTTTGCTCCAATTCAGGGGGAATACTTGTCACATGTTTTTCGTGATCTTCTGGCCTCTCACGGTACTCTACCTCAGCTCTCCTGTCCTGGTGCTCATTCCCAGAATGGCACTGCGGAAAGGAAGCATCGTCATAACATTGAGGTACCCTCCTCATTGCCTCTCATGTGCCTCCACACTTCTGGGCTGAGGCCATATCCACTGATGTCTATCTTATCAATCTCCAGCCATCCACTTTCCTACAGGGTAGCAGTCCTGGTGAGTGTCTGTTTGGTCGTCCTCCTCATTATGACCATCTGCGTGTGTTTGGTTGTCTATGCTATGTTCTTCTTCCTTCTCATGAGCATACCAAACTATCTGCTCAGTCCACTGCTTGTGTTTTCCTTGGTTATAGTCCTGAGCACAAGGGCTATAGATGCTATGATCCCGTAGCTCGTCGTCTTCGTATCTCCCGAGATGTTACTTTTGTTGAGGACCGCCCCTTTTTGTTTCATTCTCGTCTTCGTCTTCTTCTTCCTCTACTCACATTTCCACTACTGTTGATGACGTTCTTTTTCTTTCTCTACAATCGTCTGCGTCACCTCCCTCCGAGGTACCTCCCACTCAGCCTCCACCAGAGTCACCATCTCCTGTCTCTCTTCCTGAGTCATCTCCACAGTCTCCTGACCTTCCTATCTAGGATCGTGCCCCTGCACTTCCTCAGCACTATGCTCGGCACTATGTTCGGTGGTCTTATCCTACAGATGCACCATCTGCCCCCTCTACATCCGGCCTCTTCCAGTGAGCTACCTGTGGATGATCCTCCAGCATGACGCTACCTCACTCGTGATCGGCATCCACCTGATCGGCTCAACCTTGCTACTCAGCTACTTGATCTACCAGTCCTTGATCTATTAGCCCTTCCAACGACTACTTGTGGTGTTCCTGAGCCTAGTACGTATAGGGAGGCTGTTCTGATTCCTGAGTGGCAGGCTGCCATGTCTGGCGAGTTGAGTGCTTGGAGCGCACTTCCACTTGGGATCATGTCCCACTACACCTTCTGGTGCAGTCCCCATCACCTGCAAGTGGGTCTTCAAAGTGAAGACCCGCTCGGATGGCACAGTGGAGAAATACAAGGCCTGATTGGTGGCCCGTGGTTTTCAGCAGGAGCACGGTCGGGACTATGATGAAACCTTCGCTCCTATGGCCCACATGACTACTATCAGGACCCTCATTGCAATTGCAGCAACTGGTCAGTGGTCCTTGTTTCAGTTGGATGTGAAGAAAGTGTTTCTTCGCGGTGACTTGCAGCAGGAGGTGTACATGTTTCCTCCCTCAGGCCTCCCTACCGCTCCTGGTCTTTTCCGTCGTCTCCATCGAGCACTTTATGGTCTCAAACAGGCTCCTCGAGCCTGGTTTGAGCGTTTTAGTTCAGCAGTTCTGGCAACCGATTTTCAGCCTAATCATTATGATCCTGCTCTGTTCATCTACTCTTCATCACGGGGTCGGGCCCTTCTTCTATTATATGTGGACGACATGATTATTACTAGTGACGATGCCTCACATGTTAAGTTTGTCAAGTATCACCTTTAGTGGCAGTTTCAGATGACTGATCTTGGTCCACTAAGCTACTTCTTGGGCATCGAGTTCTCTGCTACTCCTACTGGCTACTAGTTATCTCAGCAGCGCTACACCTCTGACTTATTGGCCCGTGATGCACTATCCGACTCTCGCACTGCTGCAACCCCCATGGAGCTCCATATTCAGCTGCGTCCGGATGAGGGCTCTCCTCTTTCTGATCCGACACGGTACCGCCATCTGGTTGGGAGCCTGACTTACCTCACTATTACTAGACCAGACATTGCATTTGTTGTTCATGCGCTGAGTCAGTTTGTGAGTGCTCCCACATCAATTCACTACGCCCACCTACTGCGTGTTCTCAGGTATCTTCATGCTACTATGACTCGTGGTCTATTCTACCCCCGTAGCAGCTCTCTCCAGCTACATGCATATTCTGATGCTACATGGGCCAGCGATCCTGTTGATCGTCGTTCTGTTACTTTTTTGGGTCTCTTCTTGGGATCTTCGCATATTGCCTGGAAATCCAAGAAGCAAATCGACGTTTCTCGTCCGTGCCATGACCACTACTACTGAGAATATTGTTTGGATTCGCTGGTTGCTTGCTGATCTTGATGCTGCCCCTTCTGGTCCCACAACTCTCTATTGTGACAACACCGGGGCTATCCAGATTACCTTGAATCCCACCAAGCACTCGCTCTCCAAGCACATTGGTGTTGATGCCTTCTTTCTTCATGATAAGCACATTCAGGGTACTCTTGTTCCTCATTATGTTCCCACAAAGCGTCAGCTTGCCGATTTGCTCACCAAGCCTCAGACTTGCGCTCAACATGAGTTTCTTATTGTTGAAGTCATGTGATCTCAAAGAATTGAAGTCGCACGGTCTCGAGCCAGCGGTCTGTGCGGTCTCCCAGAATCAGACCGCGACTTCTCCCCAGATGTGCGAGATCGCGCCGTATGAAGATCAGCGGTCTCCAGCTCCATCAAATAACAGTCTGATAACCGCGGTCTGTGCGGTCTCCCAGTATCAGACCGCCGCTTCTCCTCAGATATACCAAATCGCTTCATGTGAAGAGAAGCGGTCTGGTACCCCCGGTATCTCCCTTACGGGGGAGTGTTCGCCAGAGCGGTCTCACGATCAGTCGGTCTCCTCTGTCACACGACCTTCCTCCTGTCGTGTGACCGCCCGTCTTCTCTCCAGACCGCGGAGGTCGCTGCGGTCTCGATCTCCCGGACCGCCTGACCGCCCAGCTTGCTTTGTGTATTGTATTTGTATTTAGTCCCACATTGTGTAATTGTACTTTACTCTTTCCCTCCTAGTCTATATAAAAGAGGCAATACTTTTGTAATACTTAGATTTTTTGGAAATAAAATTTTCAAGTTCTCACATGGTATCAGAGCTAACAACGATCCTTGTGTTGTGAGCTCTCTCTCTTCGACCGGTCTCTCTTCCTCCAGACCGCGCGATCTCCCTTGTTTTCGGTCTTCTAGCCGCGAGACCGCGCGATCTGTCTTTCCTCTTCCAGATCTCTTCTCATGGGCACCCCTTCTGAGAATGTCCTCACCTCCACTCCTGTGGCTATTCCTACCTCTACCTCTACTACCTCTATCTCTACTTCTGGCAATCTTGGCACCTCCTCCAAGCTCACTGACTCTAATTATCCTGATTGGAGTGTCTCTTTCACCTTCCTCTTACGCTCTCAACGCAAACGCCACCATCTCACCGATGATCCTCCTCTCAAAGAGTCTGCTACCTTTGATGATTGGGATGCTAACGATGCTCTGGTCCGCACCTGGCTTGCTAACAGTCTTTCTGATGAGTGTCTTCCTATCATTCGTCATGATGAGACCGTCAAAGCAGCTTGGAACCATTTTGTTGCCCTTTACTCCAAAGGCGCCAAAACCTCCCGCATCTACACCTTGTATGTTGATCACTTTGCCCGCCCAACCATGGATCCCACCACAGCATATCAAGAGATTCAGGCCCTTGGGGCTGATCTCCTCCAGCATCGTCCCTTCTCTGCTGACCTTGCAGAGCAGCATAAACACTTCCAGGAGCTCCTAGTTGTGTGTTACCTTCTCCGTCTTCCTGAGTCCTATGATAAGATCCGACAACAAATTCTTGGGGAAGCTGACTCTCCAACCCTTGATGCCACCGCTGCTCGGGTTTCTGCTGTTACCTCCCTTCTCCAACGACCCTTATTATCCTCTCCTCCTCCTCAGAGAGCTTTGCTCACCGGGCTGAACGTGGTCACTCCGGTGGCCGTGGTGGATCTCTTAGTGGTCGCGGACCTCCTCGGTACATTTGTTCTCATTGTGGTCGGAAGAGTCACACCATTGATCGCTGCTATCTCAAGCATCCTCACCTTCGCCCTCTGACTGCGGCTTCTCATCCTGGTACTACACAACCGTCTGCTTCTATTGCTACCTCCTCAGGTAGCGTGCACGTGGTTACTGAAGGTACGTGGCTTATTGATTCTGGAGCAACAAATCATATGACAGGGAACCCTCAACTTTTCTCACAGTTACTAGAAAACAAGAATTTACCTCCGGTTCTAACAGCAGACGGTTCTCCCTCACACGTGTGTGGGACTGGAATAGTTCAAGTCACCCCGACTATCTCTCTTAAGAACACTCTTTATGTGCCTACCTTTCCTTGCAACTTACTATCAGTCAAGACTCTCTCTCAACAGTTACAATGTTCTATTATATTTACTCCGACTAACTGTTATTTTCAGGATCTTCACACAAAGGAGACAGTTGCTACTGGGACTGAGAGTGGAGGCCTCTACTTCCTTGACGTTGCTCATTCTGCTTCCACAGTCTCTGATTCTCTCCATCAATGGCACCTCCGTCTCGGTCACCCTCCACCTCGGCTGTTGTATCAACTTCTACCTCACCTCACCAACGATACCTCTCCTCTCAACTGTGAAGCTTGTCAACTAGGAAAGCACCATCGGGCTTCCTATCCTGCCAAACATGGTCGTAACTCGACTCGTCCCTTTGATCTCCTTCACTCCGATGTCTGGGGTCCTTCTCCTACCAAGACTGTGGGTGGGAGTAGTTTGTATTTTGTTACTTTTATTGATGACTTATCTCGATGTACTTTGGTGTATCTTTTCAAAGAACGCTCAGAACTTTTTACTGTTTTCTCAATTTTCTATAATGAAATTTCTACTCAATTTGGAGTGTCTATCAAAGCTATTCGCACTGATAATGCTAAAGAATATGTTTCTCATCAGTTTTCTGAGTTTTGCATGAATCATGGTCTTATCCATCAAACTAGTTGTCCTTATACTTCTCAACAAAATAGGATAGCGAAACGTAAGAATCGTCACCTCCTCGACATGGCTCGCACCTTACTCTTCCAGATGAATATGCCCAAAACCTATTGGGGTCATGCCATCCTCATCTCCTGTTATCTCATTAACCACATTCCCTCCACCCTTCTTCAAGGCTCCACACCCTTTTCTCTACTATATCCTACCTCGAAACCTTTCTCGTTACCTCTAAAAGTCTTCGGTTGTACTGCGTTTGTCCACACTCCTTCACCAGGTCGGGACAAACTCTCCCCTCGGGCAGTTAAGTGTATCTTTGTTGGTTACTCTCCCACTCAGAAAGGTTACCGATGCTATGATTCTCTTCTTTGCAAACAATATGTTTCTGATGATGTCACCTTCTTTGAGACTATACCATACTTTTTTAACTCTTCCACCTCTCTGCCTTCTGCAACTCATCCAACACCACCACTCATTTACTCCCCACCGACACCACCTACTCTCCCAACTCCACTGCCTCTTCCTTTAACTCCACCATCTACAGAGTCTCCTACCACTTGTCCTCCTACTCTGGGGCCTCCTATCCCAACTCTTGGTCCAGCACCATCTTCTTCCGATGCTGAATCTCCTGCTAATACAGTCACCACTGAAGACCTCCCTATTGCCCTTCGAAAGGGAGTTCGCTCATGTACGCAACATTCTATTCATGATGTTGTGACCTATGCTCAACTAACCCCCTCTGCTAGGGTGTTTGCTATTGCTATTTCAGATACTGTCACTCCAGCTAATTATCAGGATGCTCTTGCTATCCCACAGTGGAAGGCTGCCATGGATGAAAAAATAACCACTCTTCAGGACCGTAGCACGTGGACACTTGTTCCTCCGCCTCTTGGGATAGATGTTGGATGTAGATGGGTCTTTGTGATCAAATACCGTGTCGATGACTCTATCGACCGATACAAGGCTCGCTTGGTTGCCAAAGGTTTTACTCAGACATATGGAGTTGACTTCTTTGACACTTTCTCCCCTGTCGCTCGTCTTACAACCATCAGGGTCCTCTTCTCTGTGGCCGTCAACAAAGAGTGGCAACTCTCTCAATTGGACGTCAAGAATGCCTTTCTTTATGGTGATCTTCAAGAGGTTGTTTTCATGGAGCAACCTCCAGGGTATGTTGCTCCGGGGGAGACTCGTGTATGTAAGCTAAAGAAGGTTATCTATGGTCTCAAGCAAAGTCCTCGCGCCTGGTTTGAAAAGTTTAACGAAGTAATCAAGGTAATTGGATTTGTCCGCAGCTCTGCAGATCACTCTCTCTTCATTCGCAAGACTTCTCATGGAATGGTAGTTCTGGCTGTCTACGTTGATGACATCCTTCTCACTGGTGATGATATTGAAAGTATCACCCTTACACAGAAACATCTCCTTCAACACTTTGTAACCAAAGACATGAGAACTCCAAAGTACTTTTTGGGCATTGAGATCTCAAGAAAGCATAGCTCTATTGTCCTCTCACAACGTGAGTATGTTATTGACCTTCTGAAGGAAACAGGTCTTCTTGGTGCTAAACCTGCTAAGTATCCAATGACAATAGGAGACGACAAACTCTGGAATGACAACTCTCCACCTCTACCTGATAGCACTAGATACCGTCGTCTTGTAGGCAAGCTCATCTACATAACTGAAACAAGACCTGATATCTGTTATGCCGTTGGGAAGGTCAGCCAATTCATGCAAGCCCCAAGGGAATGCCATCTTCAGGCTGCTCTAAAGATATTGGAATACGTTAAGGGATCTCCAGGAAAGGGACTTCTGTTCCAAAGAAACAACCATCTCAAGATAGAAGCCTACTCAGATGCTAGCTACGCTGATGATAAAGGAGACAGGAAATCCACGTCTGGGTTCTGTACATTCGTGGGAGGAAATCTTGTGAGCTGGAAGAGCAAGAAACAAGCAGTAGTATCCAGATCAAGTGTTGAGGCCGAGTACAGGAGCATGGCCCAAACTACATGTGAATTGAAGAGGTTACGAACTCTCCCTCTAGACTTTGGAGAAGTTTACAATCATCCCTTGCCAATGCTCTGTGACAATAAAGCTGCAATCTATATATCTCAAAACCCAGTCTTTCATGAGAGAACCAAACACATTGAAGTGGACTGTCATTTCATCAGGAAAGAAATCTTGAAGAAACAAATCTGCACTCCCTTCGTAACTTCAGATAAAGAGCTGGCTGATATCTTCACCAAACCCATATCTTCATCCTTCTCTGATGTGTGTAACAAGCTAGGCATGATTGATATATATGCTCCAGTTTGCGGGGGAGTGTTGAAGCCATGCGATCTCAAAGAATTGAAGCCGCGCGGTCTCGAGCCAGCGGTCTGGCGGTCTCCCAGAATCAGACCGCGACTTCTCCTCAGATGTGCGAGATCGCGTCGTATGAAGATCAGCGGGTCTCCAGTCCATCAAATAACAGTCTGATAACCGCGGTCTGTGTGGTCTCCCAGTATCAGACCGTCGCTTCTCCTCAGATATACCAGATCGCTTCATGTGAAGAGAAGCGGTCTGGTACCCCGGTATCTCCCTTACGGGGGAGTGTTCGCCAGAGCGTTCTCACGATCAGTCGGTCTCCTCTGTCACACGACCTTCCTCCTGTCGTGTGACCGCCCGTTTTCTCTCCAGACCGCGGAGGTCGCTGCGGTCTCGTTCTCCATGACCGCCTGACCGCCCAGCTTGCTTTGTGTATTGTATTTGTATTTAGTCCCACATTGTGTATTTGTATTTTACTCTTTCCCTCCTAGTCTATATAAAGGTGGCAATACTCTTGTAATACTTAGATTTTTTGGAAATAAAATTTTCAAGTTCTCACACTTATCTCCAAACTCTCGGTGTATGATCCCTCGTGAGCTTGAGGGGTGTGTTAGAAGTATATATTTCCCTCTCGATGTGGATGGCAGTAATGCTCGACCGGTTCAACTCTCTTCAGGTAACAAATTTATAATTTCAACATCGTATGCCTGTTGGATCTGATGGCGCCCTTAGGGGGGGTGAATAAGGGTTTTATGGAATTTAAATCTTATTTAAGTTTATTAGAGTCTGAGACTGAAGTTTCAGAATATTATATAGAAAAATATATTTAAATATTCCAGATAGGATTGTAATGAAGATTCCTTTTTAAATAATTGAAACAAAACTTTTTGTTGACTGTTGCTAACGCCTGACGTTAAGTCTTAACGCTGGGCGTTAGCTCTCCAGAGAATATTCTTCAGAACAAAAAGATTGTCACAGTGATTTTACTTATGAAATCTTAAATAAAACACAATTCCAGAAAATCAGAAATAATGAGAATAATTATTGTATTTCAAAGATAATTATACAAATGTTAATTTTGATACTTTGATGAAAATAGAAATTAAAATATTCTTGAAGAGGAAATAAAATCAATTGAATAGAACATTAAAAGACATGATTTTATTTCATAATAAATTGAATACACAAATGTTTAATTTCTATAACGCTAGAAATCAAGGCGAAAATATGTAAAAATATTTTTTGTTGTTTCACCGGTCCTTCTCCCAAGGACCGGTTAGCTATAGCCTATCTATCCCCAGATAAGGCCTCTAGCCACCCCCTACATCTACCCTCGACCTAGTCGCCACGCACAAGGCGGCGAATTACCCCCTAAGCCTCACAAGGACCTAGTCGCCAACACAAGGCGAATTTACCCACAGAATCTTTCCCGGAATCCGACGTTCTCACCGAACGATTTCTCCACACAAAATACAAAAAGGAAAAATAAAAGATTACAAGATAAGTAAAGAGAAACTCCCCAAGAAATTCTGAAGGTGAAGGCGAAATCGATGTAGATGTTGGCGTTCTTGAAACGATCGTCCGTATGGAATATGCGTTGTAGACCTTCTCCTTCAAAATCTTCTTTAGATCTTCATGTTAGCCCAAGGGAGATCTCTTAATTGTTGTACACGAACCTCTCTCCAAAGTATCAGAATTCTGGAATCATATCTTGTCCATTTGAATGAGAGGAGCTGTACTTTTAAATAGCCTCGGAAGCTAACGCTCAGTGTTAATGGTTAACGCCGACGTTAGTGAACGTGCACTGTCGTGGCTGAAATCGCGCAACCGTTAAGATCGTGGCAGCTTGTGGATTCAACGCGGGCATTAAGGGTCAACGCTGGCGTTGAGTCGTTCTCCTTCAAATTCGTCGATCGCCTTTCTCATTTCGTCGAACGCAGGTCCAGTTCGTCGAACGCATGTCCAGTTCATCGAACGCAGGTCCAGTTCGTCGAACGCAGGTCCAATTCGTCGAACGCAGGTCCAGTTCGTCGAACGCAGGTCCAGTTCGTCGAACGCAGGTCCAGTTCGCTGAACGCAGGTCTTGTTCGCCGAACGCAGGTCCTGTTCGTCGAACGCAGGTCTTGTTCGTCGAACGCAGTTTCTTCAGGCGGAATTTCGTCGAACGGAGAGCAAAGTTCGTCAAACGGCTAGCGCCGGCGTTAAGTACTAACGTCTGGCGTTGTCTCTGCCTTCTCTCTGCCTTCTCAACGGATTTCTTCTCGACGTCATTTCTTCTCGACGGATTCCTTCTCAACGGATGTTAACGCAGGGCGTTAACAGCTAACGCGGGGCGTTAGCTCTCTTTCCAGAGAGTCATCTCCATTCAGTATACTATTCAAGGAATGTGTAGCTATAGTTCCTGTACAACCTGCACACTATAAACACACAAAATACTAGATCAAATACAACACGGTATTTGTTATTCTCAAACCAAGAGATGCGGAACATAGGCTCCAACAATGCCTAGCTTACTTGTACAGATTTCTGACCAAGATCATTTTTCATTTTTTCTGCTTTATGTGCGCTTAGCTTTGTGTTTTCTGCATGCTTTCTGGCCATGGCTTGTGATTTCATCAGTTTATACCCAGATTACTTGTACAGATTTTTTGCCAAGATTATTTTCATTTTTTCTGCTTTATGATGTGCTTAGCTTTGTGTTTGTACTTCAATTTAACAGGAATGAGGTCAGAGGAGTTGGTGTTATTTGAAAATAAAGTATCTTCCAAAGACGCAATGTTAGATGTTGGAATGCACTTTAGCATTACTTTATGTTTTCAAAGTAAAGAAGATTTGATTGAGTGTGCTCGAAATATTGTCAGAAAATTGGGGTTCGTTGTTATTATTCTGAGGGTAGATAAGATCAACGACAGAGCAACACCCAGAGTTATCTTAGGTTGTGACAGAGTATGGTTACCTCCAAATAATCAAAACAAGATAGGGCATGTTAAGAGAAATATTAAAAAATCAAGTTCTAAAATGTGTGGGTGTAAGTTTGGACTTAAAGGATATAGAGTGGAGAATAATGAATGAAAAATTGAAGTTAAGAATGGTATGCACAATCACGAGTTTGTGCATCTTGAAACACACCCATACGTCGGTAGATTAGATGGCAATGGTCACAAAATTGTCGAGGAGATGTACAATGCTGGATGTAAGCCTCGTAAAATTTTGGCCGTGTTAAAAAAGAGAAATCCTGAAAATACTACAACCATTAGAACTATCTACAATGCAAAGGCTAAACTGTATATTAGCGGAAGAATGTACTTACCAATTAATATAATTTATATTTTGCAGAGTGCACATTGTTTAGTTCTTCAAGTACAAGACCTCATTAAGTTCAAAAAGTGTAGGACATTTACTTTGTTAGTCATTTGTTTTTTTACTTTACAAATATTAATTTGAAGTTTCACTAATGCAGGAATGCTTCATTTTGACAAGGAAAGATCTATGAGCTTACAAATGATGAGTTAATTTTGAAGGAAAAAATATAATATTTGGGGAACGAATGATGTTCATTTTTGTATTGCTAATATACATACATATATATATATTATTGGCAAAATATTCTAAATGGTTGTTAATCTAATATGTTCTTATTGTTCTTATCAACTTGCTTAGAGTTTTATATGTTCTATGTGAGCTTATTCTATGTTTGTTTAAAATTATCAATGGGACCGAATATCGGATATGAGTACGAATATAATTTTGTGGACTACAAATATCAATGGGTTACAAATATCCATTCTTGAGGTACAAATAACAACACCATTAAAATAATCCATAAAGATAATTGTTTATTTTAATGAGAACAGAATAAAATGTCAAAATCATTATACCAGCTGAGGAAAGGAGAGTTGGGGAAGCCCTTTTCCACTTTAGATGTGAAATTCTGCAACTGGGAATAACCCCAATAAAAATGTGAAGATCACCCAGTTCCTTAAAGTTTGAACCATGCTTCACATAAGCCTATACTCTTAATACCCTGCTATTAGGTCCCTGATGTCTTTTGATATCTAAAGAAGCCAATAAAACCAAGAGATCCGTTTAGCACAGCGGTGGCGGTCGTGAACGCAGTGGTTATGAACCGTCGTTCGTGAACGCTCAACCACACCTAAGGAACTTCATCCACTTCTATGTTCAAAACTAGTTTCTTTTCTTGGTGGCCGTCATAACCATTGTCTTGTCAAAAGAGTATTCTATGATGGTAAAGTTTTTTTCCAAACTCACCGGAGCAAAAACGCCGCGCCAAATAGAGCCTTAGGCTTTGTTTGGGACAGCTTATGCTGATAAAAAGTTGTTGATCGAATAGAGCTTTGAGAATAGAGTTGTTTGAAAAGCGTTGATGAGAAAATTATAGACTATTTAGAGAGTCTGTTCTTAAGTGTTGATCGAATATAACTTTTCATTTAAACTGTTTGGTAGAATAACAGTTTGGAAGCTGTTTTTTTAAATAAAAATATTGAAATATAATGTTGGTGAAAACTTGCGTTCGGGCAAAAAATGGTCACGCAAAAGAAAAATGGCCGCCCGGGCAAAAAACGGCCGCCCAGGCGAAAAAACGTGTCCCGGGAGAAAAATGGCCGCGTGGGGGAAAAATGTGCGGCCGAGCGAAAAATGAGCATCCGGGCGAAAAATGCCGCCTTGGTGAATAATGGCCGCCCGGGCGAAAAACGGCCGCACGGGAGAAAAACGCGCTCACGGGCGAAAAACGGCCGCCCGGTTGAAAAAACCACCGCCCGAGCAAAAAAACGGCTGCCTGGGCGAAAAATGACAGCCCTGGCGAAAAACGGCCGCCCAGTCGAAAAAAGACCGCCTGGGCGAAATACGCGCATCCGGGTGAAATATGCGCGCCTGGGCGAAAATAACGAGCGCCCGGGCGAAAATGGCCGCTCGTGAGAAAAATGACTGCCCGGCTGAAAACGAGTGCCCAGCCGAAAATGTGTGCTCGGACGAAAATGCTCGATTGGTATGTAGTGAGATGGAGTTAATAAAAGAGAAAAAATCAAAAAACATAAAAAGTGGTTTTTAAAAAGCTATGTTGGACTGACTTCTCAAAAAGCCTCTAAAAAGCTTTTTTGAAGAAGCTATTTTGAAAAAACTGTTTATTCAAACATAAAAAAATAGCATTTGTTGTTCGAATAGAAATTTTTGAATAGAAAAAGTTGCCACAAACAGAGACTAAGCATTATAGCTAATCAATAAACAACGGTGCTCAAGAAAACGGCACCGGAAGGCGGCAGCCGTCAAAGGAGATGCAGTTCATGGTATTTGATGTCCCATCCTTGCACAAGCCTTGCCTAGAGGAGAAAGCATTGTGTTGAAATTTGCATTTGCATTAATGATAAAAAGGTCAGTACCCTAAACTACAAAGGGAACATACTCGCTAAGTCCTCCTGGACAATCTCCAGAAACTCAGGAGAAGCAAATTCTAAACCATGTTATGTAAAACTACAGGAGTTTCCAAATTTAGCACAAAAGTCCGCCAATTGATTGGCCTCTCTAGGAATATGACGAAACATCACTTGGTTAAACTCAGTAAGGAAGGAAAGATCAACCCCCGCTGAATTATGAGCCATCCACGAAGAGTGATGCTTGGTATTGTGGCAATAATTGATAACATTCAAACTGATAGGAAAAAGGGTATTCTGTGTATTCACAATTGAACAAAGTAATACATATACATGAATAACGGAGGGTGATCCTAACACCCGAGGTGACTATAGGATAACACTACTACTCAATATACAACAAGGTTCTCAAGAAGCCAACGAAGCCAAATAATATCCTCAGCGGTGGTAGTCATGGCTCGAAGCTCAGCCTCAGTGCTGGAACAGGAAACACCAGTCTGTTTCCTGGACTTCCATGCAATAAGTGAAGAACCCAAGAACAGACAAAAACCAGTGACAGAATGACGGTCAATAGGATCACTAGCCCAGGTGGAATCGGAGTAAGCTACAAGAGAACTACTGCTGGAGAAGAATAAACCACGAGAGGTCGTCGCCCGGAGATAGCGCAGGAGCCGCAACAGATGGTCATAATGCATAGAGGTGCACACTAACAAACTGGCTCAGCACATGAACTGCATGGGCAATGTCGGGCCGAGTAATGGTGAGATAGACGAGACTCCCCATGAGGTGGCGGTATCGAGTAGGATCGGAGAGTGGAACCTCATCATCCAGACGTAGTTGAAGATGAAGCTCCATAGGGGTGTCCACTGTGCGAGAGTCAGAGATAGCAGCCCGAGCAAGGAGATCTGATGTGTAGCGCGGCTGAGAGAGCTGAAAACCGCGATCTGTAGAGCTGACCTCAAGACCCAAGAAGTAGCTCAGCTGTCCAAGGTCAGTCATCTGAAATTGTTGCTGAAGGTGATGTTTGACGAAGACCACATGAGAAGGATCATCACCAGTAATAATCATATCATCCACGTATAGTAACAAAAGGGTCAGACCACGGGAGGAGTGCACAAACAGGGCTGGATCATGTGGATATGGCTGAAATTCGGCGGTTGTAATGGCTGAACTGAAACGTGCAAACCACGCGCGGGGCGCCTTCTTGAGCCCATAAAGAGCTCGCCTCAAGTGACAGACAAGGCCTGAAGGCGAGGATAGACCCGGAGGAGGAAGCATGAATACCTCCTGCTGAAGATCACCGTAAAGAAAGACATTCTTCACGTCGAGCTGTGATAGGGACCAGTGGCGAACAGCGGCAACAACAATAAGAGTTTGTACTGTAGTCATGTGAGCAACTGGGGCTAAAGTTTCGTCATAGTCTCTTCCTTGCTCCTGCTGAAAACCACGAGCAACAAGTTGAGCCTTGTACCTCTCCACAGAACCATCAGAGCGAGTCTTGACCTTAAAGACCCACTTGCAAGTAATAGGAACAGCACCATGTGGAAGAGGAACAAACTCCCATGTACGAGTGTGCTCAAGCGCCTCCAACTCAGCAGACATAGCAACCTGTCACTCAGGTATCTGGGCAGCCTCACGATAGGAAGTCGGCTGTGGAGCACTGCAAACAGTGGCGGGAAGGGCAAGTAGGTCCAGCAGTAGGGTAGCAAGGCTAAGACGGTCGGGAGGACGCCTCTCACGAGGTGGGTTGCGACGCACAGGAGGATCATCCATAGGGCACTCGCTGGAGGAGGTAGGCACTGAGTCTGGGGGCACTGGTGGCGAGGAGATAGGAGGAGGAAGACGAGTATAGTGATAAGGAAGAGGAGAGACACGATCCCAAGTGGACAGCTCATCAGAGGGAGATGAGTGAGGAGGTGACGGAGTAGACTGCAAGGAAAGAGGAGGAGACGAAGTATACTGTGTCAAGGGAGAAGGAGGTGACGGAGTAGACTGTGGCAAGGGAAGAGGAGGGGAACATACCGGAGGGGAGGATACATGAGGCGGAGAGATGGGAAGAGTGAGAAATTGCACGTCGGAAGGAGTAACAGATGAATGTGAGGTTGAGGAAATATTGGACACAAAGAAAGGGTGAGACTCAACAAAAGTGACATCACGTGAAATGCGAAGTCGACGTGCAACAGGGTCATAGCATCGATAGCCCTTGTGCTCAGCATTGTACTCAAGAAAGGCACAAGGAACAGACTGAGCAGAGAGCTTAGTGCGCTCACGTGGAGAGAAAAGAACATAACATCGACAACCAAAAACGCAAAGATGAGTGTAACGTGGGGGTCGAGAGTACAAACACTCACCGGGACACTGACCGTGAAGGAAAGTGGAGGGCTGCAGATTAATAAGATAGACAGCCGTGGAAACAGCCTCAGCCCAGAAGTGAGGAGGAACGTGAGAGGAGATAAGAAGGGTTCGAGCTGTCTCAATAATATGACGATGCTTCCTTTCAGCGGTGCCATTTTGAGCATGGGCACCGGGACAGGCAAGCTGATGGAGAGTGTCGTGAGTAGCTAGCAAATCTCGAAAAGCATGAGAGAGATACTCCCCCCTGAGTCAGAACAGAAAATGCGTATGGAAGCAAAAAATTGTGTGCGCACCATAGCAGAAAAGGTAACATAGATCTGAAAAAATTCAGATCGAGAACGCATAAAATAGACCCAACAATAACGAGAGTAGTCATCAACGAAAAGAACGTAGTACCAGTGTCCACCTTTGGATACAAAAGGTGCGGGTCCCCAGACATCAGAATGAAGTAGATCAAAGGGACGCTGAGACCTGGACTCACTAGACTGATAGGGGAGTTGTAATTGTTTACCGAGCTTACAACCTGAACATGAGTGAGACCGATCAATAGAAACACGACCAAGGAAACCATGACTAATGAGAGAAGCTAGACGTGAACCACTGGGATGACCAAGACGGTGGTGCCACTGAGAGAAACCCACTGAAGGAAGACAAAGGGAGGAAGCTGCAGGTGACCATGAAGTGGATGGAAGGTGGAGACGATCAAGGACGTACACCCCGCAACGACGACGACCAGCACCAAGGAGTGCCCCAGTCAGACGATCCTGCATACGGCATGTGAACTCATCAAAGGTAACCAGACAACCATGAGATGTGAGCTGGCTGATGGATATAAGGTTCATGGATAACTCATGTATGTAGGCAACATCGGGAATGTGAAAATGGGTGGTGTGAAGGAGGCCGCGACTGGTGATGGGGTGAATGGTGTCATCTGCTACCATGATACTAAGGGCGGGAGTAATGGGCTGGCATGACAAAAGGTGTAACATCATAGGTCATGTGAAAAGAGGCTCTAGAGTCAAGCAACCAGTCGGAGGTGGAGATGCTTGCAGGGGTGGAGGCAGCCGGCTGAGAGACAGAGGCAGAAGAGCAGGCCAGAGAAAACTGCTGGACAATCAGCTGCACAAGCTCAGAGACAGAGAGAGACTTCGCTAGAGCCGAGGAATGAGCGGAAGGAACACCAGGAGCACGCTGCTGACCACGCTGCTGCGCCCTCTGAAGCTTGCGACACTCAGATTAAATGTGCCCAAGGCACTGACAATAGTAACAGCTAGGGCTGTTCACAAATAGTATAGTTCGTGAATAATTCGGGATTCGATTCGTGAAGATTCGATTAAAATTCGTATTTTTCGAATGCCGAATCCGGATTCGAATCCGAATTCGGATTCGATTAGTTTTCGAATCCGAATCCGCATAATGTTATTCATATTCGAATGATTCACGAATAGTTCGCGAATACTGAAAATATACTTAAATTAAATTAATATATGTAATTAAATGTTAAATATAATTATATTTGAATATTATATATAACTAAATATTATAAAATTCGAATTCGAATTCGAATCCATGTTCGAATCCAAATTCGAATCCAAATTCGAACCCAAATTCGAATCCAACATTTCATGACGAATCCGAATTCGAATCCGACCCCGAATATTCGAACGAATCTGAATCTGAATCTCTGCATTCTATGTCAAATTTGGATTCGATTGAAGAGCTATTCGATTCGATTCGGTTCGTGAACACCCCTAGTAACAGCGGACCGACTGGCGACGAGGAGCACCAGACTGAGTAGTAGAGGGCGCAGGAGAAAGAGTCCTCTCAGCAATCACCAAGGCCTTTTGGAGGAAGGCGGAAGAGGAGTGACGCGACGCCATCGAACCAAAACGGGGGGCAGAAGGGTCCAGCGGGTTGCAGGAGCAGCGGACGAGCTCGGCGACACGAGCGGGGGCAGCAAACGGGCTCATCGGAATGAGCAGGTGTAGTAGGAATCTGGATTGATCGAGATTGAGCAGGAGGGCCACCAGGAAGTAGCGAAGGGATCAAGGGAAAACCACCAGGAAGCGGCAATCTCAGGGAGGCTGGACACGATCTGACGTCGTCGGCATCTGGTTATCCCTGGACGCGAACAAAAGACCACAGGATTCGAGGGAGATATGTCGTCTTCAGGCTCGGGGAGGCAAGCCACTTTGTCGGCGGGATCGACAAGCACAAAGGGGAACTCAGCGGCTGAAGCAGAAGAAACAGCGCACGGAGGAGGAATTTCACAGCTTTACGGGATCGTCGGGTGATAACAGCGACGATCGGGGAGAAAACCAGCGACGATCGGGGAGAAAACCAGCGAGATCGGCTTGCGAGATCGGGGAGAAAACCAGCGAGATCGGGAAGAAACCAGCGAGATCGGGAAGAAACCAGCGACGGGAAGCGATCGGCTTGCGATTGACGAGCGGGAAGGAGAGGAGCGGCGGCGTGCGGGTGCGGGAGCGAGAGGAGAGGGGAACTAGGGCTCTGATACCATGATAGGAAAAAGGATATTCTATGTATTCACAATTGAACAAAGTAATACATATACATGAATAACGGAGAGTGATCCTAACACCCGAGGTGACTATAGGCTAACACTACTACTCAATATACAACCTATCTAACACAAACAATCCCCTTCAATGATTACACCCATTCGCCTCTAGCATAGTTGGAGTAATGAGCTGCTTAAGAGCAAGGAGGGCCGCCATTTCCACTCCCTCCAGGTTCCAATGCAAATTTACCGTGACTTTTGATATACCCATTAAACCATGGGTAGCAAATTAAATACATGATATAGCTAATAGATTAAGAAGTAAATCATTCAATATGATGCAGATCAAGAAGGAAAATTCTGAAGTATAATTACCTCTTTCTGTTCCTGCAGAGGTTCGACGGCAGAGAGTCCTTCGACCCAAATTGTGGGCACTAGGAAGCAAGTTCTACAATTTCTCTGGCATGTTCATTGGTTTACTGTCCTTCTAAGGATGAGCCCATCAACATTAATATATATTTCCCTCTTATTAAATCAAAGCCTGGTAAAATCACTAATAATGCATTGTCATAGTATCATTTTTGCAAATCAAAGCAAGAAACTTATAATCTATTCAATAATATAAATCTATCATGAAAACGAAAAAAATATGAAGTTTCCTGACGGATCATCACAATAAAAAATAAAAAAATTAAATATGAGATGCACTCCATCCTTGTGAATTTCATAAAGGAACTTTTAGTAAAACAACCAAGTGATTTTATGTACGATTATAGGAGAGGGAGAGCGAAGATCCAATTCACTATAGAGAAATCACGTACATGAACACATATAAGGGCACAAGAAAACAATGGTACCCTAACTCAAATACAAACGAGAATAAAATATGAGATATATTAAAAAAACTGACTAATGTCCAAAATTATGTAATTCAGGGGTCCCTCGGAAGCGTGCGAACCTTTGATATTAGCGGTCCAATTCTCGCTATTCGCACCCCCAAAATTGTAAAAATCCTAATTATATTCGCAGTCCAATTCTCGCTAATCGCACCCCATCAAATAACCTCATCTCCATCTCTCTCCCGTTGCTTAAACCCTAGCCTTAGTTATATCGGTCGCGTCGTTTCCCCCCCCCCCCCCCCCTCTTAGATTCACCTTAAAAAAAGAAGGAAATTATCCAGCGAAAATCTCAAAAAAATAATCAGTTTTCTGATTAGAGGAAGGTTTGCATGTCATTTAACTTGGTTTAGAGTTAATTCCTCTATGCATGTCATTTAACTTATTTTTCTGCTAGGTTTTTAAATTGTTTGTCTTTAAGATGTTTTTCTAGACTTCTAGTACTTAATAAATCAACAAAGTGTTTCGCTTATTTGGGTTGGGAGTGGGGTGCAAATGTAATTTTGGACTACAAATAAAATTTATGGACTACGAATAGCAATGGACTGCGAATAGCCAGTTCCAGACTGCTAATATAGGAATCTAATCTCCAAGTGGGAGATTACAAGATCATGCAAAAGAAGTAATTGGGATAATTTCCGGCACATTTTCATTAAGTAATCAAATATTTATATATTATGCAAGTATATAAATATGTTTAAAATAACATGTGTTTAAAATAGGCTGATCGCCCCCCCCCCCCCCCTCCTCTTTATTTTTTCTCAAAAAGTTCTTAGGAGGGGACTAAAGAAACTTTACACTACTGGCAAAGCTAATTGGTTTTTCTAGCCAGCCCAGTTCTTTCCTTTTTCTCTCACAGCCTGTTTGTTGATGATACTAATGGGTTTGAAAGTGGAGAAGTCAAAAACTGCAAAAGCATCATCTAAATTTCTCAAGGAATATGAAGAATAATCTTGTTAACTGATTAAGAGGAACTAGAGTAACCTTTTCCTCTCCTACAGGATACCACACCATAGAGCAATCAGGTTATCTGCAATCCCTTGCCGACTACTTCTTAACCGATAATTGTTCTCGTAAGAGAATCATCATCTACTTCAAGCTCCCTAAGAAATCTATACCTCAGTGTTTTCAACAAATTTGGATCGCGGTAGGACAAGTACGAGAATACTCCTGCCAAAACTAATGCAGAAATGAGTAACTGGATCTAAGAACTATATCAACCCTATTGCAAATACTTTTTCTACTATCTATTTCAAAGAATATTCAACCGCAATTGCAAATACTCTCAACTCTATTGCAAATACTTTCTTCTACTAAATGAATGCCTTCACAGGAAACTAGCTCCGAAGAACGACAGCATGAGCTTGTCTCACGAGTGTATCATGTTTTTTTATTGTAGTGCAATTGTTTTTCCTGTTTGTAATATTATTAAATGAATGCCTTCACATTTTTTATGTAAAACAAAACCAGATTACTTTTATACAGGAAGAGTTAAAAAAAAAAGACGATTGACAATAGATTAGCGGGTTCTCATATACATTTGTATCAGAATATATCCTAATACAACTTTTTGTCTGACCTGATATTGGCATGGGTAACATAAATTAGTGTTATAAAAGTATGGTATACGTAAGAGAATTTGAGAAAGCCATAAAGTACCACCTCATCCCAGGTTCCCATCTCCTTTTTAAAGGATATAGACGCGTGTTTAGCTCAACTTCTCTAGACCGGCAATGATGAAAGGCAGGAGGAGGGAGAGGGACGTCCGCCAGTGTGGCGGGCATACCAGCGCCGAGACAAACCCGTGAGTGACAGGTCGGCGGAAGAAGAGCATTAAGACGTGCGGTTATCTTGGGAAACCAAATGTATCTTTCCTTATTGCAGTTAAGTCGAGGGTGTTCTATAAATCCCCCGTGCTATGTATTATCTTTTAGTAATTTAGGAACCCTAGGGGTTATTCCCTCTCCCTCCCTCTTTCTCTCTCCAAAATCGACAACCACCAATTTGGTCCGACCCGCCTCTCTTCCGACCACGGTCACTGTCTCCTGAAGACATCCTAGCGCCTTTCGGGTCCGCTGCTCGACCTCTCGTGCGTGCTTTCTCCAGGTCGTCTTTGCACGCGTAGCCACGCCAGTCCCGCCAGTGTCGCTCCCGACCGCGTCGGTTGTGCCACTCGCGGCCAGCGCCAACCTCTCCACTCGCCGACAGCCCCAAATCTACAGTGTCACCTACGTCTAGTCCCCACCGTGGCTTCCAGACCACGGTATCACTGCTGCCAACCGAGACGCTCTGTTTATCGGCCCCGACTGCGCCCACTCGTCGTTCCTGCTCTGCACAGTCCTTCCTCACATGTGTATGCCCACACGGATCCGATCGAAGGCGCCCTCTGACACACTTGCGCCTCATCCTTTTATGGATCCGTCCCTTTCCGCCGCCTTCATGCTCGTGCGGAGTCCATCACCTCACCCCAAGCCCTAATGCTGCGGTTGGATGCTAAGTTCGACGCCATCCTGTGCTTCATCGACCTCCAACGTGGAGTCCCTATTGCTTCTCAGGGCCCATCGGATCTTCCCAGGGATCCAGTTCCGCCACCGATGGGATTTCCTCTAGCACAATGTTAGTTCGACGTCCCTTCCTTCAGTGGCACTGACCTCATGGGGTGGATTGCCTGTGCGGAGCAATTCTTCGACATTCACCAGATCCTAGAGCTGCTGAAGTTCAGGACGACTCTCATCGTCATAGAGGGATTTTCTCTCCATTGGGTATGTTGGCTACGTCAGTCCAAACCCACTCTCTTGGCCAGACCTTCAACAAGACCTTATTCGTAGCTACGATGTCTGTTACTCGGGCTCCACCGTGGAGCGTCCTTGCAGTGTCCATCAGACCGGATCCATTGACGACTACATCTACGAATTCATTTCCGTGGCCACGCATATGTCGGGTCTCCCTCCCGGCCACTACCTCAGTTTCTTCATGCATGGCCTACTACTGCACATCCCCGCCCGCCTGCGCACACACCACCCGCCTTCAATTGTTGAGGCCATGGACCTCGCTTGTTTGGTTGAAGCTAAATTCCAAGTCCGGACGATGGATATTGGTCACCCACCCCCCAATGGCCCCTCCTCGTCCAGCCACCAGACCCGCAGCAGTGTACCAACCACCACAGATGGAGGCACACAGCCTCCCCGGCCGCCCACCCCACCACTGCCCCCCCCCCCCCACCCCGCCCACCCCCAACTATCCAACCAAGAGTACCATGATCTTCACACAAGGGGTTTGTGTTTCCACTACAAGCAGCCGTATTCTCCGACTCATGACTGCCCACTGAAAGACCTCCGATCCTCATTCGTGAGGAGAAGCTCGAGGTTACCCTTGCCGACTTTGAGGCATTATAGGTTGATGCTGATGTCGACGATCCTCCGCCAGTAACTCTGCACCGCTTGGACCTTCCCCTCTTTACCGTAGGCGGGATTTCTGGCCCCCAGACGATGAAGCTTCTCGGGACAATTTCATCGCGCGACACTTAGTGGATCGTTTGGCGTTGTCGTTGACCCCCCTCCCCACGCTTCTGTCTGTATGGGAGATGGCCGTCGTCGGGCAACTGGCTGCCTATGTTAAGGGCTTGCCCTCACAATGGGTCCATGCCCCCTCCAGACTGACTTCTACACGTTTGCATTGGGTGGGGTGGTATGGCTCCTCACCCTGGGCAATGCCAGCGTCAACTGGGATCGCATGACAATGCGGCTCATCCAAGAAGGGACGTCACTACTTTTGTCGGGGAACTCTACTCTCTTGTGCCAGTCTGTCTCATTTCGGTCTATTCAGAAAACGACCGACATAGATGTGGTCACATACTTGTGGCACATGGTTGAGCAAGAGGCTCAATGCTCGCCACGCCACCCCCCCTGGCCCTGCAGGCTATTCTGGACATGTTTCTGGGCATCTTCGCCAACACAACCGGCCTCCCCCCGCCTCGTCCGACGGATCACAGCATCTCAATACAAGCGAGCGTGGCATCCATATCTGTTCGACCTTAACGTTACGACCACACACAGAAGGGTGAGATTGAGATGCGTGTGGGATACATGCTCTCCGCAGGTATAATCCTCCCCAACGCCAGTCCATTTTCGAGCCCAGTTCTCTTGGTCCGCAAGAAAGACGACAGTTGGCGTCTCTGTGTGGACTATCGGGAGCTCAACAAGGTTATTATTCCGGACAAATATCTCATTTCGGTCATACATGAGCTACTGGATGAGCTACGGGGGGTTCTTACTTTTCTAGGTTCTTACTTTTCTAAGATGAACCTCCGCTCCGGCTACCACCCGTTTGAGATTGTTGCACGGGCGGGCACTCCAGCGTACCACCTCCGCCTTCCCCCAGACAACCGCATCCACTCAGTTTTTCGCATCTGTCAATTAAAACAGGTTATTGGAGACTGCCAGTTTGAGGCGACACTGCCCATGTCGGCTCTCGGGCTAACCTCGCCAGACTACATCCCTCAGCTCAACACAAATACATGTACTATCAGTCGAGAGGACTCCTCGATCGAGCAAGTCCTGGTGCACTGGCTTGATCGGAGGCCACATGGACTGGTCTGATTTCAATGCTCAGTTCCCGGACTTCTGCCTTGAGGACAACGTAAATTTTTCAGAGGGCGGCATTGATACGAACGCGGAGGAAGAGAGATGTCAACCAGTGTGGAGGGTGTAGCAGCACCGCCACAAACCCACGAGTGAACATCAGCGGAAGAAGCACATTAAGATGTGCGGTTACATGGGAAACTGAATGTATCTTTCCTTATTGCAGTTGGGTCGAGGGTGCAATAAAAACCCTCCATACTATATAAACCCTCCATACCATATTTTTTTTTTCATCTTGGCAATATTAAGTAAATTGGGAATCCTATGTGCTATTCTCTCTCTCTCCCTCTTTCTCTCCTCCCTTTTTCCCTCTCCAAAACCGGCAGCCGGTTTGCTCTCCTCCAAACCCCAAACAAAATCCATCAGGGGAAAGGCTGTGTGGATTGTATGGAGCCGATACTAAATAAGGCCAATCAATTCATTAGATTTGATCTTCAATGTCTGTTGATCGAAGTTTCAACCTTTAACTTCTGTTTATGTTCTCGTTCTGTACTATAAATTTTTTTTGGACATTTCTTTCCTCAGAAATTTAATTCTACGGTTCTTTTTCTGTATCTTTTTAAAATTTTGATTCAAGGCTTGTACACAAACAAATTTATTTGAGAGTTGCTACTCTTTTATGAAAATTTTTTAATGGATGATCTTGGCAGCTGTTGGAAGCTTTTCTGATTTCATTGAATACTTGTTGCTGATAATTGATTTCAAGATGAAAATATAAAGTATGGGAAGTTCAGAGGCATTACATTTCAAATGAAATAAAAGTCTTCAAATAAAGTCATTATTAAAGGCGATTTATATACGCAAACCGAAATGGCTATTCACACACCATTAATTAATACTTAAATTCAAATTTAGAAGCTCTACCCTTTTCTAATTGCAGTCCCCTTCCTCCTCTCCTAATCCCCCCTCGCGCGAACTCGTGAACCTCGCCAGATCCCCCCCCCCCCCCCCCCCCCCCCGGAGCCACCTCCCCCGCCGGCCTTCCTCCATGCCGGGACTGCCACCCCTAGGCATCGGAGCCTTCTCGGAGCAGTCAGCTGGCCTAATCTAGGGAATACTTCGGCTAGATTCGGAGCGAGAAGCTTATTCCAATTGCAAAACTTGGATTTTTCTCCCTCTCCATCTAATGGTGGTTCGGGGTAATCTTATTCCAAAACTTTTCTTTTCTCCATAAACCCTAAAACCCATAGGAAGTCGTGAAATTTTTATGACATAATATCATTAGTTGTTTAGGGTTTAATTAATTGAAGAAATTCCGCAATCCTCATAAATCATTGTTGTCCTCTACATCCCGTTGTTCTTGTGGTAGTTTCATTCGCATAAGGCTCCGACATTCCTAAACCCTAAAATCCTAAGTTGTCTAGAAATATTTTGGCTAATATCAATGCTTACATGATTGAAGTTATTGTTCAAGCCTCATCCCACATTTTTTCCGGTGGTGAATTTTAAGTAGATTAATTTGTTACTAATACAAAACATGAATGTTATATCTTGACAAACTCTTTTTCTCTTGCAGGTTAAATGAATTTTGTTCAGATTTTGTGCAATCATGTGTAAATAGTTTCATTGGGTTGTGTTTATGTGAAGCAATAAGTGTTGGTGTTAGTGTTATGCTATCAAGAAGTGGTGTAATGTTACGCTCGGCGACTCTACCGGATGCGGAGGATACGACTGTGCACGTCGACCAAAGGAGAAGACGGAAGAAGACCGGGCTGAACCATCCGGTTCAGCCCGCCAATATTAAATATAAGGAATTGGGGCTGAACCACACTGATTCAGCCTCTATGGGGGCCGGCCGGCCCCCTTGGGCCCGAGTATTATATATACCCGGACCCCTCCCTCTTGATGGGTATGAAGATTATTATCAGGTATTCCTCTTCTAGTAAACCCTAGTTCCCTCTTCTTCTCTAGTCTCTCTAGCTTTCTCTCTATCCCTAGCATATTCATAACATTTGGTATCAGAGGATTCGTCCTCCAAGTTTTTTTCTCCGCATTGCGCCGATCCATCGACGTCTCCTCGCTCGAATGTTTCCGCTCTGGTATCCTCGATCGACTGTTTCCGGATCCAGCGACTCCAGCGCTTCTCCTTCGACATCGACGTCCAGCGACGACTCCAGCGTCCAGCCCTCGACGACTCCAGCCCTCGCGTCCATCCCGCGCCGACATCGACATCGCGTCCTGGCCGACTGCTTCCGTAAGCGTCTAGGTCAACTGCTTCAGAGGCCACCGCCTCCTCCTGCTGCTTCAGAGGCCTCCGCCGCCTCCTGCGGATCCACACCACCAGCGGCCTGTTTCCGCCCGTCCAGCGCACGGCCAGATCCACTCGACTGCTACTTCCGCCCTCCCAGCGGCGCCTACGACATCGACGACTCGCCGATCCAGCGCCGCTCGACTGCTCTCCGGATCGACTGTTTCTCCGGATCGCTGAGAACGACACCGTCTTCTTCTCCGATTGCTTCTAGGTCATCCTGCATCCATTTCAAGTCTTCAAGGCAACCCGCAGACTTCAGGCGGCTTCACCTTTTTTATTTCAGATCATTATTCCAAGTTCACATCGTCGTGTCCACGCCTAACCATGGTGACACGCACCGAAGCCGAGAATGCACGCTTGGCCACCATCGAAGAGAACTACGTTGGGTTATCGGACAAGGTGGCGACACTCGAAGAACAAGTGAAATCCTCCCATAAAAATCTAGAGGATCGCTTGGACGCGCGCATGGAGGAGATCAAGAACTTACTCGTGCAAAATCTGAAAGGAAAATCCCACGCGGCGGAGGGATCCGAAACCGAAGTATCATACCATCCCCCGGCGCAGAACGGCACAGGAATCGGAAGTGGAACGCAACAAGGTGCCGGATCCGGGTCTACGGGAGGCGGCATCCACGTATCGGGATCGGTGGCACCGAATGGGCCGTTCGGCGCTCAGTACGCTTGGAACGGACCGGGAATGCAGTCGGGTTCCTCGTGGCGGGGTCCAGGGCAGGGAGCAGCCCCTTTTCGACCTACTGGAGCGAATGCGACCCCACTCGGGGGTGTGGCAGGCATTCTACCGATGCCTCCGCCATATGGAGGACCGGCGGACTATGGAAATGACAACCCATGGGGTGGAGGGCAACAAGGAGGCTACGGTCTGGACCGGGGGCGGCCCGGGCCCGCAGTGGCTCCGGCACCACCATACCATCCAGCACCGGCAGAACACCGCCCATATATGCAGCCCAAATTGACACGAATGAACTTCCCTAAGTTCAAAGGAGGTGACGCCCTTGAGTGGATCCAGAAAGCTGAACTTTTTTTCAAATACCAAGAGATTCCGGCGGGGCAGTGGGTTCAGTTGACATCTTTCCACCTGGAAGAGGACGCCTATCAGTGGACAAAATGGTTTCTGAGGGGACGCGACTATGCACCCTGGGAGGAGTTTGTGGAGTCCTTCTCTGCTCGCTTCGGTCCTTTGGAGTACGAAGATGTTGAAGCCATGTTACAGAAATTGCGGCAAAACGGGACCGTCACGGAGTACCGGACAGAGTTTGAACGGTTGGCCAATCGGGTCAATTGGGCGGAAAAAACGATGCTGAGCTGCTTTGTATCAGGATTGAAGGATCACCTGAGAGACGAGGTCCACGCCTACATGCCACGCAGTTTGAGTCATGCCATCAGCCTGGCCAGGATACAGGAGGAGCGCTACAATCGACAGAGGACTCGGACGACAGGTCGGGCACCTACGGGTGCAGATGTACCCAAGCAAGAACCACCTACCGGGGGCCGCCCTACGGTGACGAGGTTGATGTGGCAGGAGCTTCAGGCCAGAAAGGACAAAGGGTTATGCTTCAACTGCGATGAGAAGTATAACCGCGGGCACGCTTGCCAGAAGGTCCAGGTATTCATGCTACAGGAGGAAGCGGAAGATGTTACTCACACTGCAGCGGAGGGAGAGTTGGTTTTTGACGACTTTGTCGTATCCCTCCAGGCCCTGAAGGGGGGTACCCCATCTCCGACCTTACACTTGACTGGGAGGGTCGGCAGGGGGACGGTGACGATCTTGATGGACAGCGGGAGCACTCACAACTTCATCCAACCCGGTGTGGCCCGGCAGACGGGGGGTGTCATAGATTACAGCGCAGCGTTCTACGTCAGGGTGGCGGATGGACGTACACTGCAATGCAATGGGGGTGATGAAAGGGGTGGAGCTCCAGATGCAGGGATACACCGAGCATATTGATGTTTACTTATTGCCAATCCGGGGTTCTGACATGGTCTTGGGCGCACCGTGGCTGCAGCAACTTAAGCGGGTGACCTTCGATTGGGTTTAGATGACTATGGAGTTCAGCCGGCACGGGAAGGAGTACTGCTTGGAAGGCCTAAGTTCAGCCAGGATGGGACAGAGTACTGCGGGGAAGGAGCCGCGCGCTCACCGCCTCCAGCTTGAGGACAAGCTGGCCCTTGAAGGGGAAGGGAATGTTACGCTCGGCGACTCTACCGGATGCGGAGGATACGACTGTGCACGTCGACCAAAGGAGAAGACGGAAGAAGACCGGGCTGAACCATCCGGTTCAGCCCGCCAATATTAAATATAAGGAATTGGGGCTGAACCACACTGGTTCAGCCCCTATGGGGGCCGGCCGGCCCCCTTGGGCCCGAGTATTATATATACCCGGACCCCTCCCTCTTGATGGGTATGAAGATTATTATCAGGTATTCCTCTTCTAGCAAACCCTAGTTCCCCCTTCTTCTCTAGTCTCTCTAGCTTTCTCTCTATCCCTAGCATATTCATAACATGTAAAGTCAAAAGTGCTATATTTACATATAAAGTTTATAACAAGAAATGTTAGTTGTTTGTAAGAAGTGTTTATTTTCACACCTGGACCAATTATAGAAATCTGAATGGGAAGAAACTTTCTTTTTATTTTGGGCTGCGAATACCAGAAAGGTATGCAAATATTGGTTCATGGGCTGTGAATATCGAAGGGCTGTGTAAAGCCATCTAAGATATGCTAATATAAATCACCTTAATTCATTAGGTTACTCATTTTTCCCTGTCACGTCAAAAAACAGAACTACGGTAATTAAATGATTAAATTTTACTCTCTTATAAACTTAAAGGAATATAAATTTACTTACAGAGTTAAAATGAATGCAGAATTACGAATTCAAATTGAGGGCTTAAAGTTGTGATTTGCGTGGGAGAGAAATGGCTGTGACACTGAACTTTTCAGTTACCCATTCGAGCATCTCCCGGAGAGCGAGGCTGGTTCGAGCCCTAAAATTCGGCAACAAACATTGATGAACTTCTTCTCCGACGAGCATTCTGGGTGAATCAGTGCATGTAAGTTGTAATGGTCATGAGATCTTTCACTCAACCTTTGCAAGCTCTTGTCATTGATTATCTTTTGCGAATTCCTGGAGACAGAATGTGTGATCTTGAGTTGTTCTCACTTTGATTTTTCGATCGAGTCGATTCATCGTTCTCTAGAGTGAGAAATTCAGCTTCAAGTTTTCCAGATTTGTAATCTTTCGTGTGAGGGATTAGAGTTGGATTTTTTTGCCAAGGGTTTTGTGATTTGGGAAAGATGAGTGGTTTGAGCAGTTTACAGATGAGGTTGAGTGGGGTATGCGGCTTCCTGGTAGTGACATTAATAGCACTGTTGCATTACGTATTCCAGTTGAGGAGGAGAGCTATAGACAGAGGGATATTGGAAGAGTGCAGGAAACCAGGAGGAGACCTTCTTCGTCGCATTCTCTGCTTGAAGAACAGGGCGTCTTCGTCGAGTTCATCTGCTCTCAATCCCGACAAAATTTGCAACTTAGTGAGCATAATCGTGGATCAACAATCAGCCTTTGGAGGAGAAGAAGAGTGTGTGGAGGCTGTGCGATATAACTACTCGGGCTTTCTGTGAATTTTTTTCATCATTATGGAGGAGACAGAGGAGGAGATGAAAGCTGAGGAGGAGAAGAGTTCTACAGGGAGGAGAACCGTGGCTGATTTTCTTGAAGGATGCCCGGAGACTCCAATTCTAACCCTCGTGTCATTTCCTCCTCGTCCTACTCTCTTCTCGACGAAATATGCAGCTCCATCACCTCTAAAGTTGAAGTTTTTGAAGAATGTCGGGAAGTCCTTTAGTGTTCCTTCTCATCCCCCTGTTGTCGCTCAAGGGATTGATTCTGACCCATCTTCTTCAAATGAGATCGATGGGTCTTTCATGACCATTGTTGTTTAGTAGAACGAGGAGAAACTAACATTGATGGGTTGATTTCGTTAGGAAGAGACGAGGATGAGGACGAGGAAATGGCAGGGGGGTTAGAATTGGATTCTTCGGGCATCCTTCAAGAAAATCAGTCAAAGCTCTCCTCCCTGTAAAACTCTTCTCCAAATCAACTTTTATCTCCTCTTTTGTCTCATCCATAATGGTGAAAAGAACTCACAGAGGGCCCCCATAGTTATATCGCATTGCGTCCACACTCCCTTCTTTTCCTCCAGAGGTTGGTTGTTGATCCACAGTTATGCTCACTGAGCTGCAAATTTTGTCGGGTTTGAGAGCAGATGTACTCGACGAGGATGGCTTGTTCTTCAAGTAGAGAATGCGACGAAGAAGATCTCTTCCTTGTTTCTCGCACTCTTCCAATAACCCTCTGTCCTATAACACTCCTCCTCAATCAGAATAGTTAATACAACATTGCTATTAATGCTACTACCAAGAAGCCGCATACACCACTAAGCCTCATATGTAAAATGCTCAAACCTCTCATCCTTCCCAACATCATAAAACCCTTGGCAAAAAAAAATCCAACCCTAATAACTCACACAGAAAGATTACAAATCTGATAAAAATTAAGCTAAATTTCTCGCTCTACAAAATGACCAATCAACTGGATTGAAAACCAAAGAGAGAGCAGCACGAGATCACACATTCTATCTCCAGGAATTCTCAAGAGATAATCAATGGCAAGGGCTCGGAATAAGGTTGAGTGAAAGTGTTCATGGCCATCGCAGTTTTTATACACTGTTTACCCTAGAAAGTCGACGGAGAAGAAGAAGTTCAGGAGCATTCGTTACCGAATTCTAGGGCTCGCGCCAGTCTCGCTCTCCAGGAGCTTCTCGCACGTTTGATTTCCTTCCTATCGCAAATCGAAAAAAGGAGCAGCCCGCTGTTTGATTTCACGATTCAGATTTCGGCATTCAGATTACAGATTTTAGGGAAACCGATAATTAATGAAAAAAATTGAAAGATAAAATGGAAAAATAAAACAGAAAAATTACATTCTTTTCAAAAATAATTTATGAAACTAATCTATCAATGAAATAAAATTAGGATAAAATAAATCAATTTATAGAAATATCAATTAATCAAAAATATACAAATTCAAAACATATCACATGTCATCACAAATTTATCTAGATATATTAGATAGCCGGCGCACTAGTTGTGATGTTGTCATGTGGCCTTGAGATCACAGGTTTGAGTCCTCAAAGCAATCTCTTGCAAAAATGCAGGGTAATGTTTGCATACATTTCACCTTGTTGTGGGAAATCAGTCCCTTAACTTTAATTTTAAGGCAAAATCTCTAAATCAGTCCTCAAAGTTACCCTACTTTATGAAATCAGTCTCTTAACTTTTATTTGTTTGAAATCAGTCCCTAATTTTTAATTCTGATTTGATTTTCAGTCCTATTTAACAATTCTATTAAATATTTCGCGGCAAATAAATAAAATCGCTTGTTGACATCAGGAGGCGGGTTTACTCCCTCCTAATATGCTATAAACAATACGATTATGTTGCAGTTAGTTGTTAATAAACTTTTGCAAATCCTATGTAGTTATCATGGAGTTGCTGCTGGCCAATTGAGGTTAACGAGATTGCTTGCTTTTATAAAAAAAATTACTTGTTTATGCTCTTAAATGCAATGAGTACTGTGGAGAATTTGGCGCTAATTATAAAAACGGCTTTCAGTACGGTTAGTATTTGGTTTGGTACGAAGAGCTATTTAGAATGGTGTTAATTTAAAAAAAATGTGCTATTTAGTTAATTTCCAAGTATATTCAACATCATTTAAGTTACTTTCCGTTAGTATATTCAGTTAATTAAGACTGATTTCAACATTTCAATAAAGCTGAGGACTTATTTCATGCTATTACAACTTAAGAGACCTATTTCATAAAGGCGCACAATTTTAGAGACTGATTTAAAGGTTTTGCCTAATTTTAATGCAATGAAGTATGACCAGGAGAAGCATTGGAGGAGCTTGACCGCAATATACACAGATTTTTTTTATAAAAAAAACAATCTCTAATAGATAGCATGGCTATAAATCAGAAAAAGGATTAAAATTTTAGAGTAATTAGCGTATAATATGGTTGTAAATCACAAACACAAGAAGAATCCACCAAAAAAAAAAGGCAAAGAGAGCTCATAGCAAAGTAGGCAATTATTAAAATTTGAATACCATTATATTGCTTTAAATAAAAATAATTATCAAATGAAATTGCATCCTTCTTGTTATAATTGGGAGCTATTTGTCATCTTGCACAAGTGAGATTTCGACCAAAAGAAGAAGAAAAACTTGAAATGATAAGCAAAAACGTATTGCAAAATTTTTCAGAAAAGGATTCAATGCATTTCACTCCTCTGCAGTTGCACTCGCGGCGCTGAGATCCACGGACAAATCAAGCTCCTGCATCAGGAACGAGTTTAAAAAAAATGATACACATTCTTCGTGATTTCTTCTATGTCTATGCGCTTGGGTGTATTAACATGCTAAATTATACGAGTACCTTCCCGGTTATTTTTTGGTACAAGGAAAGCACATCCTGTACAGTTGATTCGAAATGAGTTGTGGCATCATAACTCTGTAAAGAGAACATTGCATGTTAGTGATGCTAATTTCAATTACTCAACAAAAAATATGGATTCGAGGTATTAAAGATGAGCACAATGGATTATTTAGCTCATACTTACCGTTGAAATGAAGCAATTGTCCATCTCGCTGTTGTTCGTCGGCTCGTATCTATCATATATATCAAAAAATGTTACATCCACGGGTCCGAGCAGATCCATACCAGGTTTCAGTTCGACCTCAGGATTGTTGGTCTCAGCTTCAGTTGAGACAAATGCAATATATTTCCCCTTTGGAGCGATGTTGTGAGAAGACGAGCAACAAAATACATACCTTCCATCACCATTATTATTGGGTCAATAAATGAGTGTCTCAATGTATAATAAATGTATGTTTATATACAAAATGAATAAAAATGCACCCATTAATCAAGTAGATGACATTAACGTCGGATTATTAAGGAAAAGGGTAATCCTAAAGATTAAATATTAAAATAGATAAAGTTGAAAATGATTTTCAAATTTGGCACATCAGATGACACTTAAGGAGAACATAGTTTTTTTAATAAAAAAAGATTGGCAGTTCCAATCAAGACCCTTCCTTGCTTTCATATTTCGAAGGTCCAATGGTCTGTGATTTTCGAAATTTGATGTTGTGTGCAGGCGTTTTCTAAATTCAATAGGTATTTTTGTCGCAAAGGTTGTCTTGTATACCAACTTTCAATGAGAACATTTTGGTTTATGATCGCCTTTTTTAAGGCGCAATCCATCTCAAAGATTGCGTAAGTTCAGTGTCTGGGCTTTGTCGGATGCCTTTGCATAAGAAACAAGAAGAAGAAGACCGCCAACGAGCGAGTAATCGTAAATCAAGTGGCGAACCACCTCACAATACATGTAATAACAAAATATCAACTAAGAACCACCTCACAATACATGTAATAACAAAATATCAACTAATATACAAGCTAATATATAGGAATAATTAACAAAACTTCCCCTGGAAGTTAGCATAATTACAGGTTGCACCCCTCTTTTGAAATTACAAGAACCTCACCTGAAGTTTACATTTCATAACATCCATGCACAAGAAAATACCCCCTCAGAGTATATATATATATGTATATATAGGGGAATTTTAGAGAGAGAACCGGGAAAAATCCGTCAAAATATATCTTATTTCAAAAAGTCATCAACGTGAAAGTTGTAGATCTCGATGAGATCTACAACTTTCATGTTGATCACTTTTTGATTTGAAGCCGTTTAGGCCCCTGATTTGAGCCCCCAAATAAGTCACGCCGAATATATATTTGGACGCCCGGGATTCGGCGTGACTTTTTTCGGGGCCCAAATGGCTTCAAATCAAAAAGTGATCAGCATGAAAGTTGTAGATCTTATCGAGATCTGAGATCTACAACTTTTATGTTGATGACTTTTTAAAATAAGATATATTTTGACGGATTTTTCCCGGTTCTCTCCCTAAGGGGGAGAGAACCGGTTCTCTCCCTAAAATTCCCCTATATATATGTGTATATATATATGTGTGTGTATATATATATATGTGTATATATATATGTGTATATATATATGTATATATGTATATATATCTATGTATGTATATATATATATAGAAATATTTACCCAAATCTCCCGTGTAAGTTAGCATAATTACTGAGTGCACCCCTCTTAGTTTCGAAATTACAAAAAACTCTCCTTAAGTTTTCATTGCATTACAAAAACTTCCCCTTAAGTTTTCATTGCACTACATCCATGAACAAAAATATCCCCTGGACACTGTTCACCGAGGGGGGTATTTTTGTGCATGGATGTTATGAAATGGAAAACTTCAGGGGAGGTTTTTGTAATGAAATGAAAACTTCAGGGGAGGTTTTTGTAATGAAATGAAAACTTCAGGGGAGGTTTTTGTAATTTCGAAACTAAGAAGGGTGCTCTCAGTAATTTAGCAAAGTTAGAGGGGAGGTCCCGGTAAATGGCCCTATATATATATATGTATATATATATGGCCCTCAAGTAAATACTTAGGCATTTGGGTAGAAATGTGTTTGACCATTGGTGTATCTTGCTCACCTTCACTCCCCTGGCTCACAATCCCTCTCCGTACTATAATATAGAACTTAATTTACCAAATATTATCAATCAACTTTCTTGAATTAGCTAATGTGTCTTCTTCAGCTCTACCAAGTACCAACTAAGCAACTCCATAAAAACAAAATAACAAACTCATTTAAGATGCAAAAAATCTTAAAGAAACACTCCTCTTCTTCCCCTTCTCTATTAAACACAAAAAATTTAATGTCAGAAATTTACATAACTTACATGTCAGAGTTGCGGCCCAACTGTTTCTGTGGAAGGATGATCTGTACTGAGTCTGAGTTATTGGTATTTGCGATAGGATGACTCAGAATACAAATAGCACGTGCTACTCTTCCAATTTTTTTTACCTGATTGAATTTTTTTTATTTGCACTTATCATTCAGTGCACATACTGGAAGATGAAATCTCAATCCTTGAAATTAGATTGGATTCAGGAATTACCTTGTCAGGCAAGTAGGAAGGATCACATACGACCTTTTTGCATTTTGCCGTCTCTCCTTCAGATGTAACTCCATATGACTTTCCATTTTTGTCAAACTCAACCTTTGGTCAGCATGACAACGTATGAGAGCTTGTAGCTTAAAGAACATAATACTATGGCTATGACAGGTTTTGAAGGAACTAGACGAGTAACTAAGAAAAGAAAGGAAATAAGAAAGGGAAAAAAATGAAACGGTAATGAAATTGAAAAGAAATCTGTGTTCACCAACTTGTCTCAGTTACAAGAAATCGAGTGGAAAATAAGATCGTTGTTTTTGTTTAGCTTGAAAGAATAACAAACAAACTAAAGAATGAACATGTTGAAAGAAATATGTCTTGATTTATTATGAAAGAAGGGGTACATATATATAGAGGGGATGAGGAAAATCCTCATTTATCCCATAAGTTAGACCAAAACTAACTTATTATCACAATAAAAAGTAATATATCAATATACTCCTCCACAAGCTAGAGATACGGATCATATGCTTCAAACTTGGATAAAAATTATCAAAAGAGAGGATGAGGTAAGGCTTTGGTAAGGATATCAACCCCACGAAGCTTAAATTTTTTTAAAATGAAGTGTCACTTTTAAAAAAAATCCTAAACACAAGAAAAATCTTCTACAAGAATCCTAAACAAATGTAATATAGTAATTAATTGAGTAATGAACTGTTGTTACTTGATTATAATAAGAAATTGATGAATCTTTACAAATTAAGAGTTGTTACCTTGCATTCTGATTTGCTGAGCATATAGGTGCCACCATAAACAGCACTAAGACGAGCAAAACCCTGGCGATGAGAATATATGAGCTTGCTCATACAAATTCCATAAATATTTTAAGCCAGTAGTTGAAGCAAACCTGGGGTAGTTCTCCGAGGCCATATAGAGGATAGATATAAGGAGATCCACCTTGAAAGCGTGCAAGTGATTCTGCATATAGCTGTACAAGGAAAATTAGGAGAAGAAATCACTTTTAACATTCCAACGTGCATATATGTCTAAAGTTCATCCAGAAACATGAGGATTTATTAACAAAAACAAATCTTTCAGTAGTTTGGCTATCAAAATGATTCTTAGATCGCATGACTTGAAACTTTCTTCTGAATAAAATAAGATTTACTTGCTCTTTGTTCTCCAACTGGAACAGAAACTTTGATACATAAAACAATAAATTTCTGGAAGATGAAATAATTTTGGCCAGCATGTCAGAATTGAACGAATCTAATAATGAACGGGCTGGCATCAAATCAAACCTATTGAATCGGTCATAGAATGAATTAAACTAGATCAATATTGTATCAAAATGTGAGTTTGAATGAGAATTTGTGTACGTGTTTTTTATTTACATGAGTATGTGTGCATGTACACATTTATCATTTATGGATGACGCAATGATATCTCATGAGATAAAAAGTAAAATAGAATTGTATCCGGGATTAACTAAGGGATTGATCTTAAGGCCATAATTAAATGAAAAGTAAGAAGAATTCTTAGACACTACATCAATGTTAAACTTAACTACACCTCCAGTTTTGAAACACTCAACACAAGTGGAGTTGAATGTTACCGACGTCCAAGCGGAGGAACCGGAATGGCACGTGTATTCGAGGAGGACGCGAGACGACGCGGGAGCAAGGGGCGGACCGAACCACACCGGCCCAAGCACCGAACCGGGCGGTTCGGTGGAGGCACTCTAGGGACCGACCGGACCCCTTATTTTAATTGCTGTCCTATTTTATTTTAAGGGTATTGTAATATTTGTCACTTATGGAGACTTTTTGATGTGTGGTGGATCCCTCCTATATAAGGGATCACCTTAGGGTTTGTATGGATCTCTTGATCATTTATCTTAAGGGTAAGGGCTGCTCCCTTCTTTCTTCTCCTTCTAACCCTCTTCTTCTCTCAATCTTCTCACCCCCTTCCCCCTTGCACCGGCCGGCCCTAACCAAGGACCGGAGCTCTCCCCCATTACCCTAGGTGGTAACATTTGGTCCGACCTGCCGCTCCGCCCACCTCCTCGCCGCCGGAGATCCTTCCGATGGCCCCAAAACCGACCTCCCGCCCCGCCAGCTCCGGAGAAACCCCCGACGACCGACCGCATCGCCTCGCACGAGAGCCAACTCTCCTCCATCCACGCCGCCATCGCAGGCCTCACCGCCGGCCAAGACACCCTGCAGTCCGGCCAGGCCGCGATCACCGCCGGCCAGGCGGAGCTGCTGGCGCGACTCACGGTCTGGGCGCCGGACCGCGCCCCGGAGACCAGCCGCGCGGCCCCGCCGGCCCGCCTCGCAGCGACCCCCAACCAGCCCGCGGCCAGCCCGCCGTTTTCCACGGAGGCCGCCTCCGTCCTCGGCACGCCTCCCCCGCCCGGATTCACCGCCGATCGCTCCGCCCTCGCCTTGGATATCCCGTCTTTTTCCGGCACGGATCCGTTAGGATGGCTAGCTCGTGCCGAACAATTCTTCGACCTCAACGGGACCTCTCCAGCGAACAAAGTAAGCACGGCCGTGGTCGGCCTTGAAGGTTCGGCCCTCCATTGGGCCCGTTGGTTGCATCAAATCCAACCCGCCATTTCTTGGACGGAATTTAAACAAGAAATGGTGAGCCGCTATGACTCCCGATACACCGGCTCCGCAATCGAGCGCCTTTGCACGACCCGCCAATCGACGACCGTGGACGCATACATCGACGACTTCGTCGCGCTCGTCACGCAAGTGTCGGGCCTCCCGCCCGACCATTATTTGGGTTTCTTTCTCCAAGGTCTCCGTCCTAACATCCATTCTCGCCTCCGCACGCACCATCCTCACACGGTCTCCGAAGCTCTTGAACTTGCCCGGGCCATCGAGGCGCATCTCGGCCCCCGGCCGAACCCCCTTCCCACTTTTCGGCCCTTGCCGTCGCCGGCCCCCGGCCTTCGGGTGCCCCCTACGGGAACCGGTCGGCCACCCCGCACGGATGCTCCGCAACGCGTCGACTACAACGACCTCCGCCGCCGCGGCTTATGCTTCTGTTGCCGCCAACCCTACTCGCCGCAACACGTATGCTCGGTCAAGGAATTTCATGCCATTTTTGTGGATAGCGACGGTGACGATGCGCCTGACGATCCATCTCTGCTGGAGGCCCCGCCCGATTATCCGCCTGGGGACGCGGAGACGGCACCATTCAATGTCTTGGAGCTACCTTTTTATTCGGTGGGAGGCCTTAAGGGTCCACGAACGATGAAGCTGGTCGGCACACTCTAGGACCGGCCCGTGGTTGTTATGATCGACAGTGGCGCTAGCCACAACTTCATGTCGGCCCACCTCGCGCGGGACCTCGGCTTGCCGTACGATCCATCCCCCGACTTCTCCGTCTGCCTGGGGGATGGTCGTCGTCGACCCACATTGGGACAGTGTGCAGGGGTTACTCTGTCCTTGGGTCCGTGTACGGTCACGGCCGACTTCTATTTATTCGAGCAGGGCGGTCTCGACGCCATTTTGGGTGTCGCCTGGTTGCAGACGTTGGGCGACATTCGCGTCAACTGGGCCTCCATGACAATGTCTTTCCTGCACCAGGGCCACCCTTGCAGTTTAGTGGGGGATTCTGCACTCCTTCGCTAGCCGGTCTCCTTCCGGGCCATGACACGCGTCAGCAGCATCAACTTCTCCGCCTGGTTATGGACTGTCCAGCCGACTCCCCCGCCGGCCGACCGTCTCTCCGCGGATATGGACGCCGTTCTCGCAGATTTTCCGGACCTTTTTGCTACTCCGCTCGGCCTTCCACCCCCGCGGCCGACCGATCACGCCATCGTCCTCAAACCGGGGGCGTCGCCAGTGTCCGTCCGTCCCTACCGCTACGGGCATGCGCAGAAGGACGAGATCGAGCGACTCGTGCGGGAGATGCTTTTGGGGGGCCTGATACGGCCCAGTGCTAGTCCTTTCTCCAGTCCGGTGCTTTTGGTCCGCAAAAAGGACGGCAGTTGGCGTTTCTGTGTAGACTACCGGGAGCTCAACAAGGCTACGGTACCGGACAAATACCCCATTCCCGTCATTCAGGAGTTGTTGGAAGAGCTTCATGGCGCCGCCTTTTTCACCAAACTCGACCTCCGCACCGGCTATCACCAAATCCGGGTCCGGCCGGAAGACGTGCCAAAGACGGCATTCAGGACACATGACGACCATTTTGAGTTCCCGGTGATGTCGTTTGGGCTCACCAACGCCCCGGCCACCTTCCAAGCCACCATGAACGACATCTTCCGCCCGGTCCTCCGTAAGCACGTGCTCGTTTTCTTTGATGACATTCTTGTGTTTAGTACTTCTTGGCAGGACCATCTCCGCCATGTGCGGGAGACCTTTACCACTCTTCGCCGCCACCACCTTACTGTCAACCAGAAGAAGTGTACTTTTGGCGCCACGACGGTCAGCTATCTGGGCCATACCATCTCCGCTCTTGGCGTGGCCATGGACGCGGACAAGATCGACGCAGTAACTCGGTGGCCGACTCCCACTTCCATCTGTGACGTCCGGGCTTTCCTTGGACTGACCCGGTATTACCGGCGCTTCATTCGGGATTACAGCGGGTTGGCCCGCCCTCTCACCCAGCTGCTGAAGGCCATCGACGACGGTCCGTTCTCGTGGCCACCGACCGCCATGGCGGCCTTCGCCGCACTACAATCATCCCTGATCCAAGGGCCGGTCTTAGCTATGTCGGACTTCCGGCAGCAGTTCATAGTGGAATGCGACGCCTGTCGGCGCCATTTTGATGCAGGCAGGTCGGCCTGTGGCTTATTTTAGCCGCGCTTTCTCGGCGGTCGTGCGCAGCAGATCGGCTTACGAAAATGAGCTCATAGCTTTGGTTTTGGCAGTACAACATTGGCGGCCGTACTTGCTCGGTCGGCCCTTCATTGTTCGCACCGATCATCACAGCCTCCGGTACTTGCTTCAGCAGAAGATCGCTGCGCCGACGCAGCAGCTCTGGGTAGCCAAGCTTCTCGGCTATGACTTCATCATTGAGTTTCGGTCTGGCAAGACCAACAGGGCGGCCGATGCCCTCTCCCGCCACACCCACGCTTCGGAGTTAACCGCCATCTCGCGGCCTGTTTGGGAGGACGCTGCCATTCTCCAGCAGGAGGCGAATACCGACCCCCACCTGATAGCGATCCGCACGGCCATACTTGCCGACCCAGCGGCCCGGCCGCCATATGCTCTCATCGGGGGCCGACTGTTCCATCGGGGCCGCCTCGTCCTGTCCGCCTCATCATCCCGCATTCCTCTCCTTCTCGCCGAGTTTCATTCTACCCCCTCGGGGGGTCATGCCGGGGCTTTTCGGACGTATCGGCGGATAGCCGCCTCCATATATTGGCCTCACATGCTCTGCCAAGTGAAGGCCTACGTGGCAGCGTGTTTGCCTTGTCAGAAGGCCAAGTACGAGACGTTGTTCCCGAGCGGCCTACTGCAGCCCCTGCCGATTCCCGAGCGTATCTGGGAGGACATAGCGATGGATTTCATCACCCGTCTGCCGCGTTCGAACGGGCTTGATTGCATATTGGTGGCGGTCGACCGTTTGACGAAGTACGTCCACTTCGTTCCACTTCGGCATTTTTATACAGCAGCGATAGTGGCCGACTGTTTCATTTCCGAGATAGTGCGCCTTCATGGTTTTCCTCGCTCCATAGTGAGTGACAGAGATCCTCTCTTCCTCAGCAGTTTTTGGACCTCGCTGTTTCGTCTTCAGGGCACTCAACTCCGGATGAGTACCGCATATCACCCCCAGTCGGATGGGCAATCCGAAGTGCTGAACCGTTGTTTGGAGACATATTTACGGTGCTTCATCGGTGAGAGACCCGGGTCGTGGGCGAAGTGGCTATGTTGGGCGGAGTACTCGTACAACAACACCTACCATCACTCCGCCAATACCTCGCCCTTCGAGACGGTCTATGGCCGACCCCCGCCTTCTGTTCTCCGACATCTTCCGGGCGAATTCCCCGTGGCCAGTTTGGCCGATCATCTGTACGACCGGGACGTGATTCTGGATAGCTTGAAACACCATCTTCGACGCGCACAGGCGAAAATGCTCTCGTTCGCTAACCGGAAGCGACGTGATCTCTCTTTTCAGGTGGGCGAGCGTGTATTCATCAAGCTTCACCCATACCGTCAGCTGACCGTGGCCCGCCACCTGCCCCAAGTTGGCCCCTCGCTTCTACGGGCCCTTCGAGATCCTCAGCCGCATTGGAGCCGTCGCCTACCTCCTGCGCCTACCGAACCATAGCCGCATCCACCCGGTGTTCCATGTTTCCCAGCTTCGTCGCGTTATCGGCGACCACCCAGTCACCGACCACATTCCAGCGGATATTGAGCACTCTGACTCCCCACCTATGTACCCGGCTTCTATCATGGATCGGCGCCGCCATACCCCGGGAGATACGCTTCCGGAAGAGATTCGCGTCGCGTCGCGTGACTGACCTCTCACCACCGCTACATGGCTACTGCGAGACGACTTCCGTCGTCAATTTCCAGATTATTGCCTTGAGGACAAGGCTAATTTTCCAGACGGGGGTATTGTTACCGACGTCCAAGCGGAGGAACCGGAATGGCACGTGTATTCGAGGAGGACGCGAGGCGACGCGGGAGCAAGGGGCGGACCGAACCACACCGGCCCAAGCACCGAACCGGGCGGTTCGGTGGAAGCACTCTAGGGGCTGACCGGCCCCCTTATTTTAATTGCTGTCCTGTTTTATTTTAAGGGTATTGTAATATTTTAATGTCACTTATGGAGACTTTTTGATGTGTGGTGGATCCCTCCTATATAAGGGATCACCTTAGGGTTTGTATGGATCTCTTGATCATTTATCTCAAGGGTAAGGGCTGCTCCCTTCTTTCTTCTCCTTCTAACACTCTTCTTCTCTCAATCTTCTCACCCCCTTCCTCCTTGCACCGGCCGGCCCTGACCAAGGACCGGAGCTCTCCCCCGTTACCCTAGGTGGTAACATTGAACCCCTGACCCCACACTTTGTGGCTGGGCACAATACCACAAGAGCTACTGCACATTAGAATAAGTTTGGAATGGCCTACATGTAACGACAGGTTTGTCATTGTGGAGGTGATGTGGGGCCCATGGTGATTGGAAAAGTGGGGAAAGGAAAAAAGAAGTGATGGGGATGGAGGACCTGATGGAAGATGAACAACCAACCCATGGTTGTGCGTTGGGAGGATCCTGTCAAGTTGGGGGAATACAGTGAAGGATCAAGAAGTTAGGATCGTGTTGAGGGAGAAAGGCAAGAGTGTCGTTGCATTGTCGTCAATGCGAGCAAGAGATGCAATGGTCGGAGAAGTTGGGGAAGGCAGCGAGACAGTGGGAGCATTTATCAAAAGGACGAAAGGTGCAGTTAGTGTCGGCGGTTGGTTGATGTTGTGCAGGATGCCACAGTTGGGCTCCACGGCGCCAGAGCAAGTATCCGTATTCAAGATCTGAGTTGTGATTACAAAAATAAGGGAGTTGTTGGATGGGAAGCAGTGGTGGTCGGGTGGCTATTGCGAGTGTGGGGAAGAAGGAAGTGGGGTGTGGCTTGTTGGTTTTTGGCATGGTTGTAAGGAACATGTTATGTGCTCCGGATTGAGATCGCATATTTCAGCTATGAGGGAGAAGTCTCTCGCTAGGGTTGAGTTGCCCTTTTCTAGATCCCGGAGGAGCAATGACTGCGGGGGGAAACTAGAACGGAGAGGAGGCGGGAACAAGAGCTCACGGGCTCTCGTGAGGGGAGGCGGCGTGCTACGTCGAAGGGGACTGGCGTTGTAGGATCGCGAGATGCAGCCATTTTCCCAGGCTGCAGGTTAGGGCGCACAAGAATAGAAGAGGGTAGAGAGAGAGAGGAAAGGGGAAAGGAAGAGAGAGAGAGAGAGAGAGAGAGAGAGAGATAAATTCAGATAATAAATTTTTATACTCAAAACATAGGACCCCAACCAACCAAATAGGTTTAAGCCCCTCACTTGGGCCATAACACAAGTGACTCCCAACATAAAAGAAAAGTACGCGATATAATAAAAACATAACGATACAATAATAGACTATCCCAAGCGACGACGATAGGTGTGCCCCCAATGTGGATCCGCGATGTCCATAACATCTTCTTCCCCGTCGAGATGCAGCTTGTCCTTAAGCTGTAGCGGCAAACAAACAAAGGGTGTCAGAGGGGGGGAAACCACAAATGGCTTCAGCTGGGAGACGTGGAAGACGTCATGTGTGCAGGCCTCCGGCGACAGTTGGAGCTGGTATGCCACCTCGCCGATGCGCTGAAGGATGGGAAACGTGTCGTAGAACTTGGGGCCCAATTTATTGGAGGGGACGGAGGCCGAGGTCTGACGGTAGGGTTGGCATTTCAGTCAAACCAAATCCACAATAGCAAAAGAAAGCTCATTATGGCCTGTGTTGTAAGCAACTTCCATGCGTAGTTGTGCCTGAAGTAGCCGCTCCCTTGCGGTGGCGAGTATATGGTCACGGTCGAGAAGCTCCCGGTCAACGGTATAAAGCATGGCAGTGCCCCCGCTTTAAGATAGGAGGCGTGGATGATCTCGTTCGTAAATCAAGCGAAAGGGGGTCGTATGGAACGCGGTGTGGTGCGAATGCGTTGAAGTGTCTGGTGGACTCCCTCATGTCCCCGACCATGCGTGTCCTCCAAGATGGTCTGAACGAGAGGAGAAGTGGCTTGTAGGTATAAGAGCCCCTGGTAGACGATGAGGCCCCCCTTGCGGTCCAGCAAGACGGCGTGATGCCCTCCTCGATGCGGCGGTGGAGCCCTGACGCAACTGGGGAGGACTAGATCTCGTGGCACAGATCAGTGAGGAGTGCAGAAGTGGGCATGGAAATAGCGAAGATAGTCCCCTCCGTAGTGTGCTCACGGCGAGATAGAGCATCAGCCTCCCTATTCAAGGCTCCTGCCTTGTATTCCACCCGAAAGTCAAATCCAAGGAGCTTGCTGACTCAGCTCTGCTGCGAAACGGTGGTGATGGGATGCTCCAAAAGGTACTTCAAACTGAAGTGATCGGTGTGGATCAGAAAAGTGTGACCCCATAGGTAAGGTCGCCAGTGATGTACGAGCTTAGCTAGTCGGATCAATTCCTGCTCATAAACCGGCAGCATCCAATGGTGGAGAGCGGTCTTGCGGCTAAAGTACGCAATCGGGTGTCCCTCCTGGTGTAAGACAGCTTCGCACCCCTGGCTGGAAGCGTCGCACTCCACGTGAAACTCCTGGGAGAAATTTGACAGACGTAGGACGGGGGCGGACATCAAAGCCAGTTGGAGCGCCTGGAAGACCGCAGTGGCGGTGTCACTCCACACGAAGGCATTCTTCCGCAAAAGGGCCACCAGGGTCTCCACAATAGTACTATACACCTAGATGAAGCGGCGGTAATACAGAGTCAGCCCAAGAAATTCATGGAGGTCACGCGGTGTCTAGGGGGGGGGGGCACGCAGCCATGCCCTGAATCTTCTCCGGATCCGCGGAGACTCCTTTTTACATGTTCCAAGTAAGCGACACTCCCTTGGCCGAAAGAACACTTTGAGGCTTTGAGAACGAGGTGGTGGTGGATCAGTTGAAGGACAATGTGGAGGTGCTGCAGATGCTCTACGAAAGACTTATTGTATACCAAAATGTCATCAAAAAATACAAAGACCGACTTACATAGCAAGGACTGGAATACCTCATTCATTAGTGAATGAAATGTGGAGGGGGCATTTGTGAGGCCAAATGGCATCACCAAAAACTCAAAGTGACCATGGTGTGTCCGGAACGCCATCGTTTCGACGTCGGTGGCCGCCATCCCCATCTAGTGGTAACCCGAGTATAAATCCAGCTTGGAAAAGAAGTGGGCTCCATGGAGCTCGTGCAGAAGCTCCACCACGGGAATTGGGAACTTATCCATCACCGTCTTGGCATTCAGCTCCATATATTCGACGCAAAAGCGCCACGAGCCGTCCTTTTTATGTACAAAAAGGACTGGCGAGGAGAACAGTGAAACATTGCAGCGGATGATCCCTTACTAAAGCATCGCAGTACACTGATGCTCAATCTCATCCTTCTGGAGGAAGGGATAGCGGTAAGGACGGACGACCACGAGTGTCGTGCCTGGTAGAAAACAAATGCAATGGTCATGACTGCGGAGCGGAGGAAGGCTGACCGGTGGCGTAAATGTATCGCCAAAGTCCTGTAGGAGCTGCTGGAGGTCAGGGGGGACGTCCTCCGGAGTGGACACAACCGTCGAGGGGGAGCGCCGTGGATAAAAAAGGAAGACTACTCGGTATATAGGGGTGGCCGAGCCACTCAATCCGTTGTGCCCCCTAGTGTCAGCACATAGTGAGGCGATCGAAGTCCCACGTCAATGGCCCTAAGATCCTGAGCCAACGAACGTCAAGTACCACCTCGAAGTCCTGAAGGTCCGCGGTAAAGAGATCGACCACAGAGTGGTGGTCCTCCACCACAATTGGACTCCTGCGGCAAATCCCCGGGCACTCCATCTGGTGGTCGTTGGCTACCGACACCTGCACCCGACTGCGCGGCGTGATTGGAAGGTGAAGGCGGTAAGCAGTAACATGGCTGATAAAACTGTGTGTGCTGCATGAGTCCATGAAAGCAAGGAGAGTCTGGTCCCTGAGTGTGACAGACATCTGTATGATATGCCGCTCCTGAGGGCCCTGAATGGCGTGCAAGGAAAGTTGTGGCTCTCCAGTGTCAGGATCATCCTCATCATCGTCAAACGAGTCATCTACTTCCACCCAAAATAGACGTTTGCACTGGTGGCCCGTGACAAAAGTTTCGTCGCGGTTGAAACATAGACCCTTAGTGCGGCGGTCGGCCATCTCGGACACGAAGAGGCGGAGACGGAAGGGCAGGCGACTTGGTGCGGCACCCTTAGCCGATCTGGGGGGTGGCTGCCCTGGGCTACTGTTGCAGTCATTGCTGTTATGCCGAAAGGGCCCTGCAGAATCTCAGTGGGTACCCGAATGTCGGTCGAGAAGGAGGCGCTTCTCACATCCACGTGTTGGATCTTGTGGCGCCCTAAGAGGGGGGGTGAATAAGGGCCTTTTTAAATTATGAATTTTTACTTGAAATTTTTTAAAACAAATTTTGCTTTTCTAAAAATCACTTATAAAAATTTTCAAACTATGAAAATTTTAAATTAATTCAAACACAAATTTCTAAGTTAAAAATTAAACAATAAAATTTGCAATTAAAAGAAGGTCATAATTTCATTAATTAAGAAATTCACATACAATAAAAATGATCTTAATAATGCTTAAGATCAAGGCACAAATATGATAATAAACTTTTAACAATTTTGAGTTTACCAATCCTTCTCCCAAGATCGGAAGGCTATCACTTGTCTCTCCCTAGACCAAGCCCAAGCCTATCCTCTAGATCTTCCCAAGATCTAGACATAGCACACAAGGCCACGATTTGTTACCAAGCCACGCAAGGACTTGGACGCTCCGCACAAGGAAGCGATTTTCCCCTAAGCCACACAAGGACTTAGACGCTCCGCGCAAGGAAGCGATTTTCCCTACCAATACAAAGTGAAATGTATATAAATGAAAATACAAAATGAAATGAAGAACTCCCTAGAAATTCAGATCTCTGAAAGGAATGTTGAAGCCTCGAGATGATCGTTGATGTAGAAGCGCGTCCGATCTCGTCTTCAATCTCAAACCTTCTAAGCACAAATGGGAGTTGATGAGGTTCTGGAGCTCTCTGGTTCGTATGCACTCAGGAAAGGACTTAGAATCTTCAAAGCTTTGAATACACGAACAAAACGAACCAATTTATAGTTTCTCACTGTCGCCTGGGCGACATCGCTGTCGGAATTCCGACAGCGTAAAACTACCGCTCGTCGTGCTGCCGTGCGAGCAGTTGCTGTAACTTCTGTCCTGTCGCCTGGGCGACATCGCTGTCGGAATTCCGACAGCTCCAAACTGCTGCTCGTCGTGCTGCCGTGCGGGTTGTTGCTGTAACTTCTATCTTGTCGCCTGGGCGACAGTAGATGTCGGAAAATTCCGACATCGAAATTCTCCATACAGTCAAATTGAGCTCCAATCAGAATTGTGAACATCTCATACTTGTTACTTGCATACAATCAATAAAAATAGAATCAAATACAAACGGGATTTTGTTATTATCAAACCGGAAGAGTGTGAAAAGCATGCTCCAACAATCTCCCCCTTTTGATAATAACAAATCCATATAAAAAGAAATCATGTCTATTTAGGTTGTTTTTATTTTAACATATGGTGTGTGCACAAAAATAACATGATATATTCCTCTTAAATGTAAGCTCCCCTAGATGAATGCTCCCCCTAAATGAATGATCCCCCTAGATGTGATAGTAGATTGAAATGATGTATTGTTTAGGTGGAAGATTTAGGTGGAATTGTTCTTATTGTTCTTTGATTTCTTGAATATACTTAGAATTCTCCCCCTTTTGGTATTAGCAAAAGTTAATTTGAAATGAATGAGTAGGTCTTAAGGGAAGAGATAGGATGTAGAAAATAAGAGTAAGCGGAAGCACTTGTGTTGAAAATGATTGAAAGTCTTAAAATAATAGTAATATGTCATAGTATTGAATAAACTCATGAAGAGATGGTATAGTCATATGAAGTAGTAGAATAATAAAAAAAAACTTAAACATGATTAATGTCATTTTAAAGTATCATAGAAAGACACAATTGTGTATAGAAATTTGGAATCTTTTCGGTCCAATTTTCATGAGATGAAGGTTTATATAACATAATGATGTGTACAAGTGTTGCTTTGATCAAACATATGAAATTATTTAATTTACATGATCATTGGAATAAAAAACATAATATAAGCATATAAAAACAACTTTGACCTTGAAGATATAGCACAATAAGAATAGAATACCATTTTTTCTTTTGCACAAGACACTTTATAATTCTTTCCAAGGTGCTCAACCTCACAATGCTTATTAAGACTTATCAGGAGGCTAAGTAGTGCTTGGTGGAGGATCCTTTTCAATTTTTTTAACTTATTTCTTTCAAAAATTTTGGCAAAACATATGTTTTGCATTTGAATTTGTTTTTTTTTGAATATTTATGTATGTAAAGGATCTCCGAATTCACTTGCATGCAAAAAATGGTGTATATTTGGTTGTGCTAACAAATCAAGCTTGAAAGTAGTATTTGTGATATGCTATTGTATTATGTTAAAGCAAACATGATTCATGTATATATGATCAAAAGAAGTCAACGTGATATCCCATTATTATATATAAACAATTTCTCATACTTAGAAGCATGCGAAAATAATTTCCAATAGTCTAAACCACTTAGCAGGAGTGTCAACACTATGATAAAGTGGAAATGAAATCATATAATCAGGTAAATAGCCATTTTTAAAAAATTAAAAAGCACATGGTTTGGCATCAATTCATGAGTTGTGGCATTAATAATGACATATAACTAGTGTAGAGTATCATAGAGACCAAAATTGAAGATTAATCAAATTTGAGAGCTGTCGGAATTTTCCGACAGTCACTGTCGCCTGGGCGACAGCTAAAAGTATAAAAACGGCTAAAAACCGAGTCAAACCCGATTGTACCTCATTTTCTGGACTGGAAGGCGAGAGGAAGGTGTCGGAGTGCGGCGACGACCCTAGATCTAAGGTAAGGAACTTGGATTTTTCAAGTTTTGTTTAAAAATTTTCAAAAAAAATTTTGTGTTTGATATTTCTCTTGGGTTTCATTGAGTTTTTGTGAAGAAGAAGAAGAAAAAAATGTAGAAGTTTTAGGAGATCTAGACATTTTAGATCGTGGTGTTTAAAAGAGGGTTTAGATCTTGTGATGTTGATATAGAGAATAAAAATTAGAACTTTGAATTTTTTGTTTTTATAGGAAGAAGATGATGAATAGGTTTTTTTTTGTGTTTAACTTTGAACTTTGAAGCTCGTGTTTTTTTTGTTTAGAGGAAGAAGATGATGAATAGTATTTTGAATAAAAATTTTAACAGAAATATAGCTTGATTTTAAGTAGATTTGGAAGTCTATGTTGAAAAACATATATGAGAAAAAGAGAAAAAAAAAATCTCACTGGATTACTGTCAGAATTTTCCGACAGTCAATGTCGCATGGGCGACATCGTTCCAGTGCACAGAACAGTGATTAACTTTAATTTTGTTTTGTTATGTTTGCAGAATGGCTTCCAGTTCTAAGGCACGTAAGAGTATGTCTGAAGATGCGCATAGTTCTTATCAAGTATATCCGGGGATTGAGAAAGCAATAATTGGAGTTTCAAAATATGTAGAATTTGACTCTCCTAAGCACGACCATATCTATACTTGTCTTGCGAATGCAGGTATATTATCAGTAATTTCAGTAGATATGTTCTCATCTGTCTTGATCCGAGAGTTTTACAATCATTTGGAAGACCCTAAATTCACTGAATTGGATGGGAGAGTGCGATCTAGAATCCAAGGTCAACAAGTGGAAATAACACATGTTGATCTTAGAGATGAATTTGGTCTTCTTATGATTGATCATATGCCAGACATGGTAGAAAGCTATAGAAGGGACAGAGATTGGACTCTTGTAAACATGAGTTTCATGGAAGTCAAAAGAGGACGCTAATCACGGAAGTCTCTTCACTCACTCCTCATGCCTATTTAGTCCAAGACATATTAAGGAACACGGTCATGCTAAAAAGTGGTGATACAAGGAGTATCACAGCACAGTTGACGCTGTTTACATATTTTATTATAGAGGAGGAGCCCCTTGATGTAGCGGACCTCATCCTTGCCCAGATTCGTTATGTTTTTAGATTAAAACAACCAAAATGGGTGAAGGTTCATACTTTGCCAATGGGGGCTATAATTCAACGTATTCTCTATAAGAAGTATGAATGGATAGGTCAAGATGCATACTTAGATGATTGTGTTCCTGAAATATACTATACGGGTACCATGAAAGTGAAGAAATCTCATAAAAAGCCTCATCCTGGAATAGAGATTAGAGAGCCTACAAATCCTAGAGGAGGATCACTACGAGAGTCTATAGATGATCTTCGTGATTCATTTGAAGAACATAAGAAAGAAGTGAAGAAAGATCGCAGTAGACTGCAGAAATTTATGAAATTTCTGGTGAAGGGACTGAAGTTAAAGCCTACTCCTGAAGAAGCGGCCGAATGGGAAATCCCAGATGAAGAACCGCCACGCCAATCGGTTTGACGGACTCGACGTGGAAAGGCTGTAAGACGTGGATCTTCAGAAAACTGTCCAGAAAGTAGCGGGGCTGGATATGATGATTCTGAGTAGTTTCCAGCAGGTTGCTGCTTCTGATTGATGTCGAAATTTTCCGACACTCACTGTCGCCTGGGCGACAGTGAATCTTACCCAGATTTCATTTTTTGTTTACTGAACTTGATCTTATCTTGATTTCTACTGTTTTTCTGGAACAATTTATATGAAATATTAATGATGTGAGAATTTTTGTTAAATCATTCAAATTCTATGTTTTGATTTAAAGTTTAGTTTTTCTTTTTTTAAATGTATAGGTTTTGTGATGTTTTTAATTTCATAGGTTATAAGTAGTGATATAATCATTGTGAAATGTCTAGGATTCCCAATTCTAGCCTAAGCATAGAAAAACGGGAATCCGGTAACGGTTTAGTGAATATATCCGCTAGTTGATTGTTCGTACCTATAAATGAAATTTTAATGTGGTTATTTTTAATATAATCTCTAATAAAATGATGTCTCACATCAATGTGTTTAGACCTTGAATGATGGACCGGGTTGTATGTTAAATCAATTGCACTTTTATTATCACACCATAATTCAATAGTTTGTTGTTTAATATTAAAATCTTCTAATGTTTGTTTCATCCAAAGAGCTTGTGCACAACAACTACCAAGTGCGATGTATTCGGCCTCGGTGGTTGAGAGGGCAACAGAATTATGTTTCCTACTCGACCATGAAATGAGTGAAGGGCCTAAAAAGTGACAAGTGTCACTAGTGCTTTTCCTATCTAGTGAACAACCGGCATAATCAGAATCAGAATAGCCAAAAAGAGTAAAATCATCGCTATGAGGATACCACAAACCAAGTTTAGGTGTGCCAATTAAATATCTAAAAATTCTTTTTACCGCTTTTAAATGTGATTCTTTGGGATCGGCTTGAAATATAGCACATAAACAAACTGAAAACATAATATCTGGTCTAGAAGCGGTTAAGTATAAAAGTGAACCTATCATGCTTCTATATAAAGTTTGATCTATGGATATTCCACTTTCATCTTTTCCTAATTTTAAAGAGACACTCATAGGAGTACTAGCTTGTTTAAGATTTTCAAATCCAAATCTTTTCAAAACATCATGTATATATTTTGATTGGTTTATAAAAATTCTATCATGTTTTTGAATAATTTGAAATCCTAAGAAATATTTTAGTTCTCCTACCATGCTCATCTCAAATTCACTTTTCATCATTTTAACAAAATAATTACATAACTCTTCATTAGTGGCTCCAAAAATAATATCATCAACATAAATTTGTAAAACAATTAAATCATCATCAACTTGCTTAATGAAGAGTGTACAATCAACACCACCCATTTTAAAACCATTTTGTAATAAATATAAGGTCAATCTATCATACCATGCTCGTGGTGCTTGTTTTAAACCATACAAAGCTTTTAGTAATCTATACACGCGATTAGGAAATTTTTCATTTATAAAGCCTGGGGGTTGTTCAACATAAACTTCTTCTTTAATCAACCCGTTTAAAAATGCAGTTTTAATATCCATTTGCAATAATTTAAATCTTTTATGACTAGCAAATGCAACAAAAATTCTAACTGCTTCCAATCGTGCAACGGGTGCAAAAGTTTCATCAAAATCTACCCCTTCAATTTGATTGTATCCTTTCGCTACAAGCCTAGCTTTGTTTCTAGTGATCCTAGAGTCACTGTCTAATTTATTTTTAAAAACTCATTTGACTCCTACCACAGGATGATCACTAGGTCTATCTACAAGAATCCAAACTTTATTTCTTTCAAATTGATTAAGTTCTTCATTCATAGCTAGAAACCAAGATTCATCATTTAAAGCGGTGGCAACATCTTTTGGTTCTATATTTGAAACAAAACATAAATTTAAAAAACTTTCATGTAAACTAGAACGTGTACGTACCCCACTTGTTGGTTCTCCAATAACAAATTCTTGTGGATGATCTTTTGAGAACCTTAGCTCAGTTGGAGGTACATATCCTTGTTCTTCTTCTTCTTCACCATCTTTTTCGTCTTCTTTCTCTACTTTTTCTTCATCATCATCATCATTTTTCCTCAGATTTTGTTCATTTTTTTCATTTTTCTCATTACCAGCAACTTTAGTATTTTCTACACAAGAAATGTTTTCATCAAATTTTACATGAATACTTTCTTCAACCACTTTAGTACGTTTATTATAAACTCTATAGGCCTTGCTAGTTGAAGAATAACCAATGAAAATTCCTTCATCACATTTTTCATCAAATTTACCTAAGTTATCTTTGGTATTCAAAATAAAGTATTTACAGCCAAAAACTTTAAAGTAAGATACATTTGGTTTTCTTTGAAAGTAAATTTCATAAGGAGTTAATTGTAATGTAGGACGAATCATGACACGATTAATAATATAGCATGCAGTACTAATGGCTTCGACCCAAAAATATTTTGGCAATTTAAATTCACAAAGCATAGTACGTCCTAATTCTTGAAGTGTTATATTTTTCCTCTCCACTACACCATTTTGCTGTGGTGTGCGAGGAGCAGAAAATTCGTGTTTTATCCTAAATTCATTACAATATGAAATAAATTTTTCATTATCAAACTCTCCTCCATGATCTGATCTAATGCATTTTACTTTTAAATCAAGTTCATTTTGAATACGTGAAATTAGTTTTACAAATTCATCAAAAGTATCAGATTTTGAATTCAAAAACAGTGTCCAACAAAATCTAGAATAATCATCAATAATAACAAATGTATATTTTCTACCTCCTAGACTTTGTGTAGTAATTGGACCAAACAAGTTCATATATAATATGTAAAGGTCTAGTAGTAGAAATAACATTTTTGCTTTTAAAAGATGATTTTGTAAACTTTTCTTTTTGGCATGGTGAACATAATGAAGAAAGTTTTTCATTCAAATTTGGTAAACCTTTTATTATTTTATTTTTAGAAAACTTTACTATGCGTTTAGCACTAGAATGTCCTAGTCTCCTATGCCATAATTCAAGTTCATCATTCTTTGAAATAAAACATTTAAGTGTAGAATGAGATAAATCATGAAAAGTGATTGTATAGACATTGTTTATTCTTGGTACAGTAAGTACGATTTCGTTTGTTTTAGAATCAATAATTTTGCAAAGGTTTGAGCTAGAGTCAAATAAAATATTTAGATTTTTATCACATAGCTAACTAATAGAAATTAAATTATGTTTCAAACCTTTAACATATAAAACATTTGAAATTTTAAATTCTTCGTTACCTACTACTCCAATGTCTTTGACTTTACCCTTGTCATTATCTCCAAATGTCACTGTTCCACCTTTCTTCATCTCCAGGCTAAGGAACTTTGATTTATCATCCGTCATGTGTTTTGAACATCCAGAGTCCAAATACCACACGTCTTCCTTGTTCCTAGCCTGCACGCACACCTAAAAAGATGATGAGAGTAAAGATCTGGTTACCCAAGTGGTCCCTCCCATGGTATAGGTGGACGCCTTAGGTACCCAGATTTGTTTAACATTAACTTTTCCTTTCTTCCAACATGAGCCCGAGATGTGACCAAATCGATGACATTTGACACATACAATGAATGATGAGGAACCATTTTTCAATGGTTTCTCTGGACTCTTGCTGGAGGAAACATCTTTATGTGTGGACTTAGAAAAATTTTCATTTTGAAAAACAGGTTTTCTGAACCTGGAGCTGTCGCTGGTTCCGACAGCAGCTGTCGGAAATTTCCGACAGCTTCCAGAGCTTCCAAAAACGTATCCTAGTTCAAATTTTGCTGACTCATGGCATTGGTTGCCTAAAATCATATCCAGAGATTTTTTCCCAACACCAAAATTTTCAATTACCATGTTCAATTCATTTACTTTGGACTTTAAGATTGAATTTTCTTTTACTATCATGCCACATCGATTTGCAAACTTTTTCTTGTAATTCTCTAATTGAGAATGAGAAGTTTTGACAACCTTTTCTAAGTCCTTTTTCTCTTTTAGAAGTTGATCAATTTTTTGATCGGACTTAGAAATAGTGTTTTCAAGTTCTTTTATCCTTGTCAAAGAGTGATCACACTCTTGACAAATTACCTTCTCTTTCCCAATAGTTTTCAACTCATTTGATAAATTTTTATTCACTTTTAAAAAACCTTTATTTTCAGACTTCAAAAAAATTAATTTCCTTTAGGCTTTTATCCAAAAATTTGCATGTTTTCATAAATTCAGAATATAAATCATCATAAGATGGAGGAGTTACCTCAATGTCGCTTTGGACACTGCTATCGTCGTCAGATGATGCATTTTCTTTCCCCATCAAGCATACATTTGCTTCTTATTTATCTTCATCGCTTGCTTCACTTGAGCCTTCAGAAGTTGTGTCATCCCAAGTCTCCGCCTTCAGAACCTTCTTTTTGAACTTCTTATCGTGCCTCTTCTCTTTCTGCTCTCTCAGATATTTTGGGCACTTGCTTCTTATATGTCCAATCTTCTTGCAATGGTAGCACTCCGGTAGCGGACGCTCCTCTTCATTCTCCATTTTTCCTTTGCCTTTTTGGTAGACAAAATCGTTCTTTTTGAAAAATCTTTTAAATGAATTTCTCCTCTCCGGATTTCTCATAAACTTCTTAAAGTTCCTCACAAACAGTCCTTCCTCATCTTCCTCACTTTCTTCAGATTCAGTCTCAACTTCCCTTCTTGATTTTAACGTCAAGCTCTTCTTTTTGGGCTCCAAATTGTACTCTTGGCTTTGAAACTTCAACTCCACTTCATGGGTTTTTAGATTCCCAATGAGGCTCTCCAATTGTAAGGTCTTAAGATCATGTGACTCAGAAATTGCAGTCACTTTAGGATTGAACTTCGGGGGAAGTGATCTTAAGATTTTCCTTACTAAGTCTCCATTAGAGAACACCTTTCCTAGCACCTTTGAATCATTCACGATTTTAGTGAATCGTATGTACATTGTATCAATTTCTTCATCCACCTCCATTTTGAATCTTTCGAACTCTGACTCCAGTTGAAATGGCTTTGAATCCTTAACCTGCGAAGTACCTTCATGAGTAATTTCTAAAAGATTCCAAATATCAAAAGCAGTATCGCAAGCACAAACTCTATTAAACTCAGTGCGATCTAGTGCGCAAAATAAGGCATTCATGGCCTTTGCATTGTTCTTACACCTTAATTTATCATTGTCATCCCATTTGTCTTTGGGTTTATCCATATTTACATTTCCTACAACAATTGTTGGGGATGTATAACTCGTCTCGACCATATTCCAAACTTCTATGTCGAGGGCTATTAGAAAACACCGCATTCGGGTTTTCCAATAGTTATAGTCTGTGCCCGTAAAAAGTGGTGGCCTACTAATTCCTTGCCCCTCAACGAACGCGTGATCGTTGTGCGTCATTACTCCCGGTGGTAAAACCGTTTTGGAGTAACCTTGCTTTGATACCACGTGTTGGATCTTGTGGCGCCCTTAGAGGGGGGGTGAATATGGGTCTTTTTAAATTATGAATTTTTACTTAAAAATTTTTAAAACAAATTTTGCTTTTCTAAAAATCACTTATAAAAATTTTCAAACTATGAAATTTTTAAATTAATTTAAACACAAATTTCTAAGTTAAAAATTAAACAATAAAATTTGCAATTAAAAGAAGGTCATAATTTCATTAATTAAGAAATTCACATACAATAAAAATGATCTTAACAATGCTTAAGATCAAGGCACAAATATGATAATAAACTTTTAACAATTTTGAGTTTACCAATCCTTCTCCCAAGGATCGGAAGGCTATCACTTGTCTCTCCGTAGACCAAGCCCAAGCCTATCCTCTAGATCTTCCCAAGATCTAGACGTAGCACACAAGGCCACGATTTCCTACCAAGCCACGCAAGGACTTGGACGCTCCGCACAAGGAAGCGATTTTCCCCTAAGCCACGCAAGGACTTAGACGCTCCGCACAAGGAAGCGATTTTCCCTACCAATACAAAGTGAAATATATATAAATGAAAATACAAAATGAAATGAAGAACTCCCTAGAAATTCAGATCTCTGAAAGGAAGGCTGAAGCCTCGAGATGATCGTTGATGTAGAAGCGCGTCCGATCTCGTCTTCAATCTCAAACCTTCTAAGCACAAATGGGAGTTGATGAGGTTCTGGAGCTCTCTGGTTCGTATGCACTCAGGAAAGGACTTAGAATCTTCAAAGCTTTGAATGCACGAACAAAACGAACCAATTTATAGTTTCTCACTATCGCCTGGGCGACATCGCTGTCGGAATTTCGACAGCGTAAAACTACCGCTCGTCGTGCTGCCGTGCGAGCAGTTGCTGTAACTTCTGTCCTGTCGCCTGGGCGACATCACTGTCGGAATTCCGACAGCTCCAAACTGCTGCTCGTCGTGCTGCCGTGCGGGTTGTTGCTGTAACTTCTATCCTGTCGCCTGGGCGACAGTAGATGTCGGAAAATTCCGACATCGAAATTCTCCATACAGTCAAATTGAGATCCAATCAGAATTGTGAACATCTCATACATGTTACTTGCACACCATCAATAAAAATAGAATCAAATACAAACGGGATTTTGTTATTATCAAACCGGAAGAGTGCGAAAAGCATGCTCCAACACCACGTGCGAGGCTCATGACAGTGGTGAGATCAGTGGGGGCCTGGAACTAGATGTCGAGGCAAAGGCACTCGTGGAGGACTGTTGTAAAGATGGGGACCTGCTGGGCTGAGCTGATAGAGGGAGTGCAAGCAAGGAGAACTTGGAACTTTTCTAAGTAATCATCGGTGTGCCCGTCTGCTTGAGGCCAATGATGATGCAACCCAAGTTTGCATTTTTTTGGTTTTATTTTGTTTCGGTATTTTTATTTTTGTAGCGCACGTCTTTGCGCAATTTTAGCTTCACGCATTCTACTCGCGCACTATCATCCGACTTATTGGTGTGACCGGTCAATAAAACCCTGAATGAAAAGGTCCGGCAAATTAGGACTAGTGTTAGTAAAGGCAAGCAAGAATTTTTAAAATTAAGCATTTCATAATAAATAAAGATAATAATAAAATTTCTGAAATTAAATGTATGTTCAGAGTTATTATGTGGAATATATAAAGACCACAATTATGCTCTGCGTTATTCATGAGCTTTTATTCTTATCAAATCCCCTCATATACATGAGCTTTTATTTCTTTAAACCCCCCCCCCCCTCTCTTGTGTGCAACCGGTTCATGCAACTTACAATTTTTTATTTTCTCTCATTAATTTCATTAATGAGCTATATTTAAAACCTATTGTAACAATCGGACCACCTCCACTTTGAAACCTCCCTTTTATTAACCAAGTTAAATCAATTTCCTATATAACAGACACTTTTCCCCTGTTGAACGGCAGCCTGGACAGAATCCTTCGAAGACGAGACCTCTTCTCTGTCTTCGGAGGGTAGCGTCGGCCCTACCTCTCCGTTCGAGCAACTAGCCGCTGTTTCGACCCGTCTAGCCTCTTCGACACCTCCGTCGAACTCCATTAGTTCTGGCACCACGGGTAGCCGACCATCGAGCTTCCACCACCGCAACCTCCTCGCCTCTGTTAGAAACCGTCGGCCGACGCCCCCTTGGGCTCCAGCGAACCTTCCCTGCCTGCCTCCGGTGAGAGCGTCGCCTCCCTTTATGCGGGAACTGATTCAGTCCACCCCTATTCCTCCTGCCACGCCCCCACTTTGAACTACGCCATTTACTGCCATTTCAGCACGGTTTGGATACGTCGCTCTGCGCGTGTTCGTTTGGTATAACTCTTACCACATCTCTTGTCTCGTTAAATTTTAGTATAATTTTAAATTTATTTTCAAGATCCTAATTTTCAGAGCTTGCTTGCCCAAAGCTAACAATATTCCTGTTTGTCGTTCATTCTCTTATTTTGTCATCTTTTTCCTTGAAATGCCTGTGGGAGAATTAATTCGGAAAGGTGGATTGCGGACAAACGTGGGATGCTTATGTGCGTTTGCGAACACTGTGATGATTATCGATTGATACTGCTCATGCAATTCGCGCTCGCGTCATAATTTTTAAACAAAACTCATTTTTAACATTTAAAATATAAAACTTTAATTTTAGTTTACATCAAATGAGGTCTCCCAGAGGGTTGCTGCGTAAGGGGGGTCCGAAGCGGAGTAAACATAAATCAGTGAACTCCCATGTGAGCTGAGGTCGCCCCTTGTAGAGCTGAGTAAACCAAATTTGGGTCGAACCCATGTGGTGGAAAGAGGCAATACCCAAGCGGTCGTCTTCCGGTGTCCGTTGGTTGAAGAAAAGCTCATAGCAGTTTATCCATGATAGAGGGTCCTCGCGGCCTTCAAAAATGGGAAAATCCATTTTCACATGTTGAGGAACGCCGCCACCGTCAGAACGAGGGTGAGGTTGTTCGGAGTTGCGGCCGGTATTGGGGATTCGTAGGACGAGCTGGCGGTCTGTGATTCTTGCCGGAGAGTGTCGATCTGAACTTTGAGGTTGGCCACAAGCGATTGGAATGACTCCGTGAGTTTGGACATGGCCATACCGCCTCGTCCATGATGGTACGCAGTGGAGGAAGAGTGGGAGAGGGGAAAGAGGTCGGATGCGCTGCGGAGTGATGCAGACCAGACGTCACACCCAGCCCGCTCCCCTGGCGCCTGGCGCACCAGGCGGGGAGTCACACCCGGTATGGCTTTAATCAAGTCCGCGGACCGTACACCCCAACCCGTCTCCGGGGCCCACCACAGGCGTCAGCGGGTTGTTGAGACCGGGATTCGATCCCTGCACCTCCTTGATAAGAAGTCCTCAGGCGGACTCTCATCACCCAGGTGCAGGGATCGAATCCCGGCCTCAACAACCCGCTGGCGCCTGTGGTGGGCCCCGGAGACGGGTTGGGGTGTACGGTCCGCGGACTTGATTAAAGTCATACGGGTGCGACGCCCGGGTGGACCCCTGGAGCGGGTGTGACTCCCCGCCTGGTGCGCCAGGCGCCAGGGGAGCGGGCTGGGTGTGACGCCTGGTCTGCATCACGGAGGAGATCGACCGGCTAGAGGTTCGCGCGGCAGTCACCGACGGCGAGCTGCTGGGCAGCGGTAGATCGCGGCGTCAGAGGAAGTAGCGGAAAGGTACTGTCGGCGGCGGCGGCGGAGAGGAGTGGCTCTGATATCAAATTGTTATGTGCTCCAGATTGAGATCCCTGCTGGTAGAGCTCAAGATAGACCAAGGAGGGCAAATGACATTGTGGTGTGACAGCAAGTCAGCTATTAGCATTGCAAATAACTCCGTTCAGCATGACAAAATCAAGCATGTGGAGATCTATAGGTTTTTTATCAAGAAAAAACTGGATAGTGGTGTACTGCAGCTGGGACATGTTACTAAAGAACAAGTGGTTGATTGTCTCACTAAGGGACTTAGCTCGCTTGATTTATCTAGATTGTGCGACAAGATGAGCTTAGTGGATATCTTTCGCCCATCTTGAGGAGTGTTGGTGTTTAATGTTGGTGTGCGTTTAGTGTATGTGTATGTATATATATTAGATTGGGATGAAATAAAATTTTGAGACCTTATTTTCCACTGTTCCACTAAAATGTAATTTGAACCATAGTATCTCTGAAGATTTTAGTGACAAGAGAACATATTTGATTAACAGCTATATAAAAATTGGTCTTTTAAATTTTAAGGCAATGCCAGGTGTTTTTTCTACCATTTCTTGCCCTTGAGCACCATAAAATGAACTAAACTTCATGGTTAGTCACAGTTTGATTTTCCAATTTGTCACAGAACATTAGCACTTGAAGCATAAAAGTAGCCTCAAAACTTTAACTAAATCATCTAATCAACGTACAATAATAGTTTGATACTAATTACAATCTCTGGAGTTGGGAGATTAATGTTAATTAAAAAAACAAGAGCTAACCTCATTAACCTTGAAAATGTGAACCAATGTCGATTTCCAAAGAATTGGTAAATTGTTTGTGCATATTTTACCTTCATTCTTTTTACTGTTTCGATGGCAGGCTGATCCAAGTAACCATCATTAGTGTGAAGTGCCAAAGCATGCCCGATGAAATCGACTGTATTATCATCTAGCCCGTATTTTCTACAGAAAGAAAATAATTTTAATGAATAACTTTTAGCCTCGAAAAAGAAGAATGGCATATTTAAACATAGCATTAACTCGTAATATGACTGAAGGCCGAAGTTTTGTACAATATAAATGTAGCGGATGCGTCGAAGCTTTGAGTTATAAAGATATGCATTGTTAAACTCAACTATCACCTAGAGTTGAGAATTACTTCCGTAATAACAGATTTCTTCAAATAATTTCCTAGGAAATCACATTTTTGACGCTTTTACAAGTGTGATTCAATAGCTCCAAAACTAATACAATTCTAATATCGATTCTAATGAATATGTCTTCACAAGTCAAATTGTTTATTTATACTATATACAAAGGAAGCGCGGGGATGCTTTTGTGCACCGGGCTGCCCTTTTTTTATACAAAGGAAGTCTTTATATTATCCAATGGTCTTTTTTATATTTAAAAATAATAAATTAATTACTAACATCCAGTCATAACTAAAATATAATTTATTTACCTCAATCACATACACCCAAAATTAAAGCTCTTAAACCCTAAACGGACATGTGCAGTTATGTCAATCCCCGAAAGATTCACAAATCTCACCGAATTTCACATGGGAGAGGTATTGTGTCCTGCCTCTAGTCAACCATAATAAAATATGTAAAATTGCTAAGAATTCAAATAAAGCATACAATTCTTGTTACAAGCATGGTACCCGCGATCAACCCAACCAGGAGTATGACGAGACCCCAAAATTGTGTGTTTACCGGAAGAGGGTGACACCCTTAGGAGACATTGAATGTGGGATAATCCGAATTATCAACATAAAGGCATATAGGCCCTTTTGATTTTTTTTCATGTCTAGGTCAATTGTGTATCACATAGATAAGGGAAGAGTATGTGGGAAATAGGTGTCCTGGCTTTGGACTTGTGAAGGAAACACCATAGGGTGTGGGCAAGAGTGAGGAGCTTCTCCAACATGAATCTATTTTCTTCAGATTTTCAATGAAATCTCCATCTTTGTTCCTCCCTCCCACTTTCATCAAACAACATGGTTCGACCGTTGGCATTACTCGCATAGCCTTCACACTTGCCCAACCGTTGGCATTACTCGCATATCCTAGCTGATCAATGTTAATTTCGAACCCATAGCCTTCACACTGCCAATTTTTTCAACTTCAATGAACACAGTCTTGAGCTCTTTAGTGCATTTACGATCTCACGTATGGGCAGGTCTCAAGCTTCTTCGACTTTCCGTGTCCAATCAGGACCTTGATAGGAAATTGGGCTCCCGGCTCCAAAAATTTTAAGACCGCACAATTTTGGGTTAGATCAAAATTCCATTACACAAGACCGGGACCCCAATACACATAATTTCCGCTTGCAGTATGCTACTATTGTTCCGAGTAGGACCACGTTCAAGGACTCAATTATCCTGTAATTTCCATCTCTCCCATCCGCATCCTAAGGCTTTTCTGATAGTGGGATGCCCATCAGCAGTTTGATGGAAGTAAGAAAGTCTTAATTTTGCTTACAAATATCATTAAATTTTATAGGCCTGAACTAAACATACAGTGCTTGATAAATATCATTCTCTCATTAAAAATAACATCAGATAGCATGAACCAAATAGCTTGTGAGTGTGTCAATTTGGTAGGAAAGTCAAGCTTACAAAAATAGACGTGGTACGAATCACAGGGTAAAGGAAGATCCATTGGTATGTCTCGCACAAGGTGGGGGTAGTTTTTTTATCAATTAGCAGATGTCGTGGGGAGAATGAATCGGCCACTCCTCGTTCCACCTTATGGATTAAGCATAGCTTTAGTTTGTCCAATTAGATTGAGAGCATCCCCACCCTCACTTAAGAAGCAATCCTTTCCAGGAATAGATTGAGAGCATCCCCACCCTCTCTTAAGAAGCAATCCTTTCCAGGAATTAATATCAATAAAACGTGTGGGATGTGTAGAAGAATTCATTGACAAGTTTCAAGGGTTTCTAGCAGGGGCCACTATAGTTTGACCAGAATAATGGGTTCCAGTATTCCCTGCGGGCTTGCAGGAAACACTCTGACTAGACGTGGAACTTGAAAACCCCACGGATCTAATGACACCGATGGGTTTGGCTAGTATATGTGATAAATGTTATGGATGGATCGAGTTAACAAAAAAAAAAGAGTACGGCCACATACAAAAGTGTTAGCCAACTTTCGAGGACCAAACACCACCACCAAGGGAATCATCAAGGAAAGAGTGGCTCCTAAGGCACTTTCAAATGGTTCTCACATGAAGGATTATGCTTCAACTACGAGCCTTATACCACAGGTCATCAGTGTAAACAAATATTTTTTTAGAGATCGAGGAAGAAGGCAGAAAAGAGAAACCAGAGTTGGAAGGACCCAAAATCTCTTTACAAGCAACCACATGTGTGATGTGTCTGGACTGTTAAAACTATGCAACTCAAGGCCATAAATTTGTCCGTGAACAAGAAACATCACAACTAGGACTACCAATTCGATCTTGGACTACCAATTCGATCTTGGACGAGAATGCATGTCACAACGGCAAATGGGAGAAGGTTCGTAGCCTGGGGATCTATTTAGGGGTACAACTGCAAGTCTTCTAGAAAAGCGAGAAGATCAAATCTGCTTACTACTAAGAATGGTACTGGTTGTCGTTTGACCCTACAACTATCTTTTTTTGCAAGACTGAGATTGAACAATGTGTTTAGATTGTTGCAATTTTTGGAAGTAAGAAATAAGTATACATATAGCCGCAAAGCCGCTTCCCTAGCCGCAAAGCCGCTTCCTCTTCTCTCTTGTCGAAGACATTCTCGGTTGCCGCAAGAATCTCTCCTCCTCCTCCGGTGCGAAGCAGCCCCGCCGAAATAGTGTTTTCCGGCCTCCGGAAGTTTGCAGATTTTCAGAAAAGAAGAGATCAGAGAGAGAAACTTCTCTCTAAAAACGGCCTTGCCTCAGACGTCCGTTTCTAGAGATTGTCAACTCCATGGTGTAGCCGTCGTCGAGAGCTTCATCGTGGTGTATTCTTCGAAGTGGCGTTTTGCTCGTACAGGGCCGTAGAGGCTGCCGAAGTTTCGTCTATACAAGGTTTTGTTTTGGATTTTCTGGACAGATTTTTCAGACCTGGTTTTTGCTTTGTTTTCTTGTATGTCTATGTCTCGAGGTATGTCCTGAGACAGATATTGTGAACTCATATTTTTGATTTCAAGCATTGTCTACAGGATATTTTCTGGTGATTTCTTATGGTGGTTGTGCACATCCTGGGCACGAGATTTTTCACATGGTATTAGAGCTACGTTGGTTTTAACGGTGTTTGCTAAGTTCCTTCAGAGAAGAAAATCGGTATACTGGAATGGAAAGTGCAGGAGGATATGCGAGAGGTCTTGGTATTGAGTTCCTGACGCAGACAAATTACAAGAAATGAAAGTCCTGTATGGAGAGCTACCTATTGGGGGAAGATCTGTGGGAGGTCGTTGGCGGTGATGAACAGGAGGAAGTTGTTGTGGTTGAAAACAACGGTCTGACGGTGAGGGCTTGGAAAAAAACAAATGCGAAGGCAGAGTTTACGCTCAAACGGGCAATATCTCCAGATTTGTTTGATCACATCATCGGGTGCAAGTCGGCTTCGGAAATTTGGAAGTCGTTGGATGGTCTGTTCAACAAGAAAAATGTCGCAAGGTTGCAGTTCCTAGAGAATGAGTTGGCGAAAGCCAATCAGGGAGAGTTGTCGATTTCAGTCTTTTTTTTAAGATGAAGAACCTGTGCGCGGAGATATCGGCGTTGGATCCTGATGAGCCGATCTCAGAGGCCAAGTTGAAGCGGCATATTATTCGCGGTCTGTGGAAGGAGTATGTGTCCTTCATTACTTCGGTGCAGGGGTGGGCTACTCAGTCATCCTTGTTGGAGTTGGAGAACTTGTTGGCCTCGCAGGAGAGCTTGGCAAAGCAGATGTCTAGATGCTCTATTTCTGGGGGAGAAAGCGAAGTCCTATTCTCAGGAAAGAAGAATTGGGACAGAAGGAAGAAGAAGAACATGGGGGAGGGACCTTCTACCTCATCACAGGGCGATGGAGGCAAGTTTCCTCCTAGGTTTGATGGAGGGCAGAAGGGGCCTAAGTGCTACAGGTGCAATAAGTCGGGTCACTTCAGACGAGATCGCAAGATGAATCTCAAGCTGGGGCACGTAGCGGAGAAAGGAGGGGGATCCAAAGATGAAGAGGAATGGGGGAATTATTTCTTGGCAGAGATGACGGGACGGCGACGTCGGTGGATGCCTTGGCCTTCATACATTTTCAAGATGATTGGATTGTTGATTCAGGGTGCGGTTATCAGCTCACCGACGATGAATCAAAGTTCTCCTCCTTTCAGGCTTATGAGGGGAATGATGTTATTGTGATGGCGGATGATTCAGTGCATGCGGTGGAGAAGGAGGGTACTGTTACCTTGAGCAGTGATGGGAGTGCACTCAAGTTGAAGAGTGTTTATCAGGTGCCAGGTATGAAGAAGAACCTCTTCTCGGTGACCAATGAGGTGGATGCAGGCTACCATGTTCTGTTTGGGCCAAAGGAGGTAAAGTTCTTGCGGAACTTCTCTTCTGTGAAGGCGGATATTACTCACACCGGGAGGCGTGTGAAGGATTTGTATGTTCTTTCTACAAACTCCTATGTGAACAAGATGAAGACCAATGATAGTGCGGTGATATGGCACGAGAGGTTGGGTCATGTGGGAATGGACAAGTTGAAGGCTATGGTGGCAAGAGGCCTAGTGAAAGGCTTGCCTAGCCTATCTTCTTTTGGCGGCGTACATGTGTGTGAAGGGTGTCAGTTTGGAAAGACACATCGCCTCCCGTTTGGCAGGTCTCTTTCCAGGAGCAAGGCGCCATTGGAGTGCATTCATGGTGACTTGATGGGGCCGTGCGCCACGTCCACTTACTCAGGAAACCGGTACATGCTTGTACTTGTGGATGACTTTTCTCGGTACACATGGGTGTACTTCGTGAAGGAGAAGTCGGAGGTCTTCAAGAAGTTCATGGAGTTGAAGGAGAATGTTGAAGCTACGGATCAAAAAGCTGAGAACGGACAATGGAGGGGAGTTTACTTCTAATGAGTTCTCTACTTTTTTCAGGAAGCGCGGTATCAAGCGGGAGTTATCATGTGCTCATACTCCGCAGCAGAATGGAGTGGCGGAGAGGAAGATTCGGCACTTGGCGGAAATGTGCAAGTGTTGGTTGCATGCGAAGGGCATACCCAAAGCCTTATGGGCGGAGGGAATGGCCTGCGCGACGTATGTGATCAATCGATTGCCGCTAAGTCCGATTGAGCTGAAGTCCCCTCACGAGCTGATGTATGGAGAGAAGCTGAGTGTGAAGCACTTGCGGGTGTTTAGAGCTACTTGTTTTGTGCGCGTACCTGATGCTCTCAGAACCAAGTTGGATGCGAAGACACGGAAGTGTATATTCATTGGCTATAACGAACGGAAGAAGGGATGGAAGTGCATGGATCCACAGACACACCGGTTCATCGTCTCTCGTGATGTGGTGTTTGACGAGCTGATTTCATATCAGGGAGTTTCTACTGTTACTTTGGAGGAGAGTTCAGGAGAAAGAAGAGAAGAAAGAGTTACTGACGACTCTTTGGTGGAGTTACCTGTGTCTCCAGGTGCTCCTATCTCATCCGGCTCCAGGTCAGGTGCTTCGGGTTCTGGAAGCAGAGGGAGCGATGCTCCAAATTATTCTGGCGGGGAAGCTGATGGTGGTGATGTTGATGGAGCAGTGGAGAGTGGTCGGCTTTGTGGAGGTCAAAGAGGACTATCGTCCCACCGGCTCGTTATAAAGAAGGTAATCTTATTATCATGTGCCCGTGCTTCTTTGCAGGACCTCTTGACGAGCGGGAGGAGTCATGTTTTGAGGAAGCCACTGGAGTGAAGGAATGGGAGGATGTCATGGAGGAGGAGATGCTTGCCCTCCGGAAGAATGAAACTTGGGACCTTGTGCCCAAAGTTGATGGTGTTACTCCGGTCACTTGCAAGTGGGTGTACAAGGTCAAAAAGAAGGCGGATGGCAGTGTAGAGCGATACAAGGCTCGCCTTGTTGCTCGGGGATTCTCACAGCAGTATGGGGAAGACTATGACGAGACATTCAGCCTGGTGGCAAAGATGACTTCAGTGCGGGCGGTGATTGCGTTGGCAGCTTGCCAAGGTTGGAAGTTGTGGCAACTCGACGTGACTAACGTCATTCTTTACAGAGAGATTGACAAGGATATTTTCATGGAGCAACCACCTGGATATGTTTCCAAGTCACATCCGGAGTATGTCTGTAAGTTGAAGACCATCTATGGTTTGAAGCAGGCGCTTCGAGCGTGGTTCGGGAGGATTGCAGAATACTTGTTATTTTGCGGGTACTATGCATCGGACTCCGACTCGAGTCTGTTTGTGAAGAAGAAGGATGGCCTTCATGTGCTTGTGTTGTTGTACGTCGACGATATGATCGTGACGGAAAATGACGACGAAGAGGTGGCAATGCTTAGGACGGAGTTATCAATCCGGTTCGAAATGAAGGATTTGGGGGAGCTTCACCATTTCCTTGGTATCGAAGTGGAGAGTAAGAAGAGCGGGGTGATGATTTCACAGAAGACCTATGCGGAGCGGATCGTGGAGAAATTCGACATGGCTGATGGAAAGCGTTGCTCTACTCCACTTGAAGTTGGAGTGAAACTTCGCCGGGATGAAGGAAGGATTTTGCCTGATCCTAAACCCTTTCGGGCTCTGATGGGGAGTTTGATCTACTTGACAATCACAAGGCCGGATATCTCATTTGCGGTTGGCCGAGTAAGTCGCTACATGCAGGAGCCTAAGAAGCCTCATCTAGAGGCGGTGAAGGGGATTTTGAAGTATGTCAAGTCAACCTCGGACATGGGATTGTTGTTTGGAAGAGACACTGGCTTCAATCTACATGGTTTCACGGATGCCGACTATGGCGGAGATGCTGACGATCGGAAGTCGACATCGGGGTATGTTTTTATGTGCAGTTCATCGGCGATCTCGTGGTGTAGCAAGAAGCAGGACTCGGTGTCCATCTCCACCACTGAGGCAGAGTACAAGGGGTCGTCCTTGGCGGCTCAGGAATGCATTTGGTTGCGCAGGTTGGTGGAGGATGTTTTTGAAAAGGTTCGTAGTCCTACTTTGCTCCGCGGCGACAACGAAAGTGCGTTGAAGCTTGTTACAAACCCAATTTGTCATGCGCGGACAAAGCGTATTGAGATCAAGCACCACTTCATTCGGGAGAAAGTTCTCGCTGGATCTCTTACCGTGGAATATGTTCGGAGCCAAAACAACGTTGCCGACATTTTCACGAAGCCTCTATCTAAAGGGTCGTTTGAGCGCCTTCGTGGGCTGCTCGGACTGGTATCTTATTTTTACTTCCAGGGGAAGTGTTGAATTTTTCGGAAGTAAAAAATAAGTATACATATATATATGCATATATATATGTGTATATTTACATATGTATGTGTACACATACATACGTATGTATGTAACATACATATGTATGTGTACACATACATATGTATGTAGCATACATATGTATGTGTACATATCTATATGTATGTGTACACATACATATGTATACATACATATGTTTGTATATACATATCTATATATGTATGTATATATATACATGTATATATATATACATGTATATATATGCATACATATATATATATATGTGTGTGTTGAAACCAGAGAACTGGATTCAATGTTCACAACGGGTATGCAGCTTGCCTTTACTTCACCTGAGCCAGAACACGTGACCAACTGCGGAGAGTCGAAGAACCTTGCACCGAATAGGACATGACGCACAAAACAGACCCCTTGAGTTGCAGCGAGGAGGTCCCGCCACATACCCGGAAGATCAAAAAGAGCTTCCCCTCCCAAGCCAATGCTGAGCCTGGGCACCCTGGAGCAAGGTTGTCAGGATCGAGATCCTAGGTGAGATCGTTTCGAGGTTGGATCGGATCGAATCGTAGGATTGGATCGAGGATCGCAAGATCCTACAACATTTATAAATTAAGATTAAAAATATAAAATTGAATTTTGTATCATCCAATTACATGCTCAATTAACAAAAAATCAATAAATTAAGCAGTATGCGAATAATTATATTAAAAATTTTTGAATAACTAAATCAAAAAGATAATATCATACTAAATTCACTTTCAGTTTCAGGTAGGACGCCCAATGTCTACTAACAACAAAAACAAATGTGGACTAATGGATTGGTGGAAGCCTAGAAGGAGAAAGATGAACCCAGACTATTGGATTGCTCGTACGCTGGAAGCAGGAAGCTTGAATTGCTCGTATACTGGATTTCTAACCGCTAGATTACTCGTACACTAGAAAGGAAGAGAAGATGTCGGCCTGAAAGTAGGAAGCAAGAAGTCACTGGATTACCAACCACTGGATTGCTCATACGCAAAAATATAAGATAAGACACTGACACCACTTGAAATGGAACCTGGTAAGGAAGGAAAAGGAAGACATTGTCTGGACTGCAAGCGACCGAAGACGTCGCTCTCGGCCTCCGCTTGTAGTCGGCAATCGAGACTAGGGATACGGTAAAGCAGCATGATATGATTCTGTGATGGGGTATGGGGGCGGGATTGGGATAAGGTTAAGCAATGGATTATGGGCGTTGGACCGATTGAATGGGGTCGGGATAGGGTTGGACATGTTTCTAGTTCCCTTTATCTGTATCGGTAGAATCAGGTCGGGATCGCGATCCTAAAGATCCTAAGATCCGGATCGTGATCCCATTCGTAGATGTGTCGATTTAGATCCTAGGTAAGATCTGGATCGATTTACAAAATCTGGATCGTAAGATCCTACGATCCGGATTGCGATCCTGATAACCATGCCCTGGAGAGCACTAAGGAACACCTGCATGTTCGACTAGCCGGACAGGGGATAGGAGTGCGAGCTCACAAGTAACACACGAGGGAGAGGATGAACCAACCTCTTCCAAGGTGCCCATGGGGGTCTATTTATAGGATTACTGAAAATGGTCTGCGGATAGCCACTTGAAAATACTACTCGTACCCCACGAACAGTCCACTAGGAAGAGGGAGGGGGAGGTTGAGAGGGGTCTTCCCCCAAAACCAGAGAGAGGGGGTGAGTGGGGGTGCTCCCCCCCCCCCCCCCCTCTCCCAAAGGGGGCGGGAAAGGAGGCGAGTGGGGGGCCTTCCCCCACTCGCCCAAAGGGGGCGGGCGAGTGGGGGACTCCCCCACTCGCCCCAAACCCTTTGGGTGAGTGGGGGGGGCTCCCCCCCACTCCCACTCGCCCAAAGGGGGCGGGCGAGTGTGTGGGTGGGTGTGGGTGGGTGTGTGTGTGTGTGTGGGGGGGGGGGCTCCCCCCAACTCGCCCAAAGAGGGCGGGCGAGTGGGGGGGGCTCCCCCCACTCGCCCAAAGAGGGCGGACAGGTGGGGGTACTCCCCCCACTTGCCCCGTCGCTCCCTTCCTTCCTCGGGTCCTCCTTTGGCTTTGACTGGTTCTGGTCGCTTTCGAGCGGTCACTCCACTTGTCTCGGTCATCTTTACTTCCAGTCTGGTCTCCACGAATTACGGGTAATACACAATCCCTGCTTTTTTCGGGTTCGACACGAGCCCGAAAAAACAATGGATGACCCGTGATTCGGAGAGACCAACAATGAGAACTCGGTGGCTGAATCTTTTTTCTAAAAACGATTCAAATTGGGTTAAACGTAAGAAGCAAGATATTTTCTCTACTCAACACCCCTCGCAGGGAGCCGAGCTCACCTGGAGGGGGAGGAAACTCCACACCTCCTAGGGAGTCGAGCTCACCTGGAGGGGGAGAAAACTCCACACCTCCCAGGGAGCCGAGCTCACCTGGAGGGGGAGGAAACTTGCAAGATCTGCACACCGGCCTCTCTTCTCGGGGCCTTGACTAAAAATAACTTTCTGCCTCTCGAGCGAGTTGTCCAGCCCTGCCAGCATCAACGAGCCCGGTCAGCGGTCTCTTCTCGGGGCCTTAACCTGAAACAACCTTCCCGCCTCTCGAGTGAGTTGTCCAGCCCTGTCGGCATCAAGGAGGCCGGTTAGCGGCCTCTTCTCGAGGACTTAACCTGAAACAACCTTCCCGCCTCCCGAGTGAGTTCTCCAGCCCTGCAGGCATCAAGGAGCCCGGACTGCGGTCTCTTCTCGGGGCCTTAACCTGAAACAACCTTCCCACCTCTCGAGTGAGTTGTCCAGCCCTGCTGGCATCAACGAGCCCGGTCAGCGGTCTCTTCTCGGGGCCTTAACCAAAACCAACTTCCTGCCTCTCGAGTGAGTTCTCCAGCCCTGCCGACAACAAGGAGCCGGTCAGCGGTCTCTTCTCGGGACCTTAACCAAAACCAACTTCCTGCCTCTCGAGTGAGTTCTCCAGCCCTGCCGACATCAAGGAGCCCGGTCAGCGGTCTCTTCTCGGGACCTTAACCAAAAACCGCATTCCTGCCTCTCGAGTGAGTTCTCCAGCCCCGACGACATCAAGGAGCCCGATCAGCGGTCTCTTCTCGGGGCCTTAACCAAAAACCACATTCCTGCCTCTCGAGTGAGTTCTCCAGCCCTACCGGCATCAAGGAGCCCGGACAGCGGTCTCTTCTCGGGGCCTTAACCAAAAACCGCATTCCTGCCTCTCGAGTGAGTTCTCCAGCCCCGCCGGCATCAAGGAGCCCGGTCATCGGTCCTTCTCGGGGCCATAACCAAAAACCACATTCCTGCATCTCGAGTGAGTTCTCCAGCCCTGCCGGCATCAAGGAGCCCGGTCAGCGGTCTCTTTTCGGGGCCTTAACCAAAAACCACATTCCCGCCTCTCGAGTGAGTTCTTCAGCCCTTGCCTGCATCAAGGAGTCCGGTCAACGGTCTCTTCTCGGGGCCTTAACCTGAAACAACCTTCCCGCCTCTCGAGTGAGTTCTCCAGCCCTGCCGGCATCAAGGAGCCCGGTCAGCGTTCTCTTCTCGGGGCCTTAACCAGAAACAACCTTCCCGCCTCTCAAGTGAGTTGTCCATCCCTGCCGGCATCAACGAGCCCGGTCAGCAGTCTCTTCTCGGGGCCTTAACCAAAACCAACTTCCTGCCTCTCGAGTGAGTTCTCCAACCCTGCCGTCATCAAGGAGCCCGGTCAGTGGTCTCTTCTCGGGGCCTTAACCAAAAACCGCATTCCTGCCTCTCGAGTGAGTTCTCCAGCCCCGCCGGCATCAAGGAGCCCGGTCAGCGGTCTCTTCTCGGGGCCTTAACCAAAAACCGCATTCCTGCCTCTCGAGTGAGTTCTCCAGCTATGCCGGCATCAAGGAGCCCGGTCAGCGGTCTCTTCTCGGGGCCTTAACAAAACCACATTCCTGCCTCTCGAGTGAGTTCTCCAACCCTGCCGACATCAAGGAGCCCGGCCAGCGGTCTCTTCTCGGGGCCTTAACCAAAAACCACATTCCTGTCTCTCGAGTGAGTTCTCGAGCCCTGCCGGAATCAAGGAGCCCAGTCAGCGGTCTCTTCTAGGGGCCTTAACCAAAAACCGCATTCCTGCCTCTCGAGTGAGTTCTCCAGCCCCACCGGCATCAAGAAGCCCGGTCAGCGGTCTCTTCTCGGGGCCTTAACCAAAAACCATATTCCCGCCTCTCGAGTGAGTTCTCCAGCCCTGTCGGCATCAAGGAGCCCGGTCAGCGGTCTCTTCTCGGGGCCATAACCAAAAACCACATTCCCGCCTCTCGAGTGAGTTCTCCAGCCCTGCCGGCATCAAGGAGCCCGGTCAGCGGTCTCTTCTCGGGGCCTTAACCAAAAACCACATTCCTGCCTCTCGAGAGAGTTCTCCAGCCTTGTCGGCATCAAGGAACCCGGTCAGCGGTCTATTCTCGGGGCCTTAACCAAAAACCACATTGTCGCCTCTCGAGTGAGTTCTCCAGCTCTGTCGGCATCAAGAAGCCCGGTCAGCGGTCTCTTCTCGGGGCCTTAACCAAAAACCACATTCCCGCATCTCGAGTAAGTTCTCCCGCCCTGCCGGCATCAAGGAGCCCGGCCAGCGGTCTCTTCTCAGGGCTTTAACCAAAAACCACATTCCTGCCGCTCGAGTGAGTTCTCCAGGCCTGCCGGCATCAAGGAGCCCGGTCAGCGGTCTTTTCTCGGGGCCTTAACCAAAATAGAAGATAGAAAATAACAGACATATCTTGTTAGTCCTAGGCGCAAGTCCAAAACATGGGCGCAAAGCATATCCTAAAATATGCTCGAAATTTATCAAGGATAAAATCGTTTGAGGTCATCGCCACTCCAAGTGTTACCGATGGGAGTTCCTTCGGCGTTTTGAAGGCGGTATCCCCCCGACTTCAGGGCTTCCAAGATTACATAAGGTCCCTCCCAATTGGGATAAAGCTTTCTGACATTTGCTGACCTTCCCGCGGCGTCAACCTTCTTTAGGACTAGGTCTCCCGGGGTGAATTGCTTGATTCTAATGTTTTTATCAAAGTATCTGGCCATTCGGCGCTTTACTTCTTCTTGCCGAATTGCTGTCAGGTCCCGGAGCTCCTCAACCATGTCCAGGGAGAGTCGTTGTTCTTCCTCATTTGTCATTCTCCACTCTTCATCCCCTTCCTCAGCAACTGTAACCCGGGGAGTCTTGACCTCGAACTCCACTGGCAGTACTGTCTTTGATCCGTGGGAGAGCTTGAACGGTGTTTCTCTCGTTGTCGTGTTGGGTGTCGTTCTCAAGGCCCATAAGACCGAGGGAAGCTGCTCCACCCAGTTCCCCTTCAAGTTCTCCACCTTCTTCTTCAGCAGGTTGACTATGACCTGTTTGCCGCCTCCACCTGCCCGTTGCTTCTGGGATGATGAACGGAGGCGAAGCGGAGGTCGATGCCTACTTGACTGCAGAAGCTAGTGAGTTCCTCGCTAGCGAAGTGCGGTCCGTTGTCCGTCACTATGGCGAGGGGGAGCCCGTACCTGCAAATTATTTCTCCCCAAATAAAATTCTTTATTACCTGCGAGGTTATTTTTGCCAAAGCCTTAACCTCCACCCACTTTGAGAAATAGTCTATCCTGACTAATAGGAACCTTCTTTGACCGCTGGTCTGAGGGAATGGGCCGACCAAGTCCATTCCCCAGATGGCGAAGGGCCATGGCGCCGTGATGGTCCTAAGCCTCTGTGCCGGCTGGAGCTGAAGTGGCGCGAAGAGTTGACACTTTTGGCATTTTTTTGCAAACTCCGTGGTGTCCTTTCGGAGAGCCGGCCAAAAGTATCCCTGCCTCAGTACCCTCTTCTCCAAGGTCTGACTCCCGAAATGGCTGCCACACTCCCCGGAGTGGATTTCCTCCAAGTCCTTTGGAACTTCATCCTCCGTCACACACCTTGCTAAGAGCCCAGTCAGGGTCTTCCTGTACAAGCTTCCTCCGCGCATCAGATAATAGGCTGACTTATACCTGAATCGTCTTTTATCCAGAACCCCCTCTGGAACTCGCCTGAGGTCAGAAAGACAATGATCGGATCCACCCATGAGGCTCTCTGATCAATCTCCATCAGCTCTCCTTACTCGATGGATGGACGAAACAACTCCGTCACTATCCCCCCGGCCCGGGGTCCGTATTTTGCCAGGGAGTCCGCCCGAGTGTTCTCTCTCGGCACGTGCTGGATTGAGAAAGTACGGAACTGGCTGACGAGACCCTTGACTTTCACCAAGTACCTCTGGAGGGTCGGCTCTCTAGTCTCGAACTCCCCCCAGACCTGGGACGCCACCACCATCAAATCTGTGAATACTTTAACATCCCGAATTCCCAGTTCACTAGCCAGACGAAGCCCAGCCATCACTGCTTCGTACTCGGCCTGGTTGTTGGTTACAGGGAATCGGATGTCGATCGCTTGCTCGATCCTTGTCCCCTGTGGGCTGACTAGGACCACCCTCCGCCGAGGGAATGCTTTCCTGATGCCCCGTCCGCGAACAGCTCCCATGCTACCAACTTTGGGGGTTCTGACTCGTCCACCTCGGTTACATACTCCGCCAGGAATTCCGCTACCACCTACGCTTTCATCGATAGCCGAGGGACGAAGGTGACATCGAACTCGCTAAGCTCGACAAACCACTTTGCCAACCTGCCTGAGTACTCCACTCCTTCCATAATGCTATGAAGGGGGTGATCGGTCACTACCTTAACTAAATGCGCCTGGAAGTAGGGTCGGAGCTTCCTGGCTGAAATGATTAAAGCGAACGCCAGCTTCTCCAAAATGGGGTATCTTAGGCTCTGTTTGTTTCGGTTGTTGCTGATGCAAAAGGAGCTGATGGAAATGGAGTTTGGAAAAGTAGCTGTTTTGAGAAAATGGAGTTTGCAGTAAAATTCTGTTTGTGTAAAATGAAGTTCGTAGAGCTGTTCGAAAAGTAGTGCATAAAAACTGTTTGCTAAAAACGGAGTTTTGAAAGAAAAAAATTAATACAAACCTATTTGTTATGAAGAAGATACACGAGATCATCGGGAGATTGATAACCTTGGAAACCTAAGCAGCAAACACTAGAGTAGATTAGTATAGGCCTCAAATCGTAATCCAATGAGAATACCTGCTCGGGAACAACGGGAAAAAAACTATGTTGGCCTTATTTTCTTATTTTCCTATTTCTAGATAAATTGATTGTTGATACCTTATTTTAACGTTCTATGCTAGTGCAGCAGAAATAGATGTCCACATGGAGAAGATCCAGACTCTGCAATATCCTGAAGAGGCCTTCTATAACTGTACCATAGTGCTGAAATCCTTTTGAAGAATAACATCGAACATTTAAAGGAGAATGACAATGAACTTCATAACTTGCACTATTGCGGATTCTATTGGAATGGAGGCACGAAACCCTAGCAATGATTTCTCGTCCCCTTTCGTTCGGCGTGGAGTCCAGAGAGAGAGAGAGAGAGAGAGGAGAGAGAGAGGAAGGAGAATGGCGATCGGGATGAGGAACGTCGAGAGAGGGAGCTGCGAAAAGAACTGCCCTTCCGCCTTCCGCTACGTCTGGCCGCACGAAAAGGAGGTCCCCCCCTCCGTTCACATTTTGAGCTAGCAGGTGCTTATTTTAAAAACGTGATTTTTAGGAATCAGCTACCGCAAACAAACATTTTAGGCGTCCTCTGTTTTCTGGCAGCCGAAACGGCGCTCATCCGCCTAAACAAATAGTGTCTTAGCTCCACCTTCTTTAGGACCCGACTGACATAGTAGATTGGAAGCTGCATCTTTCCCTCTTCTCGGACTAGGACCGAGCTTACTGCCTCGGTGCCCACCCCGAGATAAAGGAACAAGTCTTCTCCTTCTCTCGGTCCTTGCAGCAGCGGAGCTTGCGTCAGCTGCCTCTTCAGGGTTTGGAATGTCGTCTCGCACTCCTATGACCATTCAAACTTTTGATTCCCCCTTAGAGCTCTGAAGAAAGGTGAGCACTTCTCTCTAGCCTGGGAGAGAAACCTACTCAACCTTGCCAGCTTCCCTGTCAACCTTTGAATCTCCTTCGCACTCCTTGGCGACTCCAATTCCAAGATGGCTTTGACCTTGTCTGGGTTGGGCTCGACCCCCTCCGGGGTGAGTAGGTGACCAAGGAACTTTCCTCGGCTTGCTCCGAAAACACATTTAGAAGGGTTAAGTCTCATCTTGAACCTCTGAAGGGTGGCGAAGGTCTCCACCAAATCCTGCAGGTGAGACTCCGCATCCCTGCTTTTAACCATCAAGTCGTCCACATAGACTTCTAGGTTTCTGCCCTTTTTCTCCTTGAAGACTCGATCCATCATCCTTTGGTAGGTTGCTCCCGCGTTCTTCACCCCGAAGGGCATCATGTTATAACAATAACACCCGTCATTTGTGATGAAGGAAACATCCTTAACATCGGGCGGATGCATTCGAATTTGATGGTAGCCAGAGAACGCATCCAAGAAGCTCATCACCGAGAAGCTGACAGTTGAGTCTACCAGCGCGTCGATTCGAGGTAAAGGGTAACAATCTTTTGGACATGCTTTATTTAATAAAGAGAAGTCGATGCACATCCTCCACTTCCCTCCACTCTTCTTTACCATTACAACGTTGGAGACCCAGCCCGGATACTGGATCTCCTCTATGAACCCTGCTTCTAGCAGTTTCTCTACCTCCTCTCTGATCGGCCCGGCGAGGGTGGTCGACACAGCTCTCTTCTTCTTGCGGATGGGGCGGATGCTTGAGTCGAGGTTGAGGCGAAGACACGCCACATTCGCATCGACACCCGGCATCTCTGCATCGCTCCATGCGAAGATGTCCACATTCTGCTGGATACACCTTCGGACCTTCTCCTGGTCCTGCTCGCTCAGCCTCCCGCTGATCTGTATCTTCTCCGGCCTTCCGCCGCCGCTGACGACCTCCATCTCCTTCACCTCCTCTGCCACTTCCAACCTGGCCAAATCTTCCAACATCTGATCTACCTTTCCTGCCTCCTCTTCCTCTTCTGCCAATTGTCACGGCTCGCTGGGAGGGGACGAGTTTCTTGGCTCTTCACTTCCAGCCATTGGACTCACTCAGGATTTTTCCGAACAAGCTGCGTCCACGCTCACCGCACCAGAATGTTGAAACCAGAGAACTGGATTCAATGTTCACAATGGGTATGCAGCTTGCCCTTACTTCACCTGAGCTAGAACATGTGACCAGCTGCGGAGAGTCGAAGAACCTTGCGCCGAATAGGACTTGACGCACAAAACAGACCCCTTGAGCTGCAGCGAGGAGGTCCCGCCACACACCCGGAAGATCAAAGAGAGTTTCCCCTCCCAAGCCAATGCTGAGCCTAGGCACCCTGGAGAGCACTAAGGAACACCTACCTGTTCGACTAGTCGGACAGGGGGTAGGAGTGCGAGCTCACAAGTAACACACGAGGGAGAGGATGAACCAACCTCTTTCAAGGTGCCCATGAGGGTCTATTTATAGGATTCTTGAAAATGGTCTGCGGATAGCCACTTGAAAATCCTACTCACACCCCCCGAACAGTCCACTAGGAAGAGGGAGGGGGAGGTCGAAAGGGGTCTTCCCCCGAAACCAGAGAGAGGAGGTTAGTAGGGGTGCTCCCCCCACTCTCCCCACTCTCCCAAAGGGGGCGGGAAAGGAGGCGAGTGGGGGGGCTTCCCCCACTCGCCCAAAGGGGGCGGGCGAGTAGGAGGCTCCCCCCACTCGCCCCAAACCCTTTGGGTGAGTGGGGGGGGCTCCCCCCACTCGCCCAAAGGGGGCGGGCGAGTGGGGGGAGGGGCTCCCCCCTACTCGCCCAAAGAGGGCGGGCGAGTGTGTGTGTGTGTGTGTGTGTGTGGGGGGGGGGGGGGGGGGGGGGGGGGGGGGGGGGGGGGGTGTCCTCCACTCGCCCAAAGAGGGCGGGCGAGTGGGGGGGCTCCCCCACTCGCCCAAAGAGGGTGGGCGAGTGGGGGGCTCCCCCCACTTGCCCAAAGAGGGCGGGCGAGTGGGGGTACTTCCCCGACTTGCCCCGCCGCTCCCTTCCTCCCTTCCCCAGGTCCTCCTTTGGCTTTGACTGGTTCTGGTCGCTTTCGAGCAGTCGCTCCACTTGTCTCGATCATCTTTACTTCCAGTCTGGTCTCGACGAATTACGGGTAATACAGTATGAATCTGAAATCAGCAGCTAAAGTCGACGTGAGCCTCCAAATCTTCCTGTCGATTTTCTTGACTGTCGTGGACACTTCCAGTCGACTCTTTCATGGTCCCGTTGAATTCCTCCTTAATCCTGTAGAATTATATACACATATATATATATATGTAAGTTATTAATATATTAACGTATATATATATATATCTCCCGTGCCTATATATATATATATATATATATATATATATATTATTATGTTAGATTTATATCTAACTCCAGCCTCCCGTAAAACCTAGCCGCAAAGCCGCTTCCTCTTCTCTCTTGTCGAATACATTCTCGGTTGCCGCAAGAATCTCTCCTCCTCCGGTGCGAAGTAGCCCCGCCGGAATAGTGTTTTCCGGCCTCCAGAAGTTTTGCAAATTTTCAGAAAATAAGAGATTAGAGAGAGAAACTTCTCTCAAAAAACGGCCTTGCCTCGGACGTCCGTTTATAGAGATTGTCGACTCCATGGTGTAGCCGTCATCGAGAGCTTCGTCGTGGTGTATTCTTCAAAGTGGCATTTTGCCCGTACGAGGCTGTCGAAGTTTCGTCTATTCAAGGTTCTGTTTTGGATTTTCTGGACAGATTTTTCAGATATGGTTTTTGCTTTGTTTTCTTGTATGTCTGGTTGTATGTCTCGAGGTATGTCATGAGACGGATATTGTGAAGTCATATTTTTTATTTCAAGCATTGTCTGCAAGTTATTTTCTGGTGATTACTTCTGGTGGTTGTCCACATCCTGGGCACGAGATTTTTCACAAAGATGCTCCAACAACGTATTATTAGAACCAGACAATCTCTCTTTTCTTCGCCATTTGGTCAAAAAGAAGGGAACCTGGCGATTTTGGGTCAATTTTGGCAAATGGAATGCAATGGAGATTAAGGATGAATTTATGATTCCTGTGATGGACATGAATGTTCATTTATGAAGGACAAGGTCATATATCTGAGGCACATTGTGCGTGGAAAGGGGGCATATGCAGATCCAAGCAAAATCAGTACACTGTTATGGTCTTATGAGGCTTTCTCGGCCTTATGGGGTATTACAGGAGGTTCATTAAATATTATAGGGAGATTGCATCACCTCCTTCTCAAATGTAACCCCTTTCAGTGGTCGGACATGGCTATCACAGATTTTAGGAACTTACAGGTAGTGTAACATGTCTGGAACGCGCATTGGAGCGGTGTTACACTAAGGACATTGAATTGCATACTTCATTCAAAGGATCACAACACATCACCTTAAGCTCTCACCCTATGAACATGAGCTCATTGGACTTGTCAAGGCAGTGCAAAGGCAATTGTAGTTATGTGGGAGATGATTCTTTATGCGCATGGATCATTTCAACCTTAAATACCTCAAGGAGCATAAGCTTATTTCCAACCTGCAACAACATTGGTAAGCAAATTGTTGGGCCTTGAATTTGTTAGAAAGGCCCATATGAGAGGCCCAATAATGTATTCCTCCCTCTTTAGTCCCACATTGTGTATAGGATTTTCTCTCCTCTCTCTCTCTCCTATAAATATGTACTCTCTCCTTGTATTATATACATGAAAATATACTCAAGCTTGAGCCTTTTCTATCAGAGCTATAGGTCCATTTTTTTTCGGTCACCAAAGTTTCTGACCGCTCCTCAAATCTGCCCGCCGGATCGACCTTGTGCGGTCTCCTCTTTGGTGTCCGCACCTCCTTTGCGAGCTAATCCCGTGCGAAGTCTCCCTCCAGACTCCTCCCTCTCCGGCTCCTTTATAGCCATTCTCGCTGTCAAGTGGGTCCCGCCCTTTTCCGCTCTCTCTCGCCTCCCGCGGCCTCTTCCTATACAGACCACGCTCCTCCTGCGCCCTGGCGGTCCTGGCGCGGCCTCCTCCCGCGGTCTCGTGCGAGCGGGCTCAAGTTCTGCGATCGTGCGGCGCTCGGCAGCTTCCTCTGCGATCTCTCTCTGCGCCTCGTATCAGATCGCCGCTCTCGCTCGCACGGTCTCCCTCCTCCCGCGTTTTTCAGTGAGATCGCCGCTCTCTCTCGCACGATCTGCCCTCCTGCGGTCTGTCTCCAGTCCAAGCGGCCTCCAGCTCGTGCGACCTCCTTCCGTCTGCCAGCAGCTGCCCGAGCTTTTCTCAGGAGATCTCGCAGACCGCCCGTTCCCTCCTTTGCGATCTCTCAGCCCACCAACAGCGATCTCTCAGCAGCGGTCTCCTACTCGCTGCTCTCCCAATGGCCTCTCTAGCCGCAATCTCCCTGCCAGCGGCATTCCCAACCCGTGCGATCTTCCCAGCGGTCTCTCTCATGCCTTCCTCGGTTGACTCCACTGAGCTGCCTGCTCCCTCTCCACCAGCCTGTCCGGACTCCTTTTCTGATCTCCGCGACGAGCTACGTATCACCACTATCTCCCTCTCCGGGAAGAAGAATTTCATTCAGTGGGTGCACTCGGTCAGACGGGTTCTTCAGTCCAAGGGCCTCCTACGACATCTCACTCAGGCACCTCCCTCACCTCCTACGGATGACTGGCTCAGGAATGACGGCCGCGTTCAGACTTGGCTTCTCAACTCTCTGGATGGCGAGCCATACCAAATGGCCATGTATCACGAGACCGCCAAAGCTATGTGGGATGAGCTCCACTCACTGTACTCAGGCAAGGATAGCCTCCAACACCTCTACGACATCATTACCGATCTCCAGGCTTTAGACGCGGCCGGGGCTGCCGACATGACCTCCTTTGTAGCTCGAGCCAAGACTCTGGCGGAAGCTTGGATCCAGCATCAGCCTTCTACCAATGATCACGCTGCTCAACGGGCTCAGAAGGAAGCAGTCTGCATTGCCATGATCATAGCTCGTGTTCCCCCACACCTGCAAAGCATTCGGGCTCAAGTTCTTGCCTCCGCCACTACTCTGTCCCTCTCAGATGTGTGCTCCATGCTCCTCAGAGTCTCTGCACCTCCGGATGCTCCTCCACCACCCTCCCCAGCCCTTCTCCAGAGGACAAATGCCCCTTTACTTTCCCTACCTCCATCTGCTGGTGGTGGACGCTCGGGCTCTCGGGGAAGGGGGCGCGGTGGTCGGTCTCGACCAAAATGTACCTTCTGTGGGCGAGATGGACATTTTGAGGCAACCTGCTACCAGAAAAATGGTCGTCCTCCTCGTCCAACTGCAGCTGTTGCAGAAGACAGCTCCCCTGCCTCCCGCACTGATCTTGAGACGCTCCGCATACAGCTCCAGCTGCTTCAAGAACAGATGTCCTCCTCTGCCTCAGTCGCCTCCGTCTCCAATTCAGGTATCGCCTGTCTCTCCACCAGTCCAAGTTGGATAGTGGACTCCGGTGCCACTCATCACATCACCTCGCTACGACCACCCAAGTATTCGGCCACTCCTCATCCGAAGTGTATCACCGTGGCTAATGGGGCGACTGTTCCTGTCTCCGGCTCGGCTGACTTATCTCTTAACTCCTCCCTCTCTCTCCGCTCGGCTCTTCATGTCCCGGGCTCCTCATTCAATTTGCTTTCTGTTAGCCGTCTTACTACGGATCTCGATTGCTCCGTCATATTTACATCCTCTTCTTTTCTGATACAGAATTGGCGGACGCGGACTACCATTGGTAAAGGGCAACTGCGGAACGGGCTCTACCTTCTTGACGACTATCCCACTGTTCTCTCTTCTGTCTCCTCTGCTGATTGGCATCGACGTCTTGGACATGCCCCGCTTCCATTTCTCCAGAAGGCACTTCCTGATGTCTCTCTTCCTGCTTTTCAGTGTGATTCATGTATTTTTGGCAAACAGCCACGTTCTTCTTTTCCAGCACATTGTACTCGGAGCTCCGCTCCTTTTGATTTACTACATTCTGATGTGTGGGGTCCATATAAAGTTACTAGTATCTCTGGTTATCGATACTTTATTACGTTTATTGATGATTATTCTCGAACAACATGGCTGTACTTACTACGCGATCGCTCCGAACTCCCTCGTGTTTTTCAGGCTTTTATCCTTGAAACCCGCACACAATTCTCAACTACTATCAAAACGCTACGCACAGATAATGCTCGCGAATACACCAGTCATGACTTTGCCAATTTGTGCTCTGAATTCGGAATTATCCACCAGATGTCATGTCCCTACACCCCACAGCAAAATGGTGTGCCGAACGGAAGAATCGTCACTTGCTTGATGTCGCCCGCTCTCTCATGCTTCACATGAACGTTCCCAAAGTCTACTGGAACTTTGCGGTCTCCACTGCGTGCTTCCTCATTAACCGCCTTCCTTCCTCTGTCCTCCACCATACCACTCCAGTCAGTCTTCTTTTTCCCTCTGCTCCGGCTTTCAATCTTACACCTCGAATCTTCGGATGTACCTGCTATGTCCACGTCATGGGACCATCTTTGGATAAGCTGGATCCCAGGGCGGCCAAACATATATTTGTTGGATACTCACGTACTCAAAAAGGCTACGTCTGCTATAATCCAACCACCCGAAAAATCTCGGTTTCGGCTGACGTTACTTTCCGTGAGTCTCAGTCGTTCTTCTCTGGTCCTCTACCCAGCTCTCCTCCACCACCTCCTACACAATCCATCCTGAGACCGGCCATACCTGTTAACACACCTCTGCCACCAGCTCTTCCAACATCAACTCCTGCTCCTGGTCCCTCTAGACCGCCCCTTCTCCGTGTCTACTCTCGTCGCGCTCCTCCGTCCGTTGCTCCTACGCAGTCGGCCTCTACCTCAGGTACTCCGCGCCCAGCTGATCCGGTAACAGATTCCACCGCTCATCCTATGGCGAACTATGTATCCCTACATCGCCTCTCTCCTCCTCTTAAAACTCTTGCTACTTCATTATCCTCCGTTTCTATTCCTAACTCTGTGCAGGAGGCTCTACAACATCCTGGCTGGCGTGCCGCTATGGAGGAGGAAATGGCCGCTCTCTGGGCCAACCAGACATGGACTCTGGTACCCCGCCCTCCGGGTCAGAAACCGGTTGGGTGCAAATGGGTCTATGTCATTAAACGTGCTCCTGATGGAACGATTGACAGGCTAAAAGCTCGATTGGTCGCTCGTGGCTATACCCAACAACAAGGCATTGACTATGAAGAGACTTTTTCTCCCGTGGCAAAACTAAACACGGTTCGTGTGCTTATCTCTGTAGCTGTACACCGTCAATGGCCCTTACTACAACTGGATGTGAAAAACGCCTTTCTGAACGGCGATCTCAACGAAACTGTTTACATGGAGCAACCTCCCGGGTTTGAGACCACGGGGGAGTCTATGGTCTGTCATCTTGTAAAATCATTATATGGTCTCAAACAGTCCCCTCGGAATTGGTTTGACAAGTTCAGCAAGGCTCTTCAAGAAATTGGTTTTACTCGGAGCTCGGCAGACTTCTCGTTGTTCACTCGCCATCGGTCCACGGGAACTGTTCTTCTGCTAGTTTAAGTGGACGACATCATAATCACTGGAGATGACTCAAAAGGAATACAGGCGGTCAAACAACATCTTAGCTCTGTATTTCAAACGAAAGATCTGGGGCACCTTCACTACTTCCTAGGTCTGGAGATTGCCAGACGACCAGATGGACTTGTCCTTTCTCAGCGCAAATACTGCCTCGATCTTCTTCAGGATGCGGGCTGCTCCGGCTGCAAACCAATTAACACTTCAATGGATGTAAATCACAAAATCTGTGCTCAGTCCTCTGACTCCGATCTCCTGTTACAAAATCCAGAATACTATCGTCGCCTGGTTGGAAAATTAATCTACCTAACAGTAACAAGACCAGACATCTCCTTCGATGTTGGTATTGTCAGTCGGTATATGCATGCCCCTCGGGGCTCTCATCTTCAGGCTGTTGAACGAATCCTCCGATACCTCAAAACAGCCCCCGGTCAAGGACTAGTTTACAAAACCTCATCTTCAACGCCAACACTAGTGGCATACTCTGATGCTGATTATGCTGGGTCCATAGATGATCGTCGATCAACCAGTGGTTTTTGCACGTACTTTGGAGGACACTTGATCACCTGGCGAAGCAAGAAACAAGCGGTAGTTGCGCGTTCCTCAGCTGAAGCAGAATACCGGGCAATGGCATCTGTGGTTTCAGAACTCACTTGGCTGGAAAGCCTCCTTACGGATCTTGGTATAAGGCTTCCATCACCTGCTCTCCTCTTCTGTGATAGTCAAGCTGCTATACATATTGCTAAAAACCCGGTCTTCCATGAAAGAACAAAGCATATTGAGGTAGACTGTCATTTCATCCGGGAGAAAGTTCAAATGAAGAAGCTCGATCTGAAGCATGTTCCAGGTACTGAACAGGTTGCGGATGTCCTCACAAAGGCCATGTCCAGTACTCTCTTCCATCAGTACCTATCCAAGCTCGGCGCCTACGATTTGTACGCTCCAGCTTGCGGGGGAGTGTTAGAAAGGCCCATATGAGAGGCCCAGTTATTTTGGCCCAATAATGTATTCCTCCCTCTTTAGTCCCACATTGTGTATAGGATTTTCTCTCCTCTCTCTCTCTCTCTCCTATAAATATGTACTCTCTCCTTGTATTATATACATAAAAATATACTCAAGCTTGAGCCTTTTCTACAGAATTCAAGGTGAAATATAGTGCAGGACACTCAACAAGGCCATGGATGCTTTATCCGAAGGGAGGACGAGAGAGAGATCATATGTCATATCTAGCCCTACAAAAGGGTCTTCCAAATTGTTGGTGTTACATTCATGTATCTAGGAAGGGACCGTCTACTTACTAGCCACTTTTGGCAGGAGTTATATAAATTCAGTGGCATGCAGTTATTCATCTCCTCAGCGTACCGCCCTCATTCAGATAGTCATACATGGGTTGTGAACCAAGTATTAGAGATGTATCTCCGTTGCATCACTACTGATAAACCCAAATATTAGATAAATTGGATTCATTGGAGAATTACTATTATAACACATGATATCAGACAACATTGCAAACAACACTACCTCGTTTATTATCTTATGATCCACCTTAATCTTCAAGGGGTGTCCACCAAATAGTAAGTACAACACAATGTAATATTAGAAACGGCTTGAGATCATTTACTCCAAACACAGGATAGAATAAGCAAATTATGACACTTATCACAGAGAGTTGCAGTTTTATGCGGGCAATTGGGTCTAGCAATGGTTGAAACCTCACCGCCCACTTTTGTTGTCAAAGAAGCTCAGACACAAACTCTCACCGGGATTCTTTGGGTCTTACAAAATCAAGAAACATATTGGCCAAGTAACATGCCGCTTAGCTCTTTCAAATGATGAAAGATCCATCATGTGATCCATATTGATGTCCCCAAACCTTACAAAGAAGATCCACTTGTGGACATGGTTCCCTTACCCTAACTCATGGAAGAACACATTGTTCCCAAACTAGCACTCCTACTTTAGTCCCATCTAATTCAAGAAGTCAAGAAAGTCAAGGTTCACTGCATATAGCAGACTAAAAAGGAAGCCACATGGGAGGACTGGGAGGAGTTCTGAAGACCAATGATTGAAACAAGCTCGCTTTGAAGGAGGGAGATTATGTTAGCAATGCACTATGGAGTCGATATTACAAGCATAGACGCATCGAGGAACTGGACTGAGCCAACCTTATTTCAATTATTATCTTTTATTCATGTGATGCATTTTCAACTGTGGGAGGGGGTAAAATGTATTTTGTACTACTGGCATACTTAAATCGTGGAAAATGAATGGGATAATTTTGGATTTGCTTTTATTTCTGTGTAGCTTTGGCTCTCTCAGACTCTCAGTCGAGACTCTCGAACTTCTTGCGTTGGTTAGGCACATAGAGATCAGCTGCTTTAATCACAGGTGAGATTCTAACGGGTTGATTGTAGAAGGTTCGAGATTCTTGCTCACATCATTGGGAACCATTAAAGAGCACGGGGTAAGAAGAGGTTCACTTGGCGCACCTTTGATCCAACTCTCGTTTGACCAGTGACTATCCTACGATAGGGCACACAACATGGTTGTATTATGGGAAAATTAAGTGAAAAAAACTTGGTGATCAAGTGCAATGAACAAAATACATTGACTAAATCATAATGACCAAATAAAATAAGAAAAAATAATCAAAGGATGAGTACGCAAAAACTTCTCTAGTTGTGACTTTATTGAGATCTAGCCCTTCGTGAGATTTGGGATCATTCTCATCATAATCTTGAACATAAATGAATAATTTTCGGGCACGGCGCTTCTCAAAGAGTCCCATAAGAGTGGATTTTAATGCTTCAACATCTGTAGCTGGCACTTTATAAACCTGAAATTAAAACAAAAAAGAGTGGAACCTTTTATGGATTTCAAAAACTGAGCCTTCATAGAATTCGAAGGACCACAAAAAAAGGAGAATTTCTATACCTTGCCATTATTGTATACAAAGCTTCCATCAACAGCTTTGAAGTTCAGATATTTGGTAACACTAGTGTGGATGAGAACACGGACCAGAGCACCATTAGCCATCATGAACTATAAAATGGAACAGATAAAGCCTTATCTCAGTAGCAAAACATAAAAAAAAACTGAAATATTAGTTAAGACAGAATATAGATTAAAAAATGTCATTTTTTCAAGAAAGGCAAACACATCATTCCACAAACTAAGTTATTTAGTAATGAAAACACAAAAACCAGATTGTACTGCAAAAAGAAGTGTTTCTAAATGTCAAGACCTAATGCAGATGAGAAAACAGACATTTAACTATTTGATGAAACCAATGGGAGAAAGGAATTAATCTATTTATAACAGGAAGTATAGAGGAATACAGATTACGCGGCAAACCTTGGGAACCATGTCAACATTGTAATCCTTGCTTGAGCCGAGATTTTCAGGAGGTTTGGCATCACCTTTAAATCTCTTCCAGAGCTATAATGAACAAAGAACTTATTAAAATAAATATCAATGATGATGCAAGTAAAATCTCACATCTTCTGAAAATGTAACCGTTCTTGCCAATAAATGTGTTCATGATGGGGAAAAAACCTGAACTAGATTAAGTGATGTAGATTCTCCACCATAATAGTCATTCCGATCCATGTGAAGAACCTACACCAAGATATTAATCACATAAATCTCAGAATTAGCAAAATAAAAATCTGTTTGGGTAATGTAGAAGTTGTGTATGTTATATCAAGTGAACTGACATGTATATAGTTGTCTATGAACATTGATCATCCCAAATTAGGAAGATAGAAATTGGGGACTCTTGCTGATCAATATACTAATATAATACCACTCGCAGCACAAAAGTATGTTGATGAGAAAGAGCTGATAAAAAGATACTAATCATTCAACTTTTATTTCTTTTGCGCTGTGCGACTATTATCCACTCTCATCCACATCTTCAGTAATTCATTTTGTATCTCTCTAAAATTCTTAAAAGATAAGTTTTGGTACCCCCCCCCCCCCCCCCCCTCCCCAGGGGTTCAAGTCATCATTAAGTGAAGTCAAGATTCAAATAGACGGGTCAAGAAGGATGTAAAAATGTTATGGTAATTAAAAAATTATACTTTCATATTTTCTTATTTCATTTAAAATATTTCAAAGAAAAATTTAACTCAGCGCACATATTTATAAAAAAATAATTTTTTTGAAAAAAAAAGTATAACCAAATGTGGCCTCAAAAATTATTTCAATAGTTCGCTTTGTATCTCCCTAAAATTCTTACAAGAGTACGGGGCCCTCCCATGATCAGGAGTTCCAGTCATAATCAAGTGAAACCAAAGTTCAAAAGGATAAAATGTAACGTCCCAAGGCCCCGGACTTACCATCGGGATAACGTCCACCGACAGCCTCACCTGGCGACCGTTACCGGGCTGCAGCCCAAGCACCCCAACCCCTCTCCAGCCCACTGGCGGGTTGTTGGTGGCAACAGCCTCCCTTCGATGAGGCAAACTCGATAGTTAAGTGTGCAGCACGGGGACTTCCCAGGAGGTCACCCATCCCAAAACTACTCCAGCCCGAGCACGCTTAACTATGGAGTTCTTCCACTTCTCATCACCAATTGAGAAGTGGAAGAACCTCATAGTTAAGTGTGCTCGGGCTGGAGTAGTACTGGGATGGGTGACCTCCTGGGAAGTCCCCGTGCTGCACATTTAACTAGCGAGTTTGCCTCATCGAAGGGAGGTTGTGGCCACCAACAACCCGCCAGTGGACTGGAGAGGGGTTGGGGTGCTTAGGTTGTAGCCCGGTAACGGTCGCCAGGCGAGGCTGTCGGTGGACGTTGTCCCGATGGTAAGTCCGGGGCCTTGGGACGTTACCAAAAAAGTGCTTTTTTTTGTAACGTCCCAAGGCCCTGGACTTACCATCGGGACAATGTCCACCGACAGCCTCGCCTGGCGACCGTTACCGGGCTGCATCCCAAGCACCCCAACCCCTCTCCAGCCCACTGGCGGGTTGTTTGTGACCACAACATCCCTTCGATGAGACAAACTCGATAGTTAAGTGTGCAACACGGAGACTTCCCAGGAGGTCACCCATCACAGTACTACTCCAGCCCGAGCACGCTTAACTATGGAGTTCTTCCACTTCTCATCACCAATTGAGCTGAGAAGTGAAAGTACTCAATAGTTAAGCGTGCTCAGGCTGGAGTAGTCACGGGATGGGTGACCACCTGGGAAGTTCACGCGATGCAGCTTAACTGGAGATTTCCTCATCAAGGGGGCGCGGGATCGAATCCCGGCCTCAACAACCCGCCTGGTTAAGAGGAAAGGGTTGGGGGTGGCACGGTTTGCAGACCAAGTTGTTATAAACAAGTGCACTTTTTTTTGTAACGTCCCAAGGCCCTAGACTTACCATCGGGACAACGTCCACCGACAGCCTCGCCTGGCGACCGTTACCGGGCTGCAGCCCAAGCACCCCAACCCCTCTCCAGCCCACTGGCGGGTTGTTGGTGGCCACAGCCTCCCTTCGATGAGGCAAACTCGATAGTTAAGTGTGCAGCACAGGGACTTCCCAGGAGGTCACCCATCCCAGTACTACTCCAGCCCGAGCACGCTTAACTATGGAGTTCTTCCACTTCTCATCACCAATTGAGCTGTGGCCACCAACAACCCGCCAGTGGGCTGGAGAGGGGTTGGGGTACTTGGGCTGCAGCCCGGTAACGGTCGTCGAGCGAGGCTGTCGGTGGACGTTATCCCGATGGTAAGTCCAGGGCCTTGGGACGTTACATAAAATGTAGGATCAAGTCATTAGACAAAATGTACGAGGAACTAAGCTACAGGAATCTTGGATAGGTTGGGTCCTCTTGATCCCCTAGGTCAACCTATGGTGGGCATAGTGGAGCATTGACACAGCTTCCAAGAGGGAGAGGGGTGTGTGCATTCCTTACTTGGGATCGGCGACGATAGATGAGAAGAGGGAGAGCGAGTGACCCCTAAATCTTTTTGGAAAATAAAACTTCAAATTTAGTAGACCTTGGACCAAAACCAGCCCAAGGTTTAAATACAATGTTTAACCCAACATGGTTCAATCCAACCTGACCCGAAATTACATTGAAATAAAACAGCACTTATTAAATTAAAAGAAAATATAATTGGTCCTATGCATGCACAGTGCGGTCCTCCCTCGAGAATTTTTATCCCGCGAACGAGTCTGTGGCATCACTCTTCTCCTTCAAGATGAGCTTATCCCTAAGCTCAAAGTCAGAATAGACTTCCTTGAAGTCGCTGAGTGTCCCAGGTTTCTTTCATATTGCTTCTAATTGAATAAGCACTTCATATACTCCTCGATAAAAAGAGTGATTGGTTGCAATGGATGATACAACATTTCACTACATTGTCAGTCAATTTCATCTTTTGGTGAAGGGATATCGGTAATGATCAAACCACTACCGAGGAGGTTTTCAGAAGAAGAAATACGTGATGATCCTGCAGTCGATGAGAGGGTACATCGATCGGATCCCAAACAGATCTGAATAATCTATTAATAGTTCCTTCAAGAGCTTCTGTTGTGGCATCTGATGACCCAGTACATAGGTCTCATGATAATTAAAACCTAGTCCTTGGGCTCGTCATTCTGCAAAATCTCCATGTGAGAGATGAAGAATGAAAGATGGAGTGGCCACAGATGGGATTTTCTTTCCACCCATGTGTTTGTGACTCGTCGCTGGAGAATATCATTCTAAGGAAAAATGAGTCACTCTTTGATTGTCACTAGCACGGTGTAGTTGGATGTGGTGATTTCAAATCCATATTAAGCTCGTCGCTAAAATAAAATCTGGAGAATCATAAAATTCCACAAATAATCGAAGACGATCATGCAATCCTGGCATAGAAATGGCAACTTGTTCCGGCGAAATGTTCGTCACAGTGTTTGAAATTTCTCCAAAGTAAGAATCAATCAGTCCTTGCATCAAAGAGAGAAGCTCGCCCAATAAGTTACTCCGATGGGAGGCATGAAGCGCATGCTACAAAATTGTCTATATTTCTCCCACGACATAATGGGTTTCTCCATGTCCAAGCGAACGAACCACATTTTGGCAACTCCCACAAGATGGCATGCAGCTAATCTAATCCACTCCACCACCGATATTTGTTTGTTGGTGAAGTATTGTTCACACTATGTAAAACAACTAAGAGGGTTCAACATAGTGCGACAACACAATATGATCATACTACTCACCTTGAGTGAACTATGTGCGGGCATTAAATGGAGACCAGTCATGTTGATTGCTTATTGCATTGTCCCGACGACTGTCATCGTTTTAGCGTGATGGGGCGAGGTCATCCACCCTTAACATGAGAACAAGAATGGTTGCTTGTTGTCGTGTCACTGACGCCATCACTTGATTCATCATCAACTTCTTCAAACATCAACTCCATTGGATGGATCAATCCCTTCATGAAACCTATATCTGAAACCAAGTTTTGAGAGGCCCACGCGTAAGATCGACTCATCAGACAGGATGTATGAGGACCCGTGGCAAGAGGAACCATGAATCAATTGTGTCCTTCTGAGAGAAGGGAGAGAGAGAGGTGGCGGAAATTGGAGAAGAGGGAGAAGGGGTGTGGCTCTTTGCATGGGGTCGATGGAGACAGAAGAGAGGAGAGGGGGAGAGAGAGAGGTGGCGGAAATTGGAGAAGAGGGAGAAGGGTGTGGCTCTTTCCATGGGGTCGATGGAGACAGAAGAGAGGAGAGGGGGAGAGAGAGAGAAGTTATCAGACAAACAGGATGTAGGAGGACCTAAACCTTTTTGGAAAATAAAACTTCAATTCATCAAGCATATCATGACCAGAATTAGTCCAATGTTTTTAGACCAAACTTGGACAAATAAGCCAGCATTGGTTCAATCTAACATAAACAAAATTACATTGAAATAAAAAAACATTATTAAATTCAAAGTAAAGATAACTACGCTCGCGCACGGTGTGGTGCTTCCTCGAGAACATTCACCCCACAAATGGGTCGGTGATAGGTCATCTCCGCAATCGATGAATCTAAAGGAATTTAAGTCGACGTAATAAGAGGCAAGGAGAACAAATGTTGAAAACTCAATCAAAGAAACTAAGACCAAGTTGGGAAGCACTGGACCATATACAGGGGGTTACTCGAAAGGATGAAGTTGATAAATCGGAAGTAGCATAGAAAACCAACTCAAAACACGCCAAGCTGACACTTATATGTGGGTTTTTTATAATTCTTATATTTTATTCATTAAGACATTTGAGATTTTCTTGTAATTACAAAAATGTCATCATGGGTTCCCATAAGGAGGGAACCTGATACAGTAAAAGGCTAATTAACACTTTGCAAAAAAACTTAGTTGAGTAATAGAATTACTTCAAAATCATTATTTGTCCACTTTCTATGTTTTCTGCATGTCAGAGAGAAAATTACATCCCTAGAATCTACTCCTACTTCAACTTAACTCACAAGGTTATTAGCTATCATCTTATGCTCGAAATTTGAGAAGGATTACGGATCTTATTGGTATTAGAGAGCAGAGATTCTCGGGTCGTTGGTTGTGGGGTCGTAAACTTGGGGCTATAATGAAAAGGGGAACTGGCACTTCACCCTACAGACCATCTCAAGCAGCAGCAAAAGGCTGACAAGTGCCTCCAGAAAACGAAAAACTCTACTAACTTGTTAACTCAAGCTAGTCTCTTTCAATAGCAGATGTCAGTAATGGTGGATGATGGGAAATCCCCTTCCCAGATTTGAGGTTACAAAACCATTGATGAAAACACTATGTATATACAACAGAAGATTGTATAAATGTTTAAAGAAGCATGTTATGAGCTGCTTAGGAAGGCCTCGAAAATTGACTGAGCATTCGCCGATCAGGTATACAGCGGTCAGCGATCGATCAAAGATCGACATTCGTCGACCAAGATGAAGACATTCATCAATCAATCATTTGCCTCTCCAACGCTCAACAAAGGAAGACTTTGCAAGTGCCGATGTCGACCAGGGCTCGGCGGTCGTCGACCAGGGATCGGCGGTCGTCGACCAGGGATCGGCGGTCGTCGACCGACCAAAGATTAGTGTCGGTTGACAGAGTTGAAGATTAGTCGGGACTCAAAATAGAGCCGTTGCAGAAGTCAAAAAACTGAATTTATCTGTGTGCTCCTATCTCCTTGGAACTGAAGCTGAGAATAGAGACTCAGAGACAGTCTGTAAGAAAATAAAGAGAACCTCCTTTAAACGACTCATATCCTGGAAGTTTGTCTTGTCCAAGCGGTTATAAATCCAGCGAGGACTTGAAGGTAAAGATAAGGAAAGGGCGGCGGTGAGAGAATGGAAGATCTGTTATAGAGAATACAAGTTGCATACAACTTGATTTACAACAGCTGGAAATAAGGAAAAAACAACTGATCGCAGACAGTGTCCATTTCTCCTCCTCTCACTACCGCCGGCGCTAACTCCTAACGCCCGCGCTAGCTCTCAGACCGCGAGCTCGCTACTCGCACACTCCACTGACGAGACCGCGGGTTGCAGACCGCCAGACCGCTTCAGCCACTACCGCATGCTCTAGCTCCTAGCGCCCGCGTTAGCTCGCGATCACCCACACTCAAGAAACCTTCTCTAGGTCGCTTGCCGAACTCACTCTGAGTTCGCTCTATCTGAGACCGTCAAGTTGAGACCGCTCAAGTCTTTATTTCTCCCTATATTTTTCTGCAGGGGGATTAACCCCCTATTTATAGATCTGGGAGACGCCTTCTAGAAGAAGAGCTACCGCCCGCGGTAGCTCACTTCAAAACTCTAACACATTGAACCTATGAATATATTGGATTATGATTTGTCAATGGAGTTTGTATCAAACTCTACTAGAACCATGGTCCATAGAATTGGATGAAGGAGAACAAAATGAGGATAAAAGTCTAAAAATCTCTAAATAAAAGTTTTGTGAATGAGTAATCTTTTGTCAACGGAGCTTGTGAATGAGTAATAAAAGTCTCTTTTTGACTAATCTTTTGACACAATTTAGAATTATAGAGAGTTAAAGGGAAAAAGGAAGAAACAAAGAAAGTTCTAAAAATGGAAAGATTAATCCTTCAGATCAATCACTATGAAGGATTAATGATCTCACTCCTCCACCTACAATACTAATGCCAAAAACCTCTTCCATGGTTCTAGGTGTTACTCCAAAACCCCCTCCTCTTGCATCTGCACTGAACATCCTGGCTTACAAGGTTTCAGTCAAGGTTCAAGCAACACGACTTAGGCTAAGCCAAACGGTGTTTTTGCTCCGGTGAGTTTGGACAAAAAAGCCACCGTCATAGAATCTATGTTTGGCATGACAACGGTCATGACCGCCGGCAAGAAAAGAAAACTAGTTTTGATATGAAGTTTCTTAGATGAGGTCGGGCAATCACACATAACCACAACCCTCGCGACCGCGACCGCCGCACCAAACAGAGCCTCAATTGCGATGATATATCTATAATGTGTGGCATAATAGAAATGGCCTGTCATGATGGAAACTAGCTGAGGAAGCCGAATGAATATCGCCATCGTCCCAAAGGTATATACTTTTTTATCACAATTTATAGAGGGATGAATCTGAATGTACTGAATCTTATTCCTAATCAAATAATATAGTCAATCCCGAGTTGACTTAGGTTGCTTGACCGAGGGAGATTTTCCGCATACTAATAAAATATCAAGTATTAAATATTATAAACATCACATATCAATATGATTTGATAATTTGTTTAAATATTAATTTTATGAGTATTTGTTTACAGTAAACACACAAATAACCTTCAAGAGTAGAATAACACTATGGTTTTCTTTCCCAAACACAGGCCAACATATTGCCTTCTGTTCTGTGCGCATTGGAGGTGTGTTCCAAATGAACATGCATGCGAGATTAAAATGAAATACAAAATTATTAGCAATTCCAACGAGGAATTGCTTTGATCTTTAACTAAACATTAAAACAGTATTAGAGATATGGAGAATAACCAAAAAATACTGTTTCGAACAAAATATTCTTCTCAACATTACGGTATTTTAGCTTTTCTGCCCTGAGAAAGTAGAAAGAAGGGACCTTAAGACCATCAACGGAGAGGAGGCCGCTGAGGATGCATTCCTTAAGGCCCGTTCCGAGGACGATTACGTCGTATTCATCATCCATGCTTGAATCTGCTAAAGAACCGAGTAAGCGCTGACCAACCAAGAAATATAGAAGATAGATGGCGAAAAATACAGGACGGGAACGAGAAGGAAACGGATCGAGCCGGTGAAATAGTTTATCCCAATGAGAGCGATTCCCTGCCGTCAGTTAACCCGGAAAATACGATAAATTACTGAAGGAGATCCATGAAGCGCAAACAATCTCATCCGATTCACAAGGAGGCAAGCTGGTCCTCCCATGCCCTTGTTTGCCGCCCACCTTCGATCAGGAAACCATTATCAGCAGGTTCTATCGCTTGTTAGACCAGCACAGCTCATCTTTACGCAGCTGATTTCGTGGAGCTTGCTTCCAGGTCTGCGGATTCACCGCTTTGATTCGCGCCATTGCTTGATCTCCGGGTTTCGGGGCCGCTTCTTATTCTCAGGAGGAGGCGAAATTTTTGGCTCGTCCCGTTTCATCGACACGTGGCGAAATTGCGGGGAATAAAAATTCACGCAATTCTTCTACAAATATGTTTTATCGTTTGCTTTAAATTGTTCTCCTCTCAACCGACCTTTTCAACGGTAATCCTCTTGTTCTCTTTTTATATGAGTGGTATTTTTGGCAGATCTATTTAAGCTAATGACAGCTCATTATTAATGGCAGATAATAAAAATTTGGGCAAGGACTGATTAATATGTTAATAGCAAATCAAATACAAATTAAAAAAAATGAAAAGTAGTCAAATTAAAATTCCAACATTGAGAACTTTCAAAATAACCAACATATGAATTAATTGCACACAAAATTTTAGAAAATTATATATGATATAATCAGTACAAGAACTATAATTAGTCAAAATTAGTAGCACCATATAAGAAAATTCTTTGTGTCCCATTTTGGAAGGAGATGGACAAAGAAATTAAGCAATTAGTCATTAACCTAACGATTCTATAACATTCATAGGATCACATTGAGGTGTCGGAGAAACCATTAAAATTTGGGAGAAAGGGTCGTACCCCAAAATTTCTTCCCCTTAAAGTTTTTCGGATCGACAATAATAACAAACTAAATCAACACAATAATCATTGATTTATGAAGTAGAATAGCATGATTTATGTCGAAAAATTTCAGATCAAGAGGGGAAGAAAAAGAGATGATTTCGGTTCTAGAAATTAGAGAAATCACCTTGAATCGAAGAAGGAGGAGCAACAGGCGGAGGAATCATGTCGGTACGAGCGTCCAGGGGAGGCGGAGACAACCCGTCGGACATGACGACCGGCTACGGTGACAGCTGGGAGTCGTCGGGCATTAGGGCTGGGAGGCGTCGGGCGGAAAGAACATGGGGGCGTGACTTTAAGTTAGGGCTGTCAATAGTTGTAAAATCTTAGAATAAAATCTGGAGTTAAAAAAAAAGGTCTGTCAATATCAACAATATGTCTGCCATTAAATTTTCGTATAAATATTTAAAGATTTACAAAATGTAGCAAGATAACATATACTCAAGCATTTTATGAATCTTTTTGTGTTGTTGTTATGCACTTGTATTTTCGGTAGAGTCCGTTCGTTTGAAAGATATTTGTTTTCAAGACTTGACTTTCAATCCAATATCAATACATACAGGAATTGACATTGGTTTAGTTTTAATTTTGTTGTTCGCCGCATAATGATTTTTTATCAAAAGAATTGACATTAATTATTTTGTTTTTTCGGATTGAAAACATTGACTTTCAAAAATTAAATTTAAAGAAAATCATAAGAACACAAACAAAAATAAAACAATGTGTCAATATGAATGGAAAGACAAGACTCTGGGAAAACATGTTTCTGGGAGGAAAACATACGCTCGGGCTGAAAACGCGTGTACAGGCGAAATAAGGGCGCCCGGGAGAAAGAAAAAAAAGGCGCCCGGGCGGAATATGTGCGCTCGGGTAGAATATGCGCGCCCGGGGGGAATATGTGCGCTCGGGCGGAATATGCACCCAGGCGGAAAAAAGCGTGGGTGGGCGAATAATATGCTCTCGGGAGTAAAATGCGTGCCTCGGGGTAAAATGCACATCGGTGCGTAAAATGCACACCCCGAACGAAAAATGTGCGTCGGGGCATAAGGTGCGTGCTCGGCGAAATATGTGCGCTCAGACGAAAACACACTCTTTAGAAAATGTGCCCGGGCGAAACGAGCGTTGATGTGAAAATGTGCGCTCGTGTGTGTTCACAGTTCCAGAATGCTCAATCTCATAACCTACGCCAGTACCTAAACATTTGACGGAGGGGTTTGCAGGTTTATTTCAATATCGGCGATTTTGACTCAAAAGTTAATTCTGCCTTAAAAGTTTTCATCCGAACAACAGTATTATTTTTTGTATTCTCAATGTCAATTCTTGAATTCCAATGTCGTCCAAAAGAACGAACCCTTAAAGTTTGTTTTTAAATGACAGCACAATGCAGTTCGTTGAAGATATTGGGGACACATGATAAATGAGTGGTTATCTTAATAATTTGTAGTTTATATGTTATTTTTGTTGTTTTGAAATGAATGGTTAATTAATTTACGATATGTTTAAAAGTTGTGTTAATAATTAGTTTACAAGTTTTTGAAAATTGAAATATACAGAAAAAACAATGTTCAATTTCACTAGGAATTGATGTTGAATTTCGTGGAGATCGATCTTGATCTTCATAGAGATCTAATTCGTTCTCGTGATCATCGTCGTTATCGATCTCCTTAGATATTAATGTATGGATGCTCCGCCTTTCTATTTTTATGTTTGTCATATGTCGCAATATTGCTACACCCGGATGAAGATCGCATTCTAGGACACGACCCAAAAATTCCCCGAGAAGGAAGGAGGCTAATCCTCATTCGAACACATTTTTATCTTATTTTCATATTTTGCTTATTTTACTTTCTGTTTCACCGTTTATATTTTATTGTTCTCTTTTATGTTTTTTAATACCCATTTATTTTTAAAAAAATCATATAAATATGTGCATGTTCACTTGTTTTCTCTTCCTCTTTTCTTTCTCCCTAAAATATAAATTATAAATGTCTCAATTTTATGCATTATCTAGGTATTTTGAATAACATAAAAAATATCATTACATCAAATGATTATATAATATCTCTTCCAAGTTCCATGTGTAATTTTAATCATAGTCATGGGCATAGTTGTAAAGCATGCAATGCACACATAGTTTTAACCACATTGTAGTTATAAGTGTGAGTGTAGTCAGGGGGCGGAATTGTTCATGGGCACACCCGAGCATGTGCCCGGGTCCAAAATTTTGGAAAAACAAAACAGAGGTATTGATTTGGGTCCAACCAAAATACATTTAGGTCTAAGTTAGGCACACCCACGACACTATTTGGGTCTGAAATATGCAGCGCGCGAGCCAAGTTATATCGCGCGGTTTTAGGGGTTTAGACAGGTCTTATATCGCGATTTGCCATTCAGCTCATTTTGCGTGAACTCACTCTGCTTTGCCCTAACAGCTCCCGATGGAACTCACGACGCCGAGTCTCGTGAACTCACTTCGCGGAACTCACTCTGCTTTGCTCATTCCGCGTGAACGATTGTCTAATTGCTTATATTGAGAAGGACATTGTGGAAATCATTACTAATGAGACAATCATCGCACGCTATCAAAATATGTGTACCCGAAAAGTAGCTTGTTAGTCGGTATGTAATTTCACTTCTATTTAGATTAACTCATTTTTTTAATTAAAACAATTACATAATTAGTTAGTTTTTTGTTTGGTGCCCAGGTCTAACCGAAATCCTAGTTCCGACACTGTGTAGTAGTAGACCCCGTTGATTGTATATGATGTTCTGTCAACGTATCACAACTCTCTCAATTCTGACGTGAGCGGCGCGGGGAGTAATTATGAAATGCCTCACCTTTAGTCATTGAGAAATTTTCTAAGTATGAACATCAAATGCATGTTAGTAGATCCGAATTCATTGTTGGTGTAGAAATTGCTAAAGTCATATTGATCAAGAAGATGTTTGAGAATGAGGCTCTAACTATGAAGAGGAATATGCACGCGCTTTATTATTCTCTAATTTTGACCCGAATACATTGTTGTTTGATAAAGTTTTTGATAATGTTGACCCATTTTGCTCTATTATCTTGAAATAAATTATTCTTCACAATATGCCTAAAACATTAATAATTGATGTAGATTGGAGGAGCTTTCATATTTTTATTCTGCAAAATGACAATTTTTTCCTAAACAAATATTAAGTGCTCCAATTTAAACGGCGTGTCGATGGAATATTATACAACTATTATATTTGAACTCTAGTGATCTCTTTTTCCTTGGCTTTCTATTAGATATTGATGGGAGAGCTTTTGCAATCAAGAGATTATTTGGCGCGGCTTATTTGCTCCGATGAGTTGGGTCAAAAAACGTCATTATCATAGATTGTATGTTTGGCAAGACAAAGGTTATGACCGCTACCAAGAAAATAAACTAGTTTTGAGCATAAAATGGATGAATTTTTTTAGCTGAGATCGGGCGTTCACAAACAACGCTTCATGACCACTACGTTCACGACCACCACCACCGCACCAAACGAAGCCAAACAAAGCCTAAGGCTCGGTTTGCATGATGGTGGCGGTCGTGAACTTGGTGGTTATGCATCGAAACTAGCTTCTTTTTTTTCTTGGTGGCCGTCACAATCATTACCAAGCCAAACATACATTCTATAATTGTAATGTTTTTGTCCAAACTCACCTGAGCAAAAATACTGCGCCAAGCAGAGTCCAGTTCTTACATGTCAATGATTAATTACAATTACTATTTCCTAAATCTCCAAAACTCAAGGTTTAATATTTTGATTGTTAATTGTTAAATCAAGAGAAATCTGAAAGAATTAACTTCTAGACCATAGCTGAAGCTCCACCACCTCGTCTAACTCCTCCGATGTCCCGATTGTCTTCCCGGCGGCCACCAGTGATCATCTTTCGGATGAAGTCCTTCAAGAATTGGAACTGAGACAACTCCAATTCTCATCTCTGAATTCCTACCAAACGAACGGAGTCGATCTAAACCTATTTTTTGGGGATTTAATCATGTAGGACAGTAGGAACCAAGTCCTGACCCCTTACGTTGAAATTCCTCGAACCTAGAGGATTATATCATGGCATCTCCGTCCGCTTAGAAAACTTCCAGCGTCCAGCCGATCATCACCCGACGATCACTCGCCGAAAACAGCCGGCAGTTTTTCCCTTCTCCCCACACAACTCTTCATCCTCCCAACTACAATCACAGATGCCCTCCTCGCATCAATCCATCTTGTCGGCCTTATGATCAGCCCCTCCAACCACCTTTCCGGCCGGCAACCACCCGATGGAGTAAGATCTGGCCGTTGGAGATGAAGATAAAACAAAGCTTTTGAACGGAGCTCCTTCCATTCCGTTGGAAATATTAAGCATAAAACTTCGTTTTAGGGCATCGATGGTTCCAAATCGACATTATTCAGATAGGTGAAAACAGTGTTTGTGTCTTCTGAAAAACACAGCGGAGAAAAAACGCGCAATCAAGTGAAACCTAAACTTCAATGGCCAAGTAAGAGCAAACAGAACATGAAGATCATTACAGGGAGCGCGCGCACACACACAACATGAAGATTAGGGCTCCGTTTGGCACGGTGGTGGCGGTCGTGAACATGAGGGTTAAGCTGTCATTCGTTAATGCCCACCTAAGAAACTTCATCCACTTTTATGTGCAAACGGATTAAGTTTTTTAAATGATCATTAACGAATGACGGTTTAAGCCATACATTTACGACCGCCACCGCTGTGCCAAACGAAGCCTGGATTCTAAAACAATTCCATCAGGCATAGGTTTTGCACATCGGAGAAGAGCGGTGGCAGTCTCATCTACTTCCTAATGAAGAATATTCTATAAGTAATTAAAACACTAAGCGCGTAACAATAGAATTATACAAAACATTTGCTTTTATTACATACACATTAAAACACATTAAATTTCTAAGTCTCAAACTTTATTAAAACCCTCTCTTAATTATCACAGGCCAAATCCACGGTGGATGATCAACTACTGCACACTTGCTTTACTTATATTTATAGCGTTAATTACTGGGACTTTGCATAATTACAGGTTGCACCCCTCTATCTTTCGAAATTACATTTACCTCCCCCTCTGAGTTTCCCTAGTTTACAAAAATGCCCCTTTTGCTAGAAATATGGATGAGAAATAAATGATAAAATCAGCCAAATTATTTTACGATATTCCAATTTTATTATTTTATAATGATTTTAGATTCATTATAAAGGGTAAAAATGTAATGCATTTCTTTCTATGTGGTGTTATTTCAAAGAGTAAAATTGGAATATCATAAAATAATTTTGCATATTTTATCATTTTTCATCTATATTTCTAAAGTATATAGGTCACCCCCACGTAGTCATTACAAAAGGTAAAATTAAAATATCATAATATAATTTGTCTAATTTTATTATTTTTCATCCATATTTCTAAAAGGATGGACATTTCTGTAAAGGGCAAAAACTTAGAAAGGGGAGGTAAATGTAATTTCAAAAGATAGAGAGGTGCAACCTATAATTATGCAAACTCCAAGGGGAGGTCCCCGTAATTAACCATTTAAAAAAGAGATTTTTTTTTCATCTTATGAACGTTGGAATGCCAAATTCAGCTCAGAAAATCCTACTAATCTACTTCTTCCTCCACAATCAGAAAGCGGGAGCGGGCGCGATAGCAATCGCCACCTCCCTCTCCTCCGACCGCCGCCGCCCTGAATCCTCCTCCGGCACTGGCCCCACTCCCTCATGCGTTTCGGGAACCGCCCTCGGCACCGGTGCTCTGCACGACGGACAGCTCGAGTGAGAGTAGAGCCACATATCAACACACGGCGCATGGAAGGAGTGCCGGCACGCCGGCAGCCGCCGCACTTTCTCTCCTTCGTGGAACGCCGTCAGACACACCGAGCATTCCGTACTGAACGACTGATTCTCCCTGTACCGGCAGACCGGTATCATTTCCGCAGCTTTCGTCTCTTTTTTAGTCCTCCATGACCGGACCGAGTGTGACACCGATTCCATGAACATGCATCTGCAGGAGTTCAGCAGAAGCGTGACGGCGATGATCAGCAGGACGGCGGTGGCGACGATGATGAGGAAGTAGCTGCTGAAGATGGACGGAGAACTCGACGGATGCGGTGGAGGTGGCGTCGTCATTGCCGCCGGCGTGTCAGCGTGACAGAAGAATTCGAAGGGGTCAGGATATATATTTGATGAGAACTTGGAAGACTCTGACTCTGGAGCAGAGTCACAGGATCATTTCTTGAGAACCGGCACAGTTAGGTTGTCTAGTTTTTAAAACCTTTTATTTATTTATTTATTTATTTGTTTTGCATTGGGGATTATGTGTCGAGTGTGTACGTGGAAGAAGGGATAAGTTGCTTATTACTTTTATTATTATTTTATTATTTATTACTGTATTATTATTTATTATTATTTTTCCCTTGTCGGTTAATGGTGACTGCCTCGCTATCTTGGAGATAAGCTGGTCACAAGAAAGTGTTGCTGGTGAAAGAATACAAATGATGGAATAAGAAATTTAATTAGAGCATCTTAACAATAAGCACTTCGAATTGCGCTATTCGCAGTTTAATATTTTTTTCATTCTTCACTCCCTTCAATGGACAGTCGGAGATGGGGCGTAGTATGTTGTGTAGCTCGAAGGCATAGCCGGAGATGGGGCGCATGAGAGTAGCTTATAATACCATCTCTTTAAGCTAAAATATACCTCAATTAATCATAATCCAGTATTCAGAGACAACTAACCTCAATTACTGCGTGCGGTGGCACTTGCAGGGAATAAGCAAGGGCGTAGTCGTGCGGGATCTCATCGTCATTATGTCAAGTCGAGGGAAACTGCCGGTCTTCATTTTGTTCATTGGGCCGGGACGATCGGTGGGACGAAGATATGTTTGAGGCGATCACGGGCTTATCTAACGATCAAGCCGCCTCTTTTTGCGGGTTCCTGATGTGTTTGCATGCACAGTCTGGAAGAAACAAATCAAGATGAAATTAATACTACCTCGAACCCTGTGAGGCGCGCGACCGAGCCATATTAGAGATTATATTTATGTTTTTTAGGGGTCCAAATAGCAAGGTTTTGAGAACCGGACCGGACATAGAACCGGTGTTGAGAGAGGTTCAAGGTTTAACCGGTTTGACCGGTTTAACCGGGGTTGAACCGGAATTGAACCGTTTTGACATACCATCATCTAAATACACATATTTTATGTAAAATTTTGAACTTGACATATGTAACAAATATAAAAAATATAATATAAAGAGTTTTGAACATTGAAATGAACTCTTTAAAATGATAAGTCTTACAAAACATATCAATTTCAAACACATTAACTTGTTAGCACTTAATAGTGTTAAAAAACAATTAAACATCATGGAAGACAGTTAAGAAGAATTTATATCCTCTATCAATTGGAAGACAGTTAAGACATTCAAAATGCTGCAACAATTTATATCATCTATCAATTGGAAGACAGTTAAGAAGAATACATTTAGACACAAATAACTGCTTATGAATTAAGAACTGAAGAGCTGAAGAGGACCTCTACTACAAGTTTAGACACAAAGAACTGAAGAGGACCTCTACTACCAAACTGCCTATGAATTAAGGACTGAAAATAATTTTGATAATCAGGTTTCTCAACAGAAAATGGGACCTTTACAGATTTACTGAGAGAGGGGGAGGAGAAGAGGACCTGCGTGCACTGCCGGCGAGGAAGAGGAAGAGGTACCGACGGTCGACGAGGAAGGAGCGCCGGTGCTGGAGGAAAATGTTTCGCCGTGCGGTGCGCCGGTGTCGCGATCGGAGGAAGAAGAAAGTCCTTCACGCGTGCGGTAAATGAGAGAACCGGCAAACCCTTACCCCTAGTACTAAATGACCTGAAGTGAAATCAGCCATTAGATCTCATCTTAATGGCCAAAAGAAGACCCGGGCGGTTATGCAAAACCGGAACCGGTTTCCGGTCCACCGGTTCGATCGGCCGGTTCCCCGGTTTTATACCGGTTTCAAGCCAGGCCGGTTCTTGACCTTAACCCGGACCGGACATAGGACCGGTCGGCGGTTCAACCGGTCCGACCGGCCGGTCCGGTCCGGTTCTGATAAGCTTGCCAAATAGTCATATTAGGACTGCGATTATATTTAGTGATTTAAGAGTTTTTTGAATTGCGAATAGCCAAATTAAAACGACTTATAACATCACTCTTAAATTATAGAAGTTTAAATGAGATTATAATTTTAAATACTAATATAATTGGTGTATAATTAAAATAAAATAATTTAGGAGAAAACATTGAAACTAGTCCAACCATAATAATATTTTTGCACTCAGGGCCTGTTTGGGAAGGCTTTTTAGCTCCTTTTCATTTTCTGAAAAATACCACCGCACCTACAAAACCGTTTGAATTATCTACCGGTGGGAAAAGCTACCGCGAAAAATTCCTTTTTCTCCTCTTTTTGAAAAGTCACTTGACCCCTACTTTTCATCCTTTTCGAAAAGCACTTCCTCATCCCGATACAAGGTTAGCGCAATTTCCGGTCGAGACCAAATTTTTCTCTCGTGCGAACATTTTTCTGCCCGGGCGAGCATATCTTCGCCGATGGGCGCATTTTAGGTCCGGACGCGAATTTTTCGCCCGGTCGCGTATTTTTTCCCCGGTCGCACATTATTCGCCAGGGCACACATTGTTTCGCCCGGGCGCACATTTTTTGCCCGGGCGCATTTTTTGCTCGGGCGCGCATTTTTCGTGCGAGCGCACATTTTTCGAGCGGGCATGCATTTTTCGCCCGGGCGCACATTTTTCGCCCCGAAGCGCATTTTTCGCCCAGAATCACATTTTTTCGCCGGGGTGCGCATTTTTCGCGTGGACGCACATTTTTTCGCCCGAGCGCGCATTTTTCGCTTGACGCGCATTTTTTGCCCCGGGAGCATTTTTCGCCCGTGCTCTCATTTTCGCCGGTGCATGCACTTTTCTTCCGTACGCGTTTTTTTTCGCTCGGGAGCGCATTTTTCGTCTGAGCACGCATTTTTCGCCCGAACGCGCATTTTCGCCCGACGGCCCATTTTTTCGCTCAGGCGCTCATTTTTTCGCCCGGACTTGTATTTTTCACCCGGGCGCGTATTTTTCTCCACAACGCCCATTTTTCGCCCGGGCGCGTATTTTTCTCCACAACCCCCATTTTTCGCCCGGGCGGGCAGTTTTTGCCCGAACGCCCATTTTTCGCCCGGGCTCGCAATTTTTCGCCCTGGTGCGCATTTTTCGCTCGGGTGCTCATTTTTCGCCTGAACGCACATTTTTGCCCGGGCTCGCATTTTTCGCCTGAACGGTTATATTTTGCCCGGGCTCGCATTTTTTCGCCCAGGTGCGCATTTTTCGCTCGGACGCGCATTTTTCGCCCGGACGACCATTTTTCGCCCGAACGACCATTTTTCGCCAGGGCTCGCATTTTTTCGTCCGGGCACGTATTTTCGTCAGGGCGTGCATTTTTTGCCCGGACGCACATTATTCGCACGGGCGCGCATTTTTCATCCGGGCGAGAAGATTTCGCCCGGGCGCGCATGTTTTCGCCCGGGCGAAAAAAGCACGTTCAGGTGAAAATGTGCGCCCGGGCGAAAAATGCGCGTCGTGGTGAAAAATGCGCACCAGACGAAAAAATACGTGTCCGGGCAAATAATGCGCGTCCGGGCAAATAAATGCGAGCCCGGGTGATAAATGGACGTTCGGGTGAAAAATGCGCGCTCGTGCGAAAAATGCCCGCCCGAGTGAAAAATGCACGCACCGGTGAAAAATGAGAGATTGGGCGAAAAATGCGCGTCCTGGATGAAAAATGCGCGCCCGGGACAAAAATGCGTACTCCGGAGAAAAATACTCGCCCGGGAGAAAAATGCTCGCCCGGGTGAAATTTGCGCGCCCGGGCGTAATATGCTCGCCCGTGCGAAAATTGCACGTCTGGATACAAAATTCGCGCTCAGGCACTCATTTTCCCCCGGGCGCGCATTTTTCTGCCCGGGCTTGCATTTTTAATAAAAAAGTCACCGCAACGGAGATTTGTCAAACAGTTTATAAAGTGCATCTCATTTTTTAAAATCTGTGCAAAAGGAGTTCACCCGAACAGATCTCCTTTTGCAATAGACATTTTCGAAAAGCACATTTTCCTACCATCTTTTTGTCGCCACTCCTCCTTTCTGAAAAGCCCTCCCAAACAGGCCCTCAATCTCATATATATTTTTTTTTTTGCATGATTTTGATGACCCAATTTTAATGAATCAATCAAATTAGAGTTGCTTTTATTCCTACACGGAAAAATAAAGGAGTGAAATCTTTACAAAAAAAATTGACGGATAATTTCAAAAAGAAATTATAATTAATGGAATGATTTCATGTTTTCGATCTTACTTACAATATAATATTTCAAACTAACAATATAATATAACATTTTCATAATAATTAAATAAAGTTTATGATAGTAATTATAAGAGTTTAAATGTTTTTAAGATCTGCATGTTTAAATATAAACCGCAATATTACTGTTTCTCAAACACTTTACTACAATCGTAGATAGATCATGCTTTCATTATTTTTTTGTGCTCCTATTTTAGTTATTCTGGGCATCTACCAATCAAATTATTGTATATCAGTGAGCCATGGAATATTGTTAGAGATGCAATATTAATTTTAGGATAGCGATTATGTAGTCAAAGTGTGGCCTCCATGTGCCTTATAATTAATAAAAATGATCAATGTTGCACTGCGTGTGCCCGTGCCCTAGCTCTCCTCCTCCTCCTTCGTGCACCGAAAACTAGCACTTTTGCCTGAGCAGATGAACGGCAGTTCGAAGGCGAAGAAAAACATCGAAGCATCTCCATTCATGCTACTTACCTTCCTCCTTGCTATTTTGAGACATCAATCACCTTCCTTGGGAAGATCCATTTGCCTCTGAGAGCCGAGAAGCATGCACTCTGCGAGAACCCAGAAGGTCGATCTCTTTTTTTTTTTTTGCTTGATACCCCTCTCATTCGATTATTTGATGATTTTGATCTCTACATATTTATCTCCTTCAATGTCCATGATTTAAACATTTTTTGTTTGAGATTTCACTATATGTAGAAATGAACGGACTCCATACGAAAGGAAATCCTCTGCCCGCGCGATCAAATCACCCTTCTGTTTTTTTACAACTCCCTCGATGGTTCAATCTCAATTTTGTTGTTGCTTTTGAGTACTCCTATGATGCTTCGAACCCATCTTAAGGCTGCCCGCGGCCCCTGTACATGTCAGTGATAATAAAATTAGGTTTGGATTTTGTGATGAATTTTGCTTAGAGTTTTACTGAAGCTCAACTTAACAATGAGACTGTCTCGAGTTTAGATTGAACTCAAGAATAATATGCACCTTCCTCTGCAACAAAATTATTTATTTTGTATTTCTAAATTTCTATGAATATTGGAATTATTGCTTATTGTTGTATACCCGTGAAGGCCTCAGGATGCGCCCAAAGGAAACCTCGCAGAAGAGAGATGGGGGTAGCGATCGAAGCACACACGAGCCCCAGATATGTACACAACCGCGCGCAAAAGCGCACGGCAGCACACGGGCTGCACCCCTCGCCGCAAGGAGAATGGCCGACCAAGTCGCACCCCTCAAGGGGGGTACGGGCCGACCACACCCCCAAGGGGGTACGAGCCGGCTACACCCCCCAAGGGGGTGCGGCCAAACCGCACCCCCCAAGGGGGTGCGGCCCGGCCGCACCCCTTGAGGGGTGCGGCCAAACCGCACCCCCCAAGGGGGTGCGGCCCAGCCGCACCCCCTGTGGGGTGCGGCCAAGCCGCACCCCCCCCAAGGGGGTGCGGCCAAGCCGCACCCCCCAAGGGGTGCGGCCCAGCCGCACCCCTTGTGGGGTGCGGCCAAACCGCACCCCCCAAGGGGGTGCGGCCAAACCGCACCCCCAAGGGGTGCGGCCCAGCCGCACCCCCTGTGGGGTGCGGCCAAGCCGCACCCCCCCAAGGGGGTGCGGCCAAGCCGCACCCCCCAAGGGGTGCGGCCCAGCCGCACCCCCCAAGGGGTGCGGCCCAGCCGCACCCCCCAAGGGGTGCGGCCCAGCCGCACCCCTTGTGGGGTGCGGCCAAGCCGCACCCTCCAAGGGGTGCGGCCGGGCCGCACCCCCCCATGGGGTGCGGCCAAGCCGCACCGACCCCTTGGGATGCGGCCGATCCGCACCCTCCCTGCTCGGGGGTGCGCGGCCGTGCCCACTCCTTCTAAGGGTGCGGTCCGGCGCCCGCTCCTCTCCGGAGGACTTCAACCGCTCGCTATGGAGCGGCTCCTCGATTCACCGTCCGTCCGAGGCATCTCCCGGGGCCCGTCGCGCATTTGGGGAGCTTCAGCGCTAACCCGCGCTCGGAACGTTTCTGAACACAGTCGGGAAGCCTTCTCACTTTTTGTCTTTCCGGCTTCTCACTTTTTGTCTTTCCGGCTTCTCACATTTTGGGTTTCAGGCTTCTCACTTTTCAGGAACAGTTAGTCGCCTTTTTCACCTCCAACAGAACTGCCCGAACTGCCCAAACTGCCCAAGCTGCCCGAGGGGCAAGGTGGTCATTTACGAAAAATAGTGATCCGAGGGCCCCGAACCGGAGAATATGATTCGCCCACCGAGCGTTTATGGAAACTGCCAACGGTAAAATTACCGGGCCGCCCCCGACAAAAACTATAAAAGGAGCCCCATGGCTTCATTTGAAAGGACCTTGACTTCTGGACTCGGGAGAGCTCCTTGCAGACTTTTGCGGAATTCTCCTTCGGCACTTGAAGATCTCCTTCGGGACTTGAAGATCTCCTTCGGGACTTGAAGATCTTCATCTTCCAGAAAGGCGACTAGCCTTCTCGATTCCGAAAGGCGACGAGCAGTTCTCAGAAGAGAAAGGCGACTAGCGTTCTCGATTCCGAAAGGCGACAAGCAGTTCTCAGAAGAGAAAGGCGACTGGCCTTCTCGATTCCGAAAGGCGACTAGCCTTCTCGATTCCGAAAGGCGACGAGCAGTCCTCAGAAGAGAAAGGCGACTAGCCTTCTCGATTCCGAAAGGCGACGAGCAGTTCTCAGAAGAGAAAGGCGACTAGCCTTCTCGATTCCGAAAGGCGACAAGCAGTTCTCAGAAGAGAAAGACGACGAGCCTTCTCGATTCCGAAAGGCGACGAGCAGTTCTCAGAAGAGAAAGGCGACCAGCCTTCTCAATTCCAGAAAGGCGACCAGCATCTCTCAGAAGGGAAAGGCGACTAGCCTTCCCGCTTCCGAAAGGCGACTAGCAGTCTTTGAAGGGAAAAGGACTTAGTTTTTTCGTGAGGTGGCCTATCACCCTCGAAGCTCTCTTTCTCCAAATATTGTAACGAGCAGCGGTCTGTCGCGCTCGAGTTCTAGCTTCCAAGTTGTAACTCCTCCAGAAGATAGTGAAGTTTGGTCGGCACTGCTCCGGCCGCGTGGTTTTTTACCCTTTCCGGGTTTTCCACGTTAAAAAGTCTCTGCGTACTCAACGAACCTCTAATTGACTGTTTGCGCGCTTAGCTCGCTCACGAGCTAAGGCGGTTCAAGTGAACCGGTCTACCAAGAGCCCTAAGCGTTCCGCAACAGTTTGGCGCCGTCTGTGGGAACATTCCCAGAACTTTTTGAAGGTCAACCTCGATGGCGAGGAAGAGTACCCGCACTGCGGAGGGATCAGCGCTGGAGGGACGCGTCGACCCAGCTCCCTCCCCCTCGCAAATCGACGCACCACCCGCAGAGCAGGCACTCCCCGCGCCAGCAGCTGGGCTGGAAGTGCGCATGCAGCGAATCGAAGAGCACCAAGCCGAGATGTTGGCTCTCGTAAGGGATCTCGGGGCTCCTCAGGCTCCGGTCCAGCCACCAGCTCCAAACGCACCGCCACCCCCAGTTCTAAACCTTGTCCCGAACCAAGAAGCCGTCCAAGAAGATGAGGCTTCAGAAGGATTCTCCAACGCGGCGAGTTCCGCTCACCTTGTCCCGCCGGCTGGAGGACCGGAAGCTGACCACCGTCGCCACCATCCCAGAAGAGCTCCCCCTGAGCGGGCAACGGAAAGGACTACGCGCGAAGAAATCCGTGATATGATCGAAGAAGAGTATGCCCAAGCAGGACGACGCGCCGCGCTCGCTCGCCGCCCCGCGCATCAGGGCTCCCCCCTGTCACCTCAAGTCCTAGCCCATCCAATCCCGAATGGCTTCAAGCTTCCTAACATCGAGACATTTGACGGGACGGACGACCCTTTGGAACACGTCAATCATTTCACCACCATCATGAGGATCTACAGCGCTCCTGATCAGCTCCTCTGCCAGGTGTTCCCAGCGACCTTGAAAGGCCAAGCGCGCACTTGGTTCCATTCTCTGCGGAATGGGGCCATCAACAACTTCACGGAAATGGCACAGCAGTTCGTGGACCAGTTCATCGCCAACCGCCGAATTGTCCGGGATCCCTCCCATCTCTCAGGGATCCGCCAGAACGACGGAGAGACGCTCAAGGACTTCTTCCGACGCTTCACTACCGAGGCGCGGCAGATCCCAGGGGTTGACCCCGAACTCTTGCGAGGAGTTTTCTTAGGAGGGCTCCGCCCAAGTGGATTCTATTCGGCTCTCATGAGAGAAACCGTACCAAGCTACCCCGACCTTGTTCACAGGGTCGAAGCGCAAATAGCTGCAGATGAGGCCATCGAAGCACACCGTCGGCAGTTCGAAGGAAGCCAAGGAAAGAAAAGGGGAACAGATCAAGCCCCTCGCGAACGAGAAGATCATCGCGGCGAGGAGCGCCGCGGTGACGGACGTCGGCGTGACCCCCGAAGGGATCCGGGACCGCAGCCGCCCAGGACCTACACCCCACTGAACACCACCAGAACGAACGTACTCTACGCCATTCAGAACAACCCCGAACTTCGCATGCCCCGGATACCCCCGCCAAATCCGAGGGGTGACCAGTCCAGATACTGCGAGTTCCATCGAGGAACAGGACATACCACCGAAGAGTGCACCAGGCTCAAAGACGAGATCGAGCGCCTCATCCGCCAGGGACTCCTGGGAAGATTCTTACAAGGCCAGATCCCCAATCAGCCCCAGCAGCCTAGGGAGGCAGGAGAGCAGCCCCCCCCGCCCCCCGAGGCGCAGGTGGAGGAAGGCCGATGGTAGGGGAAATCGAGACGATCGCCGGACCGCCAGTCTTGGCGTCGCAGATCCTCTCGATCGCCCAGCCCGCGAGAGACCACGAAGACAAAAAACTCAAGCAGGATATTACGATAGCTTTCGGAGATGAAGACTTACGAGGGTTGCGGCTTCCACACCAGGATCCGCTCGTGATCAGCGCAGGGATCGGGGATCCCTGCTTTAAAGTGAAGAGAATATTAGTCGACAATGGAAGCTCGGTCGACGTCTTGTTCCTCTCCACCTTGCAAAGTATGAAGCTCACCAAAGACCAGCTTAGTCCGGCAGCCGGGCCCGTCTACGGCTTCGACAACAGGCCCGTCCCGGTGCAAGGCATGATCATCCTCCCAGTCACGTTGGGCGAATTTCCAAGACAGTCAACGCACAACATCCAGTTCATGGTGGTAGAGTCCACCTCCGCCTACAACGCCATCTTCGGAAGACCGCTCCAGTCAATCTTCGGGGAAATCCCCTCTATTCCACACCTAGCTATGAAGTTCCCCACCGCCGCAGGAATAAGAGTCGTAAGAGGAGACCAAGAGGCAGCCAGGACTTGCTACCTGAAGCAGGCCCAGCCAGCAAGGGCGACCGCTCTCAACATCAATAACTTCGACCTGCGAGACGAGGCGACTCTGCAGCGAGGAACGCCCGTTGAAGGGCTAGTAGAAGTACCGCTCTCCCGGCGAGACCCGACTCGAACCGTTCAGGTCGGGTCACTCTTGACATCACAAGAGCAAGAGAAGTTCGCCACCTTCCTGCAGGAGAACGAGGACATTTTCGCGTGGAGCCCGGAGGACATGCCCGGGGTAGATCCCGACGTCATCTTTCACTCGCTAAACATCAACCCCGCCTGCAGACCCGTGATTCAGAAAAAGAGGAACTTCGCCCCCGAGCGCCTAAAAGCAATCGAGGAAGAGGTAGCTAAGCTCCTGGAGGCACGATTCATTCGTGAAGCAGAATATCCCACATGGCTCGCCAACGTGGTCATGGTCAAGAAGGCCTCGGGGAAATGGCGAATGTGCGTCGACTACAGCAACCTGAACCAAGCCTGCCCGAAGGATAGTTTCCCCCTGCCAAGGATTGACCAGCTCGTCGACGCTACGGCAGGCCACGAGCTACTCAGCTTTATGGATGCTTATTCAGGTTACAACCAGATAAGGATGAACCCCGCAGACGAAGAGCATACCGCCTTCCGCACCGACCGGGGAGTCTACTGCTACAAGGTGATGCCCTTCGGCCTTAAAAACGCCGGAGCCACTTACCAAAGGCTGATGAACAAGGTCTTCAAGGATCTCATCGGAGAAACGATGGAGGTTTACGTGGACGACATGCTAGTAAAGAGCGTCCACCGACGCGACCACTTGGAAGACTTAGAAAAGTGCTTCCAGCTTCTCCGTCGCTTCCAGATGCGGCTCAACCCCAGCAAGTGTGCGTTTGGTGTGACGGCGGGGAAGTTTCTAGGTTTCATGGTAACCCATCGGGGAATCGAGGCCAACCCCGAGAAGATCAAGGCGTTGGAGGATATGTCGCCACCTCGCTCAATTAAGGAAGTACAACGCCTAAACGGGAGGATCGCAGCTCTGTCCCGTTTCTTATCACGGACAGGAGACAAGTACCTCCCCTTCTTCAAAATCCTCCGGGGAGCGCGACATTCAGGTTTCCAATGGACGGACGAGTGCCAGGTGGCCTTCGAGCTTCTCAAGCAGTACCTGGCTTCGCCACCGCTTCTGTCAAAGCCCACCCCCGGGGAAACTCTGTTCTTGTACCTGGCCGTATCGCCTACGGCTCTTAGCTCAGTGCTTGTGAAGGACGAAGGAGGAGTGCAACGCCCGATCTACTACCTCAGCAAAGTCCTCACCGATACCGAAACCAGATATCCGGCAGCAGACAAGACAGCTTTGGCTCTTGTCTTCTCGGCTAGAAAACTCAGACCCTACTTCCAGGCTCACACAGTCAAAGTATTGACACAACTCCCATTACGGGCGATCCTCCAGAAGCCGGAAGTCTCGGGGAGACTTGTAAAGTGGGCCGTAGAACTCGGCGAATTCGACATCCAATTCCTGCCTCGCCCTGACATCAAGTCGCAGGTGCTCGCCGACTTCGTGGTAGAATACACCATCCCGCCAGAAACAACCCTCATCAAAGACACCGCAAGCACCCGGTGGACCCTCTATGTCGACGGCGCCTCGGGAGCTGAAGGGGCCGGAGCGGGATTGCTCCTTATGAGCCCCGAAGGGATCACCCTGGATTACGGACTCCGGCTAAAGTTCCCTGCAACAAATAACATCGCGGAATACGAAGCACTGATCGCCGGTCTCCGGCTCGCTATCGACTGCAAAGTTGAGAACCTAACGATTTATACAGACTCCCAACTCGTGGTCTCACAGGTTGAAGGAGATTACGAGGCTAAGAGCGAGCAGATGGCGAAATACCTCGCATTCACAAAGTCGCTTCTCCAGAAGATCTCATCATGTCAGATCCTACACATCCCCCGAGAACAGAATACCAGGGCGGATGCTCTATCCAAGCTCGCCACCTCACCCTCCAGCTACCAGTCTCGAAGACGCCGAATCGAAGAAGTTGTGATCCCAAGCATTCAAGGGCCATGGGAAATCACAACCATCCACCAGGAGGAGTCGTCCTGGATGACCCCATTACGAGCCTACCTGGAGCAAGGGCACCTTCCTGAAGATCGCCTAGAGGCGCGAAGGCTGCGAATGCGGGCTGCATCGTTCACCATTATAGACGGGGAGCTTTACAAACGGGCGTTCTCAGGCCCATATCTGAAGTGCCTGCCGGCAAGCGAGGCGGACTACGTACTCAGGGAAATACACGGAGGAGTCTGCGGAGAGCACCTAGGCGGGAAGGCATTAGCGCGGAAAATACTGCGTCAAGGCTTCTATTGGCCGACAATAAGAAAGGACGCGGCCGACTTTGTCCAGAGGTGCAAAAGCTGTCAGCTACACGCCAACATGCCTCATCAACCCCCGGTCTCACTTACCACGCTGCAGAGTGCGTGGCCATTCGCACAGTGGGGGATCGACCTCCTCGGTCCCCTACCACTAGCATCTGGACAGAGGAAGTTCATCATCCTAGCCATCGACTACTTCACCAAATGGGTGGAGGCAGAGCCCCTGGCCAAGATCACCGAAGAAAACGCCAAACAATTCGTCTGGAAAAGCATCGTTTGCCGCTTCGGCATCCCGGCTACGATCATTGCCGACAACGGCACTCAATTCACTGGGAAGTCCTTCACCAAGATGTGTGAGGATCTGAAAATCAACCTGCGCCACACGGCCGTGGCGCATCCACAAGCCAACGGACAAGTAGAAGTCACGAACCGCACCATCCTCAAAGGGCTGAAAACACGCTTGGAAGAAGCTGGGGGACAGTGGGTAGACGCGCTCCCGAATGTATTGTGGGCATATCGCACAACAGAAAGAACTCCTACAGGAGAGACACCTTATAACCTCTGTTACGGAACCGAAGCTGTCATCCCCGTCGACATCGGCGTTCCGAGTGCTCGGGTACTCACCTTCGATCCCAACAAGAATGATGGACTGCTCCGAGAAAACCTCGATCTAATCCCCGAAGTCCGGGACAACGCTGCTTACCGTGCTGCACTCTACCAAATGCGTGTAGCCCGGACCTACGACAGGAGGGTGAAGCCCAGACCAATCAACGTAGGAGATCTCGTCCTACGCAGCATCGAGGCCGCCGGTAAAGGTCCCCAAGGAGACAAGCTCTCAGCGGCCTGGGAAGGCCCGTACATAGTCACCGCGGTCGTAAAACCCGGAACATACAGACTCAGGACGGCGGAAGGGAAGACTTTGCCACGTACCTGGAACGCTCAGAACCTGCGCCGCTTTTACCAGTGATCCCAGGACCTCTACCATGTACTAAGCCACGAGCTCAAACTCGTGCAAACTTATCTTCAATTTCTGTACCAAGCCGCGAGCTCTGACTCGTGCAAATCTATCTTATAACTTGTGTAAAAGCCGCGAGTTCAGACTCGTGCACCTATCTTATCTTACATAAAGCTGTGCACCGAACGATTTCTTGTTGAAAAATTATGTTTTGAGACCTTCACACACTTAAGAAAACCTTTGCAACGAGGCCCTGCCTCGGGGGCTTTGCACCGCCGTCGATTGAAGGTTCGCCCTTCTCCTCCGCCGTCAAGTCCCAACGTCGTAGGGGCCTGCCCCCCTTACGTACCCCCCCCCGGTTTGAATACACCAGCTATTCACCGGCCACTTCGAGGCCCTGCCTCGGGGACTTTGCACCGCCGTCGATTGAAGGTTCGCCCTTCTCCTCCGCCGTCGAGTCCCGGTGACGTCGGGGCCTGCCCCCCTGCGTTCACCCACGGTTTGAATACAAACGCTATTCACCGGCCAAGCCGCGAGCCCGACTCGTGCAAGAAAGCCGCAAGCACAGACTTGCGCGAGCTAAATTTTCTATTGTGAAAGAAGCCGCGGGCTCAGAACCGCGCAAGCTAATCTGTCACTTTGCAGAAACCCCACAGTCCACGCGGATATCAGAACCTGGCAGCAAGCCCACGACAATCTCAGGGAACCAACACCCTCCGACATCAACTCCTACCCAAAAAAGCGCCACACAGAGGACAAGGGGTAAAACCGCCAAAGAAAAATCAAAACCTTCGAACTCCTCGCTCAGGAACTCGGACTCCGAAGGTTTGGGGGGCTTATGTTGTATACCCGTGAAGGCCTCAGGATGCGCCCAAAGGAAACCTCGCAGAAGAGAGATGGGGGTAGCGATCGAAGCACACACGAGCCCCAGATATGTACACAACCGCGCGCAAAAGCGCACGGCAGCACACGGGCTGCACCCCTCGCCGCAAGGAGAATGGCCGACCAAGTCGCACCCCTCAAGGGGGGTACGGGCCGACCACACCCCCAAGGGGGTACGAGCCGGCTACACCCCCCAAGGGGGTGCCGCACCCCCCAAGGGGGTGCGGCCAAACCGCACCCCCAAGGGGTGCGGCCCAGCCGCACCCCCTGTGGGGTGCGGCCAAGCCGCACCCCCCCAAGGGGGTGCGGCCCAGCCGCACCCCCCAAGGGGTGCGGCCCAGCCGCACCCCCCAAGGGGTGCGGCCCAGCCGCACCCCCCAAGGGGTGCGGCCCAGCCGCACCCCTTGTGGGGTGCGGCCAAGCCGCACCCTCCAAGGGGTGCGGCCGGGCCGCACCCCCCCATGGGGTGCGGCCAAGCCGCACCGACCCCTTGGGATGCGGCCGATCCGCACCCTCCCTGCTCGGGGGTGCGCGGCCGTGCCCACTCCTTCTAAGGGTACGGTCCGGCGCCCGCTCCTCTCCGGAGGACTTCAACCGCTCGCTATGGAGCGGCTCCTCGATTCACCGTCCGTCCGAGGCATCTCCCGGGGCCCGTCGCGCATTTGGGGAGCTTCAGCGCTAACCCGCGCTCGGAACGTTTCTGAACACAGTCGGGAAGCCTTCTCACTTTTTGTCTTTCCGGCTTCTCACTTTTTGTCTTTCCGGCTTCTCACATTTTGGGTTTCAGGCTTCTCACTTTTCAGGAACAGTTAGTCGCCTTTTTCACCTCCAACAGAACTGCCCGAACTGCCCAAACTGCCCAAGCTGCCCGAGGGGCAAGGTGGTCATTTACGAAAAATAGTGATCCGAGGGCCCCGAACCGGAGAATATGATTCGCCCACCGAGCGTTTATGGAAACTGCCAACGGTAAAATTACCGGGCCGCCCCCGACAAAAACTATAAAAGGAGCCCCATGGCTTCATTTGAAAGGACCTTGACTTCTGGACTCGGGAGAGCTCCTTGCAGACTTTTGCGGAATTCTCCTTCGGCACTTGAAGATCTCCTTCGGGACTTGAAGATCTCCTTCGGGACTTGAAGATCTTCATCTTCCAGAAAGGCGACTAGCCTTCTCGATTCCGAAAGGCGACGAGCAGTTCTCAGAAGAGAAAGGCGACTAGCGTTCTCGATTCCGAAAGGCGACAAGCAGTTCTCAGAAGAGAAAGGCGACTGGCCTTCTCGATTCCGAAAGGCGACTAGCCTTCTCGATTCCAAAAGGCGACGAGCAGTCCTCAGAAGAGAAAGGCGACTAGCCTTCTCGATTCCGAAAGGCGACGAGCAGTTCTCAGAAGAGAAAGGCGACTAGCCTTCTCGATTCCGAAAGGCGACAAGCAGTTCTCAGAAGAGAAAGACGACGAGCCTTCTCGATTCCGAAAGGCGACGAGCAGTTCTCAGAAGAGAAAGGCGACCAGCCTTCTCAATTCCAGAAAGGCGACCAGCATCTCTCAGAAGGGAAAGGCGACTAGCCTTCCCGCTTCCGAAAGGCGACTAGCAGTCTTTGAAGGGAAAAAGACTTAGTTTTTTCGTGAGGTGGCCTATCACCCTCGAAGCTCTCTTTCTCCAAATATTGTAACGAGCAGCGGTCTGTCGCGCTCGAGTTCTAGCTTCCAAGTTGTAACTCCTCCAGAAGATAGTGAAGTTTGGTCGGCACTGCTCCGGCCGCGTGGTTTTTTACCCTTTCCGGGTTTTCCACGTTAAAAAGTCTCTGCGTACTCAACGAACCTCTAATTGACTGTTTGCGCGCTTAGCTCGCTCACGAGCTAAGGCGGTTCAAGTGAACCGGTCTACCAAGAGCCCTAAGCGTTCCGCAACACTTATAATTGAAACTAGAATGATTTTCTATGATGTTAAAACTGTTTTTATCTCCTTAAAGTTTCATATGAAAAAACTATCACATATATTTGATTTTTAATTGATGCTCGAGTTAGGCAAAAACTCTAATTCCACCACTGCTATTAGAGCAGCTCCAACTGAATGCCGATCGATTATGCTCTAATCGATCGACAAATTAAATGTGGTTGCATATAAGGAGATCGTCTCTCTCCTCTAAATTTAGAGGAGGGGGACTTTATTTTATATTTTAATAGTTTAATTTTTTTTGTTATCAAACTTATCTAACCGTTAATATACTATTTCAACTGTAAATATAATATATCAATAAAATCATTTTGTCGATACCTACAAACCGAGACTAATATATTGAATACATACAAAATCTTTTGATTAATTGTCGTGTCGTTCCCACAAATGTTCAATTAGTGCATCTCGAAGTGCAAAATGTGCATATTTGTCATTGATCTTTTTATGCCGATTTAGGAACTGAAGAAAACTTTCAACTTCACTTGTGTTTATCTCTTCAACATTCTGAGTAGGTGCTGGAGTAGAAATAGCGATATATTCATTTTTATCATACTATTTTAACTATAAATATATTTTAATAGTTTAAATTTTTTCTGTTATCAAACTTATCTAACCGTTAATATACTATTTCAACTATAAATATAATATATCAATAAAATCGTTTTGTCGATACCTACAAACTGAGACTAATATATTGAATACATACAAAATCTTTTGATTAATTGTTGTGTCGTTCCCATAAATATTCAATTAGTGCATCTCGAAGTGCAAAATGTGCATATCTATCGTTGATCTTTTTATGCCGATTTAGGAACTGAAGAAAACTTTCAACTTCACTTGTGTTCATCTCTTCAACATTCTGAGTAGGTGCTGGAGTAGAAATAGCGATATATTCATTTTTATCATATTCATGTTGTGAATTATAACACAAGCAATCATGATATCATGTAAAACATGTTTATCCCAAAAATGGGTTGCCTCTTAGTAATCGCAAATCTTGATTGAAGAACTCCAAATGCTCGTTCTACATCTTTTCAGCATGTTTCTTCCATCATTGCGTAGTGTTTTTTTTATCTTGTGACTCGGAAATAATTTGAACTAGTGTTAACCATTTCATCAGATATATTCCATCGACTAAACAATAACCAACATCATAAATTTTCCCCAAGATTCTATAATGAGGAGGCATAATACTTTGTGCTAAGTTGGCAAACAAATGTGATAAATGCAGGACATTGATATCATTATTCGAGCATGATAAATCGAAATAAGTGTGTCATATTCACAAGTCATACGATGCTATTGCCTCAAGAATAATTGTTGGTCCGACATGACGTCCTGAATATTGGTCTGTCCATGTTGTTGGACAGTTCTTCCATTGTCAATGCATGCAATCTAGACTACCCAACATTCATGCAAATCATCGTTCACCATCTTTCTGTAATAATCTTGCAACATCATTCACATTGAGATATCTCAAATATTCATCTTTGTGTAATTGTACAATTGCCCTGCAAAATCTCTTCAAACATTGAATCACGGTTGACTCATCAATTCGAATATATCCATCGCAATTATCAGCTGATGTTCCATATGCCAGCATACGAAATGCTGTTGTAATTTTTTGTAAAGTTGACAATCCAAGCTTACCAATACCATCCTTCTTTTGAATGAAGAAATTATCGCCCTCCTACACTGCGACAACACTACGAAAGAATAGATTCTTCCGCATGTGAAATCTTCTTCGAAAATATGTTTCCCCATGTGCGGGATGCTTGGAGAAGTAGTCATTCCACAGTCTAGTGTTGCCTTTAATCTCCTGGTTGATTATCACATGACCAGGTATTGAACATTTGCATCTCGGATGTTCATCATCTTAAAGTTGAGCTGTAATTTTGGCCATCTTGGAGGTATCAGTACGAGCCAAAATTTCATCTTTTCTTCTCCCTTTCAGCTATGTCTTCTTCCCACTGATGGATATGTTGACAAAATAATTCATCATCTGAAGACGATGAAGATTGCAAATGAGATGACCCTGCTCCATAATCTGGGGCGGACCCACGTTTGGGCACACCCGGGCACGTAACCGGGTCGAAATTATCGCGAACTGCTACAGTGGCCCGTTGTCCAGTCATTTTTTTAGGCATCGCCCGCTCGTTTCCTCGACGCAGAGCAACTGAGCGAGTCCGCCAGCAACGTGCCCTAATTCCCCCGCGATTTGCGACTCATAACTCCACCACGTCGGGCGACGATGACGAGCAACGGCCAGGCTGAGGCGTCCTGCGTCTGTGACGGCGTTTGCTTGCCTGCTCGGTTGTCTGAGTCCTGACGGCGTCCTTTGTCTGCATCTCTGCTCGGCCTGACAACCTCGGTGGCTCGGTTGCTCCTCTTTGATCCAGCGACGACGTTTGCTCGATGCCTCAGTTGCTCCTCAGCCAGTCAGCCTCCTCTTTGATTTAGGGACTAGGGTTCCAGGCTACCAAAGTTCCAAGATCTAGCGAGGCAGTGACGTCGTTTGTTCAGGCGTTCAGCTGTTCTGCCTGTTCAGGCAGGTATACACTTTTCCAGTTTTCCCCAGACCCTAGTCCTGCTTTTCCCTATTTTCTCAATTTCTCCCGCAGATGAAAATCAGTTGTTCTACCTGTTCAGGTCTTTGATTTGAGGAGAAATCACCTCTACAAAAACTGAGGTTTGTATTGTTCAAGGCAAAAATTGAGCATTCCAAATTTCAGAAAAGTATTACAAATGCATTCCTCTGGTTAATCAGTCCGGTTAATATTTGTGCACTTAAATTTTATTAATGATTTTAGGTATAATGATGAAGATTTGAAAGTTTGATTTGTATTGGGTTTTAAAAGGTCTGGGATTCAATTGCTACAACAACTTCAGCCTTCAGGTACAATGATCCTTGAATTCTGTACATGTCAATTAATAGGTATTCAATTGTTGTTGTGATTTGTGATGGAATTTTTTTTTTCAAAATCAGTACCAAAGAACATAAAGTATAATAGGCCTCAAATTGAGCTTAAAAATTTATAAAAAATTTATATTCTTTACTTGGTGCCCGGGTCGGATGAAAATCCTGGGTCCGCCACTGTCTATAATTCATTTTTTTGTATGAGGGAAAGATCGTTAGCCGGAAGTTAAGAAGGGAAGTGGTGATTATGTAGATTTTTTGATAACATGGTCTACACCTTTATTGAATTCTTATCTTTTGAATTATGAGGTTTTGTTTTTATCACCAACATTGTGTTGAAACCGTCAACCGGTCTCTTGAGTTCGGATCCATCGGGGGGTGTAGCCTACACCTACTTATCCCTCTCTTGCACTCTTGACTGTGGATGAAGAACTGTGAACATACCCAAAGTTGTAGAGAGGAGGTCCCGCCACACACCCATAAGATCTTAGAGAGCTTCCCCTCCCAAACCAATGCTCAGCCGGGCACCTTGGAGGGCACTGACAGCCAACCAAAAACTGCCTAGGAGGAGAGAGCCCAAAAGATCGGATCTCCTCCAAGGTGCCCTTAAGGGTCTATTTATAAGTTTTCTAGTCTGGCCTGCAAATAGCATAAATCCGCATTTTAGTTTTACTAATCGCATCCCACATTGGTCTGCTAACAGCCTAACTCCGCTGTTCTGAAGGGTTATTGGCAGCCCATAGAGGGTATCTAGGTAATTTCCCCACTAAAGCCTTCTGGGCGAGTGGTCCGTGAAGGCACCACTCGCCAGGCCTCTCGCACACTAGATTCCCCTGGGAGAGTGGTCCGTGGGGGCACCACTCGCCTGATAACTGGCTCTCCCGACGAGTGGGGTTCCGCCCTCGCTCGCCTGGCCTTTCGCGCATTCGCATTCCTAAGCGAGCGAGTGTCTTGCGGAAGAGTTTCGTACTCGCCCTTATAAGGCTCCCCTGCCTCTCCTGACCTAGGCGAGTGCTTTTCTTGACCTGTATCCTGCCTCTTGACCCTTTAGGACCTGAGGACCCACCCGACGAATACGGGGTTTTACAATTACGGTCCGCAAGAAATTTAAGGAATTCAAGAAAATTTCCTTTATTGCCTAATTCATCAGTTTCATCATGACCACGAAATACTAATCCTTGCTTTAAAATAAATCTATTGCAATCCACTGAAGCTTCCAGACAAGTGTGATAATCAGTTCGAGTTAGGTCAGATTGAGTGTACAAAGCAACTTCAACGTGTTGTTTTTGTTTCATCAAGTCAAGACAAGACTTCAAGCACTTGTTATGGATGCTACTGTGATTTCTAAAATGAACATCTAATCTGTCTTTATGTTTCCAATTTGGACCCCCCCCCCCGATAAAAGAATCTTCGTCGCCTTGGTCACCGTGCTCGGGCTTGAATAAATAACAACATAAGCAAAATGCAACTTCTTTCACTATGATATACTTCAACCAATAACTGTATTCCTCAAACCATGAACAAATAAATATACACGAACCTTTTCTAATAAGCCTTATTGGAAAATTATGATTTTTTATGTTGGAAAGCTTTTTTATGTAAATACCAATCTTCGAACTCTCTCCCTCTCATTAGGATCATATTCAAAATACTCTTCCATAACTCTGGGTCCACAGGAAGATCATCTACATTGAGTTTTAACCGTGGATGATCTACTTTCTCTCTCTCATTAGGTCTACTAGAAGAACTAGATGATCCTTCACATGTTTTTCTTTTAAAAAACTTTCCATATATAGTAACCTAACATAAATTATGTTAATGACATTCAAAAATCATCGCCTAAATGCACACATCAAGCATCACTGATCTGGGTCTATCGCCACGGGTAGGCTTTACACAGCATGCCTAAGTCTGTCTCGAGCGGCCCTCTAATTCAATTTAATGTCGGGGACGGACACAATTAACCTGGTGAAAGAGATTGTTACTCTTGAAGCGTGCCTCAGAGCAATTGAATCGACCGTAAGCGTGCCTCAGAGCAATTCCATCATACTTGCCCCCTTGTCCCCGTCAAAATAATGATTGAGATTAAGCACAGATATGTAGGTTTTAGAAGGAGGCCGCTAGGATCTACAAAGGATCAGAGAGGAGGCCGACGAGCGGACGAGGGAGAGGGATTCGGGAGAGCCGAGGAGCTGCTTTGACTTGTAGAGGACGATGTTTTCCGCCTTCTGACGGGAGGACGATGAGGAGTTGTTTTCTGAGCGGATGAGCGAATGTTGTTTTTCGTCGTCGGACGAGGAGGTTTTCACGGCACGGTCGCTCGACTCCATATGGAGGACCTTAATTTGGAGGACCTCAATTTGGAGGAAGCCAATATTGAGAAATGAAGTACGGAGGAAGCCAGTATGGAGGAGACCAATATGAAGGACCTTAATTTGGAGGAGGCCAGCATGAAGGAAGTCAGTATAGAGGAAGTGACTATGTAGTAGCCGGGTATAGAGGAGAACAACATGGGGGGGGGGGGGAGCGCACGCAGAAGTCATAGCGAATTCAGTGATAACCTCCCAGAATATTAGTATTTTTATACTCCATGTTTTGTTATTAATTTCAAATGTAATATTATTTATTTTGAATTATGTAATGTTTATTATATTTTAGTTATCTAATTAAATTTGAATAAAAATAAATTTAATTTTTGTAAAATATAATAAATAATATAAAAAAATTTGATAAAAAAGTTATCATTATAATTATTATATATATACATATAAAATATGTAATGTTCTGTGACTATGAAAAACATAATTAAAGTTGAACAATCTAAGTTCTCAATATTTAAAAAATTTAATGCAATGAAAATCTATAAGGCTCCGTTCGTTTCGCGAGTTTTGAGAGGAAGGTTTTGGTTTTGAGTATATCAAAACTAATTTTTTTGTTCGTTTGACATTTTTTAGGATGGAATTGGCATTCACAAAAAACCTATGGGTTTTGGAGAAAGGTGTTTGACCAAAACCAATTCTAGTGTTCGTTTGCTTATTTTAAAAGAGGGGATTGGTTTTGGCCCAAAATCCATGAGTTTTGCTTTTTGAAAAATCCTTCTATGCCCAAAACTTACCTATTTAGATGGGTTTTGGGATAGTTTTGACACTGTTCATCATCATTGTGGCCAGAGTTCATCATCATCATTTTGGCCATAGTAATGATTATGTTTTGGACCCTAGTAATGATTATCTGAAAATTTATTTTTCAAAATTTATTTTTCAAAACCTTCATGCAAAATCATGGGTGCAAACGAACAAATTTTTGTGATTTTTGACCAAAACAAAAACCTACAAAATTTTAGTTTTTGACCAAAACCAAAACCCTCCGTGTAAAACCCGCGAAACGAACGGAGCCTAAATATAGATATACAAGTGAAGATGCTCTTAGACTTTTCATTTTTATGCAATTTTATTACACTTGTTTGACACTGAAATTAGTCTTAAACATTTCTCTCTCTCCCTCCTATTTTGCTCCCATCATTCGGTGCAGGTTTGTGAGAGGGGAATTAGGCTTTTACGGTTTTACCCACAGTGGCTAATGTTAATATTACTTCCGGTTTTGAGAACAAAATTTGCTGAGCCCAGCCGGACTGCTATGGCCTGTTTGGTTGGATAGGCCGGACCTGGGCTTAGCTTTGTCGGCCCAGACTCATGTTTAATTGGGCAGGCTTTTCGGGCCGGGCCATTTATACATGGTATTTCTAGGGATGGAAAATATATAATTTGTGGCCGAAACATCATTTTTTTAAGTGATTTTACAAGATATTTGTATTGTTCCATATAATTCACTGTATTTATTTATAACTTATATTCTATGTATCAAGTTGAACAATTAACTGATTATAAATTTGTCAACTGCATTTTCTACATCAAGTGCAAATGTCTGCACCAGTTTCTAATATGAGAGTTCAAGAAAAACTCTTTTGGGGTATTTATGGTTTAACACGTGGACGATGTTTGGCCCTTCTCCAACCTCCTTTCTATTCCAACTAGAGGCCTATTAAGCAAGAAGAGAGTGTTATTTTACGACCACCATTTGACTTGCTCATTAATTTTCTTTCTAACAAACTCCAATGTGTGTTTTTCCTTGACGAAATTACTTAGGGCCCGTTCGTTTGGACGGAATTAGAGATTTGGAATTGAAATTCGACGTCAAATTACAATTACGTTGTTCGCTTTTTAGGTAGCTTTAATAATTGGAATTTGAGTTAAATATCATGTAATTGATTTTAGCCTAGACATAAAATCTAGCTGGACATATCGGAATTGGGCGAGTCTGACACGCTCGATTTATCGCGTTTTTTCCCCGGGCGCCCAATTTATCTCCCTGACGCGAGTTTTTTGCCCGGACGTGAGTTTTTCGTCCGGGCGCGAGTTTTTCACCCGGACGCGCAATTTTCGCCCGGGCGGAAGTTTTCCACCCTGGCGCGCGTTTTTCGCCCGGGTGCTCGTTTTTCTCCCGGGGGCACGTTTTTCTCCCGGAATCATGTTTTGTCGCCCGGGCGCACAATTTTCGCCTTGACGCGAGTTTTTTCCCTGGGCGCGCTTTTTTTCGCCCGAGCGCACATTTTTGTCGCCCGGGCGCGCAATGTTTGTCCTAGGCGCGAGTTTTTAGCCCGGACACGCGTTTTTCGCCCGGGCGCGCGTTTTGTCGCCCGTGAGCGCAATTTTTTGCCCGGGCGCGGAATTTTCGCCCTGACGTTTTTTAGCCTGGGAGCGCGTTTTTCGCCTAGGGGCTCGTTTTTCGCCCAGGGGCGCGTTTTGTCGCCCGGGCGCGCAATTTTTCGCTCGGGCACGCGTTTTTCGCCCGGGCGCGCATTTTTTAACCGGGGACAAGTTTTTCTCCCGGGCGCATATTTTGTCGCCCGCGCGCCCAATTTTTCGCCCGGGGGCGCGTTTTTCACCCGAGCGCACATTTTGTCGCTTGGGCGCGCAATGTTTCTCCTAGACGCTAGTTTTTAGCCCGGACACGCGTTTTTCGACCGGACGCACGTTTTGTCGCCCGGGAGCACAATTTTTCGCCCGGGAGCGGAATTTTCGCCCGAGCATTTTTTCGCCCATGGGCTCGTTTTTGCCCGGGGGCGCATTTTGTCAACCGGGCGCGAGTTCTTTGCCAGGGCGCTAGTTTTTCGCCGGGCGCGCGTTTTTCGCCCGGGCGCGAGTTTTTCTCCCGGGCTCGTTTTTCGCTCGGGGGAGCGTTTTGCCGCGCGGGCGCAAGTTTTTCGCCCTGGAGCGTGTTTTTCGCCCGGGCGCGCTTTTTCGCCCGGGCGCGTTTTTCGCCCGGGGGCGCTTTTTTCGCCCGGACGTGCGTATTTTGCTCGGGCGGGCATTTTTCGCCCGGGAGCGCGTTTTTCGCCCGGGCGCGCTTTTTTTGCCCGCGCACGTGTTTTTTGTCCGGGCACGCATTTTTCGCCCGTGTGCGCAAATTTTGCTCGGGCGCGAATTTTTCGTCAGGGCGCGCGTTTTTCGCACGGGCGCGTGTTTTTCGCTCGGGCTCGCGTTTCTTACTTGGGTGCGTGTTTTTTGCCCGGGCGCCCAATTTTTTGTTTGGGCGAGAGTTTTTTGCCCGGGCGCGGATTTTTCTCCTGGACGCGCATTTTTTATTATATATGTAAAAAATATTAGTTTCTTTATAATTTTTTTCGATTCATAGATTGAATTTTCTTTAACCAACGAATAAAATAATTTATCAATTTCACAATATTCAACAATATTGTTTATTAGGCGAACGATGGAATTTGAATTATATCAATTTCCATTCTGAATATCGAATCTTAATATCGAATTTCAATATCAAATTCTAATTCCGTCCAAACGAACGGACCCTTAGGGTGGTTCGTTTGGACGACATTGTATTCAAGAAATGACTTTTAGAATACGAAAACTAATACTGATGTTCAGGTGAACAATTTTACGACGGAGTTGGCTTTAAAATTCAAAGCCATCGATGTTGAAGTAAACATACAAAACCCTCAGTCGAATGTTTAGGTAATATCGTCGGTTTTAAAATTGAGCATTCTGAAATTGCGAAGTCACCCGGGCGCGTAATTTCGCTCGGGAACGCATTTTCACATCGATGCTCTTTTTCGCCCGGGCGTGCATTTTCACATCGGTGCTCGTTTTCGCCCGTGAGCACAATTTTGCCCGGGCGAGAATTTTTCGCTCGCGCGCAAATTATTTCGCAAGGTATGCATTTTTCGCCCGGGCGTGCATTTTTGCACGTACGCACATTTTTCGCTCGGCCGTGCTTTTCCCCCAAGGCACGCATCTTTTGCCCTGATGCACTTTTTTGGTCCGGGCGCGTTTTTTTTCGCCCGAGCGCGTATTTTTCGCACATGCGCGCATTTTTTCGCCCGGACATGCTTTTTTCCACCCGGGCACACTTTTTTCCCACGACGTGCATTTTTCCCCGGGTGTATTTTTAAAGCCTGGACGCACATTTTAAGCCCATGCACGCATTTTCTGCTCAGGCAGGCTTTTTTCCGCCTGGGCCATCTTTTTCGTCAGGCATACATTTTTTGCCCAGATGCACTTTTTTCGTCAGGGCGTGCATTTTTTTGCCCGAGCGCATATTTTTCACCCGGGCGCACAATTTTCCCCGGACGTGCTTTTATCTGTCCGGGCACACTTTTTCCCCCCGACGCGCATATTTCCCCTGGTGCACATTTTAAGCCTGTGTGCACATTTTAAGCCCGTGCGCGCATTTTCCGCACGGGCCCGCTTTTTTAATATGACACACTTTTTTCGTTCGGGCGTATATTTTTTGCTTGAGGGCACATTTTTTTGCCCAAACACATATTTTTTGCCAGGACGCGCATTTTCTGCCAGTGCGCATGTTTTTTGTCCGGGCGCGCATTTTTCGATCAGTGTGTTGTTCGCCCGACGCGCATTTTCCACTGTGCCCGCATTTTTTGCCTTTGTTTGCGTTTTCCGCCCAAGCGCGCATATTCCGCCCGGGTGCTTATTTTTTGCCCGAGCGCAAATTTTCATCCCCAGAGCATATTTTCCCCCCGGCGCATATTTTCCAGCGGACCTACCCTTTCCATGCATTCACATTAACACATTATTTTTTGTGTGTTTTTATGATTTTCTTTTTTTCAATTTTTGAAAGTTAATGTCTTTAATCAGAACAAACAAAATTAACTAATGTCAATTCTTAGGATAGAAATCATCATGCGGCGAACACCAATATTGGAATTAAAACCAATGTCAATTCCTACATGTATTGACATTGGATTGAAAGCTAATTCTTAAAAATCAATGTTTTCCAAAGGACGGACCCCTTAGGGTCCGTTCGTTTGAACGGAATTGGCTTTCTGGAATTGACATTGGAGATTAGAAATCCAATTCTACTGTTCGGCGCAACGAAATTTAAGCGGATATTGGCTTTCATGTGAAAACCCATGGCTTTTACCATGAACTAAAAAAATCAAATAGCAATTCTTACCTCCGCACATAGGTTTTCCGCATAATCAAATGTTTACACTAGAGTTTTTCAACCTACGCGCGAGTTTTTCGCCCGAGCGTGCGTTTTTCTGCAGGGTGTTTTTCGTCCGGGCGCGTTTATTTCGTCCGGATGCGTATTATTTCGGTCGGGCACGTTTATTTCGGCCCGGCGCGATTTTTTCGCCCGGGCGTGATTTTTTTCACCCGGGCGCGATTTTTTCGCCCGGGCGCGTTTATTTCGCCCTGGCGCATTTTTTCTCCCTGGCGCGATTTTTTCGCGCGGGCGCGATTTTTTCGCCCGGGCGTGTTTATTTCGCCCGGGCGCGATTTTTTTGCCCGAGCGCGATTTTTTCGCCCGGGCGCGCGTTTTTTTCGCTCGTGCGCGGTTTTTTTCGCCCGAGCGCGATTTTCTCGTCCAGGGCGTGATTTTTTCTCCCGGGCACAATTTTTTCGTCCGGGCGCATTTATTTCGCCCTGGCGAATTTTTTCGCCCGGGCGCGATTTTTTCGCTCGGGCGCGATTTTTTCGCCCGGGCGTGTTTATTTCGCCCGGGCGCGTTTTATTTCTCCCGGGCACGTTTATTTCGGCTGGGAGCGATTTTTTTGGCCAGGCGCGATTGTTTCGCCTAGGCGCGATTTTTTCGCCCGGGCGCGATTTTTTTCGCCCGGGCGCGATTTTTTCGCCGGCCGCAATTTTTTCGCCCCGGCGCACGTTTTTCGCCAGGGCACGCGCTTTTAAAAATTTGAATTCCAGAAAGCCAATTCCATCGTGCAGCCGAACAACTTACAAATATCAATTTCAATTCTGTTGACTGAATTCCATCCTGCAACCGAACAGCATAATTGGTTTTATGCACAAAACCAATTCCTGCAGATATTGGTTTTCTGGCCAAAGCCAATTCCAGAAAGTCATTACCTGCGCGCCGAACGGACCCTTAGGGTTCGTTCGTTTGAACGACATTGGTATTCAAGAATTGATCGGCTTTGAGAATACAAAACCGGTATTGCTGTTCAGATGAAAGGTTTTAGGGTGGAATTGACTTTTGAGTCCCAATCCAACGATATTGAAATAAACATACAAAATCCTCTGTCGAATGTTTAGGTCCCGCCGTAGGTTTTAAATTAAGCATTTTGGAACTGCGAACTCACACGAGCGCGCGTGCACATTTTCTCCAGGGTGGGTGTTTTCGCCTGGGCATGATTTTTTTTGCATGGGCCTACATTTTTGTTGGGTGCACATTTTTCGCCCGGGCGAGCTTTTTCGCTCGGGCTCATTTTTTGAACCAGAACGTATTTTTCGTCCATACAGGCATTTTCCACCCGAGAGGGCATTTTCTGTCAGGACGTGCATTTTTCCGCCCGGTACGTTCGTTTGGAAGACATTGATTTTCAATCCAATGTCAATACGTGAAATAATTGACATTGACTTTAATTTTAATTTCGTTTTTCACCGCATAATGATTTTTTATCAAAATAATTGACATTGGTTCTTTTTGTTTCTTTGAATTGAAGACATTGACTTTCAAAAATTGAAAACAAAATCATTTGAACACAAACAAAATAAAACAATATGTGTCAATGTGACTGGATCGAAATACAATATTCAGGATCGAGAAAGCACGCGTCATGGCGGAAAATGTGCGTCAGGTATGCGCACTTGGTAGGAAAACGTGAGCCCGGGGGAAAACACAAAGACGGAAAATGCGTGCATAGGGAAAACACGGCCCTGGCGAAAATGCGTACCCAGATGAACACCCGTGCCTGGGCAAAAATGTCGGCCGGGACGGAAGCTCGCGCCCGGTGGAAAAATGCACCCCTGGGGCAAAAAATGCGTGCCCGAGCGACAAAAGGGTGCCTGGGGAAAAACACGAACCCGCCAAAAAACGGCGCCTGGCCGGCGAAAAAAGGACGCCTGGGCGAATAATGGGCCCCTGTGGGTGGAAAAAGTGTGCTCGGTTGAAAAAAAAAGTGCGCACGGGTTGAGAAAGGGCGCCAGGGGGTGTGCCTCGGGCGTGTGCCCCGAAAAATATCGGTCAGGGCCACAATGAGTCGTGTTCAGCATCAGTCGTCGTCTTGGGTTACCATTCGGTCAGAGCCGCAATGGATTTCCTTTTGCGTACGATTTGGCTGCAACATGTACTACCACGTACTCTGACGCCCGTGCCTGAGAATTTCCGCCCCGCCAAACGAAGCCTAGGAAACAAAGCACATGATGATCATGCAAGAGAAGGAGGAGATCGATGAACAACAAGCTTCTACCATTAATCTCTCCCTACACCTTCTTACATAAATTCTCTCTCCTCCTCACTTTCTTCCATAAATTCTCTCTCACAACTCCATATTATATTATAAAACTTGTGTACGTTTTCTTAGTAGATGCTTCTTCCAGTCTTCTTATCCCCGATCCCTATGTCTCCACCTCTGTCGTTTTCTGCCAGAGCTTCCTTTCTCTCTCCGCAATGTCTTCTCATCCACTTTTTCAATCTGCAACCCAACCTCGAGATCCTCATGCAGCACCAGTGATCGATAGATCCGCCATGGCTGAGCACACACTTCCTTATCATCTCTCCCTACCTCCTCCTCCTCCTCCTCCTCCTTATTCTTCCAGCTCCGAGGAGATCAAGCAGGGGCAGAGCAAAAGTATTTCTGGAAATGACAATATTATTGATGCCGGCTATCATACTCCCACGTCTCCGACGCATCGAATTCTGCGAGCGAACAAGTGCCCGCCGGCGCCAAGGAAGCGGCCGGCGAGCTGGCGTCAGAGAAGGAAGAGGAAGGCATGGAAGTCTCTGCTTTTGATTGAAGATGATAAATTTGATGAGCTGGTTAGTCAACTGAAGAAGAAGAAGGCTAAAAAAGAAGAAGAGACTGAAAGTAGCAATCATGTATGAAATTTTCCAGCCATGATTTTCCTTCAGATGTGCCTGCAGAGATCAGAATTTTAGTGCTCTTTTGGATGATACTGTGGAAGGCGAAGAGTTAATTTTCTTTGATATGAAAGCGTAGGAGGAATTTCAAAAAGGAGGTCCTTTTTTATTTTTTATTTTTTAGATGCTGATAAATTTGAATGAAATGAAATAAAAATAAATTTCAAAATAAAGCTAAACTAATGGATGCTTATTCACAATAGAACCCTAAATTATCTTCATTTTTCATTCCCTTCACTTTGATTCAATCCACAGAAGCTACACTAATGAATGCTCATTCAAATTAAAGCTAAATTGGGTGCTGAATAGCTCTAGATACGCGGCGACTTGTCGATGGTCATTCGGTGAATCTGGGGATCACTTTAGGGATGCTAGTGATAAGCATATGTGAGTGATGTTGGAGATCGATGAGTCGATCTCTTCCCTGATGGAGAGTATTATTGTTCATGGGCACCGGGTAGTGAACCGAATTGTTAACACTGCTTCTTATATTATATCTTAATTGTTTTCATTGTTTCTTAGGCTCTATTTGGGAGAGCGGTGACGGTAGGGAAAGGAGTGATACCAAATGAAGGTTGTAATCACTTACATATGTAGGAAAAGGTCGGTTGCAAATAGAGATTTGTTTGGATGAACTCCGTTTGCAGAGCTTTTCAGAACAGAAAAACACATTTATTAGCGATTTGTGTATGGTTTTCTATTATTACATGTGCCCCAGGATATATTAAATTCTCGTTATCATTGTAGGCCATGAAATTAGAATCAGAACGGGATGTATGCTTGCAAATATAATTATGCAAAGTCATGATTGCTATGACAATATCACATTGATTTGCTAAACTATATTGAGGCATGTCCCTGAGTATAGTTCATTTTTTCTTCCAAACACCTAATGTTCGTTCTATGACATTATCCAGTGATGAGTATGCGTGGTTGAATATTTCATGTCTTTCTTATATAGGCCGATTTCCCCGCGCAAAATCTGATAAATAATATCGTGTATTTGAATATGGTTTTAAGAATCCTCATTGAAGCGAATATCCAACATCAAACAAATAATATTTCACTAAGAAATTTACAAGACAATTAGTATGTTGTTTGGAATAAAAAATTTTTTACATATATGAATGATTCAACATTTACTTGGAGGTGGATACGGAAAATTATAACTTGGTTCCATGAGTGCACACTGAAAAATATGACTATCATTGGTCGAAACCTCCCACCTAGCCATCACAAATGTGAAACACATGTTGAAGTCGCATACCACCATAATATTGTGGGTTGACGTACCATGTCGTCCAATATATGAAGCTTGCACTGCGGGTGAAACCCGTGCACCAATATCATTGGAGCTATCTGAACTATCTTATGACATTGTACAACTGCATAAATAGATAAACAAATCATAACGAGTTCAATAAACAATGATACAAATATATGCATTCATGCAACAAAATTATGCATTCATACATATGTAAGTCATCAAACTATAGCATGATAAGCAAGAGTAATAATAAAGCGCAGTCATAAAATAAACCACTCCCGTGTCTACTGGGGCAAGAGATAAATTTTCAATATTTTGAATATGTTCATCATCAAATATGTCATGTTCATCAACTGATTCATGATTATGGTTTCGTGAATTTGGAGCTCATGCAAGATTTCCCGTTGCAACTACTTAGCTAAATACCATGTCTAATATCTCCTCCAACTCTGGAGCTATACCTGAGTAACAAAACTTATTTACAGAAGGGACCACTTAAAGAGTACATATCAAATTAGTTATAATATTGGTAATACATTTAAAATTAGTAGCGAGAAAAAAGTTAAGAAATATATATTAATCTTACGTCTTTCATCCTACCATTCTTCAGAAGTGTCAATAGTTTTATATCAGGGACACCGACGCAATTCAGTCTCTCCCCGTTTCAATTATCGTCGTAACTTCCATTCTTTTTTTAACTGGTCACATTTATTTTTCATTTTTTTTTGGTTATAGGATTTTCCCGTCCGTTCGTGAAAATTATTCCATTCATCCTCGCTAGAATGTGTTTTTGGTCTGTTCCCCAACTCAAAATTTTTATTCATAATTCACAAAAAATATCACATATTTCATTTCCCAAGTTGCAGAGATTTCACCCTCTTTGTGGTTATCCATTATGCAGAACTGAACATAAGCAAAAAATAATAAATCCATCACCCATCCAGATGAATCACACTAATATGTTCCTAATTCCATATGTACTCTTACAGATAATATGAGTAATTTTTACTGTTACTGCACTTGATACACTAATATTTTCTTACTGTTACTACCGTTAATTAGGAAGCAGATGTGAAAGATTTTGAAGGAGACAAGGATGATGAATCGAAGAGGTTAGCGAAACTATTTCGCAATGAGCTAATAATACTTGATGTTAGTCATATTATAGAACAACCATAATCAATATGGAACAACAAGCTAAGCTATATGGTTTGCTGAGAAAAATGATGAGCTAATAATAGATCATGAACCGGTTTGCTGAGAAAAAAACACCAGAAAGTTGAGAAAAAAAACACCAGAATGCTGAGAAAAACAAATTTGTTTGCTGAGAAAAATGAGGCAAATCAAATATGTTTGCTAAAATATACAATACTTATTTGTTTTTCTCAGTAAAATCACTAATTTTAGAAAAACAGATATATTCAGAGATTTGTTTGCTCAGAAAAAAACACCAGAATTGTTGCGGAACGCTTAGGGCTCTTGATAGACCGGTCCACTTGAACCACCTTAGCTCGTGAGCGAACTAAGCGCGCAAACAGTCAATTAGAGATTTGTCGAGTACGCTGAGACTTTTTAACGTGGAAAACCCAGAAAGGGTAAAAAAACACGCGGCTGGAGCTGTGCCGACCAAACTTCACTATCTCCTGGGGGGTTACAATTTGGACGCTAGAACTCGAGCGCGACAGGCCGCTGCTCGTTACAATGATGGAGAGAGAGAGAGAGAACTCCGAGGGTGACAGACCACCTCTCGGAAAAACTAAGTCTCTTTCCCTTCTGAGAACCAAAGTGAGAAGGCTAGTCGCCTTTTCCTTCTGAGAACAAAAGTGAGAAGGCTAGTCGCCTTTTCCTTCTGAGAATGTTGGAGAACGCAAGTGAGAAGGCTGGTCGCCTTTTCCTTCTGGGAATGCTGGAGAACGAAAGTGAGAAGGCTGGTCGCCTTTTCCTTCCGGGAATGCTGGAGAACGAAAGTGAGAAGGCTGGTCGCCTTTTCCTTCCGAGAATGCTGGAGAACAAAAGTGAGAAGGCTAGTCGCCTTTCGGGATGATGAAGATCTTCAAGTCCACGAAGGAGATCTTCAAGCGGCGAAGGAGAATTCCGCAAAAGTCTGCAATGAGCTCTCCCGGGTCCAGAAGTCAAGGTCCTTTCAAATGAAGCCCTGGGGCTCCTTTTATAGCTTTGGCCGGGGGCGATCCGGTAATTTTGCCGTTGGTAGTTTCCATAAATGCTTGGTGGACGAATCATATTTTCCGATTTGGGGCACACGGATCGCCATTTTTCGTAAATGACCACCTTGCCCTTCGGGCGGTTTGGGCGGCTCGGGCAGTTTGGGCAGTTCCGTTGGAGGTGAAAAAGGCGACTGACCGTTCCTGAAAAGTGAGAAACCTGAAAGACAGAAAGTGAGAAGCCGGAAAGACAAAAAGTGAGACGCCGGAAAGACAAATAGTGAGAAGCCGGAAAGACAAAAAGTGAGAAGGCTTCCTGATTGTGCTCAGAAACGTTCTGAGCGCGCGCTAGCGCTAAAGTGCTCCAAGCGTGCGACGAACTGCGGGGCCGTCCTGATCATGCCGCAAAGTGCTCCGGGTGAAAAGCGGAACGGTAAGCCGCACCCCTAAGGAGAAATCGGGGCGTGCTGCTCTTGACGAAAAGTATGCCCGTGAGGGCTTCCCGCAAGCCCCCCTGTCGGGAGAGAAGGAGAGGTAGGCGGCCGCACCCCGCGTGGGGAGGGGAGGGCGATGCGGCCGTATTCCAAGGGAGCGTGGCGCGACCGCACCCCGAGGGGGTGCGGCATGGGCGCACCCAAGGGGGGGTGCGGCCCGGGCGCACCCCGAGGGGGTGCGGTTTTGACCGCACCCCGAGGGGGTGCGGCTTGGCCGCACCCCGCGCAGGGTGCGGCTTGGCCGCACCCTGTGCGGGGCGCGGCGTGGCCGCACCCCGCGCGGGGTGCGGCGTGGCCGCACCCTACGGCGGCGCGGCTTGGCCGTGCCCCTTTCGGGACGCGGCGCGATGGCGGGGATTCCTCCCGTGATGGGAGGGGGAGTCTCTGTCGTGTTTGCGGCGGCTTTGTGCGTCTTACTTTTCCTGCCGAATTGGGGGAGGAGAGATTTTGGAAACTGTCCACTTTTGGAAACGATCGTCGTCTTTGGAAATATTTGCTTCCTTTTATGAATATCTCCGCCAGGCATTCTTATAAAAATGAGGCTCTATTATGAGTACCCATCAAGAATGATTATAAAAAACAAATTTGTTTGCTAAAATTAGGCTGTAAGATGTGTTTGCTGAGTAAACTCACCAGTTCACTTTGAAAAAAGGGAAAATGAGAGGGGATTTGAGATCTGTTAATTGAGCAAAAATAAACAAACGAACGCAGAAGAAAGACACAATGATTTCGAGAAGATCGGGCGTGTTATTTATGAGGAAAAGAAGAAGTATCTGAGGATTAAGAACCAAACAACAACTTAACATTTTCATAGATACGAGCTACATATTTATGATGCCAACACCTATTTTATAGCTATTTGCTATTACAAGTGTAAGCTCAACAAAATTGCTAGGGGGATAAGTCAAAAGGTTTAAACAAGGAGATAAGTATATCCTATCTATTGCTTCTGACTAAGCTAACTATAATACATATGTGCTGAACCGGTTTATACTAGGCCGGTTTATTTCCTACACTCTTGAATTGATGCAGGTGGATCCACGGGAGTAAAAGAAAAAGAAAACAACAAAAAAGGATTGACACACGAAATGGAAACAAACTTAGCTTTCTAACCATTCATTAGCATCTTGTGCTTACATCTTCACCATCGATTACATAGATATATATATTGCAGGAAACATAAATGCAATTAATTAAAACAGGTAAGGGAAAAAATCCATCGGCTTCATCACTGGTAATTCCCCAGATTTTACTGCTTCGACTTCCAGTAAGCTTTAATTTCTGGCTCCTTGAATTCTTCAATGTGTCTGGTCATCTTCTTATCTTCATTTATGTCTTCAACATTAATATTCTCAACATCCCCCCTTAATGCTGAGAATAAAATCCTCCTCATTTGGTTGAACAGATATGGACATGCAGTGGCTTTGTCATAATGTCTGCAAGCTGTTTGTTTGAGGGACAGTAGTGAAGCTCGATCTGATTTGTCTCAACTAATCCTTTTAGGAAGTGATATTTCAGCTCTATATGTTTTGTACGACTGTGAAAATGGGATTTTTAGCAATTCCTATAGCTGTTGTATTATCACACCAAATTTTGATTGATCTTTTGTTTCCTTGATTAGGAGATCTCCAAGAAGTCTCTGTAGCCAAACACCTTCACACGCAGCAGCACATGCAGCCACATTCTCTGCTTCTGCTGTTGAAAGGGCAACTACCTTCTGCTTCCGTGATGACCAGGAAATAACCCTGCTTCCTAGCAAGAATAACACATACCCACTGGTGCTTTTTCTGTCATCAGAATCACCTCCCCAATCACTGTCTGAGAAGCCGGAAAGGTCTGAGATTGCTTCTTGCTCATAAGTAAATCCCAACTGCTTTGTCCCTTTCAGGTAGCGGAGTACACATTTGGCAGTGATGAGATGATTTGATGGGTTTGGACAAATATCTAGACAGGATGCTTACAGCATATTCAATGTCTGGTCGAGTGTTCGTAAGATAGATTAGTGAACCAACTAAGCTCCTATGTCAGCTTCTAGTGCAGGCATGCTAGTTTCATTTTTGGATAGCTTGGTACTCGACGACATTGGTGTATGAGTTGGGTTACATTCACTCATACCAAACCTTTCAAGAAGTTTGTCTATATAATTTTCTTGATTGATGAAGATCTTACCCGTCTGTTGTTTTATCTGTAGACCTAGGAGGAACTTCATCAATCCAAGATCACTCATCTCATACTCTTGTTTCATGATATTTTTGAAGTCATTGACTATCTGAGGAGTGGATCCAATGAATATCAGATCATCTACATAGATGCAAAGTAGAAGAAAATGATTGGAATTGAACCTCTTGGTGTGCATGGAAGGCTCATTTTGACTTCTATGAAACCCATTTGAAATAAGATAAGCATCGATTTTCTGGTTCCAAGCTCTATGGGCCTGCTTTAAGCCATACCGAGCTTTTCATAATTTGCAAACCTTTTCTTCTTCACCTTCCTTTATATAACCCTTCTGGTTGTGCAACATAAATCTCCTCATTTATACTCCCGTTAAGAAAAGCCGACTTTACATCTAGTTGATGTATTTGTAATTTGGCTTGAGCTGCTACAACATGGAGGGCCCTTATTGTTTCCATTCACACGGTTGGGGCAAAATTTTCAGAGTAATCTATACCATGACGCTGGGTATAGCCTTTTGCCACAATCCTGGCTTTATATTTCACAAATGTTCCTTCTTCGTCCTGTTTGAGCTTGTAGACCCATTTGAGATTTATGATGTTTTTGTTTTTTGGTTTGGGAACAAGATCTCAGGTATGGTTTTTCTCTACCATGTCAATCTCTTCTTTCATTGCTTTTACCCAGTTGGAATTATGAACCGCAGCTAGATAATTCTCGGGTTCTTCTTTGATGAGAAAAGCAGATTCAGTTTGATGATAGATATCTGTTAGAGATTTATACCTTTTGGGAGATGATGATTCCTCCTCCGAATCTGAAATAGCAGGGGATAACAAGTCATGATTGCCTTCTTCTGTTAGAATGGAAGGTTGTTCTCCATCAGCAACCTATACAGGAGTAGCTTGAGGATTGACTCCTTCAACTGGTTGTTCTTCAGTGGTGTCCTCAAAAGTTAGAGGAGTAGATTCTGGAGCCTGATCCCAGTCCCAGGAAGCTTTCTCATCAAAGACAACATCCCTAGAAATATGTAGCTTCTTCAAGTCTGGGTTGTATATGCGGTAAGCCTTGGAATTATGACTGTAATCAATAAACACTCCTTTTTCTGCTTTCATTTTTAGTTTCTTTCTATTCTCCTTTGGAATGTGTCGATATGCTAGGCATCTAAATGTTCTTAGATGTTGAACATTTGGCTTCCTTTTCTTCCAACACTCATATGGTGTTGCAGACTCAATACTTCTGGTGGGAGATCTATTTAACACGTATACAACAATATGGACAGCTTCTGCCCAGAATCCCTATGGTACGTGATGATGTTGTAACATTGCTCTTACCTTCTCCATAACTGTCCGGGTTGTTTCTTTCTACCATGCCATTTAGCTTTGGTGAATAGGGAGTGGTAAGTTCCCTATGAATGTCATGACCTTTACAATAGGCCAAGAAATCTCCTCCATTGAACTCTCCTACACGATCAGTCCTCAGGTTTTTTATGTTGTGTCCAGTTTTTTTTTCAACCAGAGTTTGGAATTCCCTGAATGTGGTGAAAACCTCTGACTTTTGCTGCAAAAAATAAACTCAGGCATACATGGAATAATCATCAATAAAGCATAGAAAGTACCTCATGCCACCCATGGAGGGTGTGGAAGCTAGCCCCCATAGGTCAGCATGAACAAGTTCTAGTGGTTCTTGAGCTCGTCGGGTTGCTGAATTTGCGAAGGGCAGGCGATGATTTTTGCCCAAAATGCAGTCTTCACACATTGAGTTGTCACCTTCTAGCTTAGGCAAACCATCAACCATCTCCTTTTGTTGAAGCATTTGAAGATCCTTGTTGTTTAAGTGAGCATATTTGTGGCGCTACAAAGAGAAAGTAGAGCTACATGTTGGGTCCAGCGTCTCCTCACTTGACCCGTAGCACCCTTCCATTGATATAAAGATCAAGTTGCGCCTTCACCAACAGTCCGGGCTTTTGGTGTAGTTGGTTGCGCTGGGTCCTCTCAATTGGTATCAAAGCTAGGTTGCGGGTTCGAGACCGGGGGGGGGGGGGGGGGGGGGGGCGCTAATAATTCCTGAAATTCTCTCTACCTGTGTGGGTCCCGGTGGGTCAGGCGGCCGCAGCCATGTGTCAAGCCACCTCTGAGCCTGCGGGCCATGTGGAGCACCTCTGAATTGCGGGTCGTGCTGGACGCTGGGGGGGGGGGGATTGTTGGGTCCAGCGTCTCCTCACTTGACCCGTAGCGCCCTTCTATTGATATAAAGATCAAGTTGCGCCTTCACCAACAGTCCAGGCTTTTGGTGTAGTTGGTTGCGCTGGGTCCTCTCACTACACACAAGTGCATGATCATTTGGTGATTCCAAATCTAGAGGAAACATTTTGTTTGGTGTCATTTTTACATGTACACGCTCGTTTCTTTGTGAAGTATGTGACATTGTGTGTCTTCAAAAGTGATGGTATACCCATTTCTCATGAGTTGCCCCACACTCAGCAAGCTCTGAGTTAGTAGGGGCACAAAATGCACATCTTCAATGTACCTTGTCTGCCCATCTTTAGATATTACGGCAACAGTCCATGTTCCTTATTTTTAACTACTTTCCATCCCCTATAGTAACATGAGATTTGTTGGATTCATTGAGCTTAACAAAGAATTGTTTGCAGGGGGACATATGGTTAGAACAACCACTGTCTATGAACCATGTTTCATATTTTTCGGGATTAATTCTGGAGATGAGAAGCTTTTCTGTTGTGTCTATAAATTTAGCTTCCTCTTTCTTTTCTTCTTAATCTTTAGACCAACAGTCCTTCTGCATATGGGTGGGTCTTTTGCACCTTTTGCATTTGTAAAAACAATTAAATGCATTATGGTTTGTGTTGGATCGGGTGGCCAACCTTAGAGGGGAGGGGGTGAATAAGGTTTTTAAACAATTCTTGAAGATTTAAATAAAACACTGCAGGAATGCGCGCACTGGGGGCAGCGCTGGGCGGTAACCCTACCGTGCGGCGTTAGCTCTGGAAATAACACAATTACTGTAGGATAATAGTATTATTAAAAGCACTACATCAATCAATATTCTTCCAGGAAAACACAACAGGTTATATAATAAAATAAAGGCTTAGGATATCATTGAATAACAAGACATTGTTTGTACAAAAACTTAGATCTCCATGACGCTGGAGATCGGAGGCGATAAATGTAACAACCTTGGGTTTTCTATAGCGACCCTAAACCAAGGACCGGTTGGCTCTCTCCCTTTCCTCCCAGGAAAGGTCTTCGAGCCGCTCTCCACCTTCCTCCCAGGAAGGGTCATAGAGCCCCGCTAGATCTCCCAGATCTAGACGTCCTCCCAATACGATTTCTTACGGAATCCTCCTTGTATTCCGACGACCTCCCAGGTCGATTTTCCTTTCTACAAAACAAAGAGAAAAATGAAAGAATGAATAAGAAAGAGATAGAAATTATTGCTCCCTCATAAAACCAAGATCCTCCGTAGAGCGGTGAGCGATCGATGCTTCTAAATTTCGTTTCTCTTGCACTCAATCAGTAGTGGATGGTCGTTGTAGACTTTGCTCTTTGAAGATCGTCAAACTTGAGCGGGAGGGAGATAGCTTTCTCTTTCTTGCATGGAGACTGTGATTCTCTACACCAGAGGCGGCTGAGGAGCCCTATTATCATAAGTGTGTGTCTCTCTAATTCAGGAAAATAATATAGACCTTTTATAGATGATTCTTTAAAGTTACCGTCGGCGGTAGAGTTACCGCGCGGCGGTAGCTAGCGTCATTACGTGCTTTCGTCAGCTGTCCAGCGCCAAATCAGGAAGGTGTCAGAGAACATTATCTTGTTGTCTTTGGATAGCGTGACGTGGTAGGCTTAGCGCTTCGCGGTAGTAGTTACGTCGAATCCTTCTCGACGCCAGCAGAGCATCAAGTCGACATATTCTTCTTTGTCGATCAACTAGCGCGCGACGGTAGTCTTCTCGATGAATCCATCGAGACAATAAGTTTTATCGACGGCACCGTTGAGACGATATGGCATTTGTCTCGATGCAATGGTTAGCGCCCACGGTTGGATTGGCGCGCGGCGTTAGAATTCTTGACGCCATTGTTCAAGTCGATGCTTTCATCTCGATGCCATGGTTCAATTCAACGCATCCCGTCTCAACATTGAGTCTAGCGCTCACGGTAAGTTAGCGCGCGGTGGTAGTCTTCTCGACGACATTATCTCGACGGCATACGTCTTCTCGACAGTATCGGCCTTTGCGTCGATAGCAAGTTCGATCGAAAATGACTAACGTCGTCGGTAGGACTAGCGTCTGGCGGTAGGACACAGAGAACAGAATTCTCGACGTCTTCACACCTGTAAACATGCGCACTATACCCAAGATATGTATAATCAAATACAATATGGGATTTGATATTGTCAAACTAAAGAGATGCAGAACGCATGTTCCAACAATTTGTTCTTTTGCATACAGTACATAAGGCTTGAGTGTTGGACTTAAGGTCAGCATTTCTTGTTTCACCTTGCCTACCTCTCCCTCTACCTCTCATGGGGTTTTTTGAATTTTTGGGAGAGGCTTTATCAGAAAACGATAACTTTGTTTTTATTTGGAAGGCATGCTCAAGATCACCAGAGGATCCCTTTATCATTTCCTCATAAGCTTGGAGGGATCCCATAAGCTCTGAAATTGAGAGGGTTTATAGATCCTTGGTCTCTTCAATTGTGGTGACAATAGGATTAAACTTTGGTGGGAGACACCTCAAGATTTTGGGTGCAAATTTTTTGTCCTTAATCTTGTCTCCAAGGCTCCTTATTTGATTTACAATCCCCATCATTCTAGTTACAAACTCTTTAATGGATTATGTTTCCTTCATTGAAATGTTTTCAAACAATTTCCATTGATGTTGAAGCTTGATAGAGATTACCTTTTCAGATCCTTGAAATTCACTACAAAGGATGTCCCATGCCTTTTTTGGTGTGGTAGCCCCCATTATCCTTGGGTAGATGTCCTTGCTTACTTCTTGGTGCAATATGAGGAGAGCTTTTGCTTCCAGCTTTGCTTCTTCTTCATTTTCTTTTAGAGTAGCAGGATTATCCTTATCCTTTCCCTTGGACGATTCTGCTGTGTTCATTGCCGCTTCATTCTTCATAAAGTGCCAGAGACCTTGAGACTGAAAACTAGTCGCATGTGGGTGGACCAAAAATTGTAGTGTTCTCCATCAAAGATGGGAACACCAGATTGAGTAAACTGAAACATGTGGAATGAATTAGAGGCAGTCATATGATGACAAAGGATGGAATGTCGATATGAATGTTAATTCAGATGATCGAGCATCCTTCCTCTGATGGCCTCTCCATTGAATTGTAACCTAGCTTTGATACCATATTGAATTGATGCAGGTGGATCCACACGAGTAAAAGAAAAAGAAAACAACAAAAAAGGATTGACACAGGAAGTGGAAACTAACTTAGTTCTCTAACCATTCATTAGCATCTTGTGCTTACATTTTTCACCATCGATTACATAGATATATATATATTGCAGGAAACATAAATGCAGTTAATTAAAACGGGTAAGGGAAAAAATCCATCGGCTTCATCACTGGCAATTCCCCACAGATTTTGCTGCTTCGACTTCCAGCAAGCTTTAATTTCTGGCTCCTTGAATTCTTCAATGTTGAAAGTGCACAGTGTGACTCTAGAGGGGGGGGGGGGGTGAATAGAGATTTAAAGATTTTTCTATCCTAACTGTGCAAACAATAAAACTTACTAAGATATTATGCACACAATCAAAACCAATGGCAGAATAAATAATATAAGTATTGTTCTAAATGAATGCAGAAAAAGTAAATGGGGCAGCACAGAAAATCACAGCAAAGACACAAGGATTTTTATAGTGGTTCCCCAAAATGTGGGTACTCCACTCTTCTACCACCTGGTAGGAATGCACAACTTGTGCTTAAGTCTTTTGATAAGGAGACTCTTAGAACCAAAGATCTTTTGATAAGCAGATCTTGAACCACAGAACTTTTGATTAGGAGATCTTGAACCACAGATCTTTTGATAAAGAGATTTTGAACCACTGAATCCTTTGGAAGATGGATTCATAAAACTCTGTACAGTTGAAGATAGAAGAGAAAGAAGAAGGAAGAGGTGAGAAGAAGAATTCTGTTCTCAGAATTCTATTGATGCCTTCTGCTTCAATTTTTCCTTTTGCTGGATCTGCTAATGATGAACCCTTGCTTATGATAGTGATTATTTGCAAGGGTTATATGCTTCAGATCCTTTCTGCTTTCTTCTGTTTGAAATCTGACTGCTATAAGATATTGATGAAGAGCAGACTTCAGTTGCCCTGCTCTGAGAGAGAGCAGTTCTTGTTGTTCTATCTTTTAGGGTTCCAAGAGGAAGAAGAAGAAGAAGGAGGAAGCCCTAATCGACAAGACAAAAGATTGTGCTGAATGCTCTGCTATTTCTCTCTGCTATCGTCCTATTTATTGTCCATGATTAATTTTGAAATACTTTCCTCTTCTGGATTGTTCTGAAAAGGTATATGCTTGGACAATTTCTCTTCCTTTCCTCTTTTATTCACGACCCGTCCACCAGCTGTTATATTTCATTCCAAGAAAGCTTTTCCTGTCTTCTTGTATGCTCCTTTCCATTTGAGGCAATAAACAAGCCATTGTAGAACGGTCTTCAGTACTGTGGGCCTTGAGAGAGAGTTCCAAAATGACAGCTGAAAAAGTTTCCTTTTCAGATTGTATTTGACGTTGCGTCGATTTCTCTTTCTCTCTTATCAACGCACCTTCGAGTTCTTGTAAGAGCAGCTTCGAATTTCTTCTTGCTCTGATTGAACCATGATGTCGATGTTGCGTCGATTACTTATCGGCATAACCGTCGAGTTGAAGACTTGACTTTGAACTTCATCGTCTGCATCGAATTGTAGTCGAAGTAGCGTCGACTTAAGATGACTTCGACAGATACTTACTTCTGCATTGAGTTGAAGTCGAAGCTGCGTCGACTTCTAATGATACTTCGACATGCTCATTTCATCTACGTTGATATCCTTTCGACATAGCGTTGACTTGATCTAATTTGACAGAAAGGTAGAGTTGCTTGGACTTCTAGTCAAAGTTACGTCGACATGAAGTCGAAGTTGCGTCGAATACTATTCGACACAATTGTTAACTCAACCCAATTTGTGTTTGTCTTGCTCTGGTCTTTACACTCCAAGTTGTGTGTGATATCCTTAGACATCTAATGACCAAATTACCCTCACTATACAATGAGTAATTAAAACTTAATAGTTAAAATCATCTTTAGATAATATGTTAAGTTAAATCCAAGAAGTTTTTCCTAACAATCTCCCCCTATTTATCTTAACAAATTTTACAGACTTGGTTAAAGTAATTTTAAACAATCTTTTATATAAGCAGAATTACATACAAGACAACATAGACAGTAAAAGTATGATAGAATGAAATCACAGAATATTTCATACATTGTCAAATAAGTTATATTGTTCACCATACCACATTCTGTTTGACTTTCCTTAGGGGATATAAACAGAGATACCTGAATGTCATTGATCCTTCTCAGGAGTTTTTCTTTTCCTTGAAAATACTTTTGGAGTTATCTTCCTTGGGGGAAATGTAATTTGTTCATTTTTTTCTTCAGCATCATTGTCTTTGGGAAGCTCCCCCTGAGTCTGTGCATTTAGCTCAACATTATGAACAGCTTCCTTGGCAATCTTGGCCACCTCATCCAGCAATTCATCTGCATGGAGTTCCCCCAAAGTAGAGGGAAACACCTCCCCCTGGTTCATTGTTGTGTCTTCAGTAATCATTTCTCCTTCCAGATTTCTTTGGACATCTGGAATTGACTTCCCCTGAGCACTTTCAATCACATCCCCAACTGGTTCTTGAATTGGAAGCTCCTCCTGATTTCCTTCAAGATTCTCTTGAGGATTTGCATAAGGCTCCCCCTAGATTACTATAGGGGCAGGTTCATCAGTAATATCTGTAGATGGCTCCCCCTGGATTGATTATTTTTTCTGGATTCATTACAAGAAGCTCTACTGGATCTTTTCCTTTCTGAATGATAGTAACTCTGTTGGGATCTTCTTCTACCAAGGGCATTTCCTCTTCCTGAGTCTGTGCATTCAGCTCAACATTATGAACAGCTTCCTTGGCAATCTTGGCAACCTCATCCAACAATTCATCTGCCTGGAGCTCCCCCAGAGTAGAGGGAAACACCTCCCCCTGGTTCACTGTTGTGTCTTCAGCAATCATTTCTCCTTCTATATTTCTTTGGACATCTGGAATTGACTTCCCCTGAGCACTTTCAATCACATCCCCAACTTGTTCTTGACCTGGAAGCTCCTCCTGATTTCCTTCAAGATTCTCTTTAGGATTTGCATAAGGCTCCCCCTGGATTACTATATGGGCAGGTTCATCAGTAATATCTGCAGCTGGCTCCCCCTGGATTGATTGTTTTTCTGGATTCATTGCAGGAAGCTCTACTGGATCTTTTTCTTTCTGAATGATAGTAACTTTGTTGGGATCTTTTTCTACCAGAGGCATTTCCTCTTCCTGAACTTTTTCCTCCTCCTGAACCATCTCCCCCTTCTGAACCTTGCTGGCTAGGGAGGTTAAGAACTCTTTGGTGACTAAGGAGGAGGATATAAATGTTTTTAGAGCCAGGAGAGACCCTTTGGATTGAAGTAATTCACTCTCCATCTGAGAGTACTTTCTATCAATTTTTTCTTGATTGAGCAGCTAGAAGATCAACAAAGGTGCTAGAGGCTAACCCTACTTTTGAGATGACTTGCTCAAGGTCAATTGGAAGGATATGTGTGGTAGATATAAGAGGTGATGGTGGGAAGTCTTCTTGGATAGGAGAGAGTGAATGATAGACTTCTGGAGAGATATTGAATGATGGTGGTGGTGGAGGAGGATACCAAGTGTCTGAGATGATAGTGGATGGTTGATGTTGTTGTTGTTGAGGAATGTGAGGTGTTGGATCTGGGACTGTAGTAGATGGGATGGATTGGAGGTTTTGTTGTTGTTGTTGTTAGGGAGTAATTTCCTGTTGTTGTTGAGGAGAAGGTTGTGCTGGATTAGCATCCCATGGGAGATCTGGGACATTATCCTATGGAGTTGGAAAGGGAGGAGGTGAAGATACAACTTGACCAGGCTTTAGGATCTGCCTGGTCCACTTAGAGAAGATACATATATTTAGCCTTTTTCCTGGAGGAATGGGCACTCCCTTGGATTTGCACACACTAGGATAGTGGTGGAAGAGCACTTAGCTCATGATTTACATGTAGGCATTTTCTTTGTGGGCATATTTGTGCCCAATCATTCTCATGAGCCATCTCCCCCAGTTTATCTTCTTTTGAAGGACCAGAATCCCCATGATCTGCAGCTGTTGCTTGGGAATAGCATCATGAGCTGAGATTTTACAAAGGAGCACCTTCCCTACAATATCAGCCAGAAACCTGTAGTCTTCTCCAAGATCAATCTTCTTTAGATTGATGGCTTTATCCTTCTTGAACTGCATGATCTCCAAGACATTCTTTGTCTCTTCTCCTGTCAATTCATCTGGGTCACTCTCAGTGGGTAGATCAAATGTTTGAGAAAGTATATCTTCAGATACATTGATATCCTGTCCAGAAATTGTCCCTTGAAGGGACCCATCATCTGCTACATGAACACTGTCCTTGAATTCTGTAAGTTCTACATCTAGAATCTTACACCTGGTAGAGATAAGCTTGGTTAGGCCAGCAGACTGAAAAATTCCTAGAATGGCCTTGAAACTTTCGGTGGCAGCATTGAAGGAATCCATATCCACATCAAAACCAGAGTTGATCTTGGGTGAGCCATTGGATTGTAAATACCTGCAAACACAAGGAAAAGAAAGAGAGAAAAGCACGAGAGAACTGGAGAACAAGAGAGCAAGGAGAAAAAAATTCGAAAGCGTAATGAATTCAACACAAAAGTTACTTAAAAGAATATGATTCGTCGCAACTTAAGGTTTAGGTCGACGCACCGTCGATAAAAATTAGTATTTGGCGCGCAAATATATGTCGAGACTGCTTCTAGAAGCAACTCTGCGCGCGATGTTATATCGACTTTGCGTTGATTAATATTTGACGCAACTTCAAGATTGTTCAGCAATCCTTAAGTTGATGTGGTCCTGTCGACGTTACGTCGATTTCTTATCGAAGCGACCTCGACTTTCGACGCATGCGTCGATATGAACTTGACGCTGCATCGAATTCTATTTGAATTATCCACTCTGAGTGCTTCTTGACGCTGGCGTCGAGTAGGAGTCGATGGTACGTCGACTTCTATTTGACGCACCTCTGAATGAACAGACTTATTTTCTTAGAAAATTCTTGCTGTTTTTCCCAGCAATTATGTTTATTGAAAATAGTGTTTATGATATTAATTTATGAACTATAAGGACAACAAGGAAGTTTTAAAGAAGAAAACACTCCCTTAGTTTCATTTAGTTCTTTCATCATGACCCAGATCTTTCTTCCCACTCCACTCTCTCTTGAGTGGAACCCTACCTAATCCTGCACAAACAATTCAAACATTAGAAGGAACCCATGTTACTTTGGGCCCTTTGCTTTTACCATTGTAGGGTTCAATGAAAGAATAGAAGAGTCTTTCATGATATCCTTTTGGATGATAAGAAATGGGTTTCCCAAACCTATTTTAATTATTTTGATACTTAAAATGAGTATAGAATGTACCTAAATATAAGAGATCAGCAAAATGTTTTACTACCCTATGTTTGGCTTTAGCCTTTTGATTGTTTAGTTTCTCTGCATTGTTCTTCCCTTGAGATTTCTTTTCTTTGTTAAGATTTATTTTATTACCTCTAGTTATTTTCTTTGGTTTATTAGCTTTCTGATCCTTAATTTTTGCACTATCCTCACTGAATTCATAGTCACTGGGTCTAATGAAGCTAACTGGATTTTTCTAGGCAGGTTTCCTAGGGATTTCTGTGCTAGTGGATGGCTCTGCTCCTAACCCTAGGTGATTAAATCTCATGGAGAGATTTTATGTGATGTCTTTGAGTTTTTGACTCCTCCCATTGAGAGAGTCCTCAAAGGCTTTCGCCTTTGCTAGCTCTTCTTTTAACTTTATATTTTCATTTCTTATTTCTATTAGCTCTGATTCTTTGTCCTGAATTTCATTTCTTAAGTTCTTATTTATTGAATATAGTTCGTCTTTCTTAAAGTTTTCTAATTCCTCCCTATCTGCTTCTAATTCTTTTTGAATTTTAATAAAGTCATTACAGAATTCTTTGAAGCATGTTTTAAAGTCATCAGAACTAAAATCAAAATCATCAAACAGGGATACCTGTTCTTCTTCATCATCTGATGACATCCCCAGTGCCATCATGCAAGATGCTTCTGCTTCTGCTTCATCATCACTTTCAGATGATGAGGAGCTTAACTCTGCTTCAGAGTCACTCCAGGTTTCAGGAATGAAACCCTTGGCTTTCTTCTTGTCCTTCCCTTTGAAAGACTTCTTCTTCTTCTTTTCATCCTTGTTGTTGCTCATGTCCCTTTGTTCTTGAGGGAACTCAGGAGCTATGTGCCCTGGTTTGTTGCAGGTGAAGCAGATAATCTCCTTCCTTGGAGTCTTATCATATCTGGGCTTGGAGCCCATCTCTCTTCTCCTTGAGTCTTCTATCTTGACCCATTTTCTGAATCTCCTTGCTAGGAGACTGAACATTTCATCTTCAGGAGTGGAGGGATCTCCTTCAGTATCTTTCAGAGCAAGGCTCCTTTGGATAGGAGCTGGAGTTGTCTCCCTTTCCTCTGATTCAACCATGTTCTTCAGAAGCATCTCATATGACTTAAGCTTTCCTAGCAAAGCATCGGTAGAGATTTCTCTATGGCTCCTGGACTCTCTGATTGCCCAGATCCTTAAATCCCATGAGCTAGGGAGGCACATGAGGATCTTATCATTTATATCAGTTAATGATATCTCTTTTTCCAAACTCTTCAGCTCATTGACAATGATGTTGAATCTGTCATACATATCAGCAACTGTTTCTTCAGCTTTCTTCTGAAAGTTCTCATATTGGGATATGAGAAGGGACTTCCTATCTTTTCTTTCACCAGAGCTTCCTTCCACCATTCTGGTGAGAGAATCCCAAATTTCTTTTGTTGATTGGCAGTCAACAACTTTCTGGATAATGTCATCTGACATTGTTGAAACCAGAATGTTCATAGCCTTGGCATCACATGCCTTCTGCTTCTTTTCAACCTCTGTCCACTCACTTCTTGGGACAACCTCTGTTGTTGAGGACTCTCCTGCCCTTTGTCTGACTGGAGCTGGAGGACCTGTAAGAATAACATCATAGATGTCTTCATCAATGGAGTTCATGTACAACTTTATTCTGGCCTTCCAGAGTGTGAACTTATTCAAGTTACACACTGGAGGTCTTGTTGAGGTATAATCCTTAGAACTCATTTTCTTTATAAAATATATTTGTAATAAAGAAATAAGAGTATGAGGTCTTTTTGATCAATGTGTTAACCTTTTAATGATCAACCTCCCTCTGATATTAATTGAAAGTGCACAGTGTGCCTCTGAGAATCCTCTAGAGGGGGGGGGGGGGGTGAAGAGAGATTTAAAGATTTTTCTATCCTAACTGTGCAAACAATAAAACTTACTAAGGTATTATGCACACAATCAAAACCAATGGCAGAATAAATAATATAAGTATTACTGTAAATAAATGCAGAAAAAGTAATTGAGACAGCATAGAAAATCACAGCAAAGACACAAGGATTTTTATAGTAGTTCCCAAAAATATGGATACTCCACTCTTCTACCACCTGGTAGGAATGCACAACCTGTGCCTGAGTCTTTTGATAAGGAGACTCTTAGAACCAAAGATCTTTTGATAAGGAGATCTTGAATCACAGATCTTTTGATAAGGAGATCTTGAACCACAGATCTTTTGATAAGGAGATCTTGAACCACTGAATCCTTTGGAAGAGGGATTCTTAAAACTCTGTACAATTGAAGATAGAGGAGAAAGAAGAAGGAAGAGGTGAGAAGAAGAATTCTGTTCTCAGAATTCAATTGAAGCCTTCAACTTTAATTTCTCCCTTTGCTGGATCTGATAATGATGAACCCTTGCTTATAATAGTGATGATTTGCAAGGGTTATATGCTTCAGATCCTTTCTGCTTTCTTCTGTTTGAAATCTGACTGCTATAAGATATTTTTGAAGAGCAGCCTTCAGTTGATCTGTTCTGAGAGAGAGCAGTTCTTGTTGTTCTATCTTTTAGGGTTCCAAGAGGAAGAAGAAGGAGGAAGCCCTAATCGACAAGACAGAAGATTGTGATGAATGCTCTGATATTTCTCTCTGCTATCTTCCTATTTATTGTCCATGATTAATTTTGAATTCCTTTCCTCTTCTGGATTGTCCTGAAAAGGTATATGCTTGGATAATTTCTCTTCCTTTCCTCTTTTATTCACAACCCGTCCACTAGTTGTTATATTTTATTCCATTTGAGGCAATAAACAAGTCGTTGTAGAACAGTCTTCAGTATTATGGGCCTTGAAAGAGAGTTCCAAAATGACAGCTGAAAAAGTTTCCTTTTTAGATTGTATTTGACTTTGCGTCGATTTCTCTTTCTCTCTTATCAACGCACCTTCGAGTTCTTGTAAGAGCAGCTTTGAATTTCTTCTTGCTCTGATTGAACCATGATGTCGATGTTGCGTCGATTACTTATCAGCATAACCGTCGAGTTGAAGACTTGACTTTGAACTTCATCGTCTGCATCGAATTGTAGTCGAAGTAACGTCGACTTAAGATGACTTCGACAGATACTTACTTCTGCGTTGAGTTGAAGTCGAAGCTGCGTCGACTTCTAATGATACTTCAACATGCTCATTTCATCTACGTCGATATCCTTTCGACATAGCGTTGACTTGATCTACTTTGACAGAAATGTAGAGTTGCTTGGACTTCTAGTCAAAGTTACGTCGACATAAAGTCGAAGTTGCGTCGAATACTATTCGACACAAATGTTAACTCAACCCAATTTGTGCTTGTCTTGCTCTGGTCTTTACACTCCAAGTTGTGTGTGATATCCTAAGACATCTAATAACCAGATTACCCTCACTATACAATGGGTAATTAAAACCTAAAAGTTAAAATCACTTTTAGATAATTTGTTAAGTTAAATCCAAGGAGTTTTTCCCCACAAATGTGGCTGGTCATCTTCTTATCTTCATTTATGTCTTCAACATTAATATTCTCAATTCAGCCCCCCTCTTAAACCGGACTAGTAGAAAGCCATAATTTTGCTTGAAGTTCTATAAAGCGGGTTCTTGGTAGCGGCTTGGTCATGAGATCAACCAGTTGCTTCGATGTTGAGCAGTATTCTACTTTGATCAATTTCTTCTCCACTTGCTCTCGAATGAAATGAAATTTCATATCGATGTGTTTACTTCTTTACCGCGTTACCGAATTTTTGGCTAAATGGATGGAGGAAGTATTGCTGCAGTAGATTTTGATAATATTGTTTGCTTATTTTTCTTCGATCTAAGTGTTGGAACCCGGATACCGGTCCAACTGTTCGAGACTTTGGGGTGACCAAAGGCTACACGTTTAGTGATCGACCCACGTGAGACATGGTGATAAGAAGCTAGAGAGCATACAAAACCACTCCAACCTGCCTCTAAACAAGACCCGCGTGCTGCAGCGAGGAGGTCCCGCTACATACCCGGAAGTCTATAGGAATTTCCCCTCCTAAAGCCAATGCTGAGCTTGGCACAAGAGAGGCAGGCAATGTACTCTCCCACCATAGGGGGGGGGGGGTGAAGGTGCCTTCTACTTGTGCCTTGGGGTCCTATTTATAGGAAAATCCAAATAGACTGCGAATAGCTGCTCCCGCCTTCTGAAATGGGCTGCAGATAGAGGCTCCCGCCCTTTGACGGGGTGAAAAACTGTACTCGCCCCAGGTGTGGGAAGTCTTCTGTACTCGCCCAGGTGGGGGAGGTCTTCTGTACTCGCCCAGGTGGGGGAGGTCTTCTGTACTCGCCCAGGTGGGGGAGGTCTTCTGTACTCGCCCAGGTGGGGGAGGTCTTCTGTACTCGCCCAGGTGGGGGAGGTCTTCTGTACTCGCCCGGGTGGGGGAGGTCTTCTGTACTCGCCCGGGTGGGCGAGGCCTTCTGTACTCGCCCAGGTGGGGGAGGTCTTCGATCTGTACTCGCCCAGGTGGGGGAGGTCTCCTGTACTCGCCCAGGTGGGGGAGGTCTTCTGTACTCGCCCAGGTGGGGGAGGTCTCCTGTACTCGCCCAGGTGGGGGAGGTCTTCTGTGATCGCCCAGGTGGGGGAGGTCTTCTGTACTCGCCCGGGTGGGGGAGGTCTTCTGTACTCGCCCAGGTGGGGGAGGTCTTCTGTACTCGCCCAGGTTGGGGAGGTCTTCTGTACTCGCCCAGGTGGGGGAGGTCTTCTGTACTCGCCCAGGTGGGGGAGGTCTTCTGTACTCGCCCAGGTGGGGGAGGTCTTCTGTACTCTCCCAGGTGGGGGAGGTCTTCTGTACTCGCCCAGGTGGGGGAGGTCTTCCGTACTCGCCCAGGTGGGGGAGGTCTTTTGTACTCGCCCAAATGGGGGAGGTCTTCTGTACTCACCCAGGTGGGGGAGGTCTTCTGTGCTGTCCTCTTGCATTTCCGATCTCGACGAATTATGGGTTATACACAATCCCCGCTTTTTTTGAGCTCGGAAAAACAATGTAGGACCCGTGGTTCGGAGAGATGGGCAGTGGATGACATGTCACTCAGTATCCCCTCTCAAGCCCTTCGCTAGCCGAGCAAGTTCAACTAAAATAGATGGAGAAGAGTCGACACCCTGCAGGAGCGAGGATCGACTGGAGGTAGAGAGGAGACGACACCCTCCAGGAGCGAGGCTCAACTGGAGGTGGAGAAGATTCGACACCCTCCAGACCATTCGCTAGACGAGCGAGCTCAACTGGAGGTGGAGAAGAGTCGACACCATCCAAGAGCCAGGCTCAACTGGAGGTGGAGAAGAGACGACACCCTCCAGGAGCGAGGCTCAACTGGAGGTGGAGAAGATTCGACACCCTCCAGGAGCGAGGCTCAACTGGAAGCGGAGAAGATTCGACACCCTCTAGGAGCGAGGCTCAACTGGAGGTGGAGAAGAGACGACACCCTCCAGGAGCGAGGCTCAACTGGAGGTGGAGAAGAGACGACACCCTCCAGGAGCGAGGCTCAACTGGAGGTGGAGATTCGACACCCTCCAGGAGCGAGGCTCAACTAGAGGTGGAGAAGAGACGACACCCTCCAGGAGCGAGGCTCAACTGGAGGTGGAGAAGATTCGACACTCTCCAGTCCATTCGCTAGACGAGCGAGCTCAATTGGAGGTGTAGAAGATTAGACACCCTCCAGGCCATTCGCTAGACAAGCGAGCTCAACTGGAGGTGGAGAAGATTCGACACTCTCCAGGCCATTCGCTAGACGAGCGAGCTCAACTGGAGGTGTAGAAGATTAGACACCCTCTAGGCCATTCGCTAGACAAGCGAGCTCAACTAGAGGTGGAGAAGATTCGACACTTTCTAGGCCATTCGCTAGACGAGCGAGCTCAACTGGAGGTGTAGAAGAGTCGACACCCTCCAGGAGCGAGGCTCAACTGGAGGTGGAGAAGAGACGACACCCTCCAGGGGCGAGGCTCAACTGGAGGTGGAGAAGAGACGACACCCTCCAGGAGCAAGGCTCAACTGGAGATGGAGAAGATTCGACACCCTCCAGGCCATTCGCTAGACGAGCGAGCTCAACTGGAGGTGGAGAAGAGTCGACACCATCCAAGAGCCAGGCTCAACTGGAGGTGGAGATCGAAGAGACGACACCCTCCAGGAGCGAGGCTCAACTGGAGGTGGAGAAGATTCAACACCCTCCAAGAGCGAGGCTCAACTAGAGGCGGAGAAGATTCGACACCCTCTAGGAGCGAGGCTCAACTGGAGGTGGAGAAGAGACGACACCCTGCAGGAGCGAGGATCGACTGGAGGTAGAGAAGAGACGACACCCTCCAGGAGCGAGGCTCAACTGGAGGTGGAGAAGATTGGACACCCTCCAGGCCATTCGCTAGACGAGCGAGCTCAACTGGAGGTGAAGAAGAGTCGACACCATCCAAGAGTCAGGCTCAACTGGAGGTGGAGAAGAGACGACACCCTTCAGGAGCGAGGCTCAACTGGAGGTGGAGAAGATTCGACACCCTCCAGAAGCGAGGCTCAACTGAAGGCGGAGAAGATTCGACACCCTCCAGGAGCGAGGCTCAACTGGAGGTGGAAAAGAGACGACACCCTCCAGGAGCGAGGCTCAACTGGAGGTGGAGAAGATTCGACACTCTCCAGGCCATTCGCTAGACGAGCGAGCTCAACTGGAGTTGGAGAAGAGTCGACACCCTCCAGGCCATTCGCTAGACGAGCGAGCTCAACTGGAGGTGGAGAAGAATCAATACCTTCCAGGAGCGAGGCTCAACTGGAGGTGGAGAAGAGTCGACACCCTCCAGGAGCAAGGCTCAACTGGAGGTGGAGAAGAATCGACACCTTCCAGGAGCGAGGCTCAACTGGAGGTGGAGAAGAGACGACACCCTCCAGGCCGTTCGCTAGACGAGCGAGATCAACTGGAGGAGGTGCCGAACATTTTAGGCTCATAACATTGACTAGGTGGCAACTCTCTACTCGAGGACTTAGAATTCACTTGAGGGGGCAAGTAGCCGGTATGCAGGAGAGGAGCTCGTGTAGTGACCTGGTCTATGGAAACACTCTACTCGAGGACTTCAACTCACTCGAGGGGGCAAGTAGCCGGTAAGCAGGAGAGGAGCTCGTGCAGTGACCTGGTCTACGGCAACACTCTGCTCGAGGACTTCAACTCGCTCGAGGGGGCAAGTAGCCGGTGTGCAGGAGAGGAGCTCGTGCAGTGACCTGGTCTACGGTAACAACACATCTCGAGGACTTCAACTCACTCGAGGGGGCAAGTAGCCGGTATGCAGGAGAGGAGCTCGTGTAGTGACCTGGTCTACGACAACAACACATCTCGAGGACTTCAACTCACTAGAGGGGGCAATTAGCCGGTATGCAGGAGAGGAGCTCGTGCAGTGACCTGGTATACGGCAACACTCTGCTCGAGGACTTCAACTCACTCGAGGGGGCAAGTAGTCAGTATGTAGGAGAGGAGCTCGTGCAGTGACCTGGTCTACGGCAACACTCTGCTCGAGGACTTCAACTCGCTCGAGGGGGCAAGTAGCCGGTGTGCAGGAGAGGAGCTCGTGCAGTGACCTGGTCTACGGCAACACTCTGCTCGAGGACTTCAACTCGCTCGAGGGGGCAAGTAGTCGGTGTGCAGGAGAGGAGCTCGTGCAGTGACCTGATCTACGGCAAGAACACATCTCGAGGACTTCAACTCACTCGAGGGGGCAAGTAGCCGGTGTGCAGGAGAGGAGCTCGTGCAGTGACCTGGTCTATGACAACAACACATCTCGAGGACTTCAACTTACTTAGAGTACCTGAGAATATAGTTTCATTCTCTCCCTTAGTAACTAGTGCACGGGCAAAGAGAGTCGGTACTCGTGGGGCAGATCGGCCAATATGCAAGGGGGGAGTTGATCTCGGTCGGCAATGCAGAGGCTTGGACTTAGGATGGCGCACTGAACCTGAGACGTCATCTCATTGCTCGACCAAAAGTTTCAAGGGGAGAGGTGAGATCACACATCCTAAAATGCTTTTGAATATATCATACTACTTCGAGTGGATTCTCGATCTAACTTTTAAGAGTTTTGCAATAGAAAGATCAATATTGCTATATGTAGTGAATAAGAAGAAGAAGAATAAGTTTTACGTGACCTGATTCATGATAACTTTTCCTCGCCAAGGTGAGTTATGAATAATTGTCCTTTGAGTTTTCATCAGGGAGTATAAGTTGTTGAATAAGATCATCCCAAATAAGAACACCCATCGCGAGTAAGCATTCGCCGAATATAGATTTCTTCTGGATCTTGTAGAGATGAGTAGTTGGATACATCCTCGCGAGTAGGAACTCGCGGAACTAAAGAGAATACCATGAAAATATGAACTCGCTGAGTATCAGCTCTCGAGCTAGAACTAAAGAGAACACCAGAGTTGCTGAAGTGATGACCTCGCGAGTACGGGCTCGCGGAATTAATAGAACACCATAATTGCTGAAGCGGTGACCTCGCGAGTAAGGACTCACGGGATTAAGAGAACACCATATCTGCTGAAGCGATGACCTTGCGAGTACGGACTCGCGGGATATAGAGAAAAACATATGAATTGTTGAAGTGAGTACCTCGCAAGTTGAATTCGCGGAATAAAGTAGAAAGGACTCGCGAAATATACACTCTACCATGACCCTGTCATATGGATCCTTCTGTGACAGTTGTCATAGTGGTCAAGATGTCAAAGTAACACTATTTGCAAATCAGGTGAAAGTACTCATGAGTTTTACCAAAGCACCCATGAGTGTTAATATGTACTATGTATGAAAATGTGTTAGCAATAAAAAGAGGTGAAAGCGAGTGCAATACAAGTGTCACCTTTGACCTTATGACCCCTTATGCAGAGTTGTCGGGGGTTCTCGCCTGAAATCACTCCTCACCGAGCTTGATTTCTTCTCGCCTGGCCTTAAGTTTCCCTAGAGGAGGTCACCTACATTAGGTCGCCTCGCACCTTGCGAGTAGAACATCTATAGGCAGTATTTACGAGTAGAACACCTGCAGGCAGTATCTGCGAGTAGAACACCTATAGGCAGTATCTGCGAGTAGAATACCTGTAGGCAGTATCTGCGAGTAGAATACCTGTAGGCAGTATCTGCGAGTAGAATACATGTAGGCAGTATCTGCGAGTAGAACACCTGTAGGCAGTATCTGCGAGCAGAACACCTATAGGAAGTATCTGCGAGTAGAATACCTCTTTCCTGGTCTTCTTGCATCTCGCGAATTTGATGCTTGCGGGCAGAATATCTGCGAGTAGGACACGTGCGAGCAGAATATCTGCGAGTAGAACACCTGCGAGTTGATTGAGCACTCCAGAGCTGGAAATTGCCTCAATTTGAACTCGCCTGACCAGGTACTCGCCTCGCTCCCTTCTCATCAAGGCTCACCGTGAGGTCTCACACTAAAGTTTCTTACTCCGGTCACAGTCCATGCTCACCGCACCAAAAATGTTGGAACCCGGATACCTGTCCAACTGTTCGAGACTTGGGGGTGACCAAAGGCTACTCGTTTAGTGATCGACCACGTGAGACATGGTGATAAGAAGCTAGAGAGCATACAAAACCACTCCAACCTGCCTATAAACAAGACCTGCGTGCTGCAGCGAGGAGGTCCCGCCACATACCCGGAAGTCTATAGGAACTTCCCCTCCTAAAGCCAATGCTGAGCTTGGCACAAGAGAGGCAGGCAATGTACTCTCCCACCAAAGGGGGGGGGGGGGGGGTGAAGGTGCCTTATACTTGTGCCTTGGGGTCCTATTTATAGGCAAATCCAAATGGACTGCGAATAGCTGCTCCCGCCTTCTGAAATGGGCTGCAGATAGCGGCTCCCGCCCTTTGACGGGGTGAAAATCTGTACTCTCCCCAGGTGGGGGAAGTCTTCTGTACTCGCCCAGGTGGGGGAGGTCTTCTGTACTCGCCCAGGTGGGGGAGGTCTTCTGTACTCGCCCAGGTGGGGGAGGTCTTCTGTACTCGCCCAGGTGGGGGAGGTCTTCTGTACTCGCCCAGGTGGGGGAGGTCTTCTGTACTCGCCCAGGTGGGGGAGGTCTTCTGTACTCGCCCAGGTGGGGGAGGTCTTCTGTACTCGCCCAGGTGGGGGAGGTCTTCTGTACTCGCCCAGGTGGGGGAGGTCTCCTGTACTCGCCCAGGTGGGGGAGGTCTCCTGTACTCGCCCAGGTGGGGGAGGTCTCCTGTACTCGCCCAGGTGGGGGAGTTCTTCTGTACTCGCCCAGGTGGGGGAGGTCTCCTGTACTCGCCCAGGTGGGGGAGGTCTTTTGTACTCGCCCAGGTGGGGGAGGTCTTCTGTACTCGCCCAGGTGGGGGAGGTCTTCTGTACTAGCCCAGGTGGGGGAGGTCTTCTGTACTCGCCCAGGTGGGGGAGGTCTTCTTTACTCGCCCAGGTGGGGGAGGTCTTCTGTACTAGCCCAGGTGGGGGAGGTCTTCTGTACTCGCCCAGGTGGGGGAGGTCTTCGGTACTTGCCCAGGTGGGGGAGGTCTTCTGTACTCGCCCAAGTGGGGGAGGTCTTCTGTACTCACCCAGGTGGGGGAGGTCTTCTGTGCTGTCCTCTTGCATTTCTGATCTCGACGAATTACGGGTTATACACTAAGTTATGATGTTTTTTAGCCATATATCATCACAAGAGGCATTTTATAAGGCTATGTATTCACCCTCAGTTGTTGATAGTGTCACAATCGGTTGTTTATTGGAAGCCCACATGATTGCCTTTGATCCCAAATAAAAATGTATCCGCTTGTGCTGCATCTATCATCAATGATGGATCCCCAATCAGAATTAATCAGAGTATCCAATAACTTTTGATTCTTGATATTTGGCATAGATAAGTCCCAAGGTAGAAGTCCTTTTCAGGTATCTTAATATTTGTTTGGCTGCTATTAAGTGGGATTGGAGAGGATAACCACATTCACAACATTTTCAATGTCTGGACGTGTATTGGTTAAATACATTAATGAGCTAATCAGAGATCTGAATTCTGATTCATATACTTTGGCTTCTTCTGAGAACTTTGTTATTTTGATCCGCGTTTCCATAGGAGTCATGGTGGGATTACAATTTTGCATCTGAAATTTATTAAGAATCTCCAGGGTATATTTTTGTTGAGAAATAGAAATACCTTGGGGATTTTGATGAATTTGCAGACCGGGGAAGTATTTGATTGCTCCAAGATCCATCATTTCATATTTAGCATGCATAACCAATTTAACTTCATCGATGATTTGTGTGGAGCTTCCGATCACAAGTAGATCATCTACATATAATTCGACCAATAAAATATGTTGTGTTGTTCTTCTGAGATATAGAGAAGGATCAATAACACATCTTGTGTAATATTGTTGGAGCATATAAGAATCAATATTATGATTCCAAGCCCTAGGAGTTTGTTTAAGGCCATAAAGGGCCTTCTTCAATTTGTAGTCTGTCTTTATCTACCTTCTTTCTGATACCCCGGTGGTGCTCTACATAGATGTCTTCTTGAATTTCTCCATTCAGAAATGCAGATTTGACATTTAAATGGGAAATTGGAAATTGATTTTGTGCTGTAAAGGCTAAGAGAATTCAAATGGTATCCATTCAAACAACAGGAGCAAAAGTATCATAGTAATCTTTTCCATGTATTTGCACATACCATTTTGCCACAAGTCGAGCTTTAAATTTTGATACACTACCATTTTCATTAAGTTTCACTTTGTAGATCCATTTCAAACCAACTGTGGTTTTATTTGGAAGTTTAGCTAGGAGTTGCCAAGTTTGATTTTTTCTCTATAGCCTGAAATTCCTCATCCATTGCAGTTTTCCAAACTTCTTCCTTTTTTGCTTCTTCTACATTTCTTGGAGTACATATAGCAAGTGCTATCTCTGTTGTATCATATATGCCTCTAAGACTACGGGTATGAATTGGTAATGATGAGCTTGTTTCTGAATTAGATTCATCAGATGCTTGAGTAGAAGGAGAACGATCTTCATTCTCATGATTGGTGACACGAAGGGGGCTTTCAATAGGCTCAATTGTCATTGTTATAACTTGTTTCTTTGATTGCCAATTCCAAATATTATCTTCATCAAACAGAACATTGCGACTAATGATACATTTTCTTGTTGTTGGATGATATAATTTATATGCTTTTGATGAGGGAATGTAATCTATGAATAGATAGCAGTCTCCTTTTTAATCTAGTTTGTCTCTATTGAGTGCGGGAATGAGAGAGCATGTTGGGCATCCAAAGGTTCTCAGATAAGAAGTATCTAGTTTCTGGGAATATATGTGTTCATAAGGCGTGATATTCTTCAATGCCTTAGTTGGACTTCTATTTAGTAGACAGACAACAATGTTTGTTGCTTCAGCCCAATATTCCTTAGGCAGTTGTTTGCTGACTAGTAAGCTTCTGGCCATTTCAACAACACTGCAATTTCTTCTCTTCACTATTCTGTTCTGTTGAGGGGACCTTAGTGTTGTTAACTCTCTCTTTATACCCTCTTTCTTACACAATTCTAAGAACTGATTAGAGGTGAATCCCCCCCCCCCCCCCCCTCTATCAGTTCTAAAACAATTAATTTTTAGATCAAACTCATTTTCCACTTCCTTTTTAAATGTTTTGAATAATTCCAATGCTTCATGTTTGTATGCGAAAAAGTATATCCACATGTATCTTGCATAATCATCTACAAGTAACATGAAACAATGCTTACCTCCTACAGATCGAAGGAGTTGAGGTAGGACCCCATAAGTCTGCATAGATAATATCCAAAGGTGTTTTGGCTCAAATATGAGAAAAGGTTGGAAAGGGTGTGGTGCGAATCTTTGACATGGCACAACTGGAGCAGAATGGTGTGCTCCATCGCAAAGACGGTAAATCATAGACCAAATTGCTTTTTGTCATTATCTTTAATGCATTCCAATGTAGGTGTCCGAGCCATGCATGCCAGAAAATGGAAGACTGTTTTGTAGGCGTTTGAATTTGCTAAGTAGCAAGAGGTAGCTTGTAGAAAAAGTTTGGACATATCGAGAGTAAAGACCTTATTGTTGGTCATGGGAGCAACAACAACAAGGTTTCCATTTACACTCTCCTTTATCTGGCATGAGTTATTACTAAAATATAGTTCATATTCTTTAGTCAACAATTGTCCCACACTTAATAAATTTTGAGTAAGTGTTGAGACATACTTCACTTATGGTATTTCTCAACATTTCCATCAGTTGAGGTAATGACATCTGTTCCTTTGCCTTCTATGGGAATAGTTATTCCATCTCCAAGATGAACTAAGGAAGTATGAGATTCATCTAAGTTGACAAAATTTGATTTGGTATTTGACATATGGCTTGAACAACCACTGTCTACAAACCATACTGATATAGTTGATTCTTCAGAGGTTAAACAAGAGTAAAACATTTCATCTTTCTCTTCTTCTACTTTCTTTCCTTTTTCTGCATATTTGCTTCTTCCTTTGGATTGTGCCAACAATCCTTGGCAGAATGATTAGGAACTTTACATCGATTACATTTAGAGTAGCAATCCTTAGAATCATGCGTTGCTTTATCACAGATAATACATTATTTCTGGAACTTTGATCCAGATAAGTATATTGTGTCACTTTCGATTTTGTCCTTTTCTTTTGTAGATGCAGTAGCTGTATTTTGAGTTTTACCTGATGCTTCACCTTGTTTTCCCGGTGTTTTGAACTCTCTATGTGGTATATGGTTTATAATGGCTTTGGTTTGAAAAGCTTGTTCCAAAGGTTGGGAATCTCTAATTAATCGACTTTCATGTGATTTTTGGGATCCTATTAATTCAGTAATCATAAGAGTTTTGAGATCTTTTAATTCTTCAATAACCATAACTGCTGAATTAAAGGGTGGAGATAAACTTTTCAATATCTTTGGAACAATCTTTTTATCTTCAATAGTATCTGTAACGACCCGGCGCAGCCAAGGCAAGGCGCCCTTCTGGCGTCGTACAGGGCTGCAGTCCATGCCACCCCAACCAAATCATTGAGCATGTTTCTCAGCAATAGTAGGTTGTTGGTGTCGGGAATCGAACCCCTGACCACCCTTGATAAGGCACCTTCAACAGTCCTCATCACCAACCGCGCTGCAGCTGGCGAGTGGGGGTGGGGGTGGGTGGGTGGGGGGGGGGGCAGATCGCAAGGGGGCAGTTCGGGAGGGATGCGAGCAGGATTGCGAGCACATAAAAAATTAAGCAGAACCTAGCTCTGATACCATGTTAGAACTGAGAAAATAATGAACTGTTCTATTAAAGTGAAAAGGGAAGAACCAAAAGAGACTTGACCCTTGAGGTCTACATATAGGACTTTACAGAAGCAGGAAAACACCATAGACGATGTGGGACTAAACTAGAGAGATGATGAAATAAATGCAGCAATAAATACAGTAATAAATACCATATTAAATATATCATTAACAAAAATAAACATAGATATTAGACTAAGAAAATATTGGAAGAATGCAATTTTGGCGACACAGATAAATGAGAGAAACACAAGTATGATACCAACCTCGACACAATCCACCGGATTTGTCACCGTTGAAATCTGTTGTGTTTTGGTTCGAATCCGGATCCAAACCGGATCCAGTTTTATCCTTTTTTGGGAAACGCCATGCATGGTAGTTTCTCTCTCTGGATAGAGAGAATATTTTATGGAAACAAAAGGAGAATCCTGTAATATGGTAATGGCCCTATTAATGACATTCTTTTAGAGAGAGATAGCTCTCTCTCTATCTTGCTTGAGAAATAAATCCACCGCCACTTTGTGTTTTTAATGGTGGTGGGTGGGGGGGGGGGGGGGGGGATTTTTCTTGTTCACGAGAGAAAAGGAGCCGCCCCTATTCACGGAAAGGAGGAGCCGCCACGCGAAGGAGTTTGCGTCGCCCCGGGTTCGCGTTGAAGGAGGGTTGCCGACGCCACCAGTGGTGCGACCTCGTGCGGCGACATCAGCATTGTTGGTGCCGATCTCGTCGTTCTAGCATCCGGTCTTGGAGGAGAGAGTGTTTACCGGTCTTGGAGGGGATGATGGGGTACGGGCGTGGAAGCAAAGGCTTGCGGTGGTGCAGTGGCGGCCTTGAAGGAGTTTCTCTCCGGCGGTGCGGGTGTGGCGGAGAAGATATGCGGGAGTGCAAGGGCCTTGATGGTGTTTCTCTCCGGTGGTGCAGCTTGGTGTCGATGGCATGCGCGGGTGCAGTTGGCCTCGACTGTGCTCCTTTAGTGGTGGCAGGTGGTTTGGTCGTCCTTCGACGACGAAGGTCTCGGTGAACCGTGTGCGTCCGTCGTGCTAGCGGATTGCAGTCCAGATTATTCTCTCTCCCGCGGATCGAGCGAGTCCGACTCCTTCGCAGTGTATTCTGTAACGGATGTCGGTACATTTTTTCATATTTTGTATTGCAGTTATATTATTATATATGCAGAGTTTCTTGCTCAGATTTCAGTTCTTGTATACCGTGTATTTATTTGGTTGCGCCTAGTGATAACTTCCCAAAAGGAAGTTATTTCCCTACTTATTTTATTCTAATTTTCATTAAAAAGAGGAAAATAATCCCCAAATTATAGAAAATATGTTTAAATATCTTATTAATCAATGTTGGACTGATTTCGGTCACTTTCCATGATATTCTATCTAAGATTGGTCAAAGGATTCAAGTTGGGGAAGCAAAGGATCATTTATTGCTGATGCAGAAATTATGTTGCAACGCCTAAAAAAAGCAGGTTGCAACGTGACGGCGAAATTCAGATTTTGAATTTCAAAAGTGGCGCCTATTTGAAATTCCAAAGGAGGCATCCCTTCAGATTGGGAATGGAAGTTAAGAGCACGAAATTACAGCATTAAGGAGGATCATTCTTGGGGAGGAAAGGGGGAACAAAGGGAGATTTTCGGCTAGGGTTTGGAAGAGGTCTTCTTCTTCCTCTTGGAGAATTTCGGCTAGGGCTTGGAGAAGGGGATTCGAACCAGCACTAAGGAGATAGATCTGAACCTAAAAACGTTCCTACATCATTTTGATTTCCGGAATCATGTCTAGTAAGATCTACTTTGATTTGTGGTTTCTCTCTTCCTTCATGAACTAAATTCCTAAGTCTTGCATGTGTGGAGTACCTTAGTTGTGATGATGACTTGATTTTCATTTATACTTTTTGAATGTATTGATGTGATCTTTATTAAATTTATGATCTATCATTGGGATTTTGGTTTAAGTTTCATCTTTAAAGTGCTTGGCAAAAATTCGAGAGATGAGTCGGGCTAGATGAACGTTTGTTTTGCACGGCGATATTCGAGAGAGGAGTCGTGTAGTTTTTAACCAAACTTCCGTATTTATACTTCATCGCGAGATTCGAGAGAGGAGCGTTGAAAGTGTATCATAAATCTTAATATAATTCCAAGAGAGAAAGAGATATCCTCTTGAATTAGCAACCGTGATTCTAGTGCTTTATGTTATTCTAAATTCATCTAAGTTGGAGACGACTAGAGGAATTGGGATAAGCGGATAATGGAGATCGAGAGATAAAGTTATCCAATTTAGAATTGTTGCAAGATCATCATTAATGCTTCATGAATTATCACTTTTATTGTTTATCATCATAGCAAGGGAAAATCACATGTGAGACTATCGTTCCAAGTGAAGTAAAAGTATTTTAAGTAACCGTAACTAGAATTGTAGTTGTTTTATTTTGCACTATTTAAGTTTCTCTACCAATCATTATTACTTGAATTTAGAGAAAAGGCAGAATTAATATTTGTGAGCGCTAAGTTAAGCACTTTCTCGTGGGAACGATCACTTTCTCATCATTTTATTACTTGTACGGCACGTGCACTTGCGTATTTATATACACCTTTCACGGGCGTACCAAGTTTTTGGCGCCGTTGCCGGGGAAGGCGCGCTAATTTAGTGTTTTATTTCTCACAATATTTGTGAAACCTTAGTACTTAGAGATCAAGCATTTGTTTGTTCGTGTTATTTGTTTTAATTTATTTGTTTATTTGAATACTGGTCGGTGTATGTCCAGATATAGGCAAGTAGATCTATTGCCGTTGAATTCTGAAATTGAGCGTACCTGTAGACGAAACAGGAGAGACTTTAGGACCGTTAACATTATTCATCCTGCGATGAATGATCCTGAGCCAAATAATGCTAATAATAACGATGGTCAGGTTGATCAAAATGCCCAACCGCCAGCACCACCACGTATGACTTGTCACGATTATAACACACCTCTAAGGGGAGGTTTGCACTTCAGTATTGCTCGACCAGCAATTGCTGCTAACAATTTTAAAATGGACCCACTAATTATGCAATAAGTGCAAAACAATAAGTTTGGGGGTCTAGGTCATGAAGATGCAAATTCCCACTTACGAACCTTCTTAGCAATTTGCGATATGTTTAAGTTCAATGGAGCATCGGAAGATGCAATCCTGTTGAGAGCATTTCCGTTCTCCTTAGAGGGTAGAGCTAAGGATTGGTTAGACTCGTTACCACATGAGTGTATCACCACATGGGATGAACTAGTCAATAGGTTCCTGAACAAATATTTTCCACCCTCTAAGACTGCAAAACTAAAAAGGGATATTACAACATTTTTACAAGGTAACGGGGAAACTCTTTACGACGCATGGGAACGTTTTAAAGAGTTGTTGAGAAAATGTCCTCATCATGGGTTACACCAGCACCAGCAAGTGTCCACATTTTACAATGGGCTGCAAACTGCAACCATGATTTTAGTCGATGGAGCCGCTGGGGGCTCATTAATGAAAAAGTATCCTGAAGACGCGTATGCTATTTTAGAAGACTTAACATCTAATAATTATCAAGCATATGAGAGGCAAACTAATAGTAATCCAGCGGGAGTCCATCAGGTGGACCAAATCACTTCTTTGGCCGCTCAGATGGCGTCGCAGTTCAATTTAATTAACAAAAGATTAGATTCACTTTCAACCCCTACAACTAGTGCTCCGCTCACAGTTGAACAACTAAATCAAATAACTGAAGAAGCCAATTATGTGGGAGGACAACCAAGACAAATTCCGCCAGGATTTGCCAATCATTATCACCCTGAGTGGCGAAATCATCCAAATTTTTTCTGGAAGAATAATCAAGGGATGAGTCAACCACAAGGTTTTAATCAAAATATGAATCAACTACCTATCAATAACAACTCGCAACCCCAACAAGTAAACCAAAGGAAGGTGACTGATGAGTTTATCTTAGGCATGTTCCAAAAGTATGACTCAAAAATGGTAGGAATAGAATCAACGTTAAGATCACTAGAAACTACTATGGGTCAACTTGCAAACTCATTAAGTCAAAGGCCCATTGGAACTCTACCTTCTGATACCACACCCAATCCAACAAAAGATAATCATAATAATCATTGCAAGGCTATTGCACTAAGGAGTGGTGTAGAGATCCCAAGTGGGGAGGGGTTGCTTGAGAAAGTTAGGGAAGAAGAAACGAGTAAGAAGCCAAGTGAGGCGAGCATATTAGAGAAGGACGAGTTGGTTGAGAAAAATGAGGTGGGAGATAAACAAAAAGAGAAACTAAATCAAAAGAAAGAAGTAGTTTATCCACCACCCCCATTTCCGGCTAGACTTGTTAAATCCAAACTTGACACACAATTCCAAAAGTTTTTGGAGATTTTCAAAAAATTAACTATAAATATCCCATTTGCTGAGGTTCTTGAGCAAATGCCAAGTTATGCCAAGTTTATGAAGGATATCTTGGCAAAGAAAAGAAAGTTTATTGATAAAGAGATAGTGGCGTTGACTGAGGAGTGTAGTGCTATATTGCAGAAGAAGTTGCCACCCAAGCTTAAGGACCCCGGTAGCTTCACAATTCCTTGTTCTATCGGTTTAAACTTTGTTGGGAGAGCTCTATGTGACCTTGGGGCGAGCATTAATCTGATGTCATTATCTATCTATAAGGGTTTAGGGGAGATCACACCTACATCTCTGACTCTACAGTTGGCCGATAGGTCTCTAGCATTTCCCAAGGGAATTGTAGAGGACGTATTGGTTAAGGTGGATAAATTCATTTTCCCCGCTGATTTTGTGGTACTCGATATGGATGAGGACAAGGATGTCCCCATCATTCTTGGTAGACCATTCTTGGCCACCAGACGAACACTCATTGACGTCCAGAAGGGTGAGCTTACGATGAGAGTTAATGACGAGAATGTAACATTCAACATCCTCAAGGCTATGAAATTTTCGGACGATAAGGAGGAGTGTTTTTCTATTGAGGAAGTGAATGCACCTACACGTATGATGTATGATGAGAATGATTGGGAGCGTAAAATCCTGAGTGTGTTAATAAGTGAAGAAATAGAAGAGGACCCAGACTTAACGGAAACTGTAGAAGCTTTAAGTATTTATGAGCATATACCAAATGCTAACATGTTTGAGTTAATAAGTAGACCAAGTGAGTCTAAGATCATGAAGCCTTCTATCTTAGAGCCACCTACACTTGAATTGAAACCGCTACCCGAAAACTTAAAGTATGTTTTTCTAGGTAAGGATAACACAGTACCTGTTATTATTGATGCATCTTTAGTTAAGGAGAATGAAGAGAAATTGCTTGAGGTTCTCCGTGAGTATAAAGGAGCAATGGGGTGGACCATTGCAGACATTAGAGGGATAAGTCCCTCAATTTGTATGCACAAAATCCTTTTGGAAGAAGAAGCAAAAGAGTCAGTTGAACACCAACGAAGACTTAGCCCACCGATGAAAGAAGTGGTCAAGAAGGAGATAATCAAATGGTTGGATGCGGGTATTATTTATCCTATCTCCGACAGCCGGTGGGTAAGTCCTATTCAATGTGTGCCAAAGAAGGGAGGCATTACGGTAGTTAAGAATGAGAGCAACGAGTTAATCCCCACTAGAACGGTAACTGGATGGCGGATTTGTATGGATTATCGAAAGTTGAATAAGGCGACTAGGAAAGATCATTTCCCACTTCCATTTCTCGATCAGGTTCTTGATAGGTTAGCAGGAAATGAGTATTTCTGTTTCTTAGATGGTTATTCAGGGTATAATCAAATCATGGTTGCTCCCGAGGATCAGGAGAAGACTACCTTCACCTGTCCTTTTGGGACATTTGCATTTAGGAAAATGCCCTTTGGATTGTGTAACGCTCCTGACACATTCCAGCGCTGCATGATCGCTATTTTTACTGATCTGATTGATGAGGGGATCGAGATCTTTATGGATGATTTTTCAGTATTTGGGAGATCATTTGATGAATGTCTGAAAGTGTTGAAGAAAGCTTTGGATAAGTGCATTCAAACCAATTTGATCCTAAATTGGAAAAAATGTCACTTTATGGTCAAAGAAGGAATTGTTTTAGGACACAAGGTGTCAAAGAAGGGATTGGAAGTAGATCGGGCAAAGACAGAGGTTATAAAGAAATTGCCTCCACCAACTAATGTTAAGGGAGTGCGAAGTTTTTTAGGACACGCCGGCTTTTACCGTCGTTTCATTAAGGATTTTTCGAAAATCTCTAAGCCACTAAGTCATTTATTAGAAAAGGATTCACATTTTAACTTTGATGAGGAATGTCTAGCCGCTTTTCATTCTTTGAAGCAAAGTCTGATTTCTTCACCAATTATTATTTCACCCGATTGGTCTTTACCATTCACCATTATGTGCGATGCTAGCAACTTTGCTGTGGGCGCGGTTTTAGGACAAGTGCGTGACAAAGTCTTTCACACAATCTACTATGCTAGCAAGACGCTGATCGATGCACAAGTAAACTACACAACTACCGAGAAGGAGTTATTAGCTGTCGTTTTCGCTTTTGACAAATTTCGATCCTACTTGGTAGCTTCTAAGGTGATTGTTTATATGGACCATGCAGCAATTCGATTTTTAGTGGAGAAAAAGGACGCGAAACCTAGATTGATTAGGTGGGTTCTCCTCTTGCAAGAGTTCGACTTAGAGATTAAAGATCGTAAGGGAGCGGAGAATCCGGTAGCGGAGAATCCGGTAGCGGACCACCTATCACGTCTGGAGTATGAGTGTGAGAGAGATGTGGACATAGAGATTAGAGAGAATTTTCCTGATGAGAGGTTGCTGGCAATATCTGAAGCGAGTATGTCATGGTATGCAGACATTGTGAACTACATAGTGAGCAATGCATTTCCCCCAGACATGGACTATCAACGAAGAAAAAGGTTTCTCCACCAGGTGAAATCTTACATCTGGGATGATCCGTATCTGTTTAAAATTTGTGCTGATCAAGTGATCCGCAGATGCATCCCCGAGGTAGAAGTACAAGGTATCCTAGCAAAATGTCATGCTTCACCTTATGGTGGACATTTTATGGGAGAGAGATCGGCAATAAAAGTCCTAGAGGCTGGCTTCTATTGGCCAACACTATTTAAGGATGCTCATAGGTTCGCAAAATGTTGCGATAGATGTCAAAGAATGGGAAACATCAATCGAGGGGATAGCATGCCAATGACTAATATTCTAGAGGTGGAGATTTTCGATGTGTGGGGAATAGATTTCATGGGTCCATTTGTAAACTCAAATGGAAATCTTTATATACTTTTAGCTGTGGATTACGTCTCGAAGTGGATAGAAGCTATAGCCACACCGAAGAATGATGCTAAGGTTGTACTAAAATTTCTTAAGGCTAATATTTTTTCTAGATTTGGTACACCCAGAGCCATAATAAGTGACGGTGGAGCACACTTTTGTAATACTCAATTTAAATCGCTCCTTCGAAAATATGGAGTCACTCACAAAGTCGCCCTTGCGTACCATCCTCAAACAAATGGTTTAGCTGAAGTTTCTAATAGAGAGATAAAATCAATCCTAGAAAAAACGGTAAGCACAACTCGTAAGGATTGGTCACAAAAACTAAACGAGGCATTATGGGCTTATAGGACGACATTTAAAACATCGATAGGCCTAACCCCATATAAAATGATCTATGGCAAATCTTATCATCTTCCCGTCGAATTGGAGCACAAAGCATATTGGGCAATAAAAAAGGTTGAATTTTGATCTCCAAGAAGCGGGCATGAACGGACTTTTTCATTTGAACGAATTGGAAGAAATCAGATCTAACGCGTATGAAAATGCTAAGTTGTACAAGGAAAGGACGAAGAAATGACATGATTTGAGGTTGCGAAGAAAGGAATTTAAAAAAGGGCAGCTCGTCCTCCTGTATAACTCACGACTGAGATTATTCCCGGGAAAGTTGAAATCACGATGGTCTGGACCCTTCCGGGTGGAGGAGGTACATCCGTTTGGAGTTATCACGATTTGTAATGAGAGAGATGGATCCAAGTTTAAAGTAAATGGACAGAGGTTGAAGGAATATTATGAAGGTAGTGACCAGCGCGAGACGATGGTGTTAACTTTCAGTTGAAAATGAAATAGGGAAAGCGTCCGGCCGGGACGTTTTAAACGAGGCGCTAGGTGGAAGGCAACCCACCATCTTTGTTATTTTTCTATCATTTTTAGTTTGTTTTGTTTATTTTATGTTTGTTTTTATCAATTAGAGGTCAATAGGTGATGGAAGAGAAAAAAATCTACACCGGAAATCAAAATAAACGATGGGATAAGAATGCAATGTGGATCGTGGTATTAAAAAATTTTAGAAAGAAATTTTCCAGATTTTAGGTTGCAACGCAATATTTTTGCACGTTACAACGTGCTAGCCTCGGTGGCAACTTTAAATTCTGGCAGTTTGGATTCCGCGTTGCAACGCAATATTTTTGCACGTTGCAACGAGCTAGGCTCGGTGGTAGTGCAATTCCCTACAGAATTGTTTTCGCGTTGCAACGCATAAATTTTACGTGTTGCAACCGGCTAGCCTCGGTGGGAGCGTAAGAACTGAAAAGGCAGCCGGTTCAGTTGAACCGGTCGATTTTCTCAGTTACACATAAGCGGCGGGTTCCGGTCTAGTTCAACCGGCCGACCTAAACCTCCGAATGCTGCGTTAAGATAAATCCCCAGCCCCGATTTCTCATTTAGGGCTCGTGAGCACTACACTGCAGAGGGGTTTGGCGGAAGCGAGCACTGCACGCGGAGGGCGGCGTCGCGAGCGGCTATCCCAACGATCGACGCTCGACGACGTATCGGCGTCGACTTTCTCCAGCGACCACGAGGGCTGCGCTTGTCCTCTCATTCCAGCGTCTCGACTACGAAACATTAGGTAACGCATGGTGCCCCTTCCGTTTCCTGTGCCGAAACCATTTTGCTCTGTTTTTACTATGGTGTTTGCGATCTGTTAGGGTTTATATTTATTTTCGTTCTTCTCTTGTGGGTGAAGAAATGTCATCAAAAGGAAAAGGGAAACGAGGAAGGGGGAAAGAGTGTGCTCACAAGGGCGATGTTCGGTTTGTAAACGATGAGGCACATAAGATCTGTGATGCCCTACAGTCAATACCGTTTATACATGAACGGGGTTTCAAAATGGAGTTCAGAGGTTGGAGAATAGCCTATGAGGACCTAATTCATCAGTTAGGTTGGGAGATGTTATGCCACCCGCGAATTGAGGCAGTGTATCAGTGGGTTTACGAGTTCTATGCTAATGCTAGGTTCTCTGAAGGGGATAACGTTTTAGTTCGTGGCCGCATGATCAACTATTCCTCAAAGGCAATAAATGAAATGTTCGAGTTGGAAGACAACGAGATTACTCCTTATGATGCATTAGCGATCACGACCCCATTGGAAGACATTGCTGCAGTAGTTTGTGGTGGTACGATGCCTTCTTAGTTTTGGATAATATTTATGTGGAGTTAGTGCTGTGATGTTTGCATATTTTAATTTTATAGCCCATTACCTTGCATTCCATTACTTTAATTACTTGAAATGCTTTGCTAAGATATGGCTCCATCCAATATCCATTGCTAACGTTAGAATCTTTAAATTAAAAGCTACTTTATTAGGGTTATGCTTGTGTTTGGTTTTGTGATGTTATTTGCAAATCCTCTGAACTACTGGGCTATGATTCGACCGAAGCACTCATGGACTATGAATTCTTTGGAAGGTGGCTATGCAACATGCAAAAAAATATTAGGGGAGTATTTGTTTTACATTATTCCTATTTCTTTCATCGTAAAATTGTCAATTATTTCCTCTTTTATATTTTCACTGAGTTCATTACTAGGGACTAGCAATGTTTAAGTGTGGGGGTGGTTAGAGTGCAACCCCTACTGCTTGGATAAGAACTTATTTATTTATATATGCGAACTCAATAACTCAGTCTTTGTTTTTGCAATTTAACCTATAGGACATTCTTGTTATCCAATGATAATCGAGTGGTATGGCCGGTTAATCAAATGATTTCAGTCACAGAATTTGAAATTAGTGAGAATTTTTTTTTGGTAAAGCGCTCTTAAGTCTGATTTAAGCACAATTTTCCTTGAAAGATTTTACTTCAAAACCTAGCTTTTGATATGGCTTTCTAAAATATTATGGGAATGGGTAAGTAAGAACTGAGTTAGCGATGTTGGCTGAAACTTGGGTTTATGTAGTTAAACCATTTTGACCCTCCACTACAATCTTTGTACTTGAACTCTTTTCATGTTGATACGTATTATTCCACGCTTCCTTCCCAATATTCTTATTAGTTACGTCTTAGTATATTAGCCATTTTATGGGTGTTTAATTAAAAAAAACATGAGTGAGATTCATAGTGATATGGGCCTAAGTATATGTATACATACCTGGAATGATCCCTACTATGCTAGCAAATTATAAATAATAAAAAAAAATTGCATCATAGTGATTATGTGGCCTGGGTATGTACACTTATACTTGGAATGATTCCTACTATGAATATAAAAAAAAAGTGAAAATGTCAATAAACCCCATGATTTGGTGAATTATTAAGATTACAAACTAAGGGAATGTCTTTCTGCTATCAACATCATCCCTGAACGCGTAACCAAGTCGATTCTACTCTCATTTGAACTACTGATCTTTGTGTAGGCTCAATCAATAATTTAGCTATTCTTATCCTTCCCTATGTTACGGAGATCCATTGTTAAAAGATGTTTAGGAGTAACTAATTTTAAGGAAAAACACACACAACACTTATGACTTTATTTGAGCTTTACCTTTAATTCGAGCTAATGGATTTGTGAATGATTGAATTCGTGTTGATTTATTGGCTTATCAGTTGAGTAAAGCGGATTTCATTAATATGCCTTAGTTAATTTGTTGTTAAGGATGTGTGATTATCTGAGTTTGCATAATTTCATTAATTCTTTATCCAAGCTTTGAATTGATTATATTTGCTAGGGACTAGCAAATGACTAAGCGTGGGGGTGTGATAACTTCCCAAAAGGAAGTTATTTCCCTACTTATTTTATTCTAATTTTCATTAAAAAGAGGGAAATAATCCCCAAATTATAGAAAATATGTTTAAATATCTTATTAATCAATGTTGGACTGATTTCGGTCACTTTCCATGATATTCTATCTAAGATTGGTCAAAGGATTCAAGTTGGGGAAGCAAAGGATCATTTATTGCTGATGCAGAAATTATGTTGCAACGCCTAAAAAAAGCAGGTTGCAACGTGGCGGCGAAATTCAGATTTTGAATTTCAAAAGTGGCGCCTATTTGAAATTCCAAAGGAGGCATCCCTTCAGATTGGGAATGGAAGTTAAGAGCACGAAATTACAGCATTAAGGAGGATCATTCTTGGGGAGGAAAGGGGGAACAAAGGGAGATTTTCGGGTAGGGTTTGGAAGAGGTCTTCTTCTTCCTCTTGGAGAATTTCGGCTAGGGCTTGGAGAAGGGGATTCGAACCAGCACTAAGGAGATAGATCTGAACCTAAAAACGTTCCTACATCATTTTGATTTCCGGAATCATGTCTAGTAAGATCTACTTTGATTTGTGGTTTCTCTCTTCCTTCATGAACTAAATTCCTAAGTCTTGCATGTGTGGAGTACCTTAGTTGTGATGATGACTTGATTTTCATTTATACTTTGTGAATGTATTGATGTGATCTTTATTAAATTTATGATCTATCATTGGGATTTTGGTTTAAGTTTCATCTTTAAAGTGCTTGGCAAAAATTCGAGAGATGAGTCGGGCTGGATGAATGTTTGTTTTGCACGGCGATATTCGAGAGAGGAGTCGTGTAGTTTTTAACCAAACTTCCGTATTTATACTTCATCGCGAGATTCGAGAGAGGAGCGTTGAAAGTGTATCATAAATCTTAATATAATTCCAAGAGAGAGAGAGATATCCTCTTGAATTAGCAACCGTGATTCTAGTGCTTTATGTTATTCTAAATTCATCTAAGTTGGAGACGACTAGAGGAATTGGGATAAGCGGATAATGGAGATCGAGAGATAAAGTTATCCAATTTAGAATTGTTGCAAGATCATCATTAATGCTTCATGAATTATCACTTTTATTGTTTATCATCATAGCAAGGGAAAATCACATGTGAGACTATCGTTCCAAGTGAAGTAAAAGTATTTTAAGTAACCGTAACTAGAATTGTAGTTGTTTTATTTTGCACTATTTAAGTTTCTCTACCAATCATTATTACTTGCTTGAATTTAGAGAAAAGGCAGAATTAATATTTGTGAGCGCTAAGTTAAACACTTCCTCGTGGGAACGATCACTTTCTCATCATTTTATTACTTGTACGGCACGTGCACTTGCGTATTTATATACACCTTTCACGGGCGTATCACCTAGGGGATTGTTTCTGCGTTATATTCCAACAAGTGGTATCAGAGTCAGGTTCTGTAGGCGATTGATTGGACATTCGAGGAATGGTTTGACTGTGGTGGGTGACGACTAGGTCCGCTCCCTATCTTTTCAAATCTGACATTTGAATTAATCAGGTCTCCTGGTCGTGCCGTGGGATAACCATGACAAGGAAGAACATGAATCTAGACAGTATTTTTTAAGAAAGTGCGATAGTGGCGGGTTTGACTAATGACAGGTGATATTGCATGAGAAGGTCATGATAACCGTAGGTATGTTACAGGGAGGTGATTATCTATGGGAACACAATACGTGTTCAAATTATTTCCTGTGTTAGTTAGAGGCAGATGGTGCAGAGATGGAGGAGGAGGTGAAGACCCATTTTCACTTCTTACCTCGCTCACATATTTTTACCCGGCCTTAGTGACGATGCTCTTGTATGAGAAGGATACAGTGGAGCTGGTGGAGGTCACGATCGCAGTGCTACCCAGACAGATGTTTGTGAGCCCTACTCCTGAGGGCGGCCACATCTTGGCAGCAGCGGATGGGTAATGTGAGGCAGTTTGAAAAGGGATTGAGTATAGCACAATCTTGATCCAGGCCGAAGGAGGGTATGGTATTTTACCAGTGCAGACAGTGCAGTCACACAAGAGTGCAAGTTCGCAGCATGCAAAAAGGTCTCGAGACCAGGGTGTGGACCGGGTGACAGCTGGTCGGTCAGGGTGCATAGTGATGAAGTCCTCACCATCATTGAGAGTCTGTGCGACTATGATAGCTAGATGTTTGACATCACTGAACGGATTGGATTCAGGTGGCTACAGTTGGGTGGCCCGAGGTGAAGTCCTGATCGTGGGGTGAGGGCGTACCATGCTCTAGAGAACTGTGCAACGCGGTAGTTTATACAGGCTGATGGGGACCACGATGTGTGGTGGCGTACCCATAATTTCTGAGGTTGACATGGTGGATTATCGTGGTAGTGCAGAGGATCATCCTTCTGGGATTTGAGGTTTGCGAGTCAGTTTCTATGATCAGTTTGTGATGACGTTCACGGGTTGAGCCAGAGCAGAGATGAGATGACTGGAGCAGGTCGGATGATGCCTCAGACTGAGGCGGTGCTACGTGCATAGTTGTTTGGTGCAGTTGTTGCTTTGTGCAGAGATTGCCTCGGGCAGGTGGTGGTTCTGGATCCCGAACCAAGGTGGTAATTGTTGTGTTTTGGTTCGAATTCGGATCCAAACCGGATCAAGTTTTTTTTTCCTTTTTTTGGGAAACGACATGCATGGTATTTCTCTCTTTGGATAGAGAGAATATTTTATGGAAATAAATGGAGAATATTTTATGGAAATAAAAGGAGAATCCTGTAATATGGTAATGACCCTATTAATGACATTCTTTTAGAGAGAGGGAGAGAGAGAGCTCTCTCTCTCTCTTTCTTGCTTGAGAAATAAATCCACCGCCACTTTGAGGATTTTTCCTGTTCGATCACGTGAGAAAAGAAGGAGCCGCCCCTGTTCACGGAAAGGAGCCGCCATACGAAGCAGTTCGCGGCGCCCCGGGTTCGCGTTGAAGGAGGGCCGATCTCGTCGTTCTCGCCTTGTTTCTTCCTCCCATGTTGAATCCTCGATGCATCCCCCGACTTTGGAGATGATAGCCTCCAGTCTTGGAGGAGAGGGTGTTTACCGGTCTTGGAGGGGATGATGGGGTGCGGGCGTGGCGGCAAAGGCTTGCGGTGGAGCAGTGGCGGCCTTGAAGGAGTTTCTCTCCGGCGGTGCAGGTGTTGCGACGAAGGCATGCGGGAGTGCAAGGGCCTTGATGGTGTTTCTCTCCGGTGGTGCAGCTTGGTGTCGATGGCATGCGCGGGTGCAGTTGGCCTCGACGGTGCTTCTCTAGTGATGACAGGTGGTTTGGTCGTCCTCCGACGACGAAGATACTCGGTGAACCTTGTGCGTCCGTTGTGCTAGCAGATTGCAGTCCAGATTATTCTCTCTCCCGCTGATCGAGCGAGTCCGGCTCCTCCGCGGTGTATTCTGTAACGGACGTCCGTACATTTTTTTCGTATTTTGTATTGCAGTTATATTATATATATATATGCAGAGTTTCTTGCTCAAATTCCATTTCTTGTATACCGTGTATTTATTTGGTTGCGCCTAGGGGATTGTTTCCACGTTATATCACAACAAAATCATCGTCAACCCGCGGTGCAACCATCCCAACAACCACTGTTGACCTGCAATGATCGATCCACTGTTGCGCGGGAACCACCACCGGTAAGAGATGCACGACTCTTCAAAGATTTGGCTCAACACGCGGAAACTTTCTTTTCATCCTCATTTTCAGCATAATAAGAACTACAAAAAATCCAATTTACAAATGTGAGGGAAAATTCCACCTTTTGAGCTAACTTTTACCGACAGCAACTCACTCCCGTATCACCCAATTAAAAAAAATCATACATGACATGTTGAGAATATAGTCTCATTAAATGGATAATAGATTAAGGTCCGTTTGGCACGACGATGGTGGTCATGAACACTGTGGTTATGAACCGTTGTTCGTGAACGTCCGACCTCACCTAAAGAACTTCATCAAGTTTCATGTTCAAAACTAATTTTATTTTCTTGGTGGTTTATATGTTTATTGTATTTTCTTGATCAGAGATGGGCTGTGGTGGAGTGAATTACATGGATGTAGCTCCTTCTTTTATGCAACTCTCTGTCCGTCCTATGAAAAGTTGTCACTTAAAATCGAAAATCGTAAATCAAATCGGAACCGCAAAGAATCGGACCGAACCGTTTGCGAATTATTTGGGTTCCGCTTTCAATTTTGGAACCGTGAACAATAATGGTCCTGGTGTGGTTCTTTCATTTTATTATCCGGACCGGAACCAAAATCGGAACCGCAATATACAAGTCTCAAGATAGCGGTTTCAAGATTTGTAGAACCGAACCGAAGCAAAACCGAACCGGAACCCGTTTATTATTATTATTATTAATATCATTAAAATATTCTTATTTTTTTATAATATATCTATAATATCTATACTTACTATTATGGGTGAAACTGGTGCAGTTTGAATCCAAACCGCAATCACAACAAAGGGGGTTGGTTTTGGACTGAGCAAAATCGCACCGCACCAAAACCGTGCTGTGTGGTTTGACATTGGTGCAATTTGGAGCCGGTTTTTGCGGTGTACTTTCGATTTTTATACAGTCATATAATGTATTTTCAATTTTACTCACATATTTTTTCGAAATATTTTGTTTTAAAAATATAGAGGATATACAACTACTATTTAATAGTAATCACGAAAGACAAATATAATTGTAACTGATAATTTAGGCAAATTGAATTAACTAATATATTCTTCAAACAAAATTTTAATTGTAAAATATGATTTCAAGAGCAACAATTCAAAGTTTTTTACCCCATGTTGAGTCGTGATCTGCAGCAACAAAAATATTGCATCAGTATTACACGATCGTGATCTTTGAATTTTTAAAATCGGCGCGGTCTAGTGCAATTTTGCGGTTTTGCGTTTCAGTTTTTAACTTTTAGCCCGACTTACTATATATTATACAAAAAGTACTTCTTCTTGGTGTAACGCGAAATTCATACGCCTAAGCCTCATACCTCGAAGTCCCTCTTGCAAAAAAAACTGAACTAGTACACTTTTCCCCTCTGTTTTTTTTATTTTTGACCTCCCTCATTCATTCCGTCAAGTTTGGTTTCGTTTTAGTTGGAACCGATTGGAACCGGACCGAACCGCATAGAATCAGACCGAACCGTTAGTGGCTGGTTTGGTTTTGGTTGAACGACCGTAACCAGAACCGTTAACACGACGGTTCCACAAATTATGCTGGAACCGGAACCAGAACCGGACTGGTCAAACCAAATACAGTTGTGGTTCTAATTTAAAGAACCGTTACCTTAGCGGTTCGGTTCATGATTTTAGTAGAACCGGAACCGAACCGGAACCATGACCGCTCTAGTCCTATGTCATTAAAATTCTATATTCAATTACTATACATGGGCTCTGTTTGGCCTGACGTTTCAAAAACGTCATCATCATAGAATATATGTTTGGCATGCATGACAACGGTGATGACCGCCACCAATAAAAGAAAACTAATTTTGAACTTAAAAGTGGATGAATTTCAATTCCTTAGATGAGGTCGGACGTTCACAAACGACAATTCATAACTACTGCGTTTACGACCACCAGCACCGTGCAAAACTGAGCATGATTTCATACATTTTGATAGCTCAAGTGAGATCAGATCAAGTACATCAGGTGATATATCAAAAGTCTCAAGAAAGCGCAGTAATAGCATGAGCCACCGATTAGCACTCTGACAATCACAAGAAAATAAGGAAGACGCGGCAACATGGAAGGAATCTATAATATCCTTAACAATAGGTCAGTCCGCCGACGTAGGCACCGCGCCCGCTACAAGAGTACCAATAAAATTGGCACAATCGCCCTTGAAGATAACCGCTCCCCATACCCGCCCTTCTTAAAGAGCTAATGATGTCCATATGTTTTAGTTTTTTGAGATAAATTTTATCCATGCTAACATATATTGAAATAGTATTTATGGTACAGAAAATGATTTTTGTGATATAAAAAATAATGATTTACATGTCGCTCATTTGATAAAGTGAAAGGCATTAGCACTTAGCAGTCACTCAGTCAGTAGTACATCTTAAAGTAGTACCCATGTGATTTTGTGTCATATGAAAAGTGGATTCCTTATAAAGCAACGAAACTTGCGCATCATTAAAGCAGAAGTTATCAAAGATTATACATTAATGTATTATTGATTAAGGCTTCGTTTGGCGCAGCTTATTTGCTCCGGTGAGTTTGGACAAAAACGTCATTGTCATACCAAACATTTTATGCTCAAAACTAGTTTCTTTTCTTGACAATAGTAGTAACATTTGTCATACCAGACATACATTCTATGACAAATGACATTTTTGTCCAAACTCATGAGAGCAAATAAGCCGCGTAGGCTTCGTTTGGTGCGGTTTATTTGCTCCGGTGAGTTGGGTTAAGAATGCCATTATCATAGATTGTATGTTTGGCAAGACAGAGATTATGACCGCTACCAAGAAAATAAACTAGTTCTGAGCATAAAATGCATAAATTTTTTAGGTGAGGTCGGGCGTTCACGAACGACGGTTCATGACCACTGCGTACACGACCGCCACCACCGCTCCAAACGAAGCCTTATATGTAACTGTTAAGCTTCCACTTAATTGCCGATTATTCTCAATGCATCCAGAACCATCTCCTACGAGTATAAATACTGCATGGAAGACTCTTGTATTGACCAAGTAATAAAAGCTAAAGCCTTTCTCCCATTCTTGTTCCACCTGCATTCAGAAGTAAACTAAAATCTTTCAGTGGTATCAGAGCCACGGGTTCATCTTGCCTCCTTGATCTTCTTCCTCGACCCTTATGGCCTCATCATAGACCAACCAGGATATAGTTAAAAAGGGACCCTAACCAACTGCAAAAGCAGATGAAGGAGAGAAGCCCCCAAGTTCAGCAAAGAAGAGAAGATATGTGACGCTTTCGCCCTGCATCTGATCCAGCAAGAAGTTGCCAACACAATCTATCCCAGAATCCTAGGATCAAAATGAGCACACGAAGCATGGGATAGAGAAGGGATCCAAAAAGGTAATAAAAATCAAGCTTCAAACACTTCGTCTGCATCTAGATGCCATAAAAATGAAAGAAGAAGAAGGGACGTCTCAAAAATACTTTGCTAAAATAACCAGCATCATTAATCAAATTAGAGGCCTTGCGAGGGTAATAAAAGAGCAATAAATAGTCGAGAAAATACTTCGATCACTCCCAAAATCACACAATCATATAGTATCAGTAATATTAAAGGCTCATGATCTTGCCACCTTGATCGTCACTGAACTATTGGGTTTATTACAGTCACATGAGGACCAGCTCGCCCAAGACACTCCCACCTTGGATAAAGCCTTCCAAACCAAAATCAATCTTAGAAATAAAACAGAAAGAAAGAAGCTTGAAGGAGCAGGAAACTGCCGTCAAAATCCCTTCAAAAAAATTTTGAAGGAAAACAGAAATCGAAAGAACATAACTCCACCTCACATTGCAAAATTTGTAAGATACAAAATCACGAAACCAAAGACTGTTATTTTAGATGCAAAAAATGTAAAATCCAGAGTCATTCTAAGAGAGATTGTTGGTTCAAATCAAAGCAAGAAGCCAACTTCACGTAAACTGACCCTGATCAGTTCTTATTCGCCTGCAAAACAACTGCCTCAGATGAACCTTCACACATGTGGTTCATCGACAATAGATGCTCAAGTCACATGGCCAAAACAAATTTGTGTTTGTTACATTAGATGAAACCCGCAAGTCTGAAGTCATCCTATAGAGATGGGAAGAAAGAAAAGATAAAAGGGAATATAATAATCTTTATTGTTATTCCAGTAGGTGAAAACAAACTCATCTCTAATGTGCAGTATGTCTCAACTCTCACCCAAAATCTCCTTAGTGTATGACTGCTCCTAACAAAAGGGTATAAAGTGATCTTTGACAACCATACCTATCACATTGTTGAGCCAAAAGGTAGTCGCATTGCAGCCTCATCTATGTTGAACCAGAGTAACATATTCACTCTCTCTCTCTCTCTCCCTCTCTCTCTCCCTCCCTCTCTCTCTCTCTCTCTCTCTCTCTCTCTCTCTCTCTCTCTCTCTCTCTCTCTCTCTCTCTTAAGCCGGGGCCGAGAGTCCACTCCTACACATAGGGTTGCTCCACCACCCCTGCCCATCTATGGCATCATCGGCTTGGTCACATCAATTTCACCTCCCTCCAACAAATTCAAACCAAACACTAGTCGAGGGACTACCACCACTTCAAACATCCTCACACGGCTGCACTGCATGTGCAAAGGGAAAGTCCCACTGAATCCCCTTTCCTCACAAATCCCACGGAAGAGCAGCAGAACCATTAGATCTCATTCACATTGATCTTTGGGGACCTGCCTCCATGCCATCTCTAGGAGGAAAATACTACTACTTACTCATTATATTGTGGATGATTTCAGCCGATACATGTGGCTTTACCACCTAGAGCAAAAGTCAAAAGCTTTCCATTTCTCCAAGCACTACAAAAAACTGATCAAGAAACAATTGGATAGAAAAATCAAAACTTTGAGAAGTGATAGAGGTGGGAATTCATGTCCACACAATTCACCAACTTCTGCCAGGAAGAAGGAATACGCAGAGAACTCACAGCCCCTAGCTCTCCACAACAGAATGGTGTTGTGGAACGTCGCAATAGGACAGCTGTGGAGATCGATGGCAAGAATGATGATGATTCACAAATCATGCCCCAAATTCTTGTGGGCAATAGTTGTCTTCGCGGTTCGGTTCTACTTTTGTCGATGTAGCCTAGCATGATACACTTCATACTATATTGGTAGAGCTGTCACTTAAAACCGAAAACCATAAATCTTAAACCGAACCAGAACCGCGAAGAACCAGACTGAATCATTTGCGAATTATTCGGGTTCCAGTTTGAATTTTGGAACCGTGAACAACAATGGTTCAGGTGCGGTTCTTTCATTTTATTATCCTGACTGGAACCGGAACTGCAACATATTCATGAATTTTAGACCCGATAAGAATCGGACTGAAGCAGAACCGAACCGCAACTCATTTATTATTATTATTTATAATATAGTTTTATGATTAATATTATTATAATATTATTATTATTTTTATAATCTATCTATAATATCTATACTTACTATATTATACAAAAAAGTACTTCCCCTTGGTGTAACACGAAATTCCAATATCCAGGCCCCGTACTCCGAAATCCCTCTTGAGGTCTCGACGATATACATTATGTTTCTTGAGGTCTCGACGATAAAGACTATGTCGTCTTGAGGTCTTGACGATAAAGACTCTATATCGGCTAGACAATCAAGTTGATATTAGTCAAGCCGACATACACTATGCCGTCTTGAGGTATCGACAATAAACACTATGTCGTTTGAGGTCGATCTCGACGATAAAGACTCTATATCGGCTAGACAATTAAGCTGATATTAGTCAAGCCGACATACACAATGTCTTCTTGAGGTTTCGACGATATATTATATATCGAATACCAGTCTCAGCTCGTCGATACAGACCTGCTCTCATTAAGTTCAAACATGACTCTTCACTCATATCCAATATATATAAGTAAAGCCAACACGATCATTTGTCCAATTTTCGTACGTTATTATGTGCGACCTCATAAGCTTCAGGAGATAATTTCTTCATTCAAAAGAAGGATGCATATTAAATTGTATGCATATTAATTCCTTCGTTCAAAAGAAGGATGCATATTAATTAATTTCTTCATACACAATGTAATTTTGAAAATTTTATGCATATTAAATTGAATGTATTTTGATTTATAAGCAAGTTTCAGTCGATAAAACGTTTTTGTTTCTTTTCTGTATGATAAATAATAATTAGAAGGTATTCAATATTAGTCTCATTTTATAGGTCTCGACAAAATGATTTTATTGATATATCATATACCATATTTGGAAAAATATATTAGCGGCAATGAAGAATATAAGTTAAAACATAAGTTTTATTAAATAAAAGAATTAAGCAATTAGAAGAAAAAAATGTCGGCCCGGCATTTCCTCTCCCCTCCTCTAAATTTAGAGGTGGAGAGAGAGGATCGGCAAAATTATAGGTCCAAATGGTGATCGGTTGGGGCAAAACCGATCGGCATTCCTAGAGAATGTCGATCGGTTGGAGATGCTCTAAGGACGCATTTAGGAGTCTAATCGGGTCTCTAATTTATCTCACCAATTCATGACCGGATATAGAAAACACTATGAATATTGTAGCCAGATTCGTAAGCAATCCAACAAAACCACATTTTGTTGCTCTAAAGAGGATTATGTCATTTATGTGTTACCTACAAGAAACGAAGGATTATGGCCTACACTTCAAGTGAGATCAATGCAGCCTCATGACAGGCTATGCTGACTTTGACTGGGCAGGTAATGTGTATGATCGCAAGAGCATTGGTGGATTCGCTTTCAACTATGGAGACCTAATCCCGCCTCATGGAGTTCTCGAAAGCAGTCGTTTGTGGCCCTCTCGACCACACAAGCGGAATTTATGGCCCTCAACACATCGACGTGTGCAGCCATATGGCTCCATCGTATCAAGAATGAAATTAGAGAAGAGAAAGAGGGATAGCAAGAAGGATTCAAAATCTTCTACGACAAAACTTCCGCCACCGCCTTATTAAAAAACCCAGTCTATCACAGCGAAAGCAAACACATAATTGACACAACCGCTTTCACTTCATAAGAGAAGTGCTAAAGAAGAACGAGGTTCAGTTAGTCTATTGCCGCACTCGAGAGCAGATTGTTGATGTATTAACTAAGCCCCTGCCAAGAGATCGTTTCGTTGAGCTGAGGGAGAAGCTCGACGTAAAAGGATGCACAGCTTCAGAGGGGGCATAAAGCAACGAAACATGCGCATCATTAAAGCAAAAGCTATCAAAGATTATGCATTAATGATCATTAATTAAATGTAACTGTTTGCCTTCCTCTTAATAGCCAATTATTCTCAATGTATCCAGAACCATCTCCTATGGGTGTAAATACTGTATGGAGGACTCTTGTATTGACAAAGTAATAAAAACTAAAACCTTTCTCCCATTCTTGTTCCCGCCTGCATTCAAAAGTAAACTAAAATCTATCATTCCTACCTGAGTCCGGACAAGTGATCTCCGATAATACGTGTAGGTAGAATAGTCCGAAGAGTTAGCCACATAGGGTTTTTTAGAAAGTACAATCTTGGGGCAAGCTTCTTATGCGCGAGACGCCTAGACACTACATCTTAAAGTAGTATGCATGTGCTTTTGTGTCATATGAAAAGGGATTCCTACCTGAAGTGGACAAGTCGATCTTCTCGACGGAACCACTAGGTAGAACTGCGATGCAGAGTTAGCCACAAAGGGTTATTCTAGAAAGTGCAATCTCACTGCAAGCTTCTTATGCGCGAGACGCTCGACAAAGAGCCGACTCAGAGGTCACCTGCGTGATAGCGCAGTTCATGCTCAAGTCATGAACGATGCCACCCTTGTTAGCAATGTGTCAAATTTGACTTGAAATCTATTTGATTTCTCGACTATCGAGCACGACTAGGTTCAAACGTGGAGTCTAACATGAGCAATAGACCCCCAACCAACTACGGACCAGCTATTAAGTTAGATTATATGTCTATATATACATAGATAAGCCAAAATCAAATCAAATCAAATAATGAGCGAATTATTCCATTTCACTTAGAATTGATTTGAATGAGGTTTAAGTTGAACACCTTGTCATAAAACTTTGTGCTTGAAATCCTTCAAAATTTGATTTTGATTTGACTGATAAATTGCAGCAGTTAGCTCTTAGCTTAAAACTTGAAGACTTGAAAGTTGAAAAGAACTATAGAAATAAGCCTATGGATCTTTAGACACTTGTATGTAATAATTAAAATGTGTTGGAAATAATCATTCAAGTTTGAAAAAAATGGTAAAACATTATAACTTAATATGAGGATTTAAACCTGCGTGTAAATGTGTTTTATAAACAGATATTCATTTACTGTCAACTTTTGAGCTTTTTAATTGGCAAAACATCTACACCAGTCTTTACATTTTAGCCTATTTTTGGAATAGATCCCTTAATTTGTATGTTTTTGGTACAAAAGCCAAAACTTCATGTCACGTTTAAAAGTCTTAAGACAAATTTTCGTCAAGTTTTTAACAGTTTTAGATGACTCCGCATTGTTGATGAGATGACGTCAATATTTAATATCACTATTCTATTTAAAAATGATAATTTATTATTATTTTATGCCTAATTAGGACCAAAGTCTATACAAGGGTTATAATTATAACATTAAATCATTTTAATTAGTTTCTAATAAAGTAATAATACCAAGTATCCACATCAATACCACGCCACCTCCCAGCAAGCGCCACACCTCTTAAAGATTAAATTTTTAACAGAAGTTAGTTTATGACATAGTTTAAACTTAGCTTAAAGTTCAGGCAGAATATTTGAAATATATTAGTAGTTCAAGGACCTATTTTATATTTGGTTCAAATTTAGGGTCTGTTTGGTAGGGCTTTTTAACTGCTTTTCATTTTCTGAAAAATGTCACGGCACCTAAAAAATTGTTTGGATTATCTACCGGTGGGAAAAGCTATCGCGGAAAACTCCTTTTTGTCCTTGTCCCGATACAAGTTTAGCGCATTTTCCACCCGAGCGCAATTTTTTCCCCGTGCGTACATTTTTCTATCTGGGCGACCATTTCTTTGGCCATGGGCGCATTTTAGGCCCGGATGCGAATTTTTCACTCGGTCGCGCATAATTTGCCCGGTCGCGCATTTTTCGACCGGGCGCGCATTTTTCGCCCGGGCAAAAAATGCATGCCCAGGGGAAAAAAGAGCGCATGGGCGAAAAAATGCACGCCCGGGCGAAAAATTCTCGCTCGTGCAAAAAATGCGCGCCAATGCGAAAAATGCTAGCCCGATCGAAAAATGCGCGTCCGGTCGAAAAATGCGTGCCCGGGCGAAAAATGCGCGTCCGGGCGAAAAAATGCGAGCCCAGATGAAAAATGGGCTTTCGGGAGAAAAATGCGTGCCCGGACGAAAAATACTCGTCTGGGCGAAAAATGAGCGTTCAGGCGAAAAATGCGCGTCCGTGCGAAAAATGCTCGCCCGGGCAAAAAATGCGCCCACGGACAAAAAATGCGCGCCCGGATGAAAAATGTGCGCACCGGCAAAAATGCGAGTACGGGCAAAAAATGAGAGCACGGGCGAAAAATACGCGCTCAGGCGAAATATGCTCGCCGAGGCGTAATATGCGCGCCCGGGTGAAATATGCATGCCCGGACAAAAATTTCGCGCTCTGGCGCTCATTTGCCCCGGGCGCGCATTTTTTTGCCCGAGGTTGCATTTTTAATAAAAAAAAGTTGTCGCAACAGAGATTTGTCAAACAGTTTATAAAGTGTTTCTCATTTTTGAAAATCTTTGCAAAAGGAGTTCACCCAAACAGATCGTCTTTTGCAATAGACATTTTCCAAAATCATCTTTTCCTACCATCATTTTGCCACCACTTTCTCTCCTTTCTGAAAAGCTCTCCCAAACAGGCCCTTAATGGACTGATTTTATGTATTTTGGATTATTTAATTTCACCCACATTCCTTAAATGCAACTAAAAGATGCATCGAGCTCAAAAGAGAGGAGGATCGAGTGAGTGAGAGACACACAAAAATTGTATTATATGGAGCTTCATATGGGAAATAGATTTATATGGTATATTTTTTATTTTTTCGCAAAAAAAATCACAGAATATTTATCAATGCATTTTTACGATCATTTTAAGTATTCATATGCATTGTCAGCATGCATCATTCTTCAAGCACAAATGTACAATAAGTAATGTGAATTGCAAAAAGCACAAAAGTTTTGGCTATTTGCATATCAAGATAGCTCATATTTTATTCTAAAACTACTACCCGCACCTAGCCCTAAATCGCACACCCATCCTCTCGCAGATTAGAGATAAATGGGACGTGTCAAGAGAAAGAGCACTTGTATATGTTTTGGATAAAAGTTGTAAAAATACTATTGTAGAAAAGATGTTTTTGTTGGTGTTAAATACTGTTGCGGAATGCTTAGGGCTCGTGGTAGACCGGTTCACTTGAACCACCTTAGCTCGTGAGCGAACTAAGCGCGCAAACAGTCAATTAGAGATCTGCTGAGTACACAAGGGGTTTTTAACGTGGAAAACCCGGAAAGGGTAAAAAACCACGCGGCCGGAGCTGTGCCGACCAAACTTCACTATCTTCTGGGGGTTACAACTTGGAAGCTAGAATTTGAGCGCGACAGGCCGCTGCTCGTTACAATATTTGGAGAGGGAGAGAACGAGCTCCGAGGGTGACAGACCACCTCTCGGAAAAACTAAGTCTTTTTCTCTTCTGAGAATGCTAGTCGCCTTTCGGAAGTGAGACGGCTAGTCGCCTTTTCCGTCTGAGAATGCTAGTCGCCTTTCGGAAGTGAGAAGGCTAGTCGTCTTTTACTTCTGAGAATGCTAGTCGCCTTTCGGAAGTGAGAAGGCTAGTCGCCTTTTTCTTCTGAGAATGCTAGTCGCCTTTCGGAAGTGAGAAGGCTAGTCGTCGTTTCCTTCTGAGAATGCTAGTCGCCTTTCGGAAGTGAGAAGGCTAGTCGCCCTTTCCTTCTGAGAATGCTAGACGCCTTTCGGAAGTGAGAAGGCTAGTCGTCTTTTTCTTCTGAGAATGCTAGTCGTCTTTCGGAAGTGAGAAGGCTAGTCGCCTTCCGGAAGTTAGAAGGCTAGTCGCCTTTCGGGATGATGAAGATCTTCAAGTCCACGAAGGAGATCTTCAAGCGCCGAAGGAGAATTCCGCAAAAGTCTGCAAGGAGCTCTCCCGGGTCCAGAAGTCAAGCTCCTTTCAAATGAAGCCCCAGGCCCTTTTTTATAGCTTTGGCCGGGGGTAGTCCGGTAATCTTGTTGTTGGTAGTTTCCATAAATGCTCGGTGGACGAATCATATTTTCCGGGTTGGGGCACACGGATCGCCATTTTTCGTAAATGACCATCTTGCCCTTCGGGCAGCTTGGGCGGCTTGGGCAGTTCGGGCAGTTCTGTTGGAGGCGAAAAAGGCGACTGGCCGTTCCTGAAAAGTGAGACGCCTGAAAGACAAAATGTGAGACGCCTGAAAGACAAAATGTGAGAAGCCTGAAAGACAAAATGTGAGAAGTCAGGAAGACAGAAAGTGAGAAGTCAGAAAAATTGAAAGTGAGAAGTCAGAAAGACAGAAAGTGAGAAGTGCGCGCTCAGAAGCGTTCTGAGCGCGCAACGAGCGAGGGAGCGCTCTGAGCGTGCAATGAGCACGTGAGCGTTCTGAGCGAACGGAGAGGCGTTCTGAGCGTGCAATGAACGCGGGAGCATTCTGAGCGAACGGAGAGGCGATTGGTCGCGATCCGAGAAGGAAAACGGGGTCCGTCGTTCCTGGCGAGGAGCTCGCCCGAAAAGGCGCCCCGTGAGTCCCCCTGCAGAAAGGGGGGAAGGAGGTGGAGGGAACGGACACCCTCCCCCGCAGAGAGGGAAGCGGACGGGACGCGCTCTCGGGAGACGCGGCCAGGCCGCACCAAGGGGGGGTGCGGGCAGGTCGTACCCTACCCGAGGGGGGTGCGACCGGGCCGCACCCCTCCCAAGGGGGGTGCGGCAAGCCGCACCCAAAGGGGGGGTGCGGCCAGGCCGCACCCCAAGGGGGGCGCGGCCAGGCCGCACCCCAAGGGGGGCGCGGCCAGGCCGCACCCTACCCGGGGGGTGCGGCCGGGCCGCACCCCTCCAAAGGGGGGTGCGGCAGGGCCGCACCCCGCCCCAAGGGTGGTGCGGCAAGGGAGGTGCGGCAAGGCCGCACCCGCCCTAAGGGGGTGCGGCCAAGCCGCACCCCAAGGGGGTGCGGCGGCAAGGCCGCACCCCGGGCTTGGCCGCACCCCTTGCGGGTGTGCGGCTCGGCCGCGCCCCGTGAGGTGGCGCGGTTGCGCGGGTCGGTTTCAAGATGGGAGGCGGTCCCGCTGCCATTCTTGGCGTGGTTCCGGATGGCAACTCTGGCTTTATTTCCCTGGATTCCCTGCCAAACTGGTGGGGGAAGCGCTTTTGGAAATATTTGTTGCCATTGCGGCTTATAAATAAGAGTCCGTTATACGAGCCCCTATCAAATACAATTGTATTTTTGTCTGCAAAAAAAGTCAAAAAACATAATTTTTTGAAACTGTATTTTCGATACAACTGTAATTAATTGAGAAAATACAGTCACACGTCTAGAGCATGAAACGCTGCACGTATAAGAGTATTTCCCATTTTACTAATGCTTACATTATAATATGTAGCCGTGTAGGAGCATAACTTGACCAAAAAGGAGGTCAACTGAAGGACAATGGACTCCACAAGCAAACATGACCAGTAGTACGTAGTACGATTATGGATTTGGAGGATTTTTACTAATTTCCAGCCTTAGATCCCTTTATGGATCCATGAAGAAAATAATCAAAGCCCAAGAACATAGGGAATGGAGAAGAAGACAAGAAGAAAATATGGGATTTAATGACTTAATGTGGAAGTATTTTATGGTTGAGGTTTTTGTTTCATTTATTTGTATAATAACTTCTATTTGTTGATGAGATTTATGTTGCAGTTCATAGACTCGAGCTATTGCTAATTCTAAAAATGTTGTTGTGTGTGATTCCATTGGTTTGCTGGTTAGGATTAGGCATCCTCATATTATGTGAAATATTTTGTTTGGCTGTTTGTAAACAAAACTGGTTTGCTTCCCAAAAAGTATTTGCAATTAATAAATTTCAAATATGTGATTTGCCATAAATAAAAATGTGATTTGTGATAAACAAAAATGTGTGGATAGCCAAAACTGAGGTGCGGATAACAATTCCCCAAGTAATTTATACCACTAGGAAGCTTAATCTTTTGGTAAATTTAATCATTGTGACCAAAGGAAAAAAATTAGCATTTAAAACTTGATATGAACTGTTGAGGGATTTGCTCAAAGTATTCTACAATACCACATCTATGTATGGAATGGGTATATATAGTACTCCCAGCGTAGGGCCAAGCCCTAGTGTGACACGAACCCGTAACCTACCCGAGACGACCTCTACACGTACGGACATAATATAAAAGTACATTAACAATCTCCTCCTATGTCCGTCGTGAACCCAGACTTCGGGTAGAGGGTGGTTTGTGTAATATTCAACCAGAAGTGAGACATACACAACCGTGTCCAGCACCTGTTTAAGATAAAATCGGACTATAACAAAAGATAGCATGCATGCATAAGTAAATAAACAACTCAGCTGCAACACAAGCGTCTCAGGTACAATCGAGACACAGGCCCTAAACACCTGGTGTCCCAAAACAAGCAGAGATCTAAAAGTCCAAACAAACAGTGCTATAAAATAAGAGCTAAACAGTGCTCTGAACAGAAGTACATGATCTAAACAAAATAACACTCAAACAGGCTAATCATCCAAAAGATCATCCTTCTCCGGATCCCAAACAACCAGTGCTCCTCCTATCCCAGAAAGTCCTGCAATTCAATAGAGAATTTCATTTTAGAATGAATTCTATCCTTTGTAATTTGCAGATATCTAGTTTTAACATAAAACTTAGTATTGATTATTATTTAATTTGGCTGGGAGGACACGTTCACAGAGTATTATAGTTTAACCTCAGAATCTGTTATCTGTTTCCGAATGAAACGATTATCAGACTTCTGGACATTGCAGCTATATCTGTAATCCTATATGGAATGTCACGGTTACTGCTCTTCTAAAGTCAATTGGAACTCATCAAGTTTGGAATGGAACCAATCTTTAGAAGAAGAGACAAACCAAGTCAGATTGTGTTATCAAGTTTGGAATAACACTCTCCTCCAAGGCAAAAGCCGAATCCGATGAAGCTGTTAACATCAAGTTTGGAATGAAACAACTTACCAGATCCGAGCTCAGCAACCAAGAACATCAGCGGACCACAACATACTTGCATTGACAAGGGAATGTGGAATAATCAAAACGTCTGGACTAAGGCTGAACTGAATTGCCTGATACTGAACTAAGACCGAACTAAATCGCCTTTAGTCTCATTTCCCCCACTGTTTTGATTAACCGATCTTTGGGCATTCCTTTCGTCAGTGGATCAGCAAGGTTATCCTTTGAGCGTACATCAATCAAAGTGATGACTCCTTGTTCTTTCAGATAATTCAACAACGCATGTCTCAGTCGTACATGTCTCCTCTTAGTATTATAGAGGGTATTCATAATGACTTGAACTGCTGCTTGATTATCACAATACAAGCTCAACGAGTTAACTTGTAACTTAGACAGGGGAATGTCTAAAATCAAGTTTCTGATCCAGTCTGCCTCTTCACCAGCTCAAGCTAAGGCAAACAACTCGGCCTCCATAGACGACAAAGCTATACAGGTCTGTCTCTTGGATTTCCAAGTGACAGCAGCTCCTCCCAAGGTGAATATGAATCCACTGGTGGACTTGCTGTTTCCGACTTCTGAACACCACGAGGCATCAGAATGTCCCTCCACGGTAGGTGGGTAACCAGTGTAGCACAGAGCATGGTTAGCAGTACCTCGAAGGTATCTCAACAGCCTATCTAGGGCAACCCAATGCTCTTTGCCAGGACTACTGGTAAAACGACTCAGCGCGCTAACCGAGAAAGCAATGTCTGGCCTCATACAAGTTGTAGCGTACATGAGACTACCAATTATTTTGGAATATTTGACTTGATCAATGCTGGCCTCTAGATTAGGACTCAACTTAACATTGTGGTCAAACGGTGTCTCAATCGGCCTACTCTTATCATATCCCCAGGTAGAGAGAAGTTGCTCAACATAGTGAGCCTGACTAAGAGTAACTCGACCCTTGTCAACTCTAACCTTCATACCTAACAGGGTATCAACAGGACCGAGATCCTTCATGTCAAATACTTCTGCCAGAGTGGATTTGACATCCCTAACTGCAGCAAGATTAGACCCTAAAATCAACAAATCATCCACATACAAGCAAATGATAACTGTTTGATTTGACAAGGAGCGGTAATAAAGGCATTTGTCAGAGAGACTGGACTGGAATCCAATGCTCTTTACCACCTGATCAAACTTCATGTGCCACATCTTAGGTGCTTGTTTGAGACCATAGATTGACTTATCGAGTTTGCACACTTTGTCTTTTTGATCTTTGTGTACGTAACCTTCAGGTTGCGTCATGTAGATCTCTTCATTAAACTCTCCATTTAAGAATGCAGTTTTAACGTCTATCTGGTGAACTATAAAGTTCTCAATAGAGGTTAATGCAAGAAGAATCCTGATAGTCGATAGATGACACACAGGTGAGTAGACGTCAAAATAGTCAATTCCCCCTTGTTGCTTATAACCTTTAGCTACGAGACGCGCTTTATACCTGGCTATAGATCCATTACTATGTAACTTCTTCTTTAAAACCCACTTGCATCCTAGGACTTTAGCACCTTTCGGTAAGTCAACTAGATGCCAGGTATTGTTATGTAACAGCGAGTCCATCTCATCATCAATGGCTTCTGCCCACATCAACGAATCTCTAGACCTCATTGCTTCTTGGTAGGAGAATGGATCATCCTCTAAGTGATAGGTGATGAAATTCTCACCAAAATCCTTAGGAACTCTCTCTCTCTGGTAGATGCTCTAAGTGGAATAGGTTCCACCTCTACAGGTTGGGGAGCAGTGTCAGAAGGGCCAGCGTCAGGTTCAACGATAGATTCTGTAATCATATCATTGGACCCGGAGATAGATAATCCATGATCTTTGATGAACTTGTCTTCAAAAAATATGGCATCTCTAGACTCTATCACGGTGTTCGTGGATAGATCGAGAAATCTGTCTGCTGCACTATCTTCTGCACTACCTAGATAGACGCATGTCGTCGTCTTAGGTCCCACCTTAGGCCTCTTAAGGTCTTGTATACGCACATAGGCAATACAACCCCAAGTCTTTAGAGTATCGTACCTGCACGGATGACCGTGCCACAGCTCATACGGAGTAGAAGTGAGCTGAGAGTGAGGTACTCTATTTAGAATGTGATTTGCAGTGCGGACTGCTTCTCCCCAAAAGGAATTAGGCATGCCAGCTGTTAGGAGCATGGAATTCAACATTTCTGTTAAAGTCCTATTCTTACGCTCGGCGACACCGTTAGACTGGGGTGAGTAAGGAGCTGTGGTTTCAAGAATTATTCCCTCAGAGGCACAGAATTCCTTGAAGCCAGTAGCAGTATATTCTCCTCCCCGATCACTTCTAAATCTCTTAATTTTCAGGCTTAACTGATTTTCAACACGAGCCTTAAAGGTCTTGAACGCCTCAAACGCTTCGTCTTTCGATTTCAACAGAAACACATGACAAAATCTAGAAAAGTCGTCTATGAAAGTGATTAGATACTTCCTTCCCCCTCTGGTGGCATGACTGCGAAAATCACAGAGGTCTGAATGTATCAATTCAAGAAGTTTTGTGCTCCTAGAAACTGACCTGAAAGGCTTTCTAGTAATTTTGGTTTGAGCACACACCTCGCACTTGTCAAATCGAATCAACAGATCTAAGGGGATGTTTTGACTCTTGGCTAGATCTAGCATCTTCATATAGTTCACATGTCCAAGTCTGTTATATAACAACTTAGGATCTATGAGGTTTGAACTAACCTGGTTAATGCTATCATTATTTAAGCTAAGTCTATACATTCCGTTGATCAGATACGCACACCCAAAATAATGTGAATTTACCATAAGAGTCATTCTACCATTTTGAGTTGTGAAGGTCATCCCAGCTTTGTCTAGCAGACTTATTGAAATCAGATTTTTAGTTAATGTTGGAACTACTTTAACATGGGTCACCTGAGTCTCTCCTCCGTTGCAGTTCTCCACTCTCTCCTTGACCGCCTTAACTTCAGTCAGTAATCCTCTGTCATTCGTTACATGACAGGTAGCGCCGCTATCCAGCCACCACTCAGCAGACGAACTGCGGTGACTGCTCCCGATCATAGCCACGAAGGACTTGGGATCTGAAGCATCTGCCAGCATGTTCGCCACATTTTGTGTGGCTTCCTCCTTGTTTTTCTTAGGGGCCTTGCAATCAGCCGCCCAATGTCCCCACTTACCACAGTTGTGGCACTTGCCCCTCTTCTTTTTGAAAGAGGGCTTTTTAGGCTCTAACTGGGTAGAGACATCACTTTTGGGCGCTGGTGGCTTCCTGCGAGGCTTGCTGGGCCGAGACACAAAGTTGACAGTCTGAGAGGACTGCCCACCTTGTTCATGTCTCTTCCCTGCAATGTTTTGATCCTCGATATGGATGAACCTTTTAAGTTCATCGAGAGCGGTCTTTTCCTTCAGCCTGTGCATTTCAGTCTTGAAGGTCGACCACTCAGGAGGTAGCTTGCTTAAAATAGAACACAAATAGATTATCAGAGATACCGGACTTATCGTCCTCCAACTTCTGACGCAGGGCTTCCAGTTCAATTATTTGGGAGGTGATTGTCGAGTTTAGATTAAATTTCATATTGAAGAATCTCTCTCCGAGGAGAGTCCTCGACAGTCCCTCTTCCTTCTGGAAGTTCGCATTTAAGCGGTCGCAAATCTCCTTTGCGGTTTTATAACCACTGTAGGTCAAGGCGAGTCTAGGGTTGAGTGAATTAAGGAGGTAGTCTCTACAGAAATCTTCGTCTTTTCTCCACTGATAATCGTCCACGTCCTCTTCGGTTGTGTCGAAATCGCTCAAAACAGTGTAGAAAATCTCTCGTTCATTCATTCCAAGCTGGACGTGTAGTCTCCAAGCATGGAAGTCGGAGAGATCGAACGACTGGAGCTTGACGATGTCGTAGGATGTAACCTTCGGCATCTCGCTAAAGCTATAGACCAAAAAACTGAAAAGAAATCACCTGAGCTGCGCAGAGACGAGTTGCGGTCTTCGGATCCAATCCCACAGAAAAATTTGCTTGCTCCTCCAAGCGAAAGTGCTCGATAAAAGCAAGAGATTTGACAGCAAGGCTTAGCACAAACAAATGATTTTGCTGGCAAAAACTCGGTGAGTAAAGGATGATCACCACTAAACTTGAACACTCTTGTGAGCAACAGATCTAGATGATCTCACTGCATATTTGGAGGATATCCCCTTCCTTGGTGAGCCCAGATCTGGAACAAGAACCCCTTAACAGTAAAGGATTCCTTCACTAGATTTAGGTGGACTGCTTCTCGAGATCTTTGTCAAGATCTGCAGATGGCCGAAAACTCCTTTGATAAGGAAATCCACAGTACCCCAAGGCTAGATCGATGATGAAGTTGCCGTTTTCAAAGACTTGGAAAGCAAGCAGCATCCGATCTTAACTGGGACGAACTTCTTCTCCGATCAGCAGAACTGCAAATCTGCGATGACCAACGACGCAGGGAACGACGGCGGCGCAGAGAAGATGACTACAACGCCGGAGAACGGCGGGATCGATCGAGCGACAGAGATTAGGCCTTCGATCGACTGGGATTAGGACTTCGATCGAGCGGCTCTACCTTCTTACCGGCGAGAGGAAGAGCTTCCTCGATCGTAGAAGGCGAGCGGCAGTGGGAACAAAGAACGCAAAAGCTTCCTTGCGGATACTACTTCCCCTCCTCCCAATCGGCGTCAAGGCAGCGAGATTTGCTTTCGAGAGCGACGGCAATGTAAATCGCGAGCGGCGCACTCCGAGCAGAAGAGGAAGTCGCGAACGGGCAAAGCAGCGAGCGCGAGAGCGGCGGAATCAGAGAGCGCAAACCCTAACCGGTACTTTGAGAGTGCTGAGGGATTTGCTCAAAGTATTCTACAATACCACATCTATGTATGGAATGGGTATATATAGTACTCCCAGCGTAGGGCCAAGCCCTAGTGTGACACGAACCCGTAACCTACCCGAGACGACCTCTACACGTACGGACATAATATAAAAGTACATTAACATGAACTAGACTTTTTCTTCTTCTATGTTTTGGTGGATAATCAAGTGATTAGTTAAGCTGTGTTTAACCTAGAGCACTCTGACTAAGTATAGATGAGTAGATATTAACTGTTATATAAATCTATCTTTTCAAATTATGTAAATATCCCCCCTTTGAATTTACATTTCATAACATCCACAAGGGAGTACTTTTTTGTATGAATGTTATGAAATGTAAAGATTGAAGGGAGTTTTTTGTAATTTTAAAAGTTAAAGGAGTTCAAGCCGTAATTACACAAACTTTGAGAGAAGGTCCTGCAAATAACCCTTTAAAAAAAATTTAAAATGTGCAGCTTTAAATTTTACAAACTTACAAAGTAGTTCCAGAAAAACGTCCTTTATCAAAATTGTTGAGTCCTAACTTCAATTCAAAGCCCAACATTTTAGGGATCTTTCCGATTCTGACACAGCACATGCGATTATCTTTGTCATATTCGATCACTTCCTTATCGTATGCGATCACTTCCTTATCATATGCGATCACTTCCTTATCATATGTGATCACTTTTTTTATAACGCGCATGCAATTATATAATTGACCACACATGATAACTGTTGAAGTTTTGAAGTGAGGGGAGGCAGGGGAAGTGGCCAGGCGAGTGGGGACCTTGTCCCAGGCGAGTGGAGGAGTTCCCCTTCATGCTGGCGAGTGGAAGAGAGAAGAGGGGGGGCTGCCGAGTGTGATGAGGTGCGAGTGGGCTGCCTTGTTGTGGAGGCGAGTCGAGCAAGGGGGGCTGCCTAGTGTGTGCTGCGAGTGGAAGTGCATGGGCATGCAATGTTGTGTACGTGCATGCAAAGGTGGTGTGTGCCCCCCCCCCCCCCACCCCCCCCCCCCCCCCCCATGTGGAAGCTAATGCGAAAGTGAAGAGAGAGAGAGAGATAGAGAAGAGAAGAGTTGAGAGAGAGTGGGAGTGTGCCTACACCCCAGGAGACCCCATTCCATACCTCGGCGAGAGGTGGAGAGTGCATAGTGCACTGTGAAGGGGAGAGTGGAGAAGCGGACTTTGTCCGCGACAAGTTGTTTTTTTTATATCATTCAGCTGACGTGAATCAAGGTGGATGCACCTTGTAGTCAGCTTCTCTCTTTGTAAATTGTTTGCCTAGTTATAATACAACCGTCTTTGTTCATCGTTGGTGTCCTTGATCAGAAGCACACAAAAAATTTAACATGGTATCAGAGCGAGGTTGCTGAAGCGGCGCGTGCTATCGAGGTTCAAGGTTGACAATCCAAGATGGACGGCGGAGGAGGATATGCGAGAGGACTAGGCATTGAGCTGTTCACCCAGACCAACTACAAGAAGTGGAAGTCATGCATGGAAAGTTACCTGCTTGGAGAGGACCTATGGGAGGTCGTTGGAGGAGAAGAGCAGGCAGAAGTTTTTCCTGTCGATGACAATGGTCCAGCTGTGAGAGCTTGGAGGAAGACCAACGCCAAGGCGGAGTTCACCTTGAAGAGAGCGTATTATAACTAGGCAAACAATTTAAGGACACCAACGATGAACAAAGCGTCAGAGATATGGAGTGCCCTTGATGGGCTATTCAACAAGAAGAACGTAGCGCGGCTACAGTTCCTGGAGAATGAGTTGGCGCGGTCTACTCAGGGAGAGTTGTCGATATCCACCTTCTTCTTGAAGGTGAAGAACTTGTGTGCTGAGATCTCGGCCTTGGACCCTGACGAGCCGATCTCAGAGGCGAAGCTGAAGAGACACATACTCCGTGGTCTGCGGAAAGAGTATGTTCCGTTTATCACATCTGTGCAAGGATGGGCTAATCAGCCCACCTTACTGGAGCTGGAGAACCTGCTGTCGTCACAGGAGAGTTTGGCGAAGCAGATGGCAGGAGTGTCTATCTCAGGTGGAGATAGCGAGGCGTTGTTCTCAGGCAAGAGGAAGCCTTGGGACAAGAAGAAGAAGAACTCTGGAGATGGACCTTCAACGTCCTCTCAGGGAGTTAGGGAGAACTTCCTCCCCCCATATGACCAGAGGGGGAGACCCCTCTGCTTTGCCTGCAAGAAGTACGGGCACATGGCAAAGGAGTGCCGGTCTAATCTCAAGGCCGGTCATGTTGCTGAGAGAGAGGAAGACCACCGGAGAGGTGGTGACCATCAGAGAGGTGGAAGAAGAGGAGGAGGAGGAAGAGGTCGAGGTCACCAGGGTGGTGAAGGCGGTGACAACTGTTTCTTGGCTGAGATGACGGCAACGTCAGTCGATGCCTTAGCCTCGGTCAGCTTCGAGAACGACTGGATAGTGGACTCCGGTTGCGGGCACCATCTCACTGGAGATGTGTCGAAGTTTGCCTCCTTGAAGGCGTATGGTGGAACTGATGCTATCATCACGGCGGATGATACGGTGCATCCAGTTGAGAAGGAAGGGATGGTATCCCTGGGAAGTGAAGAGAAGCCCGTGACACTGAAGAGTGTGTATCACGTGCCGGGCATGAAGAAGAATCTCTTCTCGGTTGCGAATGCAGTGGATGCAGGTTACCACGTGCTGTTCGGACCGAAGGAGGTGAAGTTCCTGAAGAACCTGTCTTCAGTTGATGCCGATGTCACGCTCACCGGGAGAAGGGTGAAGGACTTGTATGTTCTCTCTGCAAGTGCCTATGTGGATAAGCTGAAGACCAACGACAGCGCAGCGATCTGGCATGAGAGGCTAGGTCACGTAGGGATGGACAAGCTGAAGATGATAGCGGCGAAGGGTCTGGTGTCTGGCCTGCCTAACCTCTCTTCTTGCGGCGACGACCATGTGTGTGAGGGTTGTCAGTTTGGAAAGTCACATCGACTTCCATTTGACAAGTCGGAGACCAGGTGTAGGGCACCTCTTGAGTGCGTACATGCTGATGTGATGGGGCCGTGCGCCATCCTGACCTATGGAGGAAACAAGTATGCGCTTGTCTTGGTGGATGATTACACTCGCTACACGTGGGTGTACTTCATGAGGGAGAAGGCGGAGGTGTTTGAGAAGTTCCAGGAGTGGAAGGAACTGGTGGAGGGGAGGCTGAACCTGCGGGTGAAGAAGTTGAGAAGTGATAATGGGGGGGAGTTTACCTCTAACGCTTTTAACTCTTTCTGCAGGAAGTTCGGCATCCGGCGAGAGCTCTCTTGCGCCCACACCCCTCAGCAGAATGGGGTGGCAGAGAGGAAGATCCGCCATCTGGTGGAGACTACCAGGAGTTGGCTACATGCCAAGGGGATTCCCAAAGCCCTATGGGCGGAGGGAATGGCATGTGCCACCCATGTGATCAACCGGCTACCTCTGAGTCCTAACAGGATGGTGTCTCCGCACCAGCTCATGTTCGGGGAGAAGCCAGATGTGAGTCACATGAGGGTGTTTGGCTCTACCTGCTTCGTGCACGTTCCAGAGGCTGAGAGAACCAAGTTGGAGCCGAAGGCGAGGAAGTGTGTCTTCATCGGCTACGACGAGAGGAAGAAGGGATGGAAGTGCATGAACCCGCAGACCCACAAGTTCGTCGTCTCGCGCGACGTTGTGTTTGACGAACTGATCTCGTATCAGGGAGTCTCTTCTGTGGTGCTGCCGGAGAGTGGAGAATCAAGCAGGGGAGAGGAGAGAGTCACTGAGGACTCTATGGTGGAGTTGGAGTTATCTCCAAGTGCCCCATCGCCATCTGGCTCAAGAGGAGCATCTGGCTCAGGGGGAGCTTCTGGCTCAGGTGGAGCTTCAAACTCTAGAAGCAAGGGGAGCGCTGCTTCAAGAGAAGTTGAAGGAGGAGCTGGAGAGGAGGAGTCTACCGGAGCGGTAGAAAGTGGCCAAGCCTTGAGGAGGTCGAAGCGGACCATCGTCCCGCCTGCCCGCTATAAGGAGGGGAACTTCGTTAGTTTGGCCTCTTGCTTCTTCGCAGGACCACTCGACGAGAGGGAACCTGCCCGCTTTGAAGATGCTGTTGGCACTAAGGAGTGGGACGTGGCCATGGATGAGGAGATGGAGGCCCTGAAGAAGAACGAGACATGGGACCTTGTTCCCATGGTGGAGGGCATCAAACCTGTCACCTGCAAGTGGGTGTACAAGGTGAAGAAGAGGGATGACGGAGAAGTAGAGCGGTACAAGGCGAGGCTTGTCGCTCGAGGTTTCTCCCAAACCTATGGAGAGGACTATGAGGAGACCTTCAGTCCTGTAGCGAAGATGACGTCGGTGAGGACGGTCATTGCCCTAGCAGCATGCAAAGGGTGGAAGCTGTGGCAGCTGGACGTGAAGAACGCATTTCTATACGGAGAGATAGACAAGGACATATTCATGGTGCAACCACCTGGATACGTGTCCAAGTCTCAACCACGTCATGTCTGCAAGCTGAAGAAGGCCCTCTATGGGTTGAAACAGGCGCCGAGAGCCTGGTATGGGAAGATTGCAGAGTATCTGCAGTTCTGTGGTTACGATGCCTCAGACTCAGACTCTAGCATGTTTGTGAAGAAGAGTGGAGATCTTCACGTGCTGGTGCTGCTGTATGTCGACGACATGATCGTGACCGGGAACAACGGTGAAGAGGTCGCGGCGCTGAGACAGCAGCTAGCAATCCGATTTGAGATGAAGGATCTTGGTGAACTGCACCATTTCCTTGGACTTCAAGTGGAGAAGAAAAGTGGCGGGCTGCTCGTGACCCAGAAGGCGTATGCCGAGAAGATCGTCGAGAGGTTCGGCATGAAGGAGGGCAAGAGCAGCTCCGTTCCACTGGAGGTTGGGCTGAAGCTTCGGAAGGAAGAAGGGAGGATTCTTCCTGATCCGAAGGTCTTCCGGGCACTGGTGGGAAGCCTTATCTACCTGACCATCACAAGGCCGGACATCGCTTTTGCTGTCGGCCGAGTGAGTCGGTACATGCAGGAGCCGCGGAAGCCTCATCTGGAGGCAGCCAAGGGAATATTGAAGTATGTGAAGGGCACCCTTGAGATGGGGTTGTTCTATGGAGGGAGGACCGACTTCAAGCTGCATGGCTACACAGATGCAGACTACGCAGGAGACGCTGATGACCGCAAGTCGACATCAGGTTACGTGTTCATGTGTGGAGCCGCTGCCATCTCGTGGTGCAGCAAGAAGCAGGACTCCATTTCCCTCTCCACCAATGAGGTCGAGTACAAGGCGTCGTCCTTAGCAGCTCAGGAGTGTCTGGCTGAGGAGGCTGGTGGAAGATGTGGATGAGAAGGTCAGCGGACCTACTGTGCTGCGTGGCGACAACGAGAGTGCGCTGAAGCTGGCAACCAACCCAGTTTGTCACGCAAGAACGAAACACATAGAGATCGAGCACCACTTCATCCGAGAGAAGGTGTTGGGTGGCTCGCTTGCGGTGGAGCACGTGCGGAGTGAAGAGAACCTCGCAGACATATTCACGAAGCCCCTATCTGCGGGGCCGTTCAAGAAACTTCGCGCTTGCCTCGGAGTCGTCCCTGACGCTCACTTCAAGGGGGAGTGTTGAAGTTTTGAAGTGAGGGGAGGCAGGAGAAGTGGCCAGGCGAGTGGGGACCTTGTCCCAGGCGAGTGGAGGAGTTCCCCTTCATGCTGGCGAGTGGAAGAGAGAAGAGGGGGGGCTGCCGAGTGTGATGAGGTGCGAGTGGGCTGCCTTGTTGTGGAGGCGAGTCGAGCAAGGGGGGCTGTCTAGTGTGTGCTGCGAGTGGAAGTGCATGGGCATGCAATGTTGTGTACGTGCATGCAAAGGTGGTGTGTGCCCCCCCCCCCCCCCCCCCCCCCCCCCCCCCCTTTACCCTTTATTAGTGTTTGCCTATAAATACCCCCCCCCCCCCCCCCATGTGGAAGCTAATGCGAAAGTGAAGAGAGAGAGAGATAGAGAAGAGAAGAGTTGAGAGAGAGTGGGAGTGTGCCTACACCCCAGGAGACCCCATTCCATACCTCGGCGAGAGGTGGAGAGTGAAGAGTGCACTGTGAAGGGGAGAGTGGAGAAGCGGACTTTGTCCGCGACAAGTTGTTTTTTTTATATCATTCAGCTGACGTGAATCAAGGTGGATGCACCTTGTAGTCAGCTTCTCTCTTTGTAAATTGTTTGCCTAGTTATAATACAACCGTCTTTGTTCATCGTTGGTGTCCTTGATCAGAAGCACACAAAAATTTAACAATAACTTGTTAACATAATGACATTGGAAACCAAATTACATTATAGATGGAGCTACATTCATAACATCTTCAACATAGTTCACACCAAGGCAACGCAGTACAAACATAAGCTGCTTGCATCATAGAAGCATGCATGCAGCAACCATGCGCAAACATTTTATTCTTCATAGGATCATAACACACACACACAAACACTAGGCCAAGCTCCATCTTCTTCCTTCCAGTTCAGTCCAGTTCATCTCAGGTGCAGTTGCAGGGATCACAGGTGCAGTTGGGTCCACACTTGCATCCATTCTCTGACCCCTCAGCCATCTCAAATCCCTCAAATCCTCTATAAAATTCCAAATTTAATGCAAATTCATCAGTTACCAGCAAAATTTAGATCAAATATCACCTTTCACCAGGGTATGTTTGGTTTGAGATGTTAGAAGATCAAATAAATATTAATTTGGATGAAAAGAAAATATCAAAGTTACATTCAAACATAAAAGATTCATGTTTATGAGAAGGAGTGAACTTTATAGGATTATAAACATTTGTTAAAAATATAATCTCATATTGGGAAACTCATATTGCCCAAACACACTTACTATATAGATCCTGGGCCTCACCACCAATATATTTCAAAATGATACCAGAGAGCATGTTAGGCCCAACAACCTACTCTCATATCACCCAATATATAAAATATAGTCCACATGTTATAAGTCAAAAATCTCAGACATGAGAGTAGGTGAAGAGAAGTCCAACATGAAGAAACAAATATAATTTTATGCACTTAATAAAGATCATGAGTCTGGTTTTAAGTTTGATGCTAAGCATCAAACAACACTTACCAAGTTTGATGCTAAGCACCAAACAACACATACCGAAAGGAGGACGTTGATAAGCATCAAACAACTTTTGAGTTATATTTCAAACCAGCTAATTTCAATTGCTTGATAAGTTTTAATATGCATAGATTTCAAATGGCTTGGATTATTTATATTCATGAGTTATAGATGATATTTGGAATCTGTTTGATGACTTTGATCAGTGATATTATAATATTTACATGATAAATAGTTAAACCAATCATTCAACATAATAAAAATCAATTTAATTATCATCTTATCTCATCATGTAGAATCATATTTAATTTAATCGAAGGATCAAATACCCCTTGGTTGGTGCCACTCCAAGAATCACAGTTTGGGTGGTGATCCTCTCATCAGCCAAACCAGGGTACATGCCGCACCTGCGCAACAAAATCACAAGCAAAATGATCAAAGTGCCTAACATAGAAAATTTTAGCATCATAAAATGGAAGGGGAAGAAGACTCGTGATAAGCACAATAGCTCTAAATAATTATTACAGCGAGGGGGAATTATAAAAGAAGATTGAATGATTAAGAATGCATTTAGCATCATAAATTAAAGACAAAAGGAAAGATTTATCACAATATATACTCTGAAATCCAAAAAAAATCACAAATTTATCAGTTCTTAAGGCTAGGACACGAAAACTTATTCTCGTGAAATCATCGCAGAAAGGGGGGAAATTGAGAAACATGATTGAATGGGTTAAGCTATTCAATAGTTTTCTGGTGGAACAGAGCAGATGAAATTTTGGACATGAGATCCCTTCAACCAAGACCTGGATCAAAACCGGGACGAGAAAAACAGCTCTCTGAAAATTATTGCTGAACTTGAAGGATTAGGCCACGAATTTGACATCAACTGGATGAGGAGAGTCAGATTTTACCAAAAGAAAAAGATTGAAAAGGACATCCCGACCAAATTGACATAAGAAATTATAAGCGATAGGGGGAAAACGGAGGATTGTGAAATTGAAACTAAAATCAAAGTATTACCCGGTGCAGCCGCTGCCGCACTTGCAGTTATCGCCGCACTTGCAGTTTCCGCCGCAGCAAGACATTTTCAGGGTCTTTACAGAGAAGACGATGGAAGAGGACGATTTTTTTTCTCAAGGGAAAAGTCGACTTCTCAGATGGTGGGATATTGTGGATGTGGATGAAGCGACCTGTATTTATAGGAGGAAGATGAATTGGTATGTGGATATCGTTCGTACACGTGTAGGAAGATGATGCCTCCGTGTAGTTTCTAGGCTCCAGCAGTAAAACTATCTTCGCTGCGTAACAGAAATGGCAAGTGGGCAAAATTGTCCTTGCGATGAATTTGATGGGAAAATATTATATTAAGAGCGATGTTAAATGCAGATCGGTTTTGGCTATATGTAGGTCACGGATATATGCAGGCCAAATAATTATTCATGCAGGCCAAATTTCATATTTACATATCATATTCAAAAATCAAATTAATATTTTTCTAAATAAATCACCAAGCAAAATAGCATTCATAAAATAAGTAAGTAAAATATCATGCGTGCGAGGTTATGTTGAATGTCACTGTTTCGTCAGTAAATCTGGGAGAGCTATTGATGGAGTATTCCTAAAGGCGCTAACCGCAGCCCATCCAAAGAACCCCCACTAGCGACGTAACTACCCGAAGTATAACCCTCGCCGCCGTCGTCAGCGCCGTAGCAAATACCCATGAATAGCTTTATGCCAGTTGTAAATTAAAAACACATCGGACTCGGACAAACGAGTAAACTCCTTGGGGACACGGTTGCATGGAAGGAAAAAATACATAATAATACTCGAATCATTTTTCCTGAAGTTTTAAAAGGAAAAATGATATCTTTTTTTTAAAAAACTGTGGCCTGCATATAGCTAAAATCGATCTGCGTTTAACATCACTTTTTAAAAATCTGTGGCCTACATTTTGGCTATATGCCAAAATTGGTCTGCTTTTAACATCACTCTATATTAATGATAACATTATTAATAGAGCATGGGTGAAGATTTATTACGTGTAGATTTATTTTTGATATCCGCAGACTTATTTTAATTGTAGATCGAAAAATTACAAGTGTACATCAAAATCAATTTATTTAAATATTTGAACTTCAGAGAGTCATAATTTTCAATTCGCCGAACGAAATTAGAATCCGAAAGAGACAATGGACTCGTGACTAAAAAGCGCACGAGATAGGTACCTTAATAAAAAAAATTTGGTGAATTATTGATAGAGATTTTGGGGATGAAAGATTTCGAGTGTTACAACTTTGAATAAAATTTGCAGGAGTTTTAGGACTAATTCCAAAACCATTTCAAGAGATAGACTCGTGACTCGACAGAAGAATAATTATGAAAAGTTTCATCACATTCTAAAAAGTTTATTTTTTTATTAGTTTGCCTATATCCATCTTTAGAGATTATTTTTAGATAATTTTTTTTAATTTTCAAATTAATAAAATTGTTTTCACATATTCAAAATAGATTTGCACATAACAATCACCTTATTATTATATCGGAATTTAATGTCGGGGGATCAGTGTCATCTCAGCTATAAACAGGTGCACAAAACGTCTGACATGCTCGATCCTTTCAGGCCCGGGCTTTCAGGGGAAGGGGGGCTGATGATCGGGATTTTGCCTTCCTAAGAGGAGGTCGAGCGAGGCAGGATCCGATAGTCACTACACACTCAAACGAAGGACACGAGCGGCGGGGGAACTGTCGCGCATGGCACTGGGGCTCCCCTGAGCACCATCACTCGTATGTTTATTATAATTTAATTTTTATTTTATATTAAATTTAATTTGAAATCCCTAAATTGTTATAATCACTAACACTTCTTTGTAGGCCTGATGCCGGGATTTTGCCTTCCTAAGAGGAGGTCGAGCGAGGCAGGATCCGATTGTCAACGCACACTCAGACGATGGACAGGAGCGGCGGGAGAACTGTCACGCATGGCCCGAGGGCTCCCCTGTGCACCATCACTGAAATGCTTATTATAATTTATTTTTTATTTTATATTAAATTTAATTTGAAATCACTAAATTGTTATAATCACTAACACTTATTTATATTTTAGAAATTTTATTTTTTATCTATACTGTTTTATATTTTATACAAACACTTCTTTATATATTTTTTTCATTTTATTTCGCACGCGCACGCACACACACACGAGTGACAAGCACGGGGCTCCGCATCTACAGCCAGACACGACAGTACCCCGAATATGACAATACTCCAACCTCGACAGGCTCAGTACTTCGCCCAAATCAATTAATTAATACAGTTTAAAATAAACGCATTATTAATTAATTAATGCGAAATATAGTTTGTATTATTTATTTATTTTTATTTTTTAAAAAACTCATCATTATTCATATATATTATTAATCTTTCATAGTTTCATCATTTTTTTCAAATTAAATTAATTTATTTCTATCATTATTTTTAAATCAACTTTAATAAAGTTGGCATGTTTAATGATAGTCTACCATAATAGGTATAAGAGCTCTACTATAAACTTTTTTAATTTTATAGATTTTCATCATTACTTTTAAATTAAGAATACGTTGTAATTACTTGAATGAGTATTGTATTTTATTTTCTTAAATAAATTATAATATATATTAAGTGATTGGATAAAAATAATTATAAGGCTATACTTGGCAATTTTGAATGTTTCACCAAAAACAACTTTTTCCTTTTAATATAGTAAATATATATGTAAAGACAACTTGTTTTGGGCTGCTGTGGGCTGGATGGCGAAACTAGATTTGGATCTGAAAAGAGCCATGTACCTCACCGCAGAGGAAGAAGAAGAGGTTATTTTGGAAGATGGGGATGTTATGTTGGTGCGCTCTACGACTCTTCTCCTTGGTGGTCGGGTCTCATTTCGACAACTATATGTGTGTTTACCCAGAAATCGGCGATCACCTCCAAGCTGACCTTTTTTAGGTACCAAACGATTTCGGAGATCCCAGGCGGTCTCAGCAGCGTCCCGGGCGATCTCGCCCCCTTGCCTGGGCGAGCTCCTTCTTGCCTGGGCAATCTCCCACTGGGCGATCTCCTCCTGCAGGGCGATCTCCCGTAGGCGGTCTCCCCTGGGCGGTCTCCCACTGGGTGGTCTCCCCCTAGGCGATCTCCCTTTGGGCGATCCCCCCTGGGCGATCTCCCATAAGCGATCTCCCCTGGGCGGTCTCCCCCTGGGCGATCTCCCGTAGGCGATCACCCCTGGGCGGTCTCCCCGTGGGCGATCTCCCCCTTGGCGGTCTCCCCTAGGCGATCTCCCCCTGGGCGATCTCCCCTGGGAGATCTCCCTCCTTCCGGTCGCATATATCTCGGGCAGTTTGTCATTCCTGGACCTGACCAATTGGGCAGGTCCCCCGCATCTATAAATAGAGGGGCAGAGGTACCAGGAAAGGGACTTCGGGGAGTTTCCAGCCCCCAGTCTGTGACTTGAGCGATCTAAAGTTTTGAGACTGCGACGACCTCTCCCCCTTGCCTGTGCGATCTTCCGCCTTGCCTGGGAGATCTCCCACCTTTCGAGCGATCTCCCTCGGCGACCTCAGTGACTTCATCTTCCAGCGACCTCGACGATCTCTTTCCTGCTCGCGGTCACCTCTTTTCTCCCTCTCTTACTCATTCACTCGTGGCTCAAAGTAACCGACCACCCAACAGTTCTCCCCCTCATCCTTCGGCTTGCGCAAGTGAGGACTTGGTACATTTTTGGTGCCAATGATGTGGATCGTTTTTTGGGTTGTTTTTCCCATGAGGTAGATGTGCGTAGGATCTTGGAGGGGTGTCCATGACATTTTGATAAACAACTAATCGTGCTTCAGGAAGAGACGTCGGCAGATAATCCCCATAGTATGGATTTGAAATGGTGCCGATTTATAAGGTTCATATTGGAGGACTTCCGTTTCGTTTTATGACTAAGGAGGTGGCTGCTCGGGTTGGTAACCGGATTGGCAAATTCTTGGCGGCTGAGGAGGATCATCGGGGTACTATATGGGGGGCTCTCTTCGATTAGCAGTGTTGGTGAATGTTGAGCTTCACCTGCGACGTGTTGTAAGGATTTTTGGGGGTGGTGGAGAGATGGTTTTGGCTTCAATTAAATATGCGCAACTCCCAAACTTTTGTTATTTGTGTGGATTAGTTGGGCATTTGTAGCGGGACTGTCCTAAGCAGTTGGTGGAGAATTTCTGTGATCCCAGGGATCAACCATCGTTTGGCCCTTGGCTCTGGGCTCCGGTGGCGTCGGCGAAGTTTCAGATAGTGATGGTAGGGTACTAGGGTATAGGCATGTTTTGTTCTTGTCCCCAGGACTGCTCCTCCTACTTCGACGGTGTGCTCTCCATATTGTCTTGATTTTCATAGTCCTGGGCCGGATGGTGATCCTGCACACTCAGGTTGTGTGTCGCCCGCCCCATATGGAGGCTTTTCCTCACGGCAAGGGTCCTCCTGCGTGCTGAGTTTGAGTGGTTGTTCCTCTCTCCAAGAACCTTCCAATGATGTTTATAGCTAATTAGTTGCATTGGATATTGTAGCTAAGTTGGGTATTGCTAGAGTTACCCAACACGATATGTATTTGGGGGTGCCGGCTATTGTGGGGCGTCGTCGTTATGCTGTGTTTAAATACATTAAGGATCGTATTTGACAAAGGATTTAGGGATGGAAGGTGAAACTGCTGTCCAGGCTGGAAGGGAGATTCTCATTACGGTAGTGCTTACGGCTATTCCTACTTATGTGATGAGCTGCTTTTCGGCTTCCCCGTTCCCTTGTTGGTGAGATCAACTCCCTTCTTGGAGATTCTTGCAGGTTTTTGGTAGAAGGGGGTGATGGCCATCGGTGCCTGCACTGGATATCTCTGAGTATTTTTCGTTTGCCAAAATCGTGTGGTGGGATGAGCTTCCAATGCTTGGCATCTTTCTACTTGGCGCTCCTTACAAAGCAAGCGTGGAGGCTTATTTCTCGTCCGAATTCATTTGTTAACTCTATATTTCGTGCCCATTATTTTCTGATGTCTGATTTTTTTGATGTTGGCCTAGGGTGCCGCCCCTCTTTTTGCTCTGTTTGCTACTCTTTGTTGGGCTCTGTGGTGGAGGATGAACAAGATGGTTTGGAATAGTACTCCTATTCGACATATGAGTTTGGCCGTAATTGTTTTTGTAAACTTGATATTCTTAGTATTTCGAAGATAAAAATTCCTCAAACTTTACTTTATTATCAAACATTTTTTTCAAAACTCCTTCTCTAACCGCTCTACAAACTCTATTTAATTCAAATAATTTTTTTTATCATAACTCTATTTTAAAGAAACAACATTCTTCTCTAGCTCCATTTCTATATGCACCTACTCTTCATCTGCACCCAATCAAATGCACCATTTGTACCCTCATACCATCCAAAAACGTTCGTCAAAGAGTATTTTTGCCTTAAATAACCTACTTTGTCTAATGACTGCTCAAGGTTAATGGCAGATCGAGAATGTTAATGTAATACCGAGACTTTTAATGTCAAACCAAATTGGCGTTGGCGTTGGTGTTGGCGTTGGCGACGATGGCGTTGGCGGCGGCGACAATAGCGTTGGTGGCGGCGACGATGACGTTGGAGTTGGCGGCTACGACGATGGCGTTGGCGGCGGCAACAATGGCGTTGGCGGTATTGGTGTCGGCGGCTGCGTTGGCGTTGCTGGTGGCGGCTAAGGCGGCATAGCTAGCGGGTGCGCGTCGATCTTTTAGTACGGGCGGTCGAATGACTTATTGAGACAATCGAATGCCTCAAGGATAAGGGTGATGCGGCGATCCCGGAGTATCGACATGAAATCAGCGGCGGCCGGAGGAATAAATTCTCTGATACCAGTTGACACGTTCCTTTTTGGAACGAGGCGGCAATGGACTGCGAGTCCCCTAAGGCTGCGCTTGAATAGGGAATGGAAGGTGGAATCTCTGCTGAGCGGAAGAATAACTCGAAAAGCTTGTCATCGGCAACATATTCCATCGGTTCCAGCAGGTGAAATGATCGGGCTGCCCTTAGTAAAAATGTGGAGGAGAAAAAAATGCTTTGATTTTCAAATCCTTGATTTGCCAATAGCCAAAAATGATCTACCCATATCATTACCCTAAATTTATTAGGATAATGAATTTGATAACTACAAAGGATTAAAAAAGAATAAAGGTGCAGCTGACCATCCCTTGTACGTTATTCTAATGGAACATTTTATAAAATATACCATGATGAGTTTTTTTTAACAAGTTTATACGGCGATAAAGTATATATAAATAAGCCATAAAAGTCTTAAAAGATAAGAACTCGTCCTACTAGCTAACTTATTCCACGGCGCACATTGTAGTTAATTAAAGCCTCCTTTTGCGAGGCCTTTTTGCTTACTGAGAAAAGAAAACTAGTTTTAAATATAAAAGTTAATGAAGTTCTTTAGGTGAGATAGGGCGTGTTGTAAAATCTCGTACGTAATGCCGGCATTTTTGCTACAAACACAAGTAAGCAATAACACAATACAAGCACAAATTTGCACTCGGCAAAATCCGTCGAGACACAATCACATATATATATAATCAAACAATATATAAAAGCAAATACATGAATAAAACAGGAGAAGAAATAACCGTCCGATGAAATGTTATGAAAATCGGATCCGAGTGCAGATGAAAAATTCTGTTCCAAAATATTTTTCTAACGACCAAAATTGCGAAGAGTGATACGCACAAAAAATTAGAGAAAAAAATAAAAGAAAGCACCGCAATCAAGAACACCAGATGTAAAGTGGTTCCCCGAAATTGGGTACGTCCACTGTGCAGGCAGAGATAAATTCACTATTTATTTCTCAAACATACAATACGACTAAAAATGGAGGAGAAGAATAGACCGAGAAAAATGATGGAAATCTCGAATCCTCCAAGGTCCGGTCGTACACGTTGCGACGAGAAAATAGTTTCGACGGCAAGAGAAGAAGCCGACTGGAAGAAGAACTCCAAAGAGGAAGCCGGCTAGGCGATGGCCGAATGTCTGCCGAAATCCGCTGAACAACCGAAGAAACTCTATTGCACTGCACTCTCATAAGGGTGGCCGACCACACCTATTGAAGGAGGAGGAAACCCTAAGAGGGTAAGGAGGATGGGCCGGCTCAATAATGGAAGTAGATCAATCCCTTCCAAAAAAAATAAATCCTCCATCAATACCGAAATAATGAGGATGACAAATTTGGAGCCATCTCCAAAATGGGCTGACAGCAAAAATGGAAGAAGATCAACGATCCCTTCCAAGAAATCCTCCTACATCAGCGGGGAAGGAATAATATTTTGTCATCAATGCTCCTCCATAATTGTTGGAATTTGGGGAATTCCAAAAGAAGCAGCCACGAATTGACCGGTCTCCAAAAAAGACCCCGGCCAAGAAATGGAAGATGCGTCATTACCGCAACAATGAAACACCGCGGATGCGCCAGACATACAAAATTTGTGGGAGAGTAATAGATCTGGATTGCAATCCGCCAAGCGGACGCACAAGGTTCACCGGAACCTTCAACGTCAAAGTACGACGTACAACCGCACCACCACCAGAGACCAATGCCACCACCGGAGTGAAAACTCAAGCCGGATCTAACCACGCTTCTCCTCTCCACGACACCACCTCCTCCTTCGCTACACCTCTCCCAACGCCGGCGACTATCTCCTCCAAGACCGGCGACAACACTCTCCACCAACGTCGACGGCTATCCTCCAAGACCGGCGGCAATCCCTCTAAGGTCGGAGAATCTCCTTGAGGTCGACGACCTCCCCGATCGTACGAGCAAAGAGAAACGAGGGAGAGAGAGAGATGGGCGGCTCCTCCTTTGGGTGGCTGTTCTTTTTCTTGCGCATGGGGGAAAACAAAAACTTATGTTTTATAATAATAAAACCTAATGTTAATTGGTCAGATCCAGGTTGGATCCGGATCGGAACCAATAAGACCAAGAATCCACCATCTTGCTCGGGATCCGGAGCCACCACCTGCATGAAGCACTGCCTGCACAAAGCAGCAACTGCACATGGCATCAGCTGCACAAAGCAACACTGAACAAAACACCGCCCCAACATCTCGAGACATCAGCCGACCTGCTCCAGTCGACTCATCCCTGCTCGGGCTCAACTTCTGAATGTCGACGCAACTGGATCACTGAATCTGACTCGCCTAGTCAGACTACTAGAAGAATGATACTTGCACCACCTCGACCATCCACTGTGTTGGCTGCAGAAATCATGGGCGCACCACCTCGCATCATGGTCCCCATCAGCCGGTACAAACTATCGTGTTGCATAGCTCGCATGCATAAGCATGGTGCGCCCTCACATCACCGTCAGAACTCCACCTCTCGATGCAAAATTGCATCCACTAGAGTCCAATCTGCCCAATGATATCAAATTCTTGTGCAGCTTGGGTACCACGTGTACCCGCTCAAGTCTACGCACAACTTCATCAAGCGTCCGGATGTCCACAGTCCTTGTCTCTGTGATCTCACATGCTGAGTCGTCACCTAAAAAGACTGACCCAGTCGTCACCTCCTATGAACTAAACATCGCCGCATCTAAGCAAAAGTACTGCGAAGCACCGAAATCCAAAATCCAGTTATCAGAGTCACATAGACTCTCAGTGATGGTAAAAGATGTTAGTTCTATTATTAATAATATGTCCGCGCGTGTCAGGACCGACTCAGAACGACCCAACGGGTTACGTGTCACTAGGGTTAGGCTCTACGCTGGAGATACTATAAATACTCATTCCACATGTTGATGAGGTATTGTGGACTATCTTGAGCGGAGCCTCAACATTCTCAAGATACCTGATTTTAGGGTTTTCCGCTCCCGTTTCTTTCTCTGCGAATCTCTCGGTCATCGCTCCGCCGCCCCCGTCACCGACTGCAAGATCGTCTGTCGCTGATCACTTCTCCAGTCGTTGTTTTGAAAAAGGATCGCAAAGGAGGCGCCGCACTCCTTCCTTTCGTCAATCACGTTTTTTGCGTATTTTTTTGCGCCAGATCTGGGGAAGTAGCCGCTCGCCATTTCCAGTTTTCTACGCCGATCTAGAGGAGGACGGAAGCCTAGTCATCGCTGGTTCCAGCCGCTCGCGACTATCACGTCGTCTCCCTGTCCAGATCGCACGAAGCATCGTTACAGATCTGGAGGAGATCTGATCTGATTCCCTTGTCTTTGTTCTCGATCGCTGGGAGGAGATCAGATCCGGTCATCTTTGCGCCGACTGCTATCGTGAGTAGAAAGGAGATCTTGCCAGATCTGCTAAGGAGGGCTGCTCTTGAAGATCAGAAGTTTCTTCCCAGATCTCGCATTCCTTTGTCGCCAGTGTTTCCTGAAGAGAAGAGTTAATCCAGATCCAGATCTAGGAATTAATTTCGTCAAATCCAGAAGATCTGGGTGTTCTGTTTTGTTAGAAGCATAATCCAGATCCAGTGTTCTGCTCCCGTGGATCTATTTTTTTTTTTTTTGAAGAGGCAGAAGTTTTTTGCGCTTGGACTTCAGATCCGGCAATCTCCTTCAGATCTGACCACCTCTTTTGTGGACGATTTTTCAGATCAAGGAAATCCAGGAAAAATCCAGGAAGTCTGGACTCTAATTTATTCCAGGAAATTCCAATTTTTTTCTGCTCCAGTTTATTCCTGCTGCAATCTCAGATCTTGCCAGAACTCCGTGATCAAGCAGGAAATCCGGATTTTCTCAGATCTTGCCGGAAGGAGACCTGATTGTCCAAACTTTGGCGATTATTTTCAGCCGGAGGAGGAGCAAACAACCACTATATTGGATCCGAAGTTGCCCGATCGTCTTCGCACGAATCAGGTGACTTTGTTTCATTTTTTTTGTTCTAGAATTTATTTCTGTTTTAAATCTAGTGCAATGACGATGAAAAGCGCGCTCGACGTCGCTATTTGGCAGTCTTTCGACGCCACTGAACTCCTCAGTTGGAAACTGTATGTCCAACTAGGAATGAAAGAACGTGGAATTTTCTACACTGTTCTTAGTGATTTCGCCACTACCCGTGAGGATGTGGATGAATATCAGTGGAGTAAAAACGAGAATTTTTGCAGGAATTACCTTCTAAATTCCCTAAATTCTCGCCTTGCCTTAACCTACAGAGCATGTAAGACCGTGAAAGAGATTTGGGACCGCGTGAACGCTCACTTTCAGTTCCTAGAACTTGAAATTATGCGTCACAAGCTAAAAGACGAACAATCTGAAACGATCGATAATCAATTTGCGAGTCTAATTTTGAGCAAGCTGCCTCCCAAACAGAATACTGCAAACATGGTGGTCGATACTTCTGATCCCAAGTCCTTTGTGGCTATGATCGGGAGCAATCACCGCAGTGCGTCTTCTGAGTGGTGGCTGGACAGCGGTGCTACCTGTCATGTCACAAATGACAGAAGTCTTCTCTCAGAGGTCAGAGCAGTCCGAGACAGAGTTGAAAACTGCAATGGAGGAGAGACAGTCGTCACTCATGCTGGGAAGGCAAAGCTCGTCCTCTCTTCAGGTAAACTGTTAATTTTGCAAAATGTTAAATTAGTTCCTAATTTAACTAAGAATTTAATTTCTATGAGTTTGCTAGATAAGTCCGGAATGTATTTCACAATTATTAGCGGTAGAATAACACTGTCTGTTAATTCACATTATTTTGGTTGCGCTTACTTAATCAATGGAATGTATAGACTTAGCCTAGAAAACGAGTGCATAAATCAAGTGAGTTCGTCTCTGTTAGTCCAAAGCTACATCACAATAGACTTGGACACGTACACTACAAAAAGATGCGCGATCTAGCTAAGAGTCACAACATTCCGTTAGATTTCTCTATTCGATTTGATAGGTGCGAGGTTTGTGCCCAGACTAAAATAACTAGAAACCCTTACAAAACCGTTTCTAGGAGCACACAACTTTTGGAATTGATTCATTCCGACCTCTGTGACTTTCGGAGTCATGCCACTAGAGGGGGAAAGAAGTATCTAATTACCTTCATTGACGATTTCTCCAGATTTTGTCATGTCTACCTATTGAAATCGAAAGACGAGACATTCGAGACCTTCAAAATCTTCAAATCTCGGGTAGAAAACCAGTTAAATCTGAAGATTAAGAGACTTAGAAGTGATCGAGGAGGAGAATACACTACAACTGGGTTTAGGGAGTTTTGTGCCACTGAGGGCATAATCCTTGAAACTACAGCTCCTTACTCACCCCAATCAAATGGAGTTGCTGAGCGTAAGAATAGAACTTTAACAGAGATGTTAAATTCTATGCTCCTGAGCGCTGGCATGCCCAATTCCTTCTAGGGGGAAGCAGTCCTTACTGCAAATCACATTCTGAATAGAGTGCCTCACTCAAAGCTCAGTTCTACTCCTTATGAGCTGTGGCACGGTCATCCTTGTAGATATGACACTCTTAAGACTTGGGGCTGTATCGCCTATGTGCGTATACAAGACCTTAAAAGACCTAAGGTGGGACCTAGAACGACAACCTGTGTCTATCTAGGCAGTGCAGAAGACAGTGCAGCTGACCGATTTCTGGATCTATCCACTAATTCAGTGATAGAGTCTAGATATGTTATTTTCTTTGAGCATAAATTTATCAAAGATCATGGCCTGACCGTTCCTGGATCTACTGACATGATCTCAGAGTCTACGGTAGAACCCGAAGCTGGCCCCTCTGACACTGCTCCCCAACCTCTAGAGGTCGAACCTATTCCTCTTAGAGTATCTACAAGAGATAGAATCCCTAAGGATTTTGGTGAGAACTTCGTCACCTACCACTTAGAGGATGATCCTTTTTCCTATCAGGAAGCGATGAGATCGAGAGATGCGTTAATGTGGGCAGAAGCCATCGACGATGAGATGAACTCGCTGCTACAAAATAATACCTGGCATTTAGTGGACCTACCGAAAGGAGCTAAAGTCCTGGGATGCAAGTGGGTTCTGAAGAAGAAGTTACATAGTGATGGGTCTATAGCCAGATACGAAGCACGTCTAGTCGCTAAGGGTTATAAACAACAGGGGGGAATTGACTATTTTGATGTCTATTCACCTGTCTGTCACCTATCTACTATTAGAATTCTTCTAGCCTTAGCCTCTATCGAGAATTTCACCGTCCATCAGATGGACGTGAAAACAGCCTTTTTGAATGGAGAGCTAAATGAAGAGATCTACATGGCACAACCTGAAGGTTATGTCCATACAGATCTAAAGGATAAAGTGTGCAAACTTGATAAATCTATCTATGGGCTTAAACAAGCACCTAAGATGTGGCACATGAAGTTTGATCAAGTGGTAAAGAGCTTTGGATTTCAGTCCAGTCTCTCAGACAAGTCTCTCTATTACCGCTCGATGTCAAACCAAACAGTCATCATATGCCTATATGTGGATGACATGTTGATCCTGGGGTCAGACCTAGCTGTCGTGAGGGATATTAAGTCTGCTCTCGCCAAAGCGTTTGATATGAAGGACCTTGGTCCCGTCGATACCCTACTAGGTATGAAAGTAAGAGTAGACGAGGGATGTGTCACTCTGAGTCAAGCTCACTATATAGAGCAGATTCTTAATACCTGGGGTTATAAAGATTGTAGGCCTGTTGAAACACCCACTGATCCGAACGTCAAGCTGAGTCCGAACGTCAAGCTGAGTCCGAATGAAGGAACAAGCATTGATCAAGTCAAGTACTCAAAGATCATTGGAAGTCTCATGTACGCCACAAGCTGCACTAGACCTGACATTGCTTTCTCCGTAAGCATGCTAAGTCGCTTTACCAGTAGTCCAGGAAAAGAGCATTGGGATGCCCTAGATAGGCTGATGAAGTATCTCAAAGGTACTAAAGACCACGCTCTGTGCTATACTGGTCACCCTCCTACTTTGGAAGGTTACTCTGATGCCTCCTGGTGTTCAGAAGTTGCAAACAGCAAGTCCACAAGTGGATTTATATTCACATTGGGTGGCGCTGCAGTTACTTGGAAGTCCAAGAGACAGACATGCATAGCTTTGTCGTCTATGGAAGCCGAGTTATTTGTCTTAGCTTCAGCTGGTGAAGAGGCAGACTGGATCAGGAATTTGATCTTAGACATTCCCTTGTCTAAACTTCAAATCAATTCTCTAAGCCTGTTCTGTGATAATCAGGCAGCAGTCCAAGTTGTTAAGAATGTCCTCTTTGACACTAAGAGACGACATGTACGACTGAGACACGCCCTATTGAATTATCTTAAAGAACAAGGCGTTATTACTTTGGTCGACGTGCGATCGAAGGATAATCTAGCTAATCCACTGACAAAAGGAATGCCCCGAGACCGTTCAATCAAAACAGTGAGGGAAATGAGACTCAAAGCGGTTTGAAACCAGCCAAAGTCCGAATGTTTTGATTCCTTCCTTTGTCGAATCTAGCATATTGTGCTCCGTTGGTGTTTTGGTTGCTGAGTACGAATTTCTGGTTGGCTGTTTTATTCCACATTTGATGATAACAACCTCATCCAGATTCGTCTTCCTTAACTTGGAGGAGAGTGTTGTTGGGTATTGTATCCACAATAACCTTGATTTGTAGGAAGTCAACTTTGAACCAAGATTGAATTGTTTGTGTATTTGATATGTTTTTCTAGTAATTTTCTTGCAGGTTCACATTGCTAAGTGTAAACCAATGTCAGGTCACAAAGAGTCAATAAGCACAGTCTCATACAATGTAATTCTTCATTGTGTGGGGCATGGGGTTGACTCATGTGTGATCTCTCAATTGGGATACACTTTATGATCAAGACCTTAAAGATTCAAAGCTTGGTGTGCAGCTAGTGGTCTAGAGAAAAAGATAGGAAACTTCTCCTAAGTAAATTTTCCGAGATGTAAAGGAACTTTTCGAGAAGTCCTTCTTTGCTCTCGAGAAGTCCTTGTTATTTTTCGAAAGGTTGTTTCTGAGGTCTTTTCTCGAAACATTAAAGTTTTCGAATAAGTTGACATGTTCTCTCGAGAATTCTTTGCTATTTCGAAAAGTCTCCTCAGTTTTTCGAGAAATCCTTTCTCTCTCTAAAAGTATTTTTGTTTTCGAGAAGTCATCGTTTCTTTCGAAAAAACTTTCTCTCTAAAGGTTTTTCTCGAAGTTGTTTTGTAGTTCACGAGAAGTTCCTTGTTCCCTCGAGTAGTCTTGCATCTCTCGAGAAGTCTGTTCTTAATTCTTTGATCTCTCTTCTAAAACTGTTTTTCGAGAACTAGTTGGTTTCTCTCGAGAAGTCTTTGATCTCTCGAGAAGTCTGGTTCTATGTTTTTTTTCTCGTAAACTATGTTTTTCCATTTTGACGACAAGTTCTTTCCGTCAAATTGACGTGACGTCTTTCCTCGTTTTAAGGTTTAATCGTTAGATCTTCATCTATATAATGATTGCTCCTTAAGAATGAAACATAAGAAGCGGAAGATCAGAACTCGTTCATTGCTCTAAAACTCTAATCTGATCCAAGATCGTCGTCTTATGCCGTGCATCGCCATTGTTGGAGTTCGATCGTGGGTTATCTGAATTCGTCTTCAAGTGCAAGAGAAAGGTCAATCGATCATCGCCTCACTCATTCTGATTCTATCGGATCGATCAAGACCTTGGAAGATCTGATTTTAGTGCTGATTCGATTCTTCTTCTTCAACGTTAAGCCGAAGCCATTTTTATCTCAAGAAAGAAGAAGATCCTCATCAAATTATTCAGATCTGTTCATGATTCGTTAAGTATAATTTCAATATCAATTTTACATTTGATTGTAGGAGAGATTGTTCTCCGAGTTGTAGGAGAGGTGTTCTCCGAGTTGTAAGAGAGGGTTCTCTCTGAGTTTGTAGGAGATTGGTCTCCGAGTTGTAAGAGTTTTGACTCTAAGAATTGTAGGATCGTTCTTGATCCGAGATTTAGTAAAGTAGTCAAGTCTAGCTGTGGTGCTAGATTGGCGAGGCCGGCAAGTGGAGTACCCAAGATCGGGGAACCACTATAAATTTCTTGTGTCGTCTGTGATTGTTATTTGCATTTTGTGCGTTCTTTATTTACAAGAATTTCAATTCCGCAAAAGACGCAGTTATCACCTATTCACCCCCCTCTAGGTGATTTTGGTTGGCAACTAGATATTACAATTGGTATCAGAGGGTCGTTGTTCTTGAAAGGTTAACACCTTGAACAAGATCTTTTCATTCTAATTGCCTTCAAATCATGGAAAAGTGCAAGGAATCGTCTTCGTTGAAATTGCCAATATGCACTAAGGCTAACTTTCCTATGTGGAAAGAACGAGTCAGATTTTATATGGAAGCCGCAGACCCAAGAATCTTCCAAGTCGTGGAAGAAGGACCTCATGTGCCAATGACTGCCTCAACAATCAATCCTACGGTTCAAGTACCAAAGAAAATGATGGACTTTACAAAGGATGAGATCGCTCTTGTTGCTTTGGACAAAAAGGCAAAGAACATCATTGCCAGTGCAGTGGATGATTCAATGTTGCAAAATTTAATTCACTGTAATTCTGCCAAAGAGATGTGGACGTCTTTAATAGTTCTTATGGAAGGTACTGAAGAAGTAAGAGACGATAGAAGATCTCTTTTGAATCAAGAGTATGAGGCTTTCAAGCAGAATAAAAAGGAGTGCATTGCCGATGCTTATGAAAGATTCTTCAAAATTGTAAACGGCCTAAGAAACTATGGTCGGGAATTCTCAAATGGTGAACTGAATGATAAATTCCTGCGTTCCCTAACGAAAGATTGGGATAGCAAGATTGTTGCAATCAGAGAATTTGGGAAGTTACCAAATCTAGACCCTCAGAATCTGTTTGGGAAACTATTATCCCACGAGCTACAAATGAACATTCGGAAAACAGAAGAAGATGGGAATAGAGCTTTAATCAAGGAAAGAACATTGGCCATGAAGGCTGAGAGTTCTAGAAAAGGCAGAACCTTGTCTCCAATCAGAATACAAGAATCTACTGATGAAGAAGAATCTAAGGCCGGCTCCTCCAGCTCAGAAATGTCTGATGGGGAATTCTCTCTTATCTCCCGTCAGTTTAAGAAACTGCTAAACAAAAGAAGACACATGAAGAACAAGTTTTCCTCTGAAAATAGACAGTCTCGACGTGATGGTGATCATCACAAAAAGAGTTCTAGCAATCATGACAGGTATAAATCTAAAACTGGTAAACATATTTCTTCTGACATAGTTTGTTATTGCTGCAATAAGCCAGGGCACATGATTGCTGAATGCCCTTATAAAAAGAAAGAGGGTGGAAGAAAAGAAGAAAAGAAATCCACTCACGGAAAAAGGAAGACTGAAAAGAGTCTAGTCGCTAAAAAGAACAAAACTTTAAGTGACAGTGACTCGGAGAAATCTAGTAGTGAAGAAGAAGCCTACTTCGGGTTGATGGCTATGACTGATGATGAAGAAGAACCTCCATATACCGGGAAGGTAAATTCTAACACCATCTTATCTGATTCTGAATTTGCTTTAGCTGAACAAAAAGATTATCTTTCAGATGATGACTCAAACCTCATGACCCAATACACTGAAATGCTTAAAAGTTTTGACAAATGCCGAAAGGTAGTCAAAACTCAGGCCAAGGAGATCATGTCTCTCAAAGAAGTGGAAACTAATTTGAGAAAGGAAGTTGAACAACTTTCCTCCTTCAAAGACGAAAACCAAATCTTGAAAGACAAGATCAAAAGCTCAGATGAGCTCCTTGATCGGAGAGAGAACTCTATCAAAGTTCTGGAAGAACAGCTAGCCGCCGAAAAGAAGCTAGTTGAAATGTTTTCACAACTGAAAACCATTCTTCCAATCATTGATACTTTCTCTAAAGCAAGTAGCAGTGGTTTAGGTCATGTGGCTGGGCCAAGTAATTCTTCTAAAAGCACCCGTGCCAAGAAGAAAAATAAGAATGCTAAGAAAGCTACTATCGAAGAAAAAGAGAAAGCCCATCTAGAACGAGTGGAATTTAAGAAAGTTCTACTTCCCACAAATGCTTATGACATGGAAAGCTCTTATGGTCACTTGACACGACCTATTAATTTTGCGCCTGTCAATGACTATAAGGGGTGGGCTCGTCCTCAATACCTCGGTCAAAGTGCTTTCAAAGCACCTTATGAAGAAGTGAATCTGAGATATTATGGTCCGTATGTTCATGGTCCAAGTGCTGTTAAAGCACCAATAGTAAAGACTATTGTACCTAAGCCAAAGGAGAAAGCATTACCATGTGTATGCTGTACTCATGAAACATCCTCATCCAGAAGGATTGCTCCTGCCAAAACCAACGTTCAAAGAGTAAAGCAGGAAAATATTAACAGAAGGTACAACAGGTTTAACTGTTGGTGTTGCGGCAAAATAGGTCACTTTGCCGTAGACTGTTGGTTCAAATCTACATATTCCAAGAGACCACAACTTAGCAATGCAAGAAAGACCGCTCGCAATGTTAATGCTTTTCGTGGTATTCAACTAACAAGGGACCAAGGACCCAAAGTTGTTTGGGCTCCTAAGGCAAAATAATTTGTTTTTGCAGGTATGTCCAAAGGCCAACAAAAATCCTATCTGGTATTTGGACAGTGGTTGTTCTCGGCATATGACCGGAATAAGAAGCCTTTTGCAAAATTTCATTTTTGTTGAGAATGGTCCAAAAGTTATTTTTGGCGGATCTGACAGAGGAATAACAAAAGGCTATGGTATGATTTCTAACGGTAATGTATCCATTTCAGATGTAGCTTATGTGGAAGGATTAGAACACAATCTGATAAGCATAAGTCAACTTTGTGATAAAGGATACATAGTGGATTTTCGTAAAGATAAGTGTTTGATAAAATCGGCAGATAACCTAGAAACAATTTTATCAGGCACTCGTTGTAGAAATATGTTCTGTTTAAATTTTCTTTGTTTATCATCTTCTACACCAGTATGTCTCTTAGCAAAAGATAGTGCATCTCTTGCTAACCAATGGCATAAGAGATTAGCACATATAAATTTCAAAACTATAAATAAGTTGTTTTCACAAAACTTAGTACGTGATGCGCCAAATATTAAGTGCATTAAAGATAGACCTTGTCATGCTTGTGTAAAAGGCAAGCAAACAAGAGCTACCTTTAAAAGCATTATAGTCAAAGATTCAACTAGGTGCTTATACCTACTTCATATGGACTTATTTGGTCCTTTGCAAATTAGGAGTTTAGGAGGTAAGTCTTTCACGTTAGTTATTGTAGATGATTACTCACGTTTTACATGGGTATTCTTTATTAAACACAAGTCAGATACGTTTGACATTTTCATTAAGTTTGTCAAGCAAATTCAGAACGAATTTGAATGCTCCGTGGTCAAAATCAGAAGTGACCATGGAACAGAATTTGAATCTGGGGCCATGACAGATTTTTGTGAAAGTCTAGGTATCTTTCATGAGTTTTTCTCACCTCGAACTCCACAACAGAATGGGGTAGCTGAGAGAAGGAATAGAACACTCATTGAGGCTTGCAGAACAATGTTGAGTGGCACTTCTCTACCCGAATATCTTTGGGCTGAAGCCGTCAACACTGCATGTCACATGCAAAACAGAGCACTCATAAACAAAAATCATGAAAAGACTCCTTATGAACTACTAAAAGGCAAGAGACCAACCATCTCTTATTTTAGAATCTTTGGTTGCAAATGCTTTGTACTTAATAATGGAAAGCATTACAAAACCAAGTTTAGCGAAAAGAGTTTTAAAGGTATTTTTGTAGGCTATAGCAGCCATAGTAGAGCTTATAGAATATTTAATAAGAAAACTCTGGTGGTAGAGGAATCAATTAATGTTGTATTTGATGAAACGGGCATGCTACATAGCAGCTCTTCTAGTACTTCTATTGAAGCTACAGGTTCAAAGACACAAGATATAAGCTTAGATGAGCCAGTCAAAGTTGATGCTCAAACCTTCGTCAAGATCTCTTCCCCAATCACAAATGAAGAAGAAGATCATATTGATGAAGAACCAGTACAAGTGGAAGAAGACATTCAAGTAGCTGATAATACTCCAGATGTTCAAACTGATGCAAGGAACCTTGAGTTCAGACATATGAGAGACCACCCTATTGATCAAATCATAGGAGATCCTCAAGTCGGCATTAGAACAAGAAGAGGTACTACTAACGAAAATATGCATTTAAGTTTTCTTTCACAGGTAGAACCGAAGAAGTTTCAAGAAGCAAATGAAGACCCCCACTGGGTAATTGCAATGGAAGAAGAATTAAATCAATTCAAGCGTTGCAAGGTGTGGACACTAGTTCCAAAACCCAAGGATAAAAATGTTATTAGAACAAAGTGGGTCTACAGGAACAAGTTGGATGAAGATGGAACAATTATAAAGAACAAAGCCAGACTTGTAGTAAAAGGCTATAGACAGGAAGAAGGGATCGACTTCGATCAAACTTATGCTCCAGTAGCAAGACTTGAAGCGATCAGAATGTTCTTAGCCTATGCTGCATACAAAGGTTTCACCGTATACCAAATGGACGTTAAGTCAGCTTTTCTAAATGGCAACATAAAAGAAGAAGTATACGTAGAACAACCTCCAGGTTTTGTAGATTCTGAACACCCTAATTATGTTTACTTATTGCAAAAAGCTTTGTATGGGTTGAAACAAGCTCCTCGAGCTTGGTATGAGACGCTGTCTAACTTTCTTCTTGAGAACAAGTTCACAAGAGGAAAGATAGATAAAACATTATTTCTTAGGGAAGTAAAAGGCAAGATTTTGCTAGTGCAAATCTATGTTGATGACATTATTTTTGGCTCTACAGACGACAATCTTTGCAAAAAGTTTTCAAAACTAATGCAGGGAAAGTTTGAAATGAGCAGTATGGGTGAGCTGAAATATTTCTTAGGACTTAAAGTGAAACAATCTGAAGATGGAATTTTCATCTCACAGACAAAATTCACCAAGGAGTTGATTAAGAAATTTGGAATGGAGAGTGCAACCTCTATGAGGACTCCAATGAGCTCAGCTATGTCACTGGACAAGGACGAAAAAGGGAAACCTTTTGATGAAACCAAATACAGAAGCATAATTGGCTCTTTGCTCTACCTTACTGCTAGTAGACCTGACATAATGTTTTCCACATGTGTATGTGCTAGATATCAGGTGAACTCTAAGGAATCTCACTATACTGCGGCAAAGCGAATTTTGAGATATCTTAAGGGCACACCAAATCTTGGCTTATGGTACCCAAGAAGTAATGATAGCGAACTAATAGGCTATTCAGATGCAGATTTTGCAGGTAGCAGAGACGACAGGAAAAGCACTTCCGAAACATGTCAATTTCTCGGAAGAAGGCTTATATCCCGGAGTAGCAAGAAGCAGAATTGTGTTGCAATCTCAACCGCCGAGTCAGAATATATTTCTGCAGGCAGCTGTTGTGCACAACTACTATGGATAAGGAATCAACTTCAAGACTACAATATGAAGATCAAGAATATTCTAATGTTTTGTGACTCCTCCAGTGTAATTGCTATAGCAAATAATCCAATCTCACACAGTCGGACAAAGCATATCGAATTAAGATATCATTTCATCCGAGAGCATATGGAGAATGGGGATATCAACTTAAGCTATGTCCCCACGGATAAGCAAATTGCAGATATATTCACGAAGCCGCTGGATGAGACCAAGTTCTCTTTCTTCAAGACGGAACTTGGAATGCTCAACATGGAATAATGATCAAACAAAGGAAAAGAGAAGAAGATAAGTGAATTTTCTTAAGTTTTATCTTATTTTTATGTTCTAAAATGAAGCACAGGATTATCATTTGGAAATAAGAAAAATCAAAGAAGGAAAATCCAAGTCATCATTAAACATCTCGAGAAATGAAGTAAACATCTCGAGAAATGACTTGCTTTTGGATGAAGATAAAAGGTTTCGAAAAATTGACATAATCTCTCGAAAAATGAATTCACACTTTTCGAGAAATGGATTATCCCTCGAGAACTTTAATTATCTTTCGGAAGAAGATCGGCAAAGTTCTGAGACTTCTCGAGAACTTTAATAACCTCTCGAGAAATGTATTACACTTTTCGAGACTTCTATTTCAAATTTTCGAGAATATGAAAAGCCAGGTACGCGCGTATTTTATTATCTTGACATTAATATAAACCAAATAAATTGTCACATCAAACCAATCTATATATAAAGACTTTCGAAATGAATTAAAGTTCACGCTAGGTCATTTTTTACCTCTTTCGAAAAACGCCGACCGTTCGTCTTCTGTTCTCGCGAAGCCGTTCATTCGGGTTTACGATTCTCTTTACTTCTCTCTCGCAATCTCTCTTGCTCTATGGCACCTCAATCGAAGCCTAAGATCGGAGTTGGTAGTGAATTGGAGCGAGAAGGTCTAGTCTCGATCTCAGATGACTTTCAAAATCTATTTTATCTTCTAGACGCCGCTGGGTTGTCATTTGTTCTTGAACATCCATGTCGAGTTCTGCTTAAAGAGGTAGAAGAGTTATTTATAAACGTCAAAGTTCACAAGGATAGGAAGAGGATGAAATCAGCAATCGGAAACTTCAAGATCAAGGTCAGTCCAAAAACTCTATCTAAATTTCTACGATTGCCAGTGGTATCTTCTGAGGACACATTAGATGATGCTGATTGGAATAGAGCCTTGAGCTTTTGTGGCTTAGACAAGACAGTTAAAAATGTAAGAAGACATCAGATGAATGATGTAGGTAAACTTTTAGTGGACATTGTTTGGAAAGTATTGTTATGTAATACATGAAGTTTGGGCTATGTCTCAACAGATGTGTTCTGGTTGATGACAACAGTAATTTGTGGAAAGAAGTTCGACTGGGCAAACTTTCTCTTCAGTAAGATTAAAGACAGTATTTTATCTCCAAACTTTGCCAGAATTCTGTCCTTATATCTTAATCAGCTCAATCATGAAGTTTTTGATATGTCCAAAGGTGCAATTATACACCATCTGAAGAAGTTAAATGTCACAACAATACAGAGATGGGATATCAGAATTACTAAGCCAGCTGCAGGTGCAGGTCCCCAGGGGGAGCCAATTTCTTCAGCTCAATCAGTTCCTGAGTATGAAGCTTCTGCTCCTCCTCCTCCAGAAATATCAACAATCCCAGCTCCACCTCCAGCTCAGCAACACAGTTCAGTTCCAGATCCATCTCCAGCTCCACAAGACACCATTCCTTCAGCAGGGCCAAATATTCCTCCTCCAACAGACACAGTTCTTCCACCATCAGCTCAAGATCCATCAGAACAAGTTCCTTCAGATCAAGTTCCTTCCAAAACTCCATCCATCCCAGATGCTCAAGTCTTGTCAGATACTCCTATGGAAAATACTTTTCTTTCACAAGAACAAGTGGATTATTTCTCACCTCCTCCAGCTATTGATGAAGACAGAGTTGATTCCACCATAGCAGATGTGGTAGGTGAAATTCTAAAGGGTGCTGATGATGTGCTTAGCACTAGTGACCACATGGCTGGGTCAGGTGCTGACTATGATTTTACTCTAGAAGTAGATGATGCTTCAGTGCATGATTCATCTCCTCCCCCAGTACATATTGAGGGGGAGCTAGAGCCTTGCTTAGAAACAAACAAGGATGATCAGGAAAAGCCTGTTGATGAAGAAAATGAGAAAATCAACATATCTCCTGTCAAGCTCCAAAGTTCAATTATTCTTGAAGATATACTTGAAGAAGTTCTGCCAGCCCCTATTCCTCCATCTCTTTTTGATGAAAATTCAATTCTTGGTAAAGTTGAAATAATGCTTCAAAGACAGAGTGCCAAAATAGATTACTCCTTCAAAGAATTCCATGCAAGACTGTCTGATATTGAAAAGGAAATGGCCAAGGAATTGAAAGAGTTCAAGACAAGTTCAGATCAAATGAAAGAGGTTGTTATTCAGGGAGGAAAAGCAATTGATCACACCATTAAAAGTGTAGGCACAGTTCTAGCAGAAGTGATTCAAGTCAGAAAAACCCAAGAGTACATGGCTTCAAAGGAAGAGGAAAATACCTTTAAGGTTATTGATGAGGTAGGACAGTTCAAGGATTCTATTCTCCAAACCCTATCTGTAGAAGTCAGAAAGGGGGAGGACAGTATAACTGAGAAGATGACTGGGTTATTGGATCAAACTCTTTTTTATTTTCATAGACATTTGATTAATAGGTTTGAGCAGTTGTCCCAAGGTGTCCAAAAGCAGGTAAATGAGATAAAAGATTTCACCTCTAATACTGTTGTTTGGCTCCACCATGAAATTTTTCCTGATTTGGGTATTGACCCTGCTCAACCTCCTCCTCATTTTGATCAAGTTCAATCTGATGTTCCTTCAATTCCTCAATTTTCTCCAAGGCCAGCAGGGCAGTCTGATATTAATCCTTCAGCAGAGACTCACTCCTCCATGCATTATTCTAGGAAAAGGAAATATGGTGATGGACCTTCTGCAAGCAGATCTGTTCCTGGCTCCAGCTCAGCAGGTTCTGACAAAGCAGTGGTAGATGAAACAAAGGTTTATCCAGAGCTTTGGAGTCCAGTTTCAAAGATTATAATTCTTGACTCTCTCAAGCTTGTAGAAGAAGGAAATGTGCCAGCTTCTGAACTGTACAGCTCTTCTGAATGGAAGAAATATGAGACAAGCCAAACCAAGAGAAGAATCCATTTCAAGAATTATGGGTACAACAATCCAACAGCTCCAGAAGCTCCTCCTAAGTATCATCCAAAGCCATATGCTTATTTTGAAAGGATAGAAATGTTGAGAAAGAGAAATGCCAATATCTGAAGTCAAGTCTTTGAAGATCTTTAAATCATTATTTCTATATGCTGTGTGAACATTAATTCATTAGACAATCTTACATCTAAATATAATTTTTGGTTTTGATGTGACAATCATGTTCTTATATTTAGATATTGTTCTTAATGTTCTTTCTAGTATATTCTTTTTATATTTAATATTGATACAATTCATCTTGGTAAGTAGGGTTCTGTCTTCTACAAATAGGGGGAGATTATTGGGTATTGTATCCACAATAACCTTGATTTGTAGGAAGTCAACTTTGAACCAAGATTGAATTGTTTGTGTATTTGATATGTTTTTCTAGTAATTTTCTTGCAGGTTCACATTGCTAAGTGTAAACCAATGTCAGGTCACAATGAGTCAATAAGCACAGTCTCATACAATGTAATTCTTCATTGTGTGGGGCATGGGGTTGACTCATGTGTGGTCTCTCAATTGGGATACACTTTATGATCAAGACCTTAAAGATTCAAAGCTTGGTGTGCAGCTAGTGGTCTAGAGAAAAAGATAGGAAACTTCTCCTAAGTAAATTTTCCGAGATGTAAAGGAACTTTTCGAGAAGTCATTCTTTGCTCTCGAGAAGTCCTTGTTATTTTTCGAAAGGTTGTTTCTGAGGTCTTTTCTCGAAACATTAAAGTTTTCGAATAAGTTGTCATGTTCTCTCGAGAATTCTTTGCTATTTCGAAAAGTCTCCTCAGTTTTTCGAGAAATCCTTTCTCTCTCTAAAAGTATTTTTGTTTTCGAGAAGTCATCGTTTCTTTCGAAAAAACTTTCTCTCTAAAGGTTTTTCTCGAAGTTGTTTTGTAGTTCACGAGAAGTTCCTTGTTCCCTCGAGTAGTCTTGCATCTCTCGAGAAGTCTGTTCTTAATTCTTTGATCTCTCTTCTAAAACTGTTTTTCGAGAACTAGCTGGTTTCTCTCGAGAAGTCTTTGATCTCTCGAGAAGTCTGGTTCTATTTTTTTTTCTCGTAAACTTTGTTTTTCCATTTTGACGACAAGTTCTTTCCGTCAAATTGACGTGACGTCTTTCCTCGTTTTAAGGTTTAATCGTTAGATCTTCATCTATATAATGATTGCTCCTTAAGAATGAAACATAAGAAGCGGAAGATCAGAACTCGTTCATTGCTCTGAAACTCTAATCTGATCCAAGATCGTCGTCTTATGCCGTGCATCGCCATTGTTGGAGTTCGATCGTGGGTTATCTGAATTCGTCTTCAAGTGCAAGAGAAAGGTCAATCGATCATCGCCTCACTCGTTCTGATTCTATCGGATCGATCAAGACCTTGGAAGATCTGATTTTAGTGCTGATTCGATTTTTCTTCTTCAACGTTAAGCCGAAGCCATTTTTATCTCAAGAAAGAAGAAGATCCTCATCAAATTATTCAGATCTGTTCATGATTCGTTAAGTATAATTTCAATATCAATTTTACATTTGATTGTAGGAGAGATTGTTCTCCGAGTTGTAGGAGAGGTGTTCTCCGAGTTGTAAGAGAGGGTTCTCTCTGAGTTTGTAGGAGATTGGTCTCCGAGTTGTAAGAGTTTTTACTCTGAGAATTGTAGGATCGTTCTTGATCCGAGATTTAGTAAAGTAGTCAAGTCTAGCTGTGGTGCTAGATTGGCGAGGCCGGCAAGTGGAGTACCCAAGATCGGGGAACCACTATAAATTTCTTGTGTCGTCTGTGATTGTGATTTGCATTTTGTGCGTTCTTTATTTACAAGAATTTCAATTCCGCAAAAGACGCAGTTATCACCTATTCACCCCCCTCTAGGTGATTTTGGTTGGCAACTAGATATTACAAGTGTTATTCCACATTTGATAACACGATCTGACTTGTTTTGAACCTTCTCCTGTTGATTGGTTCCATTCCACATTTGATGAGTTACAATCAACCCTAGAAGAACAGTAACTAGGATATCACACATAGGAACACAAATATAGCTGCGTTGTCCAGAAGTCTGAAATCGTTTCGTTTGGAAACAGTTATTAGATTCTGCGGTTAAACCTGAAATACTCTACATATATCATCTGAGCATAATTAAAGTACTACGTTCTTATATACAGAACTAGATACATGTATATTTTCCAGTGTTGAATTCATTCTAAATGAAGTTCTCAGTTGGAAATTACAGAAAATGCTGATGCAGGAGGAGCACATGCAGACTGGGATCCTGAAAAGGATGATCTGCTGGATGATGGTTTCTAGAGTATCTGTTTGGTTTTCTTTCTCTGACTTAGAGCACTGTTTAGCTCTCTTTACCTGTTTTGTCTGGACTATTTCCTACTCCTTGTTAGTCATGAGACATTAGGTCTTCTGGTACCTATCTCTTTGACTGTACTTGGATTCTGATGTGATGTTGCTTAGTCTATGTTCTATGCTTATGCGTGCATACATACTCCTGTTTCTTTCAGTCCAATATATTATAACAGGTACTTGTGGACACGGTTGTGTAATGAGTCGAACTGGTTGAACACTACACACACCAACCCTTTTCCAACGTCGGTATACCGCGGACATAGGAGGAGATTGTTAGTTCTATTATTAATAATATGTCCGCGCGTGTCAGGACCGACTCGGAACGACCCAACGGGTTACGTGTCACTAGGGTTAGGCTCTACGCTGGAGATACTATAAATACCTATTCCACATGTTGATGAGGTATTGTGGACTATCTTGAGCGGAGCCTCAACAAAAGACACATCACTATCCTCTGTGGTGACTACCACCGCCTTGCCCACACCCTGGACATCCTCAGAACTCTGCGCACGCTGCGGACAATGCCTCCTTATATGGACACTATGCTTGTAGTGGTAGCACATCACTTCCTTCCTCGAAGCGGATCTGTCCCGTGCACTCCAAAATCCCTTCTCGAGATGCCTCCTTCGTCTATCTACTGGCAACGCATACTCATCCCCAGGAGTGGGGTCCGAAAAAATCTGACTGGACAGTAATGCAGATGTGATCTGCTCCACGTTTACTGTATCCTTCTCATACAACAAAGTGATTGCATATGCTTGTATGACTTCGGGAGCGAGTTAAGAAGCAAGAGGGTCTTGTCTTCTTCCTCCAACTTCGCACCAACCACATGCAGTTGGTTGAGAAGTTCATTGAACATAATGAAGTGTTCTTGTAGGTTATCACCCTCCTGCATCTTCAGTTCGTACAGTCACATTTTCAGCAACAGACTCGTGGTCAACGACTAGCTCAAATATAGTCTCTAAGGCTTCTCCCACAACTTGACAACGGACTCTTCAACGTAACACTGATGTTGAACAACACCTTGTCATCGACACACATCATGATGACGTTGGTGGCGCGCTCATCCAAATCAGTCCACTCAGAATCTTTCACCGGAGCGGGCACAGACTCACGCCCCCGCAACACTCACATCAATCGATGCTCAACCAACATATCTTTGACCCAAATCTGTCATAGACGGAAATTCCCGCTACCATCAAATTTCTCCTTAGAATATTTGGCCAAAACGGTGTTAATTCTTCGCTGTCATAGCTGCCCACAGTACCTCTAGGCAATCTAATTAATTCACAGATCAAGCTTGGGAAGATAGGGAGCGGATCAATGTCGTCATCTACCGTTGACCCAAATTTAAATCAGAACGTTCAATCAGTCACTTACCGAGAATTGACTCTGATACTACTTGTTGTAAAATTCAGTACATAACGGGTACAACTATAAACAAGAACACAAAACATGACACAAATCTGCACTCGGCAAAATCCGTCGAGACACAACCACAAATATATATATAATTAAACAATATATAAATGCAAATACATGAATTAAACAAGAGAAGAAATGTCTGTCCGATGAAACACCGCGGATTCGTCGGACACACAAGATCCGCGGGAGAGTAATAGATTTGGAATGCAATCCGCCAAGCGGACACACAAGGTTCACCCGAACCTTCGACGTCAAAGTCTGACGTCCAACCGCACCACCACCGGAGACCAACGCCACCACCGGAGAGAAAATCCAAGCCGGGTTTAACCACGCTTTTCCTTTCCACGACACCACCTCCTCCTTCGCTACACCTCTCCCAACTCCGGCAGGTGTCTCCTCCAAGACCGGCGGCAACACTCTCCACTAACACAACGCACAAGCAAAGAGAAACGAGAGAGAGAGAGAGAGAGAGAGAGAGAGAGAGAGAGAGAGAGAGAGAGAGAGAGATGGGGGGCTCCTCCTTTGGGCGGCTGTTCTTTTTCTCACGCATGGGGGAAACAAAAACTTAGGTTTCATAATAATAAAAACTAATGTTAATGGGTCGAATCATGGTTGGATCCGGATCCGAACCAATAAGACCAATAGGGCGTTCACGGATGGCGGTTAATAACCACCGCATTCACGACGGGTACTGTCGCGCCAAACTGAGCCTAAACCTTGCTTTCATTTATTCCATGCACATTGCATTTAATTTCGTGTTATTATACTTGAACAATAAGCATCCGGACTTGGCTTAAAATAATTAATACCAATACTTTCAATAATAATAATAATAGTAATAATAAATACATAAATATATAAATTGAACTATATTAGCACACCATTTATCATTAGTTATAGACATTTGATATACTTAGAACAAAAATAAAAAAAATCACTCTCAAAAACTCAAACAACATAATGATAACTTTGACCTAATTTGAACGGTGAAAATAAGAACAAATGTGTAGGAAAAAATTGTTTAGAATAAAGAAACAGAGGGAAGAAGAAAGAATTTCAACATGAGAAATTTTGAAAGTTCAATTGGGCATGTGAGGACAAAGAGCAGAGAACTGCAGCTTCTATGGAGCGAATCGCGCGGAGGTGTGTTCGTGACTTCTCAAATGTCGTCTCTCGACGCACCAGCGGTATGTTCGGTCATACTCTAGCTAGGCTGCTAGTCGCCGGAGAACGGTGGCGGGGCAATGGGTCGTTTAGCGCTCTCCCGGTCTGGAGAGTCGAACCGCTTTAGGTGGAGAGTGAGTCAAGCGCGCAAACAGTAAAAGATAACTAATAGCAGCGACGCCAAGATTTTTTGTGTGGAAAAATCCAGAAAGGAAAAAAAATCACGGGGTCCGCTCGAAGGACATGTCACCGTTCCTATTTCAAGTACTTGAGAATAAAAAAGATGCAAAGACTTTCTCGGCGCTCGAAGGAGCGGCTTTGAGAGCAGACACTGGAGAAGGCACTGGAGAAGGCGTTGGAATAGGCACTGTGAAAAGCTAAGTCCACTCTTGAGAAGACGCTCTTAAAAGAGGACTTGAGAACAGAAGGAGGTCTTTAACTCCGGAGGAGATCTCTGAGCGGTCTTCGCCGGAAAGCCTCAAAACTCACTTCTCTCTTCTTGGTTGCTTGTCTTCAAATGAAGGTCTAGGAGTCTTTTTATAATTTTTATGATGGGTGAATTGGTAATTGTATTGTCTTAGAGTTTGAACCGACGAATTAGACTATGTGATTCTGGTCACGTGGATCACAAATTTATGGAAAAGATGTCGATGCCCCCCGGGCGGTCCGGGCAACCCGGGCGGCCCGGCTAGGCTCACGTACTAGAGGTGTCGACGGCACGCCGCCAACATGCATGAGGCGCGCGTGCACCGGGGCTGAGCGTTGGGCGCGAGCTGATGGTGCCCTCGCTTGTGCGCGCCCGGTGTCCATAAAGCCTTCGCTGGCGTGCTCACCGAGCGATTCAATGTTCGTTTGAGGAACCAAACAGACTCAAAATCATGCGAGGGAGAGCTTGTCAGACTCATTTTGGAGAACCAGTCAAGTGCGTGACAAAAACCTCTCATTCGATTGAACTGTTTTGAGTAACCCGACCAAATATAATAATTTCCCTCCCAAAACATCACAACACAAAATTGACAATAAATTTTTAATTCAAAAATTATATAAATATATATAGATAGAGCGATGTTAAATGCAGACCAGTTTTAGCTATATGCAGACCACAGTTTTTTAAAAAGAGCGATGTTAAAAGCATGCCGATTTTATCTATATGCAGACCATAGTTTTTAAAAATATATATATAATTTTTCTTTTAAAACTTCATGAAAAATGATTCGAGTAGTTTAATACTTCATGTATTATGTGTTTTTTCCTTCCATGCAACCGTGTCCCCAATGAGTTTACTCGTTTGTCCGAGTCCGATGTGTTTTTAAATTACAACGGGCCTAAAGCTATTCATGGGTATTTGCTACGGCGATGGCGATGGAGACGGCGATGGCGGCGATGGTTATACTTCGGGTAACCTCGCGCGCATGATATTTTACTGACGAAACAGTGTCATTCAACGTAACCTCGCACGCATGATATTTTAATTACTTATTTTATGAATGCTATTTTGCTTGGTGATTTATTTAGGAAAATATTAATTTGATTTTTGAATATGGTATGTAAATATGAAATTTGGTCTGCATGAATAATTTTTTGGCCTCCATATATCTGCGGCCTGCGTATAGCCAAAACCAGCCTGCATTTAACATCGCTCTATAGATATGGAGAGACAAAGGGAGAGAGAGAGAACGGTATGTATGGGTGGAGTTTTTGAATCAGAATTCTCTCCAAATTTTTTTTAATTCTCTCCATTTGGAGTGAACACGAATGCATTAATCTCGATCTTTTATATTTTTTTTAATCAAAAAAATCGACACCATTAGATCTAGTGAGAGTTCATCCGCAATATAAAGTTAAGTTCTACTTGAGATTCCAAATAAAAACAATCCTGATCGGGACGGTAGAGTTGAAATCAAATAATAAATTTGAGATCATTTAAAAAGGCAATAACTATATGCATACCGACTTCAGCTATGTGCAGACCGTGTAATTTGAAAATAGCTATATGCAGACCAATGCCTAAACGGATTCACACTTTCTATAAGTTTATAGTTTGACAAGCATTTATCTTTAGACTGCATACAACCGAAATTGGCCTGCATATAATATGACCCTTTAAAATCGTGATCAACATCTGGTGTCAAACACAGAACAGTCCGTTGAGATCGAGGGAATTGAGAGGGACATTTTATTAATTTTACCTAATAAATTAATGAAGATGATGTCATAATAAATTGTGATGAACCAGCCATGCGTGGGGGTATACGACCGAAAAAATTAGGGCGCTGCTATTAGCACCACAGTTTTAGCTAATCGCATCGCACTTTCTCCTAATTTTTTGCGTCTTTTGGAAATACGTCTTGTACATGCATTTTTTAGGAAAAATTTCCAACACGAAAGTTGTAGATTTCGACAAGATCTGCAACTTTCGTGTTCAACACTTTTCCTAAAAATGCATGTACAAGGCGTGCTTTGAAAATACGCCCAGGTTTCGCGTCTTTTGGAAATACGCCTTGTACATGCTTTTTTAGGAAAAGTGTTCAACACGAAAGTTGTAGATCTCGTCGAAATCTACAAACAATTTTCCAAAAATGCATGTACAATGCGCATTTCCAAAAGACGCGAAAAATTAGGAGAAAATACGGTGCGACTAGCCAAAACTGCGGTGCTAATAGCAGCGCCCAAAAATTACTCCAAAATAAAAATATAAAAAAAAATTATAAAATTTTGTGGATGTGATAATTTTGGAAATCAACCAAAATTCGCATATTATATACGAGTTCCAAGTGAAAATAACTCCATAAATTTCCTGATGGCTTTGGTTTGGTAACAAATGAGATGCTGGAAGTGACATGATATTCTCTTTTACACTACAAGTGACATTGCATGGGGACCCTTGCGCGGCAGCGACAGTGCCAAAGCGCGAGGTCACACACCCGCTGCTCGCACCCCTCTGGAGCACATGATTGCAGCCCCTTGGCACGACTACACTCCGGGGCTGCGAGCTGTATGAGTCGTCGTGACGTGGTACTGTCGCGGCCGAGGTCCTTTCGCTCATATAAATATAAGAGAGAATTTTAGGTATGCTGTTCGTACGATGCCTTCGTGCGACACCTTTTTTTCTTGCAAAATTACAACGGTAACGTCATCTACAGTTGTAAATGATTTGTATTTTCAGTTATAAAATACCGTTGTAATTTTGTTCAAAAAATTCAAGTGTATTTACACCCAAAATATATACATATGAGTACTTAAAATGATCATAAAAATGCATTAATTAATATTCTGTGATTTTTTTTGCGAAAAAAATAAAAAAATAAATCATATAAATGAAATTCCCGTACGACACTCCATATAGAAGCAGCCCACATAATTTTTGTTCTAAATATAAAGACGAAATTTCATATAAAACATAATTTTCTTACATATAAAAATACTGTTTTTTTAATCGTATTAGTATAGATGACCGAGATGCTAAAAAATAAGAGCTTTATGCCACATCAAATGACATAATTAAGGGTGCATTTGGCGCGGCTTATCGCGGGCTTATTTGCTCCGGTGAAGTTGGACAAAAATGTCATTGTCATTACTAAATCTTATGCCCCAAACTAATTTATTTTTTTGGTAGCGGTAGTAACATTTGTCATACCAAACATACATTCAATGACAATGACGTTTATGTCCAACCTCACCGCAACAAATAAGTCACGGATAAGCCGCGCCAAACGCAGCATAAATGTATAATCTATGAAGCAAACATAAAACTACATCTAATATTACATAACATGATATATCAAATTATATTTAATTAATCTTGATTTGGTTTAATCATACATCACACAATTAATTATAAAGTTGACCCCCACAAACTTGTAAAGTATTCACAACCCTGGGATGCTCAACCTAAATTTGAAGATGAATGTAGACAATAAAAATGTTTTGAAATAATTAAGGAGACAAAATAGCTCCCTACAAAACTATCTCAAGACTAGGGTTGTTCATAAATAGTATAGTTTGTGAATAGTTCGAGATTCGATTCGTGAAGATTCGATTAAAATTTGTATTTTTCGAATTCGAATCCGGATTCGAATCCGAATTCAGATTCGAATAGTTTTCGAATCCGAAATCTAAATAATTTTATTCTTGTTTGAAGGATTCACGAATAGTTCTCGAATAGTAAAATATATAGTTAAATAAATTATATATATGTAAATAAATATTAAATATAATTATATTTAAACATTATACAATTCAAATTCAAATCCATGTTTGAATCTGAATTCGAACCTAAATTCGAATCCAACATTTCCTGCCGAATCCGAATCCGACTTGGAATATTCGAACGAATCCGAATCCGAATCCGAATATCTACATTTTATGTCAAATTTGGATTCGATTGAATAGCTATTCGATTCGATTCGGTTCGTGAACACCCCTACTCAAGACACACCAACAAACTTACATAAAAATTTAAGCGAGAATCACAGACGGATTTTAAACAAACTTACATGAAACTTATATGAGACAAAAAACAATAACTCGAGAAGTATGAATGACGGTGTATGCTCGCTGCATCAGATAACCTAATACAAGAGAGTGAAAACAAAAATCTCGTTGCTACTCCTCTAATAGAAGACCCGGTCCAATGAAAACGAGAGATAGGAGATTAACCTCGAAGTCTACTCAATAAAATCTCAAGAACTCCACAGTTTGGCAAGAATATCTTGAAGAAGTTGCATGAGTTTTTTTTTTCTTTTGCAAGTGTTTTTTTGTCGAAGTCCAACATCCCAATGTGAGCGAAGACGAGCACTTCACAATATTGCACCGACTCTAAGTACGCACGGATATCTTCATTTTTGTTGGCATCTTCTTCTAGGATGCAAGCGACCATGACGAATTTCAAGTTAACGACACTTTTGTCAGCCTCACATCTCTCTCTTTTGTAATGCCGAAGTCCAACATCCCAAATTGAGCGAAGACGTATTTATATGACCACAACACAATATTGCACCCACTCTAATAAGTGCGCATGTATATCTTGATTTTTGTTGCCATCATTTTTTTTAACGATAAAATCGCCCCTCTTCCTATATTTATTTTCGCCTCGATCGAAGCCGCCTAGATGACAACCATATATAAAAATAACCAAAATAAACACTTAAAAACCAAGGTTTAGGGGGAAGTCAACAGGGGGAGGCCAGTGCCATATTCCCTCTCCCATCAGGCACTGTTTTAAAGTTGTCGGACAGCGAGACGACGGGCTATTAGAGACGCTTGAAAAGGAGACGGGGACTTGGCCAAAGCACGGCCAACGGTGGTCGGAATTTTAAAGCATCCGTGTTAAATCAATTCGGGTGGCCCCTCCCTTTCTTCCTTCCATCCATGTGAAGAATGAATGCCCTACTCTCTTTCGCTTTTATAGGTACAAAAACTATAAAGCTTTCTTTGAGATTAGATTCCATTACATGTTATGTTATCTTTTAAGAATATATATATCTTTAACTACTATATACAAGAAGTTGTCTTTGGTGCAACATTCAAAATTGCCAAATATAACCTCACTTTTTTACTCCAATGACTTAACCTATATTATGAAAAAATGGAAATTCATAAAATATAATGGCTATTTGTGTAATTATACTATATCTCTATAATAAAAATAATAATGGAAATTCATAAAATCTAAGGCTGCGTTCGTTTGGTAGGTTTTGATTGAAAGGAATCGGTTTTGGTCGAAAACCAAAATCTCATAGGTTTTGGTCCAAAACTTAATTCTGATGTTCGTTTGCAGGATGATTTTCAGTGACAGAAATTAAATCTGTCAATTCTGCTGTTCGGTAACAGGAAAGAATTCAAACGCAGGAATTGATATGTAAGCAACGAAAACAATATTTACACACAACAATATTAATACACACACATACACACACATGTACACACATACATACACACACACACACACACACAACATGTACACACAAGCATACAAATACACACACACATATTTACACACACACACATACACATACACACACATACATATTTACAATATTTACAAACACACAACAATATTTACTATCTGAAGTCATGGATTGCGTGATATTACATTTTTTTAATAAACTATCTGAAGTCATGGATGCTAAATTGACATCAGAATATGAGAATCTGCTTAATTGCCCATCGTATATCTTCTATTTTCTTTGCTGTCTGTAGTTTATATAGAAGAGAGTCTGGATTGGCATTGTGTGTACTTTGTATAATTGCATGATTGAATTAATTTTACACAAATGGAGGAGGTGCTAGGTCCCTGTGGTTCTCCTTGAGCGGAAGGAATAATGGAGGAGGTGCTAGGTCGCCGGAGATGAAGTGTCTCCTGAGTAGATGCAGCCTTCTTGTGACCTCCAGGGACGAAGTGTCGCCGCCTGAGCCGCCTGAGCAGCAGCCTTCTTGCAGCCTCCTTGCGTTGCCGCCTCCTTGCGTTGCCGCCTCCTTTCGGGAGCGGGGAGCGAGAGAGAGAGACAAAACCTATGAAATGAGGAGGGTTTTCATTTCTCCTATACTCTTAACGGGTCCAACCCGGTAAGAATTGGAGGAAAACAAATTCCGTCCAATTATATGCTAAACGAACAATAACAATTGGAATTCAAAACTCAAAATCAAAATTTTCCCTGAAAACCCGCCAAACGAACGGAGCCTAAAAGTTTTTTAGTAGATCTCCTATACCTACTACGAGTCTACGATAGGTAATCATCAGACCTTTTACATCTACTTTAAAATGATTTTATGTTAAAATATAAATGTTTATGAAAAAAATAATTATAAAATATTAATTAAAATTTTTGTGCGGTCATTTTGAGTACTCATATGTATATGTTGTGGGCGCAACCCACTTGATGCGGGCGCAGCTCGGAGCGTCATGGGCGTAGCCCGTCGGGGGCGTGCCGGGTAATACGCGTGTATATCAGTGCATGAACATGCTCTACCCGATCGTGAAAGCTTTGTGTGCTCACGGGCTCTGACAAACAAATAATTTGTAATGGAAGAAAAAAAACTTTGCAAGATTATTTTAGCAATTAAACGTGAAAGATAAAAAAACTAAAAAAATACATTCACTCATTCAATATCACTCTATTAGGCCTCATCAAATTTTATGTGCGCTTAGCATATAGAGAGGAATTTGCGGGGCTTTTTTTTCTTGCAAAATTACAGTTGTAACCTTATTTACAGTTGTAAATAGACTGTATTTTCAGTTGTAAATCACAGTTATAAAATAATTTAAAATTTTCACTTTCTTACAAGTGTATTTTTATCTCAAAATATGTATATATAAGTATTTAAAATAATCGTAAAAATATATGGATCAATATTCCATGACTTATTTTGTCAGAAAACAAAAAAATTGTACGAGATAAATGAATTTCCCGTAATCCTCCATATCCGTTTTGAGCACATAAATTTAGTTATCTATTTAATAGCTTTAAAAGTTTAGGAAAAAAAATTATGTCTCCATCACACTCTCTCTTCCAATCTCTCTTGGCTAATATATTTTGGGCGCTGATATCCGCACTGCAGTTTTGGCTATCCGCACTCTATTTGCATGAGTTATATACGTGCCTTTTGAAAATATGTCTTGTACATGCATTTACTTTTCCCAAAAATGCATGTACAAGACGTATTTCCAAAAATTCGCTATATAGTTACGCCCAAGTTTCAATCGGGGTGGCAATACGTCTTGTGCGTGCATTTTTAGAAAAAGTGTTCAACACAAAAGTTGTATATCTCGAACAATTTTTCTAAAAATGCACGTACAAGACGCATTTCCAAAAGGCGAGTATATAACTCATACAAATAAAGTGCGGATAGCCAAAACTGCAGTTCGAATATCAACGCCCTATATTTTTTGTGGTCTTATACTAGGAGTTTAGAAAGTTAGGAATTTTATTTTAAATTGTTTTAATGTAGTTTAGAATTGAGACATATATAAATATGTAGAGAGAGAGCCAGGGAGATTAAAAATATATATATGTGGATAGAAAATTTTGTGCACTTTCTGAAAAGATATTATAAGCTCAAATTTGAGGTCGGATCAAGAGTTATGACAGTTTAAAATTGGGAAGTCTCGAGATCAAGAACAAAGTGTTGGCGAACTCCAGAGAGCAACGATTTGCGAGAACTGCAGGTGAGGTCTCGCGGGTAATGCTAAAGAGGTCGCGTGGGCGAGGTCGTGGGGGCGAGATCGCACTGGCAAGTTCGTGCCGACGAGGGCGCACGACTGATGTCGCACTGGTTAGGTCTTATTGGTGTGTGTGGTGCAGTTTTGTACAACCCAAACCGCAACCGCACCGCAAGGGTGCGGCTAGGCCTGCAATCAAGTCAAGCTCGAGTGAGAGCAAAACCCCATTAACATATATTATATAAATCATTTATTATTAATCGAACATAAAAATACTAAAACAATGAAACATAAAATTTAGGTCGTGGCAAATCTCACATCCTTATAATATCTTATTAAAGATTTACTATATTATTGACAAATTGATTCGACTCGTTTTGACTCTTTTGGTCTTAACATCAACCGTAGAAAAAATATTTTTTGCTATGAAACTTGTTAAAACGGGACTTAGATGTAAGACGAATTTCTTGCAATTTGCATGAATTTATACATTGAGTGAAAATAGGGAAGAAAATTGACAAAATGTATCATAAATGAATTCTATGAAGTAACAAAATCGTCGTGAACAATTGAAGTAACATATATGTGGTTGTTTGTGTCATTTTTACTTATTGAAGAGATGATATATTTTGTCCAAAATTTATCTTTATTATTTTTATATTTAAAATTTTATTTATTTTTATTTCTTTGTTTCCTCTTATGACTGGCCCCCATCCAATCAAAATTCATAGATCCGCCCCTGCTCCTAACTGCAGCCCACTCATGGGATTTTGCTCGCAATGGAGTCGCCCACCCCTCAGCCCCCCTCGCAGAAGTCGCCCGCCGCCGTACTTGCACAGGCAATGACAAACACACTTCTTCTGGCCTTCGAAAAGTTGCACCCATCGTCCCAACAACTTTAGACTTTTGCCGAGTATCCCTTCGGGAGCATGTGGAAGAAGGAATATCGAGCGCTCGCTTATTTGGACGCCTCCATCATGTAAGATCCCTCTCTCGCTCCCGGGGCCAAGCGGACCTTATGCCCAGAGCCGACGCATTGCGGTGACTTCCAACACACGGGTTGGGCTACACCACGCAACGTCGACCCTGCCGGCTATGATCATAGTGCGAGCAATAAGAAAAGTAAGTACGAGAGAAAGTACAAACTGAATAAAAGAGAGTCCACAAAACACATTCCATTATATATATATCAAAAGCTGAACTCCATGATAAATATATGTCCGAGCATGAAACAAAAGTACATAAGCGAAAGGGCTTAACCCGGTACATCATAATATAAACTCTCTCAAAACTCACTACATGCGGAAGCTATCTCAACATCACTCAACACTAACACTCAAAAGGAGTCCACCTGAAGTCTCGTGGCCGCTACTCGCTGCGTCGCTGTCTGCTCAGGTCCTGCCCTCGTCTCCTGCGGTGCGTGCGACAGCTCCGTCTCCTCGGAATCCTAGGTTGTTGTCGGCCCCAATGCAAACCGTCAGTCAAAGAATGACCGAGCTCGCTAGGTCCCCTCCTCCTCCTGCGACTCCTAGGCACCGCGCAGGAGGAAGAAGCGGGGGACGAGCAAGGAATAAGCAGGTGACAGGGAAAGTAAAACTAGCATATGTATATAATTCTAGTCTACACAAGTGTAAAAGGGGCTAGATTATCATATATAAGCGAAAGTAAAGGCAGGAGCATAAAAGTAAGGTGCAGCAGTAAGTAAACAGTAAAGTAAGTAAAGCAGAGCAGTACGAGTAGAAGCGACAAGTAATCAATCTCGTACCCTAACTTATATGAATGCCCATACAAACTTATAAGTTAGGATTTCCAAGAATTATAACTCATCATATAAAAGAGCCCATACTAATTTATATGATGAGGATCTGCAAGTGCGTATGCTATGTTTATGCTATGAATGATTATGCAATGAACTCACACACCCGACTCTGTGCACACAGACCTTTTATAGTTCCCTCTGTTTGAGAGGAAGCCAACCTCTCTGGTACCAACCGCTGTGACACACGGTGGTAGCGGACCGGGCTGTCCACTCCTAGGCTGGTATACACTCTACTAGGCCTAGACCGTACGTACGCCTCGACGCTAAACAACCGCGGAGCTCTGCGTACTCTTTGCTGGAGTCCACCAGACTGTGAGCCAAGTGAGAGGTGTCTTCGGGGAACTGTCGTCCCGACACGCAGCCAAGCTGGCCCCTTAGACCCCTACACACCCGCTAAGTCAACGTACCGCGGTCGGAGTGACGACCTGCCTAGTACCGAAGACTTGCCACATTTCTGAGAAAGTTACCGGGATAATCATCCCCTTGGGGTTCCCGCTCGTCTAACCGAGCACCACAATACTGCCACTCCCGCAACTGGGAGGAGTCACATAAATCCAATCTTACCCTACTATGGCTACTCTTGCCTACTTTAAATGTCGTTGCAATTTAGGGTTAATCTTGGACTTCCCGAGGGTTACCCTGTAAGGGGCTCGCTACGGTACTAGGAACTACTGTGGGATGACACCCCAAGGTTCCCTTTCTCAAGACACTTAGTAATATTGGTATCCACCCATAAGGTTACCCTCTTATCATCTCACTTGAGTTAAACCTCAGTGATTTATGACCCTCTAAGGGGAAAGACGATCTTTCGTCAATCCCGAGCACAGCCCTACCCATAGCTCACCAAGCACTCTCTCACCACCTAAGTTCCTGTTTGGTGTCCTCAACCTCTTCATCCAAATCAGGTACACCAACTGCCTCCCATTCCCACCTAGTGGCTTGCAAGTTATCTCCATTCTACCGTTTTACTATTCGCAGACCAAATGAGTTATATGAACCGCGTAAGGGGAGGTACTACAAATATTCATCCAATTGACTCAAGATTATTACCAGAAGACTATCATGAGTTTCTTAATGCTACACTTCTGTACTCTTCCAAGTCCCATGGGTCTAGATGATTAGATTACAAAAACCCAAATTTGCTAAACGCAGACCACTTAAGGATATTGCACCCTTCCAAAGGGAGAACCCTAACCACAGGTCCTATGACTCCACAGATTTTATACAAGGATCCTACTGCCCTAAATAGGACATGGTTCAATTCCCATAATTTTCCAACTTAATTTAATATTTAATTAATTTTCTTGAATAGTGAGGGTCACACCAACTTGTTCATGAAGTACCCTAAAATCTGGTCCAATGCCTACCCAATATTTATCCTGAGTGCATACTGATCTCAATTGCATAACTCCAAAAGGTGAAGGGTCATAATTACTGTTTTGCCCTTGAATTAATTAATTGAATTTTTGTACAAAACCACCAAATTAATTAATTAAATACCAACACAGTATTTAAAATTCCTGAAAAATTCTCATATGCTATAAACATTGATGTAATCATAATCTGAAGGTTTCACATGGTTACAAGGTGAATTGCCTATGTATTTGTATAAATCATCAAAAGGGCAATTATGGTAATTTTCTTATAAGTACAACAATTATCACTAGAAGTGCTCCAATTAAAATTCCAGGGGCCACATATCATCACCAGTGAACATCCTACAGGGTTTGGTGGCCCTAGGTATGGTTTTGCTATGCAACATAAATAAATCCCCAAAATCTAGATTTTTCCCCAAAATCACAAAGTGGATAAATTCATAAGTAATGGACACCCCAAGTGATTTAAATGCATTATAATATGAGCATCTATGTATTTCCAAAATCTCAGAATTTTGCAAGGACAATTACCATTTATTACTAATTTATTTTCAAAAGGGCATATAAGTAAATTCAATCAAGTAAGTATGAAAAGTCATCAAGGGTCACAAGATTAAATCCAGAGGTCATAAGCATATCAATTGACATCCATGTTCTGTTTGGTAATGAGAAGATAAACCTAAGTTATTGATTTGGCATAAACCCTCCATTAAGCCATTTTTCCATAAATCAAAATAAAAACCATTTAAGTAATGAAAATTCCAAGAAAAATATACTGGCCCTTAGAATGTCATTCTCTGCCTAGGGATGAAGTTTTGTGGTCTATAAATGAGTTTAGGTCCTAATTGCTTCATTAAGGCCCAAAAGGGGCAATTAAGTAAATTTGAGGTTTGGGCTAGGGTTTTGGCCTTCAATGCTCCAATCACCCTCTTGGTGATGAACAAGACCCTACACTAACCCTAGACCCCATCACCACTGAAATTTGATAAGCCCCTAAGGCTAAGCTCCAAATTCCATAAGCCACCAAGGTTATGTGACTTCCAAACCTAGGGCAAAAATATGCCCTTTGGGGGTTCACCATTAAGATGAACTCCAATTGGCCTCAAATTGGGAACAGGGGCTATACATAACCAGACCCACATGCCACCAAAGAATGAGGGCCATTAGGGGTGATTTCACCCACTAATTCCTCTTAGGTCAAAATCTTAAGATGAGATTAAAACTATAACTTAAAGGTGCCCAATCTACACCAATTTCTGGCACAAGGTGGGCCTAGGGTGGACACTCATGTGGCCAAAATCTCAGCCCCATAGGCCCACCCAATCAAAAGTTATTAAGGTTTTGGTGGGCTAACCCCACCTAGGACCAGCCCTAGGAAAATGGCTCCTCTGGGATCTACTAACCTCCAAATGCCAAGATCTCAGTTTCTAATGAAACTAGACATCCAGGGATACAAAAGTGTGTCTCACATCATTTTCATGAATTGGCCATTAAGGGCCTCATTTAGGCTCCTCAATCTGAGTGAAGTTCCTGGCCCAATCACACACCACCCTTAAGCCATCCTCACTCCAAAGAGGGTTCACCCACAAGGAGTGGTCCAATGGACCCAATATTTTTAACAGTGTGTGGGATTAGCCTAAACTTTACCCCACCCTAATATGGGGGCCCCACAAGGGGATTTGGCCACCTAAATAACAGAAATTTACTATTTAATGATTGGACAAAAACTATAGGAAAATGTTCTCCACAAATCCTGATTTTTGGGCACAAGATAGATCTGATATAATTACACTAGGGTTTAAAATATCAGCCCTAAAATCCAAGCCAAATGGGAGTTATAAATATTTTAGTGCTAGGGATTTAATTGGACCAGTCTCAGCAAAAGGCCTCTACAGAAGTCAAATCAACACCAAATGGCTTGATCTAAGTTCTAAATGAAATTAGACTCAACCCTATACCAAAGTTATCTCTGGCAACTTTTTGAGTTATGGCCTCTAAGGGCCTTAAAATCGAGCTACAAAATGGGTGCAGAAACTGGCTAACAGCACCCCACATTAAATCAACCCATAAGGCGCAGCCTGCGCACGAATCTTGAAGCAGATCGGGCGGCCCTCCGTCATCGTCTTCCTCGAGCCAACGGCTCTGATTTTCCCGACTTGGATCCGCTTGGAACCGGAAATCCCGGCCATCCCTCCATCTCCCTGGCCAGCCACCGCCACCACCACCTCCGTTGAGGTGGTGCCGATCGATTGGCGGTGGATTGGTCGCCGGAGGAGGCGGTTTCCGGCGGTTCTACCAAGAAGCCCAAACTATGAAAACCATGGAAAAACCGAAATGAACTCAGCTCAGTTGAGCTCGAATTCGACATCTAACAACCCTAGATGCTAGCACAGTCAGAGGGGGGGAGAAGCGAACCTGAAAACGGGCTGGGCGGCGAGTGCTCCTGCGGTTTGCCATCTCCGTCTCCGTCTCCGGCGAGCTCGCTACAGCACACGATTCTCCACCGAATTCCTCGATCCAAAGCTCTAGCCCGACTGCAAACGAGCTTCTGGAGCTGTTGGTGATGCTTAAATAGGCTGAGGAGGCCGGCCTTGGGAGATTTGAATTCGAGGCTCACGGGGGCGACTTGGCCGACCACCATGTGCTGCAGCCCTGCAATCCAGCTCCACCACAGTAATCAACTCCCTTCAGGGGTGAGCCCAAGGCTGATTGGGAGGAGAGAGAGGGGGAGATTGGGCTCCTTTTGCTTTTTGCTTTATCAAGCCCCTTTTTGTCCCCTCCTTTAACCCAACTCCTCACTTGGGTTAGCTTGGGTTAACCCAAACTCTTAGCCACACCCCACCAGACCTAGGAGCCTATTTAATTCTTCACTTTAGTCTTAGGCTCTAATTAAAGGGGGAAAAAGGTTTAGGCACTCAAATTGGGATTAAGCCCAATTGAGTTGACTTTGACTTTGACCAATTGGGTTGATTGGTCCTCCATGTAGGTCATGGGTCCCATGTCATCACCCAATAGAGCTTGGCCCATGGTGGGGCCCTATTTGGCCCAATTTGATCAAAAGGTGTGAAAATACCCAAATTGCCCTTCTTTGGTACTTTGGCCAAATTGAGGTGACTTGACCCTTCCATGATGGGGCTTTTGGGCCTCTTAGGCTCCTAATGGTGCTTAGAGACTAGATGTGGAGTCAATTTTAGGATTTGGGTGAAGATTGACCACATTTGGGTTGAGTTGACCTTTTTGCCCTAATTTGGAGTTTGACCAAATTGGAGAGGGTTGACCACCCTATGATGGGGCTTTTGGGTCCAAAGGGTCTCTAATAGAGTCTGGAACATAAGGGGGAAGTCAATTTGGCCTCTTGGGGGTCAATTGCCCCTTAATTGGTTGGTTTGGTTCAGACTCACTTAAGGTGATTTTGGGCTAATCCTATGGAATTGAGCCTCACCAAGGGGGGTGATCACCCCATTACTCCTTCCTTAAGGTTTAGGGAACTAAGGGTGGTCTCATTTTGGGAAACTTGGTGTTCAATTGGCCCTCTATAGTAGCTTGGGTCCCACTTGATTGGGACTTTAGGTGTGCACTTAGCAAAATTCTCATCCTAAGGGGTTCTCAAGGCCCCTCATCCCACCCCTTGAGCTCCCATTCTCACACTAGGGGTCTACTAGGATTGGGGATGTTACACATCACCTCCATCTTTGTAGATACCATGATCAAATAAACTTTGCTTGCACCCGGATGAAAGTGATCAAAGTTGGTGGTATGGAATATGAGCTATCATTTTTCTTGAAATATTCTGAATTGTCAATATGAAAGTTTTTGTGAGGCACAAGTAGAATCGAGGATCGAATCGAGATTTTTCATTCGGCCGGACCCACGAGTTGGTTTCGATTCCACAAAATCCGAACCGAACTTACATTGGATACGGGAGTTAGTTTAGATTCCACAAAATCCGAACCGAACTCATATGATTTAGTTCATGGTTTTAGGTGGGACTGATCCGAATCTGTTGTGAAATCGGATCGAGTTAAGCCGCGGTAGCGCAACGGAATTTCACGAATGAGCAAGAACCAGTATCGCAAAATAAAATATGGAACGAGATTCTAGCATACATATGCAGACGACACAAAAGATTACGTGGTTCGGAGTATGGGACTCCTACTCCACGGGGAGAGCGCGCCGGACAAATTCCACTAAAATCAGAAAGTTACCGATTACAGTAGACCTCAATGGGTCGAACAGAGAAAGGAAACCAAAAAACAAAACTGAAACTGGAGCTGTCGAAGCGCTGTCGCCGGAACGTTGCTCCTCCTGAACAACCAAAAATGCGCGCACCAAGCTCGGCCGGAACTCCCTCCAGACCACCGTGCTCCTTCGCCGCCGCGCCTGATGCCTGTCTCGTTGCTGCTCTGCCACCGGGCCCAAGACCCGCCGTCGCTGCCTGAGACGAATCCTGATGCCTGGGAGTTCCCTCCCTGCAATAGCCAAAAGCCTGGACCGCACCTCCTCTGTTCAGTTACAGGAGAGATCAAATGCTTTGGACTGCACCCCCTCCTCCTCTCCTCTCAGTTTCATGGGAATAATAGTTGTCAATGTCTTTATTATATATTTATTTTTCCTTATATTCTCTCCGTGTACCTGTTTGCCAAATATGTAAATATATATAGAGAGAGATCTGTTAATTAGGAGAGGAAAAATAAGTTTCCATTTAATGAAAAAACGCTCCATCAATGGCGATCCAGGAACCATTCCAAAACTGAAATAATGTCATTAAAGCCGGTCCGGGAATTCAGGGAGGCGGCACACGGATCGGTGACATGGCGCGATCCAAACGATCCGGGCGCGTGTGAGGTATCACGATCCTAACAATCTCCACCTTGACGTCTCACGCAAACGAAACTCCACCTTGACGAACGTAACTCCACCTTCAGCTCAAATCTCCACTACCGGCGACTATGAGCCCCCTCTCCCTGGGGCCTGACCGCGATCAACGCGCATCAGAATGAGTCAAGTCAAGACCGCTCTTGAACTTGACTCCAGTCACTGGACTTCCTCGCAAGTCCGTACTAATATCCCTCCAGGATATCTCCCGCAACTTCCTGCCTCTACCTCTACCGAACTCCCTCAACTCCCGGTGGCGCACCCCGACGAGCTTCGCCCTTGCCCTATAGACCGAGTCTTTTGCAAGACGACTCGCACTCAACCTCTCACTATGCGACTCCACCGTCTCCTGAGTGATCATTGATAACTTCCCAAAAGAAGTCATCTTAGTACCACATTCGTATTATTTTATGGTTATAATCCATATAATATTGATTAAAAAGTCACAAAATGATAAACATTTAATTTGGCAATTAAGTTTAAAGATAATTCTCATTCTATTTGATTTTATGTTAGGAAAGGAGAATACGTGCATTAATCATGGGAGTTAAAGTTATCATCATGGCTAAGAAGAGGATTCAAGAAGATTCCAACTTGCCAAAAGAAGAATTTTTGAAGAAAAATCACGAAATAAAATTTGTTGCAACAAATTCTGACATTTGTTACAACAAAACCGGCAGTTACAGATTTTCAGCAATTCGAAAATATTCAAATTTGGGCTGTTACATTCGTATTGAGGAGCATTTATTCAGCAATTATGACCGCAATCAAGGCACGCCAGGGTGGAAAGCTATTATATATTCCCCTCCATGATGGAAGGAATTTGACACACGAATTTGAGGAGGAAATTAAGGGTGGATTTCGGCCATTGGAGAGAGGAGGAAGTAACCTTCCATTTGCAGGAAATTTAGGGAGAAATTCCGAAATTCCTTCAATATGTATTGTAAGATCTTTCTTATTTTGGATTTCTTTTTCTCTATTATGAACTAAATCTCTCAAGTCTTGTATGATGAGAGTATGGCAATTTTTATGATGAATAATTACTTGTAATCTTGTTGTTGTTGTTTGAATTATTTTATTCGGGTTATGATTTCATTCTTGAAACTCTAGATTTATGGATTTTATTCTTTTTGCGTGTCGAGAATCGAGAGATGAGATACGGTTTTGAGTAAAATTCTACTTTCTACATCACGAGAATCGAGAGAAGAGTGGTGTAAATCTTTAATCTGAGTTTCCTTTATTTCACGAACACTTCGAGAATCGAGAGAGGAGAAGTGTGAGTTTCATAACTCTAATTTAGATGAAAAGTGAGAAAGAGATTTCCTCTTTTCGCTAAGTGACTACGGTTGCCGCTTCGCACAATATTTCTCAATTCAATTAAGTTAGAGATAACTAGGGGAATTGAAATATTGAGATTTCCAACATCGAGAGATTAGGATTTCTCCGTTTAAAATTGTTACAAGATAATTCGTAGAACATTCACATAAGATAAATCATAAAAGTTCATCATATTAATTGTCAGAAATCAAAATACAAGACTGCTTTCCTCAACTGATTTTAAAAGAAAAAGTATTTTTATTTTTATTAAAAGTAATTCAGCTTTTCAAATTTTTATTTTAATATTGTTTAATTTTCTAAAAAAATCTCATTGTGATTCGCTTGAATTTAAAGAAACGGATTAACTAGTACTTGCAAGCGCTAAATTTATCACCTCTCCGAGGGAACGATCTCACTCACTCTTTATTACTTGATCGGCACGTATACTTGCGTTTATAGCTCTATTTTGCGCGCATCAAGTTTTTGGCGCCGTTGCCGGGGAGGTGCGACGAATTCAGTGTTTTTCTTGCAATATTAGTAACCCTTAGTATTTGGAGGTCAAGCTTTAATTTAAGTTAATTTCAACTTAGTTTTTCTTTTGAAATCTGTTAGTGTATGTCCAGGTATCGCTTGGTAGAATTAGTACCATTAAACTCAGAAATTGAACGAACCTGCAGACGTAATAGGAAGACCTCTAGATTGGAACATTTAAATCACCCAACAATGGATTTAAATAATCAAAACCATCAAAATTTAGAAGACGAGGTTCATCAAGGTGGGCAAGATTTAGGAGGTCAAGTAGACCAAAATGGGCAACACGTAGAGCAAAGAAGAACTTGTCGTGATTATAACATGCCTTATCGGGGAGGGGTACAATTTAGTATCACTAGACCCGCAATCGAAGCTAATAATTTCAAAATTGACTCAACTGCTACGCAACTTGTCCAAAATAATAAATTTGCTGGTCATAATCATGAAGACCCCAATTCACATTTAAGAACGTTTATAGAAATATGTGATACGTTCAAAATTAACGGTGCATCCGACGAAGCCATTAAATTGCGATTATTTCCTTTCTCCCTGGAAGGGAAAGCTAAAGATTGGTTGAATTCGTGGCCTCATGGTTCTATAACTACTTGGGCCATTTTAATTGAAAAAATTTTAGCCAAATATTTCCCCCCTTCCAAAACCGCTAAGTTAATGAGGGATATCTCCACGTTTATGCAAGCGAATGGAGAAACTCTCTACGATGCGTGGGAACGCTTTAAGGAATTACTTAGAAAATGTCCTCATCATGGACTAGCTATCCACCAACAAGTGTGGACCTTCTATAATGGCCTCCAGATGTCTACAATGATACAAGTAGATGGAGCTGCAGGAGGATCTCTAATGAATAAATATCCGGAGGATGCTTACGGTATTTTGGAAGACTTATCTTCTAATAATTACCATTCTTTTGAACGCCAAGCACAACCTTCCACCACAGCCGGATTATACCAAGTTGATCAATTTACGTCATTTGCAGCACAAATGGCGTCCCAATTTAATTCGATTAATAAAAGATTAGATGCGTTGACTATAAATCCAAATCAAATGAACTCTCAAGTTAATAGCTTAACCACTCCCATGGTCTCCTCTAATCCTACTTTAACAATAGAACAACTTGTAGGAGGAAGCGAAGAAGTAAATTACATAGGAGGACAATATAAACAAAACCCAAATCAAAATCACTATAACCCCGATTGGAGAAATCATCCTAATTTCTCTTGGAAAAATAGTGGTAATGGGTCAACACCAACTCATTTATTTAATTCTAATCCTAACACTCACCAAAGCCATCATCCTAATCAGGCGGGAATTTCAAGGAAAGTAACTGACGATTTTATCATGGAATCAATTCAAAAAAATGAAGCACGTTTCACAAGTCTAGAAGGATCCATGCGGATGATTGAGTCTCAACTGGGACAAATAGCTGCGACTTTAAGTATGAGAACACCGGGCGCATTACCCACGGATACTACTCCCAATCCCAAGGGAGATAACCATCAATGTAAAGCAATAACATTACGTAGTGGAAAAGAGTTGGTGAGCGATAAAATGGATGATCTATTAGGAAATAATAACATTAATGCTAATACTAACATCAACCCTTCGAATAAGTCAACTGAGGAAATAATCATAGAAGAAAATAAAATTGAAGATGAAGGAGGCATTTTAGGAGAGAACATGAAGAAAAAAACTGCAAATCCTCCTAATGAAAAAGAAAATAAAATCATTTATCCACCTCCACCATTCCCTCAAAGATTAAGGAAGAGTAAACTTGATCAACAATTTCAGAAATTTCTAGAAATCTTTAAAAAACTTCAAATTAACATCCCTTTTGCCGAAGCCTTGGAGCAAATGCCAAGTTACGTGAAGTTCATGAAAGATATTCTAAATAAAAAAAGAAAATTTGGCATAAATGAAACGGTAGCACTTACACATGAGTGTAGTGCAATTCTACAAAAGAAATTACCACCTAAGTTAAAAGATCCCGGAAGCTTCACCATTCCTTGCTCCATCGGATTTCAATTCGAAGGAAAGGCTTTGTGTGACTTAGGCGCAAGTATAAATTTAATGCCGTTATCAATTTATAAGAAATTGGGATTAGGAGAGATAACTAAAACGTCTTTAACTTTACAATTGGCCGATAAATCTCTTACTTTTCCAAAAGGTATTGTGGAGGATGTTTTAGTTAAAGTAGAAAAGTTTATTTTTCCGGCGGATTTTGTAGTGCTTGACATGGAAGAAGATAAGGAAGTACCTATCATAGTAGGCCGACCCTTCTTAGCAACCGGGAGAACGTTGATTGACGTTCATAAAGGAGAACTCACCATGAGAGTGAACGATGAACAAGTGACATTCAATGTTCTCAAGGCCATGAAATTTCCTGAGCAAGAGGTAGATCGGATGGAAGAAATAAATAGTCTAACACTTTATAAATTTAAGAAAAATTATGAACTTGTTAATGATGAAGAAGAATTGAATTTTTTATCAAATTTTGATGAAATTCCCGAGGATGAGGAAGGGAGCAAAGATTGTCGAATGGTTTTCTCTCGAAATCCGGAACCATTAGAAATGGGAGAGGGACCACGAGCGCCCGAGCCGTCAATAAAAACACCACCCGTTCTTGAACTTAAACCTTTACCGGAACATCTATCTTATGCGTATTTAGGAGAGAATGACACATTGCCGGTCATAATTAACTCCAACTTATTGCCGGAACAACATCAACAATTAATAAATCTTTTGAAGCAATATAAATTGGCCATAGGTTGGACTATAGCAGATATTAGAGGAATTAGTCCTTCGTTATGCATGCATAAAATTTTGTTAGAAGAATCATATAAAGGATCCATAGAACCTCAACGACGCCTTAGTCCGCCCATGAAGGAGGTAGTAAAGAAAGAAATAATTAAATGGTTAGATGCTGGAATAATCTATCCCATCTCCGATAGCCCTTGGGTCTCCCCCGTTCAATGTGTACCCAAGAAAGGGGGCATGACGGTAATAAAGAATGATAAAAATGAATTAATCTCGACTAGGACTATTACGGGATGGCGAATATGCATGGATTACCGGAAACTTAATAAAGCTACTAGAAAAGACCATTTTCCATTACCCTTCATAGATCAAGTTCTTGATAAATTATCTGGTAATGATTTCTTTTGTTTCTTAGACGGGTATTCCGGATATAACCAAATCACTGTAGATCCGGAAGACCAAGAAAAGACAACCTTCACTTGTCCCTACGGAACGTTCGCATTTAGGAGAATGCCATTTGGTTTATGCAACGCACCGGCCAGTTTTCAACGTTGCATGATCGCTATATTTTCCGATCTTATGGACCATGGCATAGAAATTTTTATGGATGATTTTTCCATCTTTGGAAAAACTTTTGATGAATGTTTATTTTGTTTAGAAAAAGTTCTTACTCGTTGCGTAGAAACTAATTTGGTTTTAAATTGGGAAAAATGTCATTTCATGGTGCGTGAGGGGATAGTTCTTGGACATCATGTTTCGAAAAATGGATTAGAAGTTGATAAAGCAAAAATTGAGGTAATAGAAAAATTACCGCCACCAAAGAATATAAAAACCTTACGAAGTTTCTTAGGACATGCAGGTTTTTATAGGAGATTTATCAAAGATTTTGCTAAAATCGCTAAACCCTTAAGCAGTTTATTAGAAAAAGATGTTAAGTTTGATTTTAATGATATTTGTCTATTTGCGTTTAATCAACTTAAAACTCGACTGATTTCAGCACCAATTATAGTGGCTCCCGATTGGGGAGAGCCTTTTACACTTATGTGTGATGCTAGCGATTACGCCGTCGGAGTTGTTTTAGGCCAAGTTCGAGAGAAGATATTTTACACAATTGCCTACGCTAGCAAAACCTTAATAGAAGCTCAAATCAATTATACCACTACCGAAAAAGAATTATTAGCCGTAGTGTTCGCTTTTGAAAAATTCAGATCTTATCTCCTTTGTACTAATGTAATTGTATTTACGGACCATGCGGCTATTCGATATCTCATGGAGAAGAAAGATGTTAAACCAAGATTGATCCGTTGGGTTTTATTATTACAAGAATTTGACCTTGAGATTAAGGATAGGAAAGGGGTAGATAACCCAGTTGCTGATCACTTATCAAGAATAGAATCTACAAACCCTTCACCTCAATTGGAAATTAATGAAAAATTCCCCGATGAAAGAATTTTAGTTGTTCATGAATTTCCAATACCTTGGTATGCTGATTTTGTAAATTACCTAGCAAGTAAAATCATCCCTTCTGATTTTAATTTTCAACAAAAGAAAAAAATTTTGCATCAAGTGAAATCTTATGTTTGGGACGATCCTTACTTATTTAAAATTGGTGCTGATGGGATGATAAGACGGTGTGTTATGGAAGGAGAAATAAAATCTATTTTAGAGAAATGTCACAACTCACCTTACGGAGGGCATTTTATGGGAAATAGAACAGCCATGAAAGTATTAGAGTCAGGATTCTTTTGGCCCACTTTATTTCATGATGCTAGAGAATTTGTCAAACAATGTGATCATTGTCAAAGGCATGAAAATATCCAAAAAAATGGGTCTTTACTAATGAACACAATTCTAGAGGTCGAACTATTTGATGTTTGGGGTATTGACTTTATGGGACCTTTTGTCAATTCGAATGGTCATCTTTTCATTCTTCTAGCTGTTGATTATGTTTCAAAATGGGTTGAAGCAATTGCTACAACTAAAAATGATGCGAAGATAGTTCTTCATTTCTTAAAGAATTTTATTTTCAATCGTTTTGGGACCCCTAGAGCAATTATAAGTGACGGAGGAAGCCACTTTTGTAATCATCAATTTACTAAACTTCTAAGGAAATATGGGGTCAATCATAAAGTAGCTTTAGCATATCATCCTAAAACAAATGGACAAGCGGAAGTTTCTAATAGGGAGATTAAGAATATCTTAGCAAGAGCTGTTAGTGTCAATTGTAAAGATTGGGCTCACAAGCTTAATGACGCTTTATGGGCATATAGAACTGCTTATAAGACGCCGATTGGTCTAACCCCTTATAGATTAGTGTTCGGGAAAGCTTGTCACTTACCTTTGGAGCTAGAACACCGAGCACATTGGGCTATCAAAAAGATTAATTATGATTATCAAGATGCTGGGAAACAAAGAATATTACAATTACATGAATTGGAGGAAATCAGAATGAATGCGTATGAAAGTTCGAGGATTTACAAAGAAAAAACGAAAAAGTGGCACGATCAACGTCTGAGTGATAAACAATTCGAACCCGGGCAATTAGTTTTATTGTTCAATTCTCGCTTAAAACTATTTCCTGGAAAATTAAAAACACGTTGGTCGGGACCGTTCAGAGTGAAAGAAGTATATCCTTACGGCGCAATCACTATAGTAAATGAGATTGACAATTCAGAATTTAAGGTAAGTGGCGAACGTTTAAAAATTTATCGAAATGGTGACAATGAGAGATTGGTGTCATCCGTTCGATTAAAATGAAGTGAAATGGACAAAGGTCCGGCCAGGACTTTAACCGAGGCGCTTCTTGGGAGGCAACCCAAGTTCAATATTTAGTTTAACTCTAAAAATATATTTCGAAATTCTGTAGCTCTGTAGTTTAATATTTAGTTATTCACAAAAATTTTGTCTAAACAAAATTTCAAAATCGGTAACATCATTGTTGGACTCCATCCTTGGGCTTGCACAGTTCTAAAATAGGATAACCTTTAATTGTGCGCTCAAACCGCGACATTCCCTACTTTCCGCCCAATCTATTATGATCGGTAAATTAAGACAACCTAATTAACGGCTAATCAAAAGTAGCCGTTTTATATAAAAATTCTTTTCACGCGTGGTATTCATTCCGACCTAAAACTTCGCCTTCCCCCCCCCCCCCCCCCCTTTTCCTGGCTTCCGCGACCTCGCGACCCGTCCCCGACCGACTTCGCGCTGGACAACACGGCGCCCCGACTACGCCGACGGCGAGCTTCGAAGGCCCTAGTCATCGTCCCAAGTCCTCCAATCACTGAACCAATGGCCCCTACGAAGAAGGAACATGTGAAGAGGGTGGCTACCAAGAATCTGCGATTTGTTAGTAATGAAGCTCAGGCTCTGTTCGAGAAGATCAAAAAGAAACGCGCAATCTATGAAAGGGGTTTTGTCTTTGAACAACAACAATGGAGTATTATGTTGGAAGCACAAATTAACAACCAGGGCTGGACGTCATTCTGCAGTCCCCGAACGGAAGCTGTCTTACCATGGGTATACGAGTTCTACTCCAATGCCAGATTTCAGAAGAACGACATTACCATGGTAAGGGGAAAGGAGGTCAATTTTTCTGCACGTTATCTGAATGAATTTCTAGATCTGAAAACTAAGGGTAGTGATGAGTACTCCTCGCTGAAATCTACACTGTCCCCGGATGACATTGCTACGGTCCTTTGCGTTAATAAGGATGATCTTTGGGCAAATACTGTCAAACACGTCTTCAAGGCCGCCAGTTTCACTAGAGAAGCTAAGGTTTGGTTGTTTTTCATCAATTCCAGTCTTTTACCAACCAAGAACCCAAACAATGTATCCTTGGATAAGGCTTTGTTGATTTACTGCATAATACAAGGAATTCCGATCAATGTAGGAAGAATAATATGTGAGCAGATTAGGGCCAAAGCATCTTCAGACAAGGGGACTCACTTATGGTTTCCTACCTTAATTACTGAGCTTTGTCAGCATATGGGAGTAAACATGGGGGATGGGGATTTAGTCACCACCGTTTCACGTCACATCACGCAGAATGTAGTCACTTCAAATATTAAAGTATTGGATGATCCCAAAATGCCACCAAAGCGTGCAGTTGGTGCCTCTTCGAGCAAGCGTCAAAAGACCCATGAAGATACTTCTCAGGAGCCGAAAGGAAACGATATTATCTTGGCAACATTACAGTACATGAAACAGCACCAAAGAAATCACCACATGGTAGTAGAGGCACGGTTGCTTGCGATCCTTCGAAATCAAAATCTACTCCTTCGACATAATCTACTGCCAGTGGGAAATCCAAGCTTACCTTTCCTTAGGCCGTTCGATGATGACGGCTACCTGTTGAATTCCCGAGGGAAGCGTGCGGACCCTTCATTGCCAGAAGCGGCTGATAACGATTCCAGTGAGGATGATGAGGATGCCTATGTTTTCAACGATGACGACGAGGAGGAGGAAGACCAAGGCGGGGATGATCACGTGGATGATATCGCGGACAGCGACGACGAAGAATAGTGTTTTTATAAAACACTTTTAGTTTTTTTTAATGCTTGCATTATCTTTTTGAAAGACTCTCTTATGGCTTGATGCTTTATCTAATTCTATAACTGATGCTACAATTATATTTTGGTTTACTTTCATTAAGGATTTTGTGCATGGTGATTAATACTTGTGCTATGGCTATTGGAAAAATGTTTGATTATTAACTTGCAGATGATGGCTCAAAAGAGGGACATCTTCATTATGCTCTTCATCCTCATTTTGGGGAAATGAAAAAATTCAAACAGGAGAGGATGATTGAGTACTGCGGTTTAATCAGGGGAGGCTTACAACTTTGATTTCCTTTCTAATCATTTATTGAACTTTTTATTTTCAAAACTTTTGATAAAAATATTTAACACCTATTGCTAGGGTCTAGCAATGTATTATGTGTGGGGGGGTTATCCTCCACCAAATGGATGATGAACATATTATTAATCTCGAGTTTGATGAACTTTACTTTAGAAACCGTTGTTTTGAAAATTACTCTAGATATTCAATTTAAGTTAACCAATAGGCTAACTAATCCTAAAAGTTCAGATTATGACCTTAAAGTTAGTAAGATTTTTTTTAAAAGCTCTATTCCTCTTATGCACTTTATTCCTTAAAAGAATTTATCTTCTTTAAATTTTTTTTTTGGAACTTCTGAAATTAAGAGTGAAAGAGGGAGTAAGAACTGAGTCAATGATTTAAGCCAAGACATTGACATTGGGCAGTTAATTGATAAAATGATTAGGGTCACCTTTGAGTCTCTTTGCACTATAAACGCCTACTTTTTGATCATCCACTATCTCTTGAGCTTGAGCCCTTTTGATACAATCAACCAAGCATAAATTTCCTACTCTTTTTCTCTAGTTATTTCTTAATAAACTTTTCAAATTTTGGGTGTTTAATATAAAATAAAATAATTTGGATAAGTGTCATAGTGATATGTGGCCTAAATATGTGTACACCTATTTGGAATGATCCCAACTATGGGCATAAAAAAAAAATGTGTGTTGAATTAAACCCCATGATTTGGAAAATTATTAAGATTTTTAACTAGGAAAAGAATTCTTCTATAAAAATCTAAACCATGAAAGTCCTAGCCAAGCCAAAGTCCAAAACCTAGTACATACCCATATTATTTTCTATCAATTGACCCACCAAACTCGTGTGGAGGCCATATCAAAAATTCAGCCTATTCTCACTCTTTTCTTTTGATGATGAAATTTTGAAAAGAATGCTAAAGGAGTAAATAATTTTAAGGAACATCACACACTACACTAGAGCTTTATCTTTTATCAAACTAATGAATTGGTTATCATTTGAAATCTTAATGATTGACTAGTCTATTAATCCTTATATGCGAATCCCTTGAGTAAGTTTGAATTCAATTGGGTTCCAAAAGTAAAGTGAATCAAATTTCTTGCTTGTCATTCATGTCTTCAATGCTTCATCTTTGCTAGAGACTAGCAAAGAAATATGTGTGGGGGTGTGATAACTTCCCAAAAGAAGTCATCTTAGTACCACATTCGTATTATTTTATGGTTATAATCCATATAATATTGATTAAAAAGTCACAAAATGATAAACATTTAATTTGGCAATTAAGTTTAAAGATAATTCTCATTCTATTTGATTTTATGTTAGGAAAGGAGAATACGTGCATTAATCATGGGAGTTAAAGTTATCATCATGGCTAAGAAGAGGATTCAAGAAGATTCCAACTTGCCAAAAGAAGAATTTTTGAAGAAAAATCACGAAATAAAATTTGTTGCAACAAATTCTGACATTTGTTGCAACAAAACCGGCAGTTACAGATTTTCAGCAATTCGAAAATATTCAAATTTGGGCTGTTACATTCGTATTGAGGAGCATTTATTCAGCAATTATGACCGCAATCAAGGCACGCCAGGGTGGAAAGCTATTATATATTCCCCTCCATGATGGAAGGAATTTGACACACGAATTTGAGGAGGAAATTAAGGGTGGATTTCGGCCATTGGAGAGAGAAGGAGGAAGTAACCTTCCATTTGCAGGAAATTTAGGGAGAAATTCCGAAATTCCTTCAATATGTATTGTAAGATCTTTCTTATTTTGGATTTCTTTTTCTCTATTATGAACTAAATCTCTCAAGTCTTGTATGATGAGAGTATGGCAATTTTTATGATGAATAATTACTTGTAATCTTGTTGTTGTTGTTTGAATTATTTTATTCGAGTTATGATTTCATTCTTGAAACTCTAGATTTATGGATTTTATTCTTTTTGCGTGTCGAGAATCGAGAGATGAGATACGGTTTGGAGTAAAATTCTACTTTCTACATCACGAGAATCGAGAGAAGAGTGGTGTAAATCTTTAATCTGAGTTTCCTTTATTTCACGAACACTTCGAGAATCGAGAGAGGAGAAGTGTGAGTTTCATAACTCTAATTTAGATGAAAAGTGAGAAAGAGATTTCCTCTTTTCGCTAAGTGACTACGGTTGCCGCTTCGCACAATATTTCTCAATTCAATTAAGTTAGAGATAACTAGGGGAATTGAAATATTGAGATTTCCAACATCGAGAGATTAGGATTTCTCCGTTTAAAATTGTTACAAGATAATTCGTAGAACATTCACATAAGATAAATCATAAAAGTTCATCATATTAATTGTCAGAAATCAAAATACAAGACTGCTTTCCTCAACTGATTTTAAAAGAAAAAGTATTTTTATTTTTATTAAAAGTAATTCAGCTTTTCAAATTTTTATTTTAATATTGTTTAATTTTCTAAAAAAATCTCATTGTGATTCGCTTGAATTTAAAGAAACGGATTAACTAGTACTTGCAAGCGCTAAATTTATCACCTCTCCGAGGGAACGATCTCACTAACTCTTTATTACTTGATCGGCACGTATACTTGCGTTTATAGCTCTATTTTGCGCGCATCAATCATGAGTTCCCTGGTGGGACCCTTCAGCCGGATGGCTCCCTTTGCGGCGTCTGGGCTCTCCTGAGATGACTCTCCGCCCACGGATGCGAAAACTTTACCTCCGCCAAGGTCCTTTCTCTGTGCACACGGCCTCGCCACGAAACCTGCCCTGCTCCTCCGCCGGTCCTTCCTAGCTTTCCGCTGAGAGCGGATCCTGCTCTCTATAGCTCTATCGAAGGAACCGCGATCTGGGGAGATCGCATGAAATGCATATGCTGCTGTGCCCTGTAGCTCGAGAGACAGTCTGACCTCTCTCCTCGCATCTCCCCTGGGAGTCGTGGTGCCAATCAGTCTATAGAGCGACCTGAAACGTTTTCCTCTCAAGACTGTCTGCGCGCCTCTCCTGACCTCCAAATATCCGTCGTTACTGGTAAAAGAATACCCGGCGGCCTCCAGAGTGCCTAACGAAATCAAACTCTTCCTCAAATCGGGCACATACTGAACGTCGGTGAGGGTCCTAACTGTAAGATCCCCTCCTGGAACACACAACACGGCCGAGGGGAGTCTTATGCCCAGGACAGCCGCCTTGCGGAAGCGCCAGCGCACGAGCTAGCCTCCCCCACAAGACGCCTATCCTGCCGGCCAAATCAACTAAACAGCGCCAACCCATCAATGAAAGAAAGTATTAAAAGCCAAAGATTCACAATAAGTAAAAATGTCCGAATCAGAGTAAAAGAAAGACAGAAAGCTACACAAGCTCCTGCAAATCATCAGAGTAATCAGCTAAATGCCCCAAGGGCTACATCTCAAAACACTCACCCGCCTCTGTCACTAACGGCAGCTAAGGTACCATAAACCCCAGCCCTGCACACCTGACCCGGCTGGCCTCCGGTGCTGAACGCTGCTACACGTCTGAATGTGCTCCTAAAAAGAGGGAGGTAGCAACCGTTAGTCATAAAGACTAAGTGGCTTCCCATCCGCTCCCCCGGCGACTCCAAGGCACCGGGCGGAAGGAAAGGAAGAAAAGCTGCAATATAACAGTAATATATACAAAGCAGGTGACGGGGAAAGTAAACTAGTATATACACAAATTCTAAGCTACACCAGTGTAAAAGGGGCTAATCTAATCATGTATAAGCGAGAGTATAATAAAGGTGTACAGCAGTAAATAAACAGTAAGTAAAGCAGGTAAAGCGAGGCAGTAAGAACAGTAGCGACAAGTAATCAATCTCGTACCCTAACTTATATGAATGCCCATACAAACTTATAAGTTAGGATTTCTAGGAATTATAACTCATCATATAAAAGAGACCATACTAATTTATATGATGAGGATCTGCAAGTGCGTATGCTATGCTATGCCATGAATGTTTTATGCAATGAAACTCACACACACGACTCTATGCGCATAGAACTTTGTAGTTCCCTCTGTTTGAAAGGAAGCCAACCTCTCGGGTACCAACCGCTGTGACACACGGTGGTAGCGGACCGGGCTGTCCACTCCTAGGCGGGTATGCACACTACCAGGCCTAGACCGCATGTACGCCTCGACGCTAAACAACCGCAGAGCTCTGCGTACTCTTTGCTGGAGTCCACCAGGCTTTGAGCTAAGTGGAAGGTGTCTTCGAGGAATTGTCGTCCCGACACGCAGACAAGTTGGCCCCTCAGACCCCAACACACCCTCTAAGTCCACGTACCGCGGTCGGTGTGACGACCTGCCTAGTACCGAAGACCTGACACAATTAACCAAGTACTAACGGGGCTATCCTCCCCTCGAGCCTCCAGCTCGTCCAACCCAGTATACCACAGACCTGTCACTCTCACACTGGGAGGAGATACATAAATCCAATCTTACCCCACTATGGCTACTCTTGCCTACTTTAAATGTTATTGCAATTTAGGGTTAATCTTGGACTTCCCGAGGGTTACCCTGTAAGGGGCTCGCTACAGTACTAGGAACTACAATGGGATGACACCCCAAAGTTCCCTTTCTCAAGACACTTAGTATTATTAGCATCTACCCATAAGATTACCCTCTTATCATTTCACTTGAATTAAACCTCGGTGCTTTATGACCCTCTAAGGGGAAAGACGATCTTTCGTCAGTCCCGAGCACCGCCTTACCCATAGCTCACCAAGCACTCTCATCACCTAAACTCCTTTTTGGTGACCTCAACCTCTTCATCCAAATCAGGTACACCAACTACCTCTCATTCCCACCTAATGGTCTACAAGTTATCTCCATTCTACCGTTTTACTATTCGCAGACCAAATGAGTTATATGAACCACATAAGGGGAGGTACTACAAATATTCATCCAATTGACTCTAGATTATTACCAGAAGACTATCATGATATTATAAGACTAAGCTCGGCTTTTACTCAAGGGTTGTTTCTCATCCAACCCTGTGATTTCACTACTTACCTTGTATGTTCATCAATCATATTACTTGTTATATCACATTTAAGTACGATGTCTACTCGTTTAGGGAACTCATATCCTCAACTCCGCACAGGACTGCTTGTGCATTCATCATAATCTCACACATGATTCCGAGGATCTTGCACGTGATCCCTTCGATATACTACAATCATTACCGACGTCTTCTTATTCAATTACGGATGATAAATCACCTTAAATTCGTACGAGAATACCCACTATATTTATTGTGATCATAAACAATCATCATTAATGACAAATACCTTCAATGATTATCACAACATCGGTTCAACTATATTTCTTGCGATCCTAAAGGATTAAGCATTTATAACAATACTTTAATTTGTTATCGCATCATCGAGGTGCACATTCGATCATCATCCGCGAAGTGTTAAGTCTATGATCTGTCCACTAACATTTTATTAATAAATCACAAACTCAGAATGATGTACCCAAACAGGACAGCCCTCGAGAATCGGATTTCGGGGAGCTACACTCCTCCGAAAATATCGCGTCGCCCCATTTTGGAAAGGTCTCTCCGATAACTACAACTTTCATGTTCGCTCCAAGAACTGAGAAACCGGCCACTAGTAATCCCACTATATGCAATCATGAACATCAACTCACCCATGCAATACCATGTAATTACCTTGAGCTATCAAGCACCCTTGGACATCAACTTAGTCCCTTCTTAATCGTAGTTATCATCACAAGATTCATTGCGTTTAGCATTCAAATCGTTTACCTTTAACTGTGATTTTTATGTTCCTCACATGTGTTCTTCCCAACGTGCAACATAATTCAAGCACAATTACAAAATCACACTATAGCATTTATCGCGATCGTAGTAGATAAAATACTTTACCGAATGTTTTCCACTATCCAACCTAGTGGTACTAACAATATGTGAAGTATTACAATCTTCACCATCATACTCCTAGCAATTTCCCCAATCCAATCAGGGTGAGTAAATATATTAACAACACGAGATTACTCAACGACATTCCTTGCAACATAGACGATTTAATCTTCATAATCATGCTCCCAAGATTTATCACGTTCAAAGGGGTGAACTTTAAAATATCAACACAAGAGCATCAAGATTCATAAATACCCAGTTAACATATACTCATCTAAAATTTATGAAACTTCACAGGACTAATCACAACTATATAAAGAATATCTCCACCAATTATTGAAACCATGAACATAATGACACTGCTTAATAAAATTGACATTCTGGGAGCTATACTTATCCAAGAATTATGTGCTACCCCATTTTGAAAAGCTAAGAGCAAGGGATACAACTCTTACGTTGAGCCCGTGACCAGATCTAAGTATTTAATGCATAAAATTGGACCTGAAGTCAGTTGTGTAAAACTGGGCAGAAAACAGAGAACAATAACACAATTCAGCTCTCTGGACAGTCCACTCGACTGGACTTTTAGGGAACTACAGGTCACCCCAGAAAACGTGTAACCTATCGTTGGAAAGCTCTTTCCGAGGGCTACAACATTCTTGTTGAGCCCGAAACCTAGTTCCAGTGGGGTCAGGCCCAAAAACTGGATGGAACCCAGCTGCGCACAATTTTCCCTAATAGCTATGTGCAAGTTAGAAATTGAATCTGAGTTAACAGGGAGCTGTCATCACAATTATCATACCTAATTAACAATCCTAATAACAGAGGATTATTCATCGTCTCCCCCAAACATGATTTAGGTCATTATATATATATATATATAATTGAAATCCAATTGCAGGGAACTATTCATTATCATCCCAATTGCAATTTAGGGCAACGCCTTCTCTCCTCCCATGCACCCTCACGAGGCCTTCGATTATCACGACACCAACGCCCCACGTTCGTATTGAAGCGGGGAGTTGAATGAGGGCATTTTCACGGCGATCGGCGCCCTACGGCGAAAACCCTAACGCGGCCTTTTTCCTACGGAGCTTCATCACGCTCGCAAATCGACTCAATTGAGTTCGATATCTCGCCTAGCGGATCTAAGAAAACTAGCACCAAGGGAGAGGGGAGGAAGTCACCTGAGTGTCCATGCATGCAACCCAATAGCCGCGTATGCGGCATTTGTCCGTCGCTCCCGGTCATGGCCGGATCTCGCCGATCCGGATCTCGTCGGACGTCGCCGAAGCGGTAACGACCTCTTTGAGTGGGCTGTTTTGGTTTGGAGAGCGAGGGCTCGCTGTTTTCGGTCTTCGGAAGAGGAGATCTCGCCAAAGAACTGAGCATGGAGACCACCGTTCAAGAGAGGCGCGAACCGGATCTTCACCCGGTCCATTCAACTCACTGCCCCATTTGGATTCGGGCGGGTTAAACAAATATGCCAGGTTACCCAAATCCGACATTCACACAAAGATCCCAACACCTTATTGCCCCCACTTGGGTCACAAGCACACGCTAATGAGCTCGGATCTGGAAGAAATGGAGGGGAAAATATCTGGAGGAGCGGAGTGGTGCGGCCATGGGAGAGGCTTCCGTGGAGAAAAGCTTGTCGGAGGAGGAGCTCGCCGATCATGAAGTGGCTCGGTTTGGTGGTGGTCGGCCATGGCTCTTGAGGTTGCCGGACTGGAGGGAGAAGGTGGAGGTGGCTCGGTTTGAGAGGAGCTGCAGGAGCTCGCGGAGGCGTGGCCATGGACAGAGGTGGAGGAGCTTGCAACCATGGCTGGAGAGAGAGAGAGAGAGAGAGAGAGAGAGAGAGAGAGAGAGAGAGAGAGAGAGAGAGAGAGAGAGAGAGAGAGAGAGAGAGAGAGAGAGAGAACTTGAAGCTTGCCGGAGCTCTCGCCGGAGGAGTGGCTTGCCGACGAGGTAGTGCGCCGGAGAGGAGATCGGGAGTGGAGGAGGGGAGCGCCGTCAGAGAGAGGGAGCAGGGAAGGGATCGGGATATTTTCTAACCTAACAAACGTATAAACATATATATATATATATATATATATATATATATACGAGCATCTTCGCACGGGCTACGCCCGTGCTCGATGCTCTCGGGCGGCCTTCGGCCGCATCTAGGCGGGCTCCGCCGGCACCCGGCGGGCTCCGCCCGCAACGCCCGTGCTCGATGCTCTCGGGCGGCCTTCGGCCGCATCTAGGCGGGCTCCGCCCGCCCCCGACGGGCGTAATTTAGTCTGAACATGTCATATGCACCTGTAAGATCTGTTCTACAACACATCATCATTGCATTAATACCCATAGTTTATGATTTAAAGTACGCGATGCTCTCGGGCAGCCTTCGGCCGCATCTAGGCGGGCTCCGCCCGCCCCCGGCGGCGTAATTTAGTCTGAACATGTCATATGCACCTGTAAGATCTGTTCTACAACACATCATCATTGCAGTAATACCCATAGTTTATGAATTAAAGTAGTTTGACTCATAATGCCATAATTGAAGTATTTTTAAAAATAATTCTTTTACCCTCACTTAGAACTATTACCGCCAACAAAATAAGAAAGAGAAAAAGAATCATAACATGGTTGAATGCGATACAGTATGTGATAAACCAGAGCTCATGAATAAGATTAATATCCAAACACCAAATTCAGACATCAATAAGATTAATATTCAAACACCAGCGACATCAAGTAAGTGTCTGGGTGAATGTTATAAATAAGAGTAATAAAATACCGTCATGCTTAGATAAGCAAACACCTGTCTCACTTAAATGGTTTATAAAAACTAACAATAAAGTCTGCGCATGCAATCTCGGACATTCGCTGGGACCGTAAGAACCGGTGTCCACATCAGCACCACCCAAGATTCCAAAAGAGCAGGTAAACCATGAGAAGGTCTCAAGTGGACCATTTTACCAAATCTGAAAAGCAGTTGCGTGTTCTTTGCAGTACATGTCAATTCCAATGCACCATTATTTTGCCACTTACAGCTCGCGAATTTAGGACGGTCAATCCGGAGAGTCAAGTTGCATTGAATCTTAGTAATTCATCGAATGTTGCATGTACATAAAATTTGTCATCATGGTTTTCGGAGAGCTTGGGCTTCATTATGGTATTTTGGAATTCCAAGGAGAACATATCCTCATTTGTATGCACAAAGTCTTCATAATTTATTCCCAAAGCGTGACCTGTAACTCCGTCGAAGGAAGCAACACTTGATTTATCTTCATTAGCCAATTCAGTTTCTTCGGCCCCAAAGATGGTAGAGTCAGCATATGAATCAGCTTTATAGAAATTAATGTGCTCTTTTTTTTTTCTTGGACTGGTAACAATGGGAAGAAATTGTTAAACATGTCAATAAAGTCATTAAGTTGCTTGGGAGATAATTTTGGCATTTACTCCTTGACCTAACTATCAAATATGTTGCGAAAGGTGGTTTGGTTGCCCAATTATGAAACGTTGATGGTTTACGGAAATGAACATATTTAAGCATGGAGATGTAAAATAGTTGTTTTAAGCAAATTTGTTTGTCATAAAATTGATGAGCCAAGATTCAACTTAGGCTTGGCAATGGCCCAAGCATGCCATTCTGCTTTGAGTTTGGAAGGCGAAGCATCAATGTGAGAAGTAATCTGACCAATGAAGAGAAGCCGTCAAAGAGAACCACAGAACTTCATAGTTTGAGTCCAAATTAAGAATTAATAACCTCTCCTTCAGAGAAAGTGGAAATGACAATGGACATGAACAGAGCAACCCAAATTTGAAGGAATATCTCTCACTCTCCATGTAAACCCTCCCCACTCTCTTTAGCTTCTTCACAAATTAGTACTTCAATTAATTGAATTAGTGGGGTGGATGTGAATGGAGTTGGCGGAATTAGTTGAAGTGAGGAAGAGGCTCCTGGGGTTGATGCAATATGTACCCGCAATGAACACGTGTATGGGGGTTTGTGCACATATCTAAGTAGAAATTATTTTGGTGAATGTAACTCCAATGATAACAAAAGCAACACATAATTCTTCATCAATGGGGAAAGAGTACCCCTTGAAGAGGAGCAACATTTCATGGATGTTTAATAGTTTAATTTCGATACAATAAATATGCTCATCCCATAAGCAAAAAAGACGCATCAAATAAATCCTAAGAATCAACCATTGAAGCAAACCTATGACAAAAATGAGTTGCATGTACATACACATGGGTAATTGGGCTTATTAAAAAAGAGAAATACTTAACAGCACAGATAAATATCTGCAGAAGAACAGATTGAATTGAAGGGAGAGTGCACATTTGCAATTCAGCATGTTCAGCTCTTCCATCCAGCGCACATTGCCTGCCAACAGAGATTTCAGCAACAGATATTTGAAGGATGGAATCAGAGGTTGGGTTGGGCATGCATAGAGATTGAGAGAACCACAAATGCAGGTATTAAAAAATTTATAAAGTAATATCAGACATCTAAGGAAATTGTGCCATTTTATTGATGATTGTCGTGCGCAATTATTTATCTAAGACATGTGTAGGTAAGTTCTGTGGGGAGAAAAACAATGCTCTTTCGTTCATGAGTCTTGAGAGCTAAATAGTAATAGTAATTCAATTAATCAGAAAATTCCTAATATACATGGGAGGCATGGAATACTCATAATTAGTGCATCAGATTATCTTGCGTTGTTTTAGTGCATCACCAAACATACCATAAATTTGTAGTAGAGTAAGAGAATACTCTGCCACCCATCAGTTTTTTCCACACATCAATAAGAACTTGGTTTTTTCCCACCCATCAATAATAGACCGCAATAAGAACTCAGGTTTTTTCCCACCCATCAATCTATGTAGAATAATAAAAGCTGCATCTTTCATCCATAATATACTGTCTTGGATTATTACATTCTAGTTGCAGCAAATTTATCTCATTAAAACCTTTTATAACATGCTCTGCACAATGCTAAAAGCATAAAAGAAATGTTTATTGCCACATGACCGTAATATAAATACAACTATGAGTGGCCACCTTACAGAATATGGGAACATATAAAAACTCTTAACTAAGGACTTGCATTGTAGTACTGTGAAATCTAGCAAGGAAAGAAAATCAGTAAATGGTTTTATGAGATTGCTAACGTGCTCCCTCAATGCGACACAAAGTAAGCCCATTTTTGCTTAGTGAAATCAAAAGCTGAAACCAAATAAAGAGGAAATGGAGGAAAATAAGAAAAAATATGAAATGAATATTATAGCTGGAGATTGGAAGCTCAGATCTGAACTGGAGATTGGGGAGCTGCAAGTAAGGTTACCCAAATCCTGAACTACAAAACTATGGAAATAATCGACCATGTTTATTCCTTAAAGTTACTGATCTGTTTTCTGTTTTAGACCGAGTAATCAATTTTTTTATGGGGACATCCAAAATTTCAGATTTGGGAGTTCAAATGAAATGTTAAAGAGAGGATTATAAAGGGTATTTTTGACAATTAAGGAAGACGAAGAAAGAAAAGGAAGAATCAGGAAGGAGAGCATCATGTAATACATGCTACCTAGTACATCATAAACAAAAACTCCCATGGAAAAATCATTAAATCATGAAGACGAATCATATAATTCTCGAATGTAGGTCTCACCATTTCCAACTCGAAGCAGAAACTCTGAAAAATGTTGATCGCCTAAAGCGCGCATATTTTCTATCAACTAAAATAATTTTACAGTTGAAACCACATCAGTAAGCTGACAATTAAGAAAGAAGAAGAAAGAAAAAGAAGAAAAGGAAGAACAAAGAGGTGTAAATAAGAATACAACTGCATGGATGGGGGGTTGATCAAAGTTTATCAGCTACGTCAACATAAAAGTGGTGTGACCATCTTATTCAAGCACTCATTTACTTCTACAATGGTTGGATGTTCTATGTAAGTCTTTTCTAAACTTCAACACGGTATGCGCAGAGCAAAAATAACTCGAATTAAATCAAACATCTAGAGTGAAAAACAAAAACCAAAGCTGAAATAGTAGTCAAACAGCCTGAAGGGTGTGTGGACCAAGTTTGGAGCAGAAATCTCCCAAACAATTAGTATTTCACACATCCATGATCAATTAGAGATGCTCGTATTGCAGGGAATATGCTCGTAGCAAAAGTTTACCAAGTGTCCCTCCTATGATGTAATGTCGCAAAATTCTACCATGGGTGTGTTTTAGGTCAGCTTTCGCATGTATTTTGCCACAGTTCGCATCGGCCCAGGTTCGCCCTGATACGTTGCTAGCCGCAACTCCCAGTCGGCGGCGACGTTCTCTTCTGCACCTCTGCCCTGCTTCGGTAACAACGGCTGGTTCTCTATGACCCTTCTCATGCCCTAGCTACGTCGCTCATAGCCTTTGCCGCTCTCTTGCTTCAGAATGTCTTTAAATTTCAAATTTTACTCTAAAATTTTCATTTACGCTAAAATTATAGGGTATTTTGGTTGAGAGAAAAAATTGAATGAAGATATATTAAGTTGCATATATAGAAAACATATATATGGTCACTTAAAAGGGACATACATGCATAACCAAAATCTACATGTATTGAACTTTGAAGATTTCAACAACAAACACATAGTGCATGATTGCATGTGGCAATAAAACCAAGTCATTGTGAATTTCAGAAATCATAGAATAGTGTAGTAGTGCTCCACTTTCTAAATTCTGGTAGCACCTTACTATTATATATTATTACGGCGAGAGTCATATTGTATCATCATACTAATCATAGAGTAGTCTAGTAGTGTTTCGTAAATCATTTGAAGAGCAGGAGGCACAAATATTTGAAATGAAACTATTGAAGATCCTGTATAAAGCAAGATTTTTGCAAATAGTATAAGATGAGCAGAAGGATTTTACCCCTTTTCTATCCAATATTTGCATTTTTTTAGTACTTCTATCAGCATAAATTTTTTTCGCTAACAACGACTAAATGTATTGATGAGTGACTATATAGCAATGTATAGCTCAATGTTGTATTAAGTAGTTTAATGTTATTTAGGATGACCAACATGATTAGCATTTTTGTTTTTTGTTAGTTTTTTTCAGCCATACAAAAATTCAAGATCTAGTCATGATTAAAATAACAGTTATTTATAGAAATATATTATTTAAATAGGTCAATCAAATTTCAACCCAATAAACAACCCCTTAGAATGTTGGATCATGGATGTAACAAAGGGGAATATGAAGTAATCCAAGAATCAGCATTCGTGTGATTTCGATGATAAATTATTGTTAGGATTACAACTGAAGACAGAACAGAGATGAGTAATAAATCATTTCTTCAGTGGTGCTTCTCCTTCATGTTTATTATCTTGAGGATATTTTCTTCCATTACCTAGATGATAGCAACAGAGCCACACATATTTTTCTATCAATCAATGGTGTGTAATGGAAATTAAAAACAAAATTGAAAACAGATTTGAAAACGAAGATCACGTCACCTATTGCAGGACACCCTCGTACAGAAAGATTGATTGACGCTCCCATTTTTTGACATATGCATACCCGCCTGGATGAAGGCGAAGCAAAATCACTATCAATTTTTGAATCACTTAACAAAACTCCTACGTTTCGCAAAGTATGAGCCCATCTTTAGATTTGATGCATACCATCGTGAGTTGCCGATTGCAGAAATAAAAATATCATTACCTAACAATCACACGTAAGTGTTGATTCCATGGAAGAACTCATGATCTTCCATCTGAAGAGATCTCTTATGGGCATTCCATCAAGAAGCTTGTGTGCATAGAAAATAAGTTTTTCAAAATGGAGGTTTGTCAAACACATGTGTATGACTGCCATTTTTCTCCCACGAAAATGGAGCCAAAATAGCAATGTGTCATATCACTAACTTATACAGAAGAATAAAATGTTTATTACATGAAAAAACTATATTGTGTGAAAAGATTTAGCAGGCAAAATAAAGAAAACATTATGTGATTTCCAAGTATTAGTAATCAATTTACCTGATTAATGACAGATTTTGCAACCTTGCTGACACCCGAAATTGCACTGGCGCATAAGATCATCCGGCAATGCCATGAAAATGGAACGATCGAGCAGAAATGGAAGTATTTCCACTTCCTCTGCCGAGAATTGAGATGAGCCAAGTTGTATCTGGTTGAGGGTAGAGGAGAATGAGAAGCAGGGAAGTCAGAGAATGCAAGGTAATTCAGAGGCGACCTAGAGATGTGGATCCCAGCAGTAGGCGGAGGGAAAAAAAACTGAGAAACGAAGGAGAATCATACCTGGAGCGTACGTGCGTAGAGGTTCCCGGCGAGCCTGAGGTATGAGGGAAATGAGGGAGCAGCGCAGGGATAGCGCAGGGAAGCTCACCGATGATTTAACAGTGCTTGCAGAGTGGACGATGCGCTCGTAGGCCGGTGAGAAGCGGAGGAAGCAGTTGCAGGCGATGTGGAATGCTGAGTCGATGGCGGAAAAGAGAAAACAGGCGACGTAGAAATCACAGAAAGAAAACCAAGTGAGCTTAGAAGAAAGGAAATGAGAAGTAAGGGTAAAATAAACTCAAAAACGAAAGAGGAGTACCGCCGGAGCAGGAAGCGGCTGAGAAGTGAGCTATCGGCGGCGGGTCTTGCGAAAATAAGGAGGAGAAGCGAGGGCGCCGGGGTTTTGATCCATCGACAGCGCTAAAGCGGCGGAAGCAGGGGCACGCGGCGAGCGAGGAGCTGCGGGAGGCGGGACACGCGGCGGCAGAAGCGGGCGGCTGCGTGGGAGAAGCCGCAGGCGCAAGAAAACGGCGAGGAAGTAGAAGCAACGGGGATTGAGAAATTGCCGACAGAGAACGAAGCAGAGAAGGAAAGTAGAAGCGAGAGCAAGTCGTACGTACCGCCGATGCCTGTCGACGGAGAGGAAGAACGAAGTGGTGGGAGCCAAAGAAAGCGCAGCGGCGGTAGAAATGGAAGCCAGCGAGGGAGCGAGGGAGCGAGGGAAGTGTCATAGCGGGGAGAAGAAGAAGATGTCGTGGAGGCGCGATGGCTTTGAAGCGGCACGAATGAACACATTAGGGCACGACACCTGCGCAGGAGACGACGAAGAGGAGACACGCACGCGATTTTTACACCGCCGATGGTTCTCCGACGGACACGGCGCCGTTGCAGACGTAGGCGGCGAGAACGCGAGTGTTGGCGACGGAATGACCTAGCCGGAATCGCGAGCCGCGAGGGAGTTTTGTCGAACCGAATTTGAAAGGGCAAATTAGTAAATTCACTGCCGTGACTGAGCCAAGGGGCTACTGTAGCAATTCCATGTTTGCTTATTTAATATAGATATATATAATATTTATATATATTATTAATAATATTATTATTATCTTATTAAAAACATTAAGTTATTTCATTCAAACGCCCGCATATCGCTCTTGGGAACTCGTAAATTGTTCCGGACGGGCTCGTTTTGACCGTCTCGCTGATACGCATCTATCGGAACAGTCCACGATCAAATCCGAGTTCGTCTGCTCATTTTACGCTCCACGGAGCGTTTGCGGCCTAATATACTTAAACGTCAAAACTCATTCAAACGACGTCGGAATCGCAAACGGATAGATTCGTTGAACTCGTACTATTATTACGAGTCAAACAAGACTGATTGGGGTCAAGTGCGGGGTCGTTTCGCATATTTCACCATTTTGGATAAATACGCTATTCACAGACCACATTAATAAATTCGCCGATTCCCATCAGAATCGAGCGCGGACAGTTTTGCTGAACTCGTATAGGCTCCACGAGTCTAACAAAACTGACTGGGGTGAATACCGAGACCGTCTACTGCATATCGCCTTTTGGATAAATATGTTATTCGCAGACCGTGTCATTTGAGCTAACGTACGTACTATAATTCCTTCAAGGCGGTACGCCTCCTTCGAGTTTTATTGCTCAAATTATACTCTCCGGACAGCTCGGATCCCGATACAGCAGACATCGAGACAAGGAATAGAACTGGTACTCGCCGCATTCTTCGAGTGCATTTCCCCGGCTCAGGTGCAAGCCTGACCCTCAGTACACCCCGAGCTCGAGTCAACTCGTTTGACTCAAAAACGCGCACAAGGGGTCTAGCTCGAATTGGGATGTTACACTAACCACTCCGTCAAACATCCTGATCCTGATGTTACCAACTCCCGATATCTCGCACTCTGAAATGTTCCCCATCCGAACTCGACCACCCTCATGTTGCCTAAAGCTGGAGAACCATTCTCTGTTCGGGCACATGTGGAACGTGCATCCTGTATCCAAGATCCAGGAGCCTGTGGTCTCCCTGCTGGGTGCAGCATGAAGAGCGTCGGCGTCGCTCTCATCCTCAGATGCCACCGCAGCCAAATCTGGCTCATGCGCCTGCTCCTTGAGCTTCAGCTTCGGACACTTGTCCTTCCAGTGCCCTTCCTCTTTACAGTAGTGACACGTGTTCCTGCCTACAGACTTTACCCTAGGTCGGTCTTCCCGCTTGCCTTTCCCTCTCGATCTACCACTCAAGGTGTCATTGCTCTTCACGAATAAGCCCTCGTCGGCCCTAAGGCCCGACTTGCTCCTCGTTTCGTTCGAGAGCAGTGTCGTCATCACTTCTTCCATCTTCAGGGTATCCTTCCCGTAGAGGATAGTGGTGACCAGATGATCGAAGGACCTCGGCAATGAAGACAACAGGAGCAGAGCCTGGTCTTCCTCCTCGACCTTAACGTCCATACTCCGCAACTGGGAGACGAGCTTGTTGAACAAGTTCATGTGATCTAGCAGTTGCGAGCCCTCCGGCATTCTCAGGTTGTATAACTGCTTCTTCACATACAGCTTATTCGTCAGCGACTTGGACATATATAGCTCCTCGAGCTTCTTCCACAAGTCCGCCGAATAAGCCCTCGTTTCGTTCGAGAGCAGCGACTTGGACATATATAGCTCCTCGTTTCGTTCGAGAGCAGCGTCGTCATCACTTCTTCCATCTTCAGGGTATCCTTCCCGTAGAGGATAGTTGTGACCAGATGATCGAAAGACCTCGGCAATGAAGACAACAGGAGCAGAGCCTGGTCTTCCTCCTCGACCTTAACGTCCATACTCCGCAACTGGGAGACGAGCTTGTTGAACACGTTCATGTGATCTAGCAGTTACGAGCCCTCCGACATTCTCAGGCTGTATAGCTGCTTCTTCACATACAGCTTATTCGTCAGCGACTTGGACATATATAGCTCCTCGAGCTTCTTCCACAAGTCACACGGATAAAAGTGATCAAAGTTGGTGGTATGGAATATGAGCTATCATTTTTCTTGAAATATTCTAAATTGTCAATATGAAAGTTTTTGTGAGGCACGAGTAGAATCGAGGATCAAATCGAGATTTTTCATTCGGCTGGACCCACGAGTTGGTTTCGATTCCACAAAATCCGAACCGAACTTACATTGGATACGGGAGTTAGTTTCGATTCCACAAAATCCGAACCGAACTCATATGATTAAGTTCATGGTTTTAGGTGGGACTGATCCGAACCGACCTTGTTTTACCCTCAAGCACTGAATATATTAACTAAAGCCTAAAGGTAATGTCGCATGAAGACCGAAAATAACTATTTAAAGACTAATATTAATCTATGTTAAGTATTTTAAAAATTATATGTCCGCGTGTCGGAACCGACACGATAGACTTAATGTGCTGCGTGTTGACTTAGGGCTTGATCTCTACGTTCAAAATACTATATATATATAATGGGAATTGTTAAAGGCAAACCAAAAATGGCTAGTCGCACACCAGCACACTTCAATATTAAACCGAAAACTGTTCACTCGTTTTTATTTAGGCAAACCCTCCCTTACCTCGCGCAAACCCTCCCTTACCGAAAGTCGCAAGCCTCTCCCGCCGCCTCTCCCGCCGTCGCCTCTCCCGTCGCCTCTCCCTCCGCCTCTCCCGTCGACTCTCCCGCCGTCGCCCATCCCGCCGTGTCTCCCGTCGACTCACCCCCTGTCTCCGGCGTTGATTTTGTGATCGGAGCAGTAGAACGTCCGATTCATCATCGCAGATCTTCGTCCCCGGCTTCCAAACCATCATGGAGAATGGCAGATCTAGCATTGAGGCGTGGGCGAGCTGGATTGCGGATGCGGCCTTCACAAAAGCCCTCCAAATCTCGCTCTCCGACGACTCTTCCGCTTCGGAAACCCTATCCTCCTCGGCTGCTAACAATATTCTGATCGCCTGCTCGCCATTTGTTGTTTTCTTCTCCTCTCTCTTCTGTTTAGATTTGGTTTGCTGCTAACAATAATGGTTTGTCGTTAACAAATTTGTTTGCACCGAGTAATTTTCAAAAAACTGGGTTTGCCATAAAAATGATGTGCGACTAGCCATTTTTGGTTTGCCTTTAACAATTCCCTATATAATCTCATTCTAAACTCGCTTGATAGTGTAGAATATCCGAGGAAACTCTAGCTTTTAGATTCTGAAGATAGGAATTTCCCGTGTAGGTTCGTTCCCATTTTTGCGATTTTCCGTCGCTCTCGGTTCAGTGTTCGATATCGCTTCCGCCCCGCTCCCGAATTGTTCCAGTTGGTCATCGCTCGCATTTTTCTTCGCTTGCGTTTTCTGTCGCCGCAGATCGCTGCTTCTTGCTACATCGGAAATCCATCTCCGATCTCTGCGTCGCTCGCTGTTGATTCCAGGAAGAAAGCAGCCGCCGACCTAAGGAGAGATCCCGATCTCTGTGATCCAGGTTTTTGCCGATCATATCCCCCTCTTCCTCGCTCTCTCTTCGATAGGCGGGGCCGGGCGGAGTAGCTGAAGTTTGGCCCCGCTCCCGAATCAAAGCGTTAATCTCGTTTTCTAGTTGAAACTTCCTAACCATCTACCTTGTATTGGAAGGGTTTATCTAAAGGTCTAAGTTACTTAATGGGGTGTGTAGCTGTTCAAAAATACAGCACCCTGCTTCATTTGCAAACTAGAAAATCTCTTTGATTCTATTATTCTAACACGAAGTAGGTCGAGGGGGAAGACATGTTGAAAGCTGATATGCCAAAGTCAAAGTCCCTTTGATGAATCACACTTCTTTAATATCCTACGTATGGACATTTTACTTTTATTTAGGGGCTTTATTTATATGCGTGATAAAGCTCATGTATTTGAAATGATTGTTTCAGTCGAGTTCATTGATTTTTCTTCTTATAAGTGTAAAGTTATTCAAAGTATGATGTTTGCACTATCCTTATACGGAGTGCTCATTACAAACATGCATGCTTGAAAATAAATGATGTAATTTGGCATGATTTATATTGCACGGTTAAGTTGGGTGCTGGAGGATGTGCTATAATCCTATTACATCTATCTTAAAATCCATTATTTCCAAGGTTTTAAATGTCGGCCGACATGTCCGACATGTCGGCCGACATGTCCTGTTTGATAAGAAAACGACTTGCATAATCAAAATATATAGGTTATGGCGTTTTCGAAAATGTCGGCCGGCTTTTTGTAAAAAACCCGACATTTCGGCCGACACGCAATAATCATTATATCCCGACATTTTGAAATGTCGCCTAAATTGAATTAAATTAAAGTGAACCGCTGTTTAGCGCTGTCCATCGCTGTTTAGGGTTTTTATATACCCCATCGAACCGGCCAAGCATTTGAATGATTAGAAAGATAATAATATTTGAAGATATATTTGAGTATTTAGGAAATATATACAAGTATACAACTACTAATAAAGCTAAGATATTATGTTACAAATTATAATATAAATATTTTTTAGAAATCCGACATATTGAAATGTCCCCGACATGTCTCCGACATCCGACATCCGACATCTAAAAACCCAATCCGACATGTCTCCGACATCCGACATTTAAAACCTTGATTATTTCAGGATAAAACCACCCCCACGGAACCAAACCAACCCTTAGAGAGGAGTAGAGCACTACCCCTTCAATTCTCCCTTCAACATAATAGACTAAAGCTAATAATCTCTTTTGGATACTCACTCTAGTGCTATTTAACTAAGAGAATCTTGGATTTGTTTTTTAATACTTAATTAGGGTAAAAAAACTATGAATAGATCAAACACGACTTGTTTACATTATATAGTTACAAAATGATATCAATTTATAATATTTGCCTCCTATATTGTAGAGGTTCAAATAGGGTCTGTCGGGTCTGGGCTTTTTTACTGTCGGGCTCAGGCCAGACTCAACTCAAATCGAGCTCAGACCCTTGCAATATAAGGGGCCTGCTGAGCCCACAAAATCGGGCCCAAGCAGCATTCAAATGCTGGGTTGTCCGCCTAGCATTTAAGGAGTCTTCTAGGCGGGGTCATGCTTTGGTGTTCAATTATAGCCTTGCGAGGACTGATGCCTCGGATGCTTTCTTTGAGGATCCAAACTCGTTAAAGAAGGTCAGAAAAAAAAACAATTTCTGAAGTTTATTTCTTCATTTGATAACGCTACATTAAATCACATCACATTACCGATGCTAGCTATTGGTGAAGAAATTCAGAGATGGTTTTGTAGAGGCCATTAGTTCAATTAGTTTAAGCTCCATTCGATATAATTGTGCTGATATTGTGTATTTTCTATGCTTTATGAATAAAATTTTCTTACTTGCACAGTTGCACATAGAAGTAAGAGCTCCTATTTACACTTTAAGCATGATTCCTGTGCAAACAACACTTAATTTTGAAATTTTAGGAAGGAAAATTGCAGAATCAAAGCGTTAATCTCGTTTTCTAGTTGAAACTTCTTAACCATCTACCTTGTATTGGAAGAGTTTATCTAAAATTCTAAGTTATTTAATGGGGCGTGTAGTTGTTCAAAAATACAGCACCCTGCTTCATTTGCATGCTAGAAAGTCTCTTTTATTCTATTATTCTAACATGAAGTAGGTCGAGGGGGAAGACATGTTGAAAGCTGATATGCCAAAGTCAAAGTGCCTTTGATGAATCGCACTTCTTTAATATCCTACGTATGAGCATTTTACTTTTATTTAGTGGCTTTATTTATATGCGTGATAAAGCTCATGTATTTGAAATGATTGTTTCAGTCGAGTTCATTGATTTTTCTTCTTATAAGTGTAAAGTTATTCAAAGTATGATGTTTGCACTATCCTTATACGAAGTGCTCATTACAAACATGCATGCTTGAAAGTAAATGATGTAATTTGGCATGATCTATATTGCACAGTTAAGTTGGGTGCTGGGGGATGTGCTATAATCCGATTACATCTATCTTAAAATCCACAATTTCAGGATAATACCACCCCCACGGAGCCAAACCAACCCTTAGAGAGGAGTAGAGCACCACCCCTTCAATTCTCCCTTCAGCATAATAGACTAAAGCTTATAATCTCTTTTGGATACTCACTCTAGTGCTATTTAACTATGAGAATTTTGGATTTGATTTTTAATACTGAATTAGTGTAAAAAAACTATGAATAGATCAAACACGGCTTGTTTACATTATATAGTTACAAAATGATATCAATTTATAATATTTGCCTCCTATATTGTAGAGGTTCAAATAGGGTCTGTCAGGTCTGGGCATTTTTACTGTCGGGCTCTGGCCAGGCTCAGCTCAAATCAGGCTCAGACCCTTGCAATATAAGGGGCCTGCTGAGCCCACAAAATCGGGCCCAAGCAGCATTCAAATGCTGGGTTGTCCGTCTAGCATTTAAGCAATCTTCTTGGCGGGGCCGGGCTCTGGCTAAATAAGGGGGCCTTGTGAGCCCCTTAGGCCTGACCTGGGTCTGGCCCGGGCTTAACCAGACCCGATCCTAATCGGGGTCGGGCCCAAACAGATAATAAATTCATTTTTTATCATTAAATTGATATAAACATCATTTTTTATTAAAATTTTACATTAATCCGCAAATAATAAAATCTGCGTATAGTCATTTCTAATTTGCATATAACATTCCACTTAATTAGGCGGAGTAGCTGAGGTTTGGCGACGACGGAAGTCGATGGAATGGCCGTGGTCTCTGCCCGATCATTTCCCCCTCTTCCTCGCTCTCTCTTCCCTGGTTCGCCTCTTAAACCCTAATTCTTTCACGTTTTCCTCTTCTGCTTGCCGTGATTCAGCAATGATTTCCTCGATTCTTCTCTTAGCTCAGGCAGTTATCTTGCTTCTCGCCATCGCGGCTTTCTTCCTTGAGACCGTCAGAAAGATCGGGTGCAAGCACTCGTAAGTCACACTTCTCCATTTCGTTCTTAGCCACAATCCTAGTTTATCCACTAATTTTGGTGTTCAATTATAGCCTTGCGAGGACAGATGCCTCAGATGCTTTCTTTGAGGATCCAAACTCGTTAAAGAAGGCCAGAAAAAAAAAATCTGAAGTTTATTTCTTCATATGATAACGCTACATTAAATCAGACCACATTACCGATGCTAGCTATTGGTGAAGAAATTCAGAGATGGTTTTGTAGAGGCCATTAGTTCAATTAGTTTAAGCTCCATTCGATATAATTGTGCTGATATTGTGTATTTTCTATGCTTTATGAATAAAATTTTCTTACTTGCACAGTTGCCATTAGAAGTAAGAGCTCCTATTTACACTTTAAGCATGATTCCTGTGCAAACAACGCTTAATTTTGAAATTTTAGGAAGGGAAATTGCAGAATCAAAGCGTTAATCTCATTTTCTAGTTGAAACTTCTTAACCATCTACCTTGTATTGAAATGGTTTATCTAAAAGTCTAAGTTACTTAATGGGGTGTGTAGCTATTCAAAAATTCAACACCGTGCTTCATTTGCATACTAGAAAGTCTCTTTGATTCTATTATTCTTACATGAAGTAGGTCGAGGTGGAAGACATGTTTAAAGCTGATATTCCAAAGTCAAAGTGCCTTTGATGAATCACACTTCCTTAATATCCTACGCATGGCATTTTACTTTTATTTAGGGGCTTTATTTATATGCGTGATAAAGCTCATGTATTTGAAATGATTGTTTCAGTCGAGTTCATTGATTTTTCTTCTTATAAGTGTAAAGTTATTCAAAGTATGATGTTTGCACTATCCTTATACGAAGTGCTCATTACAAACATGCATGCTTGAAAGTAAATGATGTAATTTGGCATGATCTATATTGCACAGTTAAGTTGGGTGCTGGGGGATGTGCTATAATCCTATTACATCTATCTTAAAATCCACTATTTCAGGATAATACCACCCCCACGGAGCCAAATCAACCCTTAAAGAGGAGTAGAGCACTACCCCTTCAATTCTCCCTTCAACATAATAGACTAAAGCTTATAATCTCTTTTGGATACTCACTCTAGTGCTATTTAACTAAGAGAATCTTGGATTTGATTTTTAATACTGAATTAGTGTAAAAAAACTTTGAATAGATCAAACACGGCTTGTTTACATTATATAGTTACAAAATGATATCAATTTATAATATTCGCCTCCTATATTGTAGAGGTTCAAATAGGGTCTGTCGGGTCTGGGCTTTTTTACTATCGGGCTCATGCCAGGCTCAACTCAAATCGGGCTCAGACCCTTGCAATATAAGGGGCCTGCTGAGCCCACAAAATCGGGCCCAAGCAGCATTCAAATGCTGGGTTGTCCGCCTAGCATTTAAGCAATCTTCTAGGCGGCGCCGGGCTCTGGCTAAATAAGGGGGCCTTGTGAGCCCCTTAGGCCTGACCTGGTCTGGCCCGGGCTTAACCAAACCCGATCCTAATCGGGGTCGGGCCTAAACAGATAATAAAATCATTTTTTTATCATTAAATTGATATAAACATCATTTTTTTATTAAAATTTTACATTAATCCGCAAATAATAAAATCTGCGTATAGTCATTTCTAATTTGCATATAATATTCCACTTAATTAGGCGGAGTAGTTGAATTTGGCGACGACAGTAATCGATGGAATGGTCGTGGTCTCTCCCCGACCATATCCCCCGTTTCCTCGCTCTCTCTTCCTTGGTTCGCCTCTTAAACCCTAATTCTTTCACGTTTTCCTCTTCTGCTTGCCGTGATTCAGCAATGATTTCCTCGATTCTTCTCTTAGCTCAGGCAGTTATCTTGCTTCTCGCCATCGCGACTTTCTTCCTTGAGACCGTCAGAAAGATCGTGTGCAAGCACTCGTAAGTCACACTTCTCCATTTCGTTCTTAGCCACGATCCTAGTTTATCCACTAATTTTGGTGTTCAATTATAGCCTTGCGAGGACAGATGCCTCGGATGCTTTCTTTGAGGATCCAAAATCGTTAAAGAAGGCCAGAAAAAAAACAATTTCTGAAGTTTATTTCTTCATATGATAACGCTACATTAAATCAGATCACATTACCGATGCTAGCTATTGGTGAAGAAATTCAGAGATGGTTTTGTAGAGGCCATTAGTTCAATTAGTTTAAAGCTCCATTCGATATAATTGTGCTGATATTGTGTATTTTCTATGATTTATGAATAAAATTTTCTTACTTGCACAATTGCACATAGAAGTAAGAGCTCCTATTTACACTTTAAGCATGATTCCGGTGCAAACAACACTTAATTTTGAAATTTTTGGAAGGAAAATTGCAGAATCAAAGCGTTAATCTCGTTTTCTAGTTGAAACTTCCTAACCATCTACCTTGTATTGGAAGGGTTTATCTAAAGGTCTAAGTTACTTAATGGGGTGTGTAGCTGTTCAAAAATACAGCACCCTGCTTCATTTGCAAACTAGAAAATCTCTTTGATTCTATTATTCTAACACGAAGTAGGTCGAGGGGGAAGACATGTTGAAAGCTGATATGCCAAAGTCAAAGTCCCTTTGATGAATCACACTTCTTTAATATCCTACGTATGGACATTTTACTTTTATTTAGGGGCTTTATTTATATGCGTGATAAAGCTCATGTATTTGAAATGATTGTTTCAGTCGAGTTCATTGATTTTTCTTCTTATAAGTGTAAAGTTATTCAAAGTATGATGTTTGCACTATCCTTAAACGGAGTGCTCATTACAAACATGCATGCTTGAAAGCAAATGATGTAATTTGGCACGATCTATATTGCACGGTTAAGTTGGGTGCTGGGGATGTGCTATAATCCTATTACATCTATCTTAAAATCCACTATTTCAGGATAATACCACCCCCACGTAGCCAAACCAACCCTTAGAGAGGAGTAGAGCACTACCCCTTCAATTCTCCCTTCAACATAATAGACTAAAGCTTATAATCTCTTTTGGATACTCACTCTAGTGCTATTTAACTAAGAGAATCTTGGATTTGATTTTTAATACTGAATTAGGGTAAAAAAACTATGAATAGATCAAACACGGCTTGTTTACATTATATAGTTACAAAATGATATCAATTTATAATATTTGCCTCCTATATTGTAGAGGTTCAAATAGGGTCTGTCGGGTCTGGGCTTTTTTACTGTCGGGCTCAGGCCAGACTCAGCTCAAATCTGGCTAAGACCCTTGCAATATAAGGGGCCTACTGAGCCCAGAAAATCGGTCCCAAGCAGCATTCAAATGCTGGGTTATCCACCTTGCATTTAAGCAATATTCTAGGCGGGTTCGGGCTCTGGCTAAATAAGGGGGCCTTGTGAGCCCCTTAGGCCTGACCTGGGTCTGGCCCGGGCTTAACCAGACCCGATCCTAATCGGGGTCGGGCCCAAACAGATAATAAAATCATTTTTTATCATTAAATTGATATAAACGTCATTTTTTATTAAAATTTTACATTAATCCGCAAATAATAAAATCTGCGTATAGTCATTTCTAATTTGCATATACATTCCACTTAATTAGGCGGAGTAGCTGAAGTTTGGCGACGGCGGAAGTCGATGGAATGGCCGTGGTCTCTCCCCGATCATATCCCCCTCTTCCTCGCTCTCTCTTCCCTGGTTCGCCTCTTAAACCCTAATTCTTTCACGTTTTCCTCTTCTGCTTGCCGTGATTCAGCAATGATTTCCTCGATTCTTCTCTTAGCTCAGGCAGTTATCTTACTTTTCGCCATCGCGGCTTTCTTCCTTGAGACCGTCAGAAAGATCGTGTGCAAGCACTCGTAAGTCACACTTCTCCATTTCGTTCTTAGACACGATCCTAGTTTATCCACTAATTTTGGTGTTCAATTATAGTCTTGCGAGGGCAGATGCCTCAGATGCTTTCTTTGAGGATCCAAACTCGTTAAAGAAGGTCAGAAAAAAAAACAATTTCTGAAGTTTATTTCTTCATATGATAACGCTACATTAAATCAGATCACATTACTGATGCTAGCTATTGGTGAAGAAATTCAGAGATGGTTTTGTAGAGGCCATTAGTTCAATTAGTTTAAGCTCGATTCGATATAATTGTGCTGATATTGTGTATTTTCTATGTTTTATGAATAAAATTTTCTTACTTGCACAGTTGCACATAGAAGTAAGAGCTCCTATTTACACTTTAAGCATGATTCCTGTGCAAACAACGCTTAATTTTGAAATTTTAGGAAGGGAAATTGCATAATCAAAGCGTTAATCTCGTTTTCTAGTTGAAACTTCTTAAACATCTACCTTGTATTGGAAGGGTTTATCTAAAAGTCTAAGTTACTAATGGGGTGTGTAGCTGTTCAAAAATACAGCACCCTGCTTCATTTGCATTCTAGAAAGTCTCATTGATTCTATTATTCTAACATGAAGTAGGTCGAGGGGGAAGACATGTTGAAAGCTGATATGCCAAAGTCAAAGTGCCTTTGATGAATCACACTTCTTTAATATCCTACGTATGGGCATTTTACTTTTATTTAGGGGCTTTATTTATATGCGTGATAAAGCTCATGTATTTGAAATGATTGTTTCAGTCGAATTCATTGATTTTTCTTCTTACAAGTGTAAAGTTATTCAAAGTATGATGTTTGCACTATCCTTATACGGTGTGCTCATTACAAACATGCATGCTTGAAAGTAAATGATGTAATTTGGCATGATCTATATTGCACGGTTAAGTTGGGTGCTGGGGGATGTGCTATAATCCTATTACATCTATCTTAAAATCCACTATTTCAGGATAATACCACCCCCACGGAGCCAAACCAACCCTTAGAGAGGAGTAGAGCACCACCCCTTCAATTCTCCCTTCAGCATAATAGACTAAAGCTTATAATCTCTTTTGGATACTCACTCTAGTGCTATTTAACTATGAGAATTTTGGATTTGATTTTTAATACTGAATTAGGGTAAAAAAACTATGAATAGATCAAACACGACTTGTTTACATTATATAGTTACAAAATGATATCAATTTATAATATTTGCCTCCTATATTGTAGAGGTTCAAATAGGGTCTGTCAGGTCTGGGCATTTTTACTGTCGGGCTCTGGCCAGGCTCAGCCTGGTCTCCTGGAGGAATCACACTTCTTTAATATTTGCCTCCTACATTATATAGTTATTGTGACTCTGATTGGGCAAGCTGTGCAGATGACAGGAGGTCCACTTAAGTCTATTGCATATTTGTGGGAGGCAACCTGGTCTCCTGGAGGAACAAGAAACAGTCAGTGGTGGCCAGATCGACAACAGAGGCAGTGTTTATAGTCATGGCATTGGGGGTTGCAGAGCTCTTGTGGTTGAAGGGGATGCTGGTGGAGTTGAAGTTGGATCGAGGAGATAAGATGAAGTTGTGGTGTGATAGTCAATCATCCATCAGTATTGCAAATAACCCAGTCCAACACGATATAACCAAACATATCGAGATCGATAGGTTCTTCATAAATGAGAAGCTGGACTGTGGGCTACTCGAGCTGGGTCACGTCTCGACCAAGGGTCAGGCAGTAGATTGCTTGACCAAAGGACTCAGCTCAGAGGATATGATTAGAGGATGTGACAAGACGGGCTTAGTGAATATCTTTCGCCAATCTTGAGGAGTTGTTATATTATATATAATTAGGCTTATTCTTGTAGGCTATAAATAGCCATGATATTACTCCTAATAAAAATTGAACACTATTATTAATCCTATTATTCACAACTAATTCCATATAAAATTAGCAGCTTAGGAATAATTACGAGATATTATAGAGAAATGTGAATGTTTTAACAAAAAATTAATGAACAATATAGGGCAGTTATTGATCCATAGTTCAAGATCTTAGAAAATTGTGCTAGTCTGAACTTTACTTATTGGCAAAATAATTTTTACTGTATGTTTTTTGAAAATATAAGTAGAATATCTTTAAACATCATAAGCAACAATTTGTATCCAAGTGGAATTAAAACATATAAGGAGTCAAACTTAAGTTCATAGCAACAAGTACGACATATGGAAAGCCCCACATGGTTCAAAATTTACCTGGATTTCTTTTTCACCCCATTTCATTATATAAAACTCAATAGAGTAGCTTGAAAATATTAATGACATAAGAAAAAACTATAAGAACATAAAATAAACTTGAATGTATTGATTCATGATACCCGTAGGAGCTTTACTACCTTTATTGTTACATAACAAGATTCACCTATGAAACTCATACATATATGTAAGGTAAAATAAACCGAATAGAGTAGTTTGAAATATTAATGACATAGTAAAAACTATAAGAACATAAGATAAACTGAATATATGCCTTTATTATTACATAACAAAATTTACTTATCAAATGTTAGATAATACTAACAACATAAGTGCTCAAACTTGCTGGTCGAAGAGGGCCTAATTTTAATGCTTTTATTGGGGTTGATGCAAATTACTACAGCTTACATACTTCGTACTGGGGCCACATTTGAATTTAACATATATTATGCATATTAATATGTCGGGGGTCGGGAAATTGGCGTTAAGAGGGAGAGAGAGAGAGGGAGAGACCGAGAGAAAGAATTAGGTTTAAGAGAGAGGAGAAGGAAACACAGATATTCATTTCAGGATGAAAATAATACAGGGCTTACGCGTCCTCTTATAGCGACGAGGAGCGAATACAAAAGGAAATTCTGAAATTAGGAAATACGGAATTACTTAAAATGCCTCAAGCAAACAAAGCAACAAATAAAACACCTAAAACAAACACAACAACAAATAAATTATTAATTATTCTCTGCGGGAATGGTGGGGCCGTCCGATATACGCGCCCGGCGCGTGTAAACTTTCCAAGGGGGCTCGTTGTCGTGCAACTCCGTAACAATGCCACCGTCTGGAAAATGTGCCTTGTCCTCGAGGCAGTAGTCGGCGAACTGGCGACGGAAATCATCCCAGGGAAGCCACGTTGCATCCGAGTCGGGCCGACCGGTCCAAGCCACGAGAACCTCTTCCGATGTAGTGTCCCCCGTGGTGCGGCATCTGCGGTTGAGGATCGAGGCGGGGTAGTAGGGCGCCTCCCCGGCGAGGTCCAGGTCATCCGGGATGTGGTCCGTGGTGGTGTGCTCGCCCACCACGCGCCGAAGTTGTGAGACATGGAAGACCGGATGAATGCGGCTCCCGGATGGGAGGCGTAGGCAGTAAGCAACCGCCCCTATGCGGGCGATGATCTCGAAGGGCCCGAAGAACCGTGGCGCCAGTTTCGGGCATGGTCGGCGTGCCACTGAAAGCTGGCGGCAGGGGTGGAGTTTGATGAAAACCTTCTCTCCTACCTCAAAGGAGAGGTCCCGACACTTCTTGTTGGCAAAGGAAACCATCTTCTGTTGGGGCCCGTCGTAGGTGGTGCTTCAGATGATCCAGAATGGTGTCCCTATCGCGGAGAGCGGTGGCCACGCTCTCCACCTGGCATTCCCCTGGGAGGTGGCGAACAATAGTTGGTGGAGGATGGCCATAGACGGCCTCGAAAGGAGTAGTGCCGGTCGCCTGGTGGTGGGCGGTGTTGTAAGAGTACTCAGCCCATCCGAGCCACTTGGCCCAACTGCGAGGCTGCTCCCCCACGAAGCAGCGAAGGTACGTTTCCAGGCACCGGTTGAGGACCTCTGACTGGCCGTCGGTCTGCGGGTGGTATGCCGTGTCATGCGAAGACGGGTACCCTGTAAGCGGAACAATTTATTCCAAAAGGTACTCAGGAATAGTGGGTCGCGGTCGCTCACGATTGACCGGGGAAATACGTGGAGGCGCACGATCCCTTGGATGAAGTTGTCGGCGACTGTGGCGGCAGTGTATGGATGACGGAGGGGAATGAAATGTGCATACTTCGAGAGCCGGTCCACCACGACCAGGATGCAGCCGTGTCCCTGTGATCGGGGCAGTCGTGTGATGAAATTCATGGCGATGCCATCCCAAACGCGGTCGGGAATCGGAAGAGGCTGAAGTAGACCACCTGGAAATACTGCTTCGTACTTGGCCTTCTGGCAGATGAGGCAGGCTGCCACAAAGGCCTTGACCTGTCGGAACATGTGAGGCCAATAGAGAGAGGCTGCCAACCGTTGGTACGTCCGGTAAGCACCGGCGTATCCTCCTGTTGGGGATGCATGAAACTCATCCATCAACAGGGGAATGCTCGGAGAGGAGGGCGTGAGTACGAGGCGGCCCTTGAAGAGTAGGCGGTCGTCAACCAAGGAGTACGATGGGTGGGCTGCGGCGTCCGTGCTGAGTGCTGTCCGAATCCCGTTGAGCTCTGGGTCAGCTTTTACTTCCCGTTGGAGGGCCTCCGCACCCTCCCAGACGGGGCGGGAGATGGCTGCCAGTATGGGGTTGCGGGAGAGGGCGTCGACTGCGCGATTCGCCTTGCCAGGCCGAAACTCGATGCTGAAGTCGTAGCCCAGTAGCTTGGCCACCCACACCTGTTGGGCGGGCTTAGTGATCTTCTGCTGCAGGAGGTACCCGAGTCTATGGTGGTCGGTGCGGACCACGAAGTGTCAGCCCAGTAGATAGGGTCGCCAGTGCTGAATTGCGAGGACGAGGCCCATGAGCTAATTCTCGTAAGCGGAGCGGCTGCGGATAGTGTCGGAGAAGGCGTAACTAAAGTAGGCCACAGGGTGGCCGGCCTGCATAAGTACGGCTCCCACGCCGATGCCCGAAGCGTCGCATTCCACGAGGAAGGGCTGAGTAAAGTCCGGCATGGCTAACATTGGGGCGCGGACCAGGGCCTGCTGAAGAGCGATGAAAGCGGCGGAGGCCGCCGCTGACCAATCGAAGGTGCCCTCGACTGACTTCTTCAGGAGCTGGGTGAGAGGACGGGCCAGTGTGTCGTACCCCTGTATGAACCTGCAGTAGTATCCTGTCAGTCCTAGGAACCCGCTGACATCGCGGATAGAAGATGGTGTTGGCCACTGGAGGACTGCCTCGATCTTGTCGCTATCCATCTCGACCCCTGTAGCGGAGATGGTGTGTCCCAGGTAGCGCACCTCCGGAACCCCAAAAGAGCACTTGGTCGGGTGGAGCTTGAGGTGGTGGTGTCGTAGCGTGGCCAGCGTCTGGCGGACGTGCTGGAGGTGCTCCTGCCAAGAAGAACTGTAGACCAGTTGTTGGGGGTCGGGAAATTGGCATTAAGAGGGAGAGAGAGAGAGGAAGAGAGAGAGAGAGAAAGAATTAGGTTTAAGAGAGAGGAGAAGGAAACACAGATATTCATTCCAGGATGAAAATAATACACGTCCTCTTATAGCGCGACGAGGAGCGAATACAAAAGGAAATTCTGAAATTAGGAAATACGGAATTACTTGAAATGCCTCAAGCAAACAAAGCAACAAATAAAACACCTAAAGCAAACACAACAACAAATAAAATATTAATTATTCTCCGCGGGAATGGTGGGGCTCCGATATATGCGTCCGGCGCGTGTAAACTTTCCAAGGGGGCTTGTCGTCGTGCAACTCCGTAACATAATATCTAAAACTGACAATACAAGCATGGGCTGCTAGTGAATCACCTTAGCCATCCACAATGCACATATTATTAATAAAAAGGTTACTAATTAGTGATACTTTAGCGAGTAAATATGATATATATAATTAAGGGACTTGGCTCATAATAATATTATGTACTTTTTTGTTTACTTTCTTGACTATGTTTAGTAGCTACTAGTTGTTTCCCACCTATTGTTCTCTTATTGCCTAATCATTTTATGGAGGTTGATGCAATTTACTGGTCAGATATGGATTCAAAAGTTCTTACATATAGTAAGCATAGTAATATCTAAAATTGATAATACAAGCATGGACAGCTAGAGAATGATCTCAGTTGTCCACAATGCACATATTATAACTAAAAGGGTTAATACTTATACACATCACTTGAGAGCGAGTAAATATGACTTATAATTAAGGGACTTGGCTGACAATAACATTATTTACTATCTCTGTTTACTTTCTTGACTATGTTTAGTAGCTACTAGTTATTTCCTACTTATGGTTCTCTGATTGCATAATCATAATCTTAGCATTAAGTTATTTTACTTGTTGATACCATAACTTTGACCTAAAATTTATCATAGCACATAACGTTTGCATCTTAACAATGCATGTATGATTTAGGCAATAAATTTTTTTTCGCAGATCATTGTCAATGCATTTATATTTATCAACAACAACAACACTCAAGCCTTTATCCCACCATAGTGGGGTCGGCTATATGGATCCTCTGTCGCCATTGCGCCCTATCTTTAAGCATAGTCTCATTAATGCCTAAGTACATCATGTCTTTCTTTATAGTTTCATTCCAAGTCTTTTTTGGTCTACCCCTCCCCCGTTTAACATGTCTAGTGACTAAACTCTCACAACGCCTAACAGGTGCCTCAAATGGTCTCCTATGTACATGTCCAAACCATCTTAAACGAGCTTCTCGCATCTTCTCTACAATTGGCGCCACTCCTATCTTATCCCTGATACATTCATTCCTAATTTTATCCAGTCTCGTGTGACCACACATCCACCTAAGCATTCTCATCTCCGCGACTCCCATTTTTTGCTCGTGTACACCATTCACTGCCCAACACTCAGAACCGTAGAGCATTGCAGGCCTAATTGCAGTACGGTAAAACTTGCCTTTAATTTATACAGACCATAAATTCTCTTGTAAATACTATATGACGCTTACATACAATTGTACTTTGATAAGCCCATAAGTAATAATATTTCTACTTCCTCATTAGAGGAAATAAATTAATTCATTGGGTGTTTTAATTTCTCTATTCCAAGTTAAAACGTAAATGATCAATATTAACATTTTCTTTTTTCTCCCTCGTAAGATATCGGGGTTCTGATTGTATTTATGATATAATTACACGAAATAATCTTCATTAATCCATGTTCTAAGTTTCATTTATTTCCTTCACAAGGCGTTGACTCCATCCTAACGTGAACATGAAGGTATCTATAATAAGCCAAAATTGGTTTCACATGGTTATTTGCACTTGTACATAAATCTTTAAACAAGATATTGAAATTAGGGATTTTATTCATTCTTGATAATGAAAACAAGTCTCACATGGTATTAATATATAGGGCACGACAAATAGAAAAGTTAAAATACATATATCTATAAATGTCAAACAAATTAACTATAGTATACACAACAGAAATTGCAAACTCCGTTCTTATTTACATTTGGATATAAATCTTTCTCTAAATCAGAGGACTCCATCCATGTTCTTAAATTTTATCTTTCATGATTCAATTCCTTCAATATTCTGATGGTTTCTATTAAATATAATCTTTTTAAGTTAATGATTCCAGCATCATGTGTTGCTCAAATGACAAACGGTAATTTTCTCATCTTAAAATTTCTTAGGCTAGCTTTTGAGTGTTAAATAGGTTTTAAATAAGATTCTAAAGAACTCCTATTTCAACTTACTTGGGGAAGTCAATTGCCGACTTTCTTCTTGTTATCACGGCATCTTCCAACATGCCCAATGAACCCACTCAACCTGGTTTTGTGTGCCTTAATGCTCAATCCATATGGACCTTGTGTTTTAATTGTCATGTTCTTATTTTGATCATCTTGCACTGTCACGTCTTTGTTCTCCTCGACTTCAGTACCGAGTTGGCAACTTTCTCTCCTCTTCGACGGAGTTGTATTCTTCTTGATCTCCAGATCACATTAGAACACAATCAAGCCATTAATCCATCTAGTTGTTCTAGAAATGCACTAGTAAAACAGAAATGCATGTAGTAACATCTAATTTACATTGTCAGTGCCGTTAAAGACTAAATTTAAAATCATTGCATAATTCCTTCACTACATGATCACTTAACTAATAAGACAGTAAAAAAAGTGTTACTTCTTCAGTTGCCATGATTTATGTGCTCTCTTCATCTCTCTTGTATACATAGAGCTCCTTCTCCATCATCGACACATATTTACTTCCATTATTCCTGAAAACTCCTCCAAAATGCCTCTATGTTGTGTTTGAAATTAATTCTAATGACGGGTGTAATTTCTCTCTAAATTTACTACCTATATACATTAATCTCACCCATCTAACTCCTCTATCACCTCTATCTCCGCAAGGTTCTCCATTCAACATTTGTACATATATGTGAAAATTGCCAATTTTTATTCCTCTGGACAATTAATTCTTTTTGTCGGAATCCATTCTGAAATGTAAGGTAATTTTCTAGAACTCCATTTTGATTTCTTCACGTTCCTCTCCTATTTAAATTTCCCCAGGTTCCATGTCCATCAATTTTTGATCATGCAGAGAAGTACTTGTCGCTTATTGTCCCTGCGTATAACGAGGAACATAGGCTTCCTGGCGCTCTTGTTGAAATGATGAGGTGAGTGGTTATGGACTTGCAATGTTTATTTATTGTGGAAAATAGTTATACTGATTTTAATTCGCTAAAGAGACATGAATAAAAAGTAATTGATAAAAGCCTTTTCATTGTGTAAAGTAATTATTGGTTCAGTTGCTAACATTTATATGTTTTTCCCCATTTTGCGACTCAAAATTGGAAAGCCAATTGTGGTTAATTGTAGAATTGAGCAGAATTCTAATTATGAGTATGTAAGTTAGTTTGTTGCTGGCAGAGCATCCTTATTTGATATATTTATAAATACATATAATTTTGCTTTAGATTCCTCCTGATGTTGTTTGATTATATGACTTTATACACTTATTAGTATGATAGTATGATACCAACTTGTTACATGTGATATCTGTCATTCCCTTTCACTTCTCTCTTCGGATGTGAGGGCTTATAAGTTTTCTTAGTTGTAAAAGATTTGGGATCATATGGATTATGTTATTTCTAGAAAGGAACAGAAGGACAAAAAAAATTAATACTATCATTTGTGGCAGTTAGCATTTATCTGCACTGGTCATGATTGCATAAATATATATATTGAACATCAAGGCCTCACGGACATCTTCAGAATTTTGTTTAGCCTTTTGACTTGCAATGTAGAAGGTGAGCCTTGGCGCACCGGTTGAGGTGTTGCCGTGTGACCTTGAGGTCACGAGTTCGAGTCCTGGAAGCAGCCTCTTGCAAAAATGCAGGGTAAGGTTTGCCTACATTTACCCCTGTGGTGGGACCCTTCCCCGGACCCTCGCTGCGTGGGGATGCTTTGTGCACCAGGCTGCCTTTTTTTTACTTGCAATGTGTTTGTATGACTTGCTAAACACTTCTAATCATCCAAGATATTATTTCGTGTAGTTATCTTCAACAACGTGCGGCAACAGACAAGTCATTCACTTATGAGGTATTTGTCTCTCAATGTTTGATGTAATGAAGTTTTGTGTCAACATGCTGCTTGATAAATTTAGTTCTAGTATTAATTCAACAAAGTTGGTCAGTTGTATGATGTGCTATTTCACATACATGACATCCAATTGCGGCAGGTTGTTTTATTTTTTCAAATTATCATAATTATTCTTTTCCAAGTATTTTAGGGTTGGCATTGTGAATCTTCCTTTTTATTCATTTGTATTAAGTGCAAAATTGCATTTTTAACTTTCTTTATGCAATTACTTAACAAATCTTCTTACATTGTTATCTTTGGTCTATTCCTTTTCCATTCTATTTGGTTCACATTAACTTTATGAACACAATTTGTTTTCTGTTTCCTCTATCTTTTCTTTAATTGACCACGCTTCATATCTCTCTTATATAATTATTTCTCAGTCATACTTATTGTTACCACACATTCAGGACATTCTCATTTGTCAGTTATTTTTTGTTACTCCAACACTATGATCCATTTAGTGAACAGTCCTAATTGGAGTTCTATAAGTTTATTTGTTAAATCTTCGTGAAATATTCTTATCGAACGATACTCATGAGAGACTTCTATTTTAGCTCCCAGCTTTAAGCTTTAATTTTCTTAGAATGGAAACAAAGCTGGTTTCATGACATTCATCATTAAAACTTCCCTGCTTAAAGAATTTGTTATGCGATTTGATGATTGATGGGTTGTAAATTTTTATTTTCATTTATGTCCTTGAATTTACCTGAGTTGGCTATATTAGAGGATATGTTTGAATGATATTTATCAAAAACAAAATAATAAAAATGGTACTTGGCCGGTTTAAACATGTACATTGAGGGATGAAAAATGCACCTTAGATGAGTAAATTGAATTAGCCTTGAAGGATTATGAAGGAGAAGATGTAGACATAAGAAAACTTGCAATAATTTCAATAATCTAGGTTTAAATCACATGCATTACTCAACATTAACGAATGAAAATTGAGGACTCGTAAAGCCGACTCAAAATAGTTTAGGTTAAGGCTATTGATGACAATGAAGTTATTTGAGCATAATATTATTTGAACATTCACCAAACTATCAAAATCAACGTGTCATCTAGTAATTTGTTTAAGTGTTGGGTGGTGCAATAAAAGTTATTGATAGACGATTTGAGTATGGAGAGATTAGAATTATAAGATTAATGTATGGCAAAATTATAGAGGATAGTTTGAAAAATGATGATTGTTACAAGTTGGTTTATTAGTTTGGTTTATTGATGTCAAGTGTATTTTTGCCCTCTCCTATATATAAAGGGGAGACCCCTTATTCTAAGTAAGAAAGTCTTTTTCCATCCAACATGGTATCAGAGCTAACGGGGTGACCTAGTGCGCTCGGTTCGTTCCGCGGCCTTTCGATCGTCTGCGACTCAAGCGGCGTCTTCCGCTTCTCGCGATCGTCCCTACGATCTTCCCCCTTCGAGCGATCGTCTCCTTCAGCTTCGATCGGCAGCCGTTCCCGCTAGACGCGTCTTTCTTGATCGTCTTCTAGCAGCGTCCGTCAGCGGCGCCAGCAGCGTCCTTCCAGCCGTCCAGCGGCTTCTTCCGCGTCTCCGTCCAGCAGCGTCCGTCCAGCGGCGCCTCCAGCGGCGGCCTCCAACCGTTTTTTTCTCGTCCGTTCCCTGGACGCCGGCTGTATGTTCCGGTGAGCTCGATTCCGGCGTCCAGGTCCTTCTGATGGTCTTCTTGGCTCGGCGCTTCGTCGGGCTTGCGCATCCTTGTCTCTTTCTATGAGCATGGGCTTGAAGAGTCTCTTTGTGGGTGTTGTTTCTTCCTCCCGTGGTTTCTATCCTCGGGTTTCTAATGTCGGGAAGTGTTGACTCCACCTCGCCGTCCTCTGGTTCCTCTCCAGCTTCTAACATGGGCTCCAACCGCCCTGTTCATGATCATGGGACTCCTCAGATCACGACCATGAAACTTGACGGCCTCAATTACTTGTCGTGGGCTCGTTCCATCACTCTTGCTCTCAAGAGTCGGCGTCTGTATGGCTATGTTCACCGGGACTACTGCTGCTCCAGCGTCGACCGCTCCTGAGTGGCCTCAGTGGGAATCTGAAAACTCTCTCGTGATGTCATGGATGCTCAACTCCATGCAGGAGTCCATTGCCCGGAATTATCTCTTCCTTGACACTGCCGCCGACATCTGGAAACGTGTTGCAGCCACCTATTCCAGCTGTAACAATGCTGCCCAGATCTTTCAGCTTCGTCGTAGGATCTTTATGTTGCGCCAAGGCGATCGCTCCCCTTCCTCCTATTATTTGGAGTTCACCCAGTTATATCAAGAATATGATCACTTCGATGCGATCACCTTTGTCTCGCCTGAAGATGCTGCTCAGGTTCGGGCTCGTGACGATCGCAATCGGATCTTTGAGTTTCTCCATGGGTTGCATCGTGACTTTGACCAGACCAGTGTCCAAATTCTTGGGAGATCACCTCTCCGTCCTTGCCAGAGGTTTACAGTCTTGTCCAACACGAATTTGATCGTCGTCAGACTCTTCATCTTGAGCCTTCTTCCGATGGCTCCGCTCTTGCTGCTCACTTTCGTCCCAGTGGGCGACCTCCTCGGGACTACCCTCCTAAGTCTGGTGACAAGGATCATCTGATTTGTGACTATTGCGGAAAGGCTCGCCACACCAAGTACACTTGCTTCAAGCTTCACGGTTTCCCTCCACCTAGGGGTGGACCAGCTACCCGTGGTGGTCGCGGCCATGGCCGTTCTCAGGGGCGTGCTTCCCATGGTCCATCGGCCCATCTCTCTGATGCCACTGATGATCAGTAGACCCCAGAGGAGCCATTTTCCTCCTAAAAGATTATGGAGGAAAAAGGGTATACCAAAGGATATTTGGATAGAAGTTCTAGAAAAAAATTCACATAAAATATGTTTAAAACCTCAACAACACTCAATTGAGAAGAATGTAGAGCAATGATTCATAAAGCCGACAACAAAAGAAAATAAGTCCAACCATGATGGTGGTGAGCTTGAAATCTTGTCCAATCTCATATTTTATTTGGCTGCTTCATTATATGTTTTTTGGCGAAGATTTGAACCCGTGGCGTCCATTTGGAGATCAAAGGCATTACCACTTAATCAAGTGGTTGATAATGCTTCATTATATGCTCTTTATTTCATATTAAGTTTGAGAAATTTTCCCCTTTGACAATACAATGGTCTTGTGTGTGTGTCCTGCATGTGAATGATTGTGTTACGGCACCATTCATGGACGACGACATCGATGGCATCGAAGGAGATCCTCATTGGGGGCGGGTATACCGTCGCCGCAAATCTACCGCGAGACCGCAAGCAACACCATAAATTTATCTTTTAATTTACTGCCTATTTTTACTCTCTCTACGTATGGCTATATTTTTATCATTTAAATTGTTATGCCTAATCAAGCCCGGTTAATTATGGCTAGATTTGTATCTTTAATTTTGTCCCGTTGTTTAAGGCCCAAACGGGGGGGGGGGGGGGGGGGGGTCAGCTTTTATTTTAAGAAACTCTATTTATATGGAGGGTGCTGGTACCGAAAAGAAACAAGAAATAAAATTATCTTTCTCCTCTCATCAAGTCTTCTCTCTCTCACCTCTCTCTCTCTCTAATTCCTTCTACATCTCGCCGCACCACCGCATCCTTCTTCCCATCCTGGAGGATTCCGCCTCCAACCAGCCGTTCCACGGACGCCGCCAAGCCTCGACACGTAAACAAATTGGTATCAGAGCCCACCGGTCCCAGGTTCGACCGCCAACACCAGCGCCGCCGGATCAGTCACGCCGACAACCCCACCCCGCCTCGCCGCACAGGACAACGTACCACTCCTGCCGCTTCTCCCGGTCCATCCCATGGCCGAACGCGAACTACTCCAGCAAATCTTGGACCGGCTCAACAAAATGGATTCTCAGCCTTGGCGAGGTCGACATCCGCACGGACACACCTCGTCGCGGAGCGGCTCCCTCCGAACCCCGACCAAGCCAACACTCGGCGCCCGAGCATGCCGCCAGTGAAAGCCACACCGGCCAACGTCACGAAGGAAGCACATTTCCTCGCTATGTCAAACTCAATTTTTCGAGCTTCGACGGGCGCGAAGATCCCCTTGCATGCTTACTAAGTGCGAGTTATTCTTCTCCAACCAGCGCACAACCGGGGAGGGACCGATTGGGTCTTGCATCCTACCATCTCAATGGCGCCACACAACTCTGGTTTTCACAAATACAAGCCGAGCGCAAAAATCTCCAGTGGGACGAGTTCAAAGCCGCCTGCTTACTTCGCTTCAGCCCCTCGCTCCGCAGAAATTCCCTCGGCGATCTCATCGCCCTTCGACAAACGGGAGCACTGGAGGACTACATCGACCGCTTTCAACTTCTGCTCGCAAGAGCATCGACGTGCCGCCTGGATCAGCATGTATCTATATTTACGGCGGGCCTCCACGAACGTCTCCGCCTTGAAGTTGAGTTCCAAGATCCCCCGGGCCTCACGACAGCCATGAGCATCGCGAGGACATGCGAGCGCCGCATACTTTTTGATCGCCAACACCCATCACGTCGGGATTGCGGACACTCCTTTCGCGGGGGTAGTCAGCCCACTCCAACCGCTCCGCCTGCAAACCGACGGAACCATCCAAACAACCCTTCCGACGTCGCCTTTCCAACGCTGAGATGGTCGAACGACGCGCAAAAGGGCTCTGTTTCAACTGCGATGAGCAGTTTGGACCCTGGCCACCGCTGCAAACGCCTCTTTTGGATTGAGGTGGACGATCCGTCCGATGACGACGGCGAGGATCGGACTCAGAGGCACCCGAAATCTCCGTCAATTGCCATTGCCGGCCCGCATGGGGGCCACATGTTGCAGCTTCCCATCCACGTGGCAGGCGCCACTCTGGTGGTCTTGTTGGACTCCGGCAGTACACACAACTTCATCCGGCACAAAACAGCAAGCGCCTTACACCTTCCGATCACAACTCGCCACCAGCTCCAAGTTTCAGTGGCCAATGGTCATAACATGGTGTGCCCCGGCCTGTGTCGGCGGGTACCGCTAACAATACACAACCGAAATTTTGAAATCGATCTCTTGGTTGTCGACCTCGATGGCTTCGATATTTTCTTATGGGTACGATGGCTCCGTACCTTGGGACCCATCACATGGGACTTCAACAACCTTACCATGCAGTGGTATAACGAGGCGGGCGAAGGTGGAATGGCAATGCCTCCCCCCCCACAGCCAAACTGCGGGCCTTCCTCATCCAGGGATCGAAGCAGCCGGGCAACGGCCACCCCAACGAGCTCCAACTTCTACTCAAGGAGTTTGCCGACTCTTTCACCATTCCGGAGCAACTACCACCCCACCGACTACAGGATCATCGCATTTTGTCTTCTACCAGGAGCGGCGCCGGTCGTGGTCCGACCCTACCGCTACCCGTTCCTCCAAAAGGACGAAATAGAGCGGCACTGCTCCGCCATGCTCCAACAAGGACTTATCCGACAGAGTGTCTCCCCTTTTCCTCTCTAGCTCTTCTGGTACGCAAGAAGGACAATACCTGGCGCTTCTGCGTAGATTACCGCGAACTCAACGCCAAGACAGTCAGGACAAATTTCCAATCCCGGTGGTCGAGGAGCTTCTCGACGAGTTACATGGCGCACGTCATTTCTCCAAGCTTGACTTATACTCCGGATATCAGGTGCGCATGGCGGTCGAGGATGTGGAGAAGACCGCCTTCCGGACACACCACAGACATTTTGAGTTTCTCGTCATGCCCTTCGGTCTGACTAATGCGCCATCCACATTTCAATCACTCATGAACGAGGTATTTCAATCCGTGCTCCGTAAATTTGTGCTCGTTTTCCTTTGACGACATTTTGATCTATAGCAAGTCTTGGGCGGAACATCTCCTTCACGTGCGCGAGGTCCTCAACCTACTCCGCTTTCAACCGCCTTGTCCTCAAGGAATCCAAGTGTTCCTTCGGGCAACCTAGTGTCGCCTACCTCGGCCACGTAATACATGAGCAAGGCGTGTCCGCCGATCCGGACAAAACTACAAGGAATTGCCGCATGGCCGGCTCCCCGCTCGCAACACGACATCCGAGCATTCCTCGGACTGACGGGGTACTAAAGGCGCTTCATTCGCGGTTATTGCAACATGGCCGAACCCCTCCTGGCGCGCCTACGCCACAAGGAATTCCACTGGGAGGACACCGAGCAACGGGCATTTGAAGCCCTCCAAGCCGCCCTCATCTCGGCTCCGGTGCTATAACTTCCGGACTTCAATACAATTTTCATCATCGAGTGCGATGCCTCCGCTATGGGATGCGGCGCCGTCCTTCAGCAACAAGGGCACCCAATAGCCTATTACAGCCGCCGCATCGCGCTACACCACCGCAAGCTGCCAACATATGAGTTGGAACTCATCGGCCTAGCAAAGGCCGTCCAACATTGGCGACCCTACCTATGGGGTCGTGCCTTCATCGTCCGCACGGATCATTATAGTTTGAATACCTCTTGGAGCAAAGATTAACCACCATACCACAACAATGGTGGGTAAGCAAAACTATTGGGCTTTGATTTCACGGTTGAATACAAGGCGGGTACTCTCAACAGGGCCGCGAACGCCCTCTCACGCCGACACTCCGACGACGCCATCAAAATCTGCGCCATCTCACGGACCCGACTATCCCCTTGGTGGATGACATCCGGACCGACAACATCAACTCCCCGACCCTCACCGAGCTAATCCACCGGGCACACGAGGGCCTTCTACCGCCCACATGGAAGGTGCACGACGGACTCATTCTCTACAAGAACCGAATTTACTTGAGCCCAACCTCCCCACACATTCCCACCATAGTACGGGAAACGCACGCCCAGGCTCATGAAGGGGTTCACAAAACCCTCCACCGTATTAGGGCCACTTTCTATTGGAAGGGACTTCGCCGCCAAGTCCAAGAATTTATCGCACAATGTGTCGTTTGTCAACAACAGAAGGCGGTCAACTTGCTACCAGCGGGGCTTCTACGACCGTTACCAGTACCGACCCAAATTTGGGCCGATATCTCCACGGATTTCGTCGAAGGACTTCCACGCAGCAAGGGCAAATCTGTCTTGATGGTAGTAGTGGACAGATTTTCAAAGGGGGCGCATTTTCTACCACTTGCCCGCCCACTTATCGCGGAACGAGTGGCTCAAATATTCTTCCACGAAATCTTCCGGCTACATGGCTTACCGGAAAGTATTGTATCCGACCGAGACAAAACCTTCACGAGCCATTTTTGGAAGGAGCTTTTTACGCTTAGCGGCACAAACGCTACAATTCTCCTCCGCATACCACCCGCAATCCGACGGCCAAACAGAGGTGGTCAACCGGACCGTGTAGATGTAGCTCCATTGCTTGACGGGTGCACACCCCAAGGCATGGGTAAAGTGCTTCCATGGATTGAATATTGCTACAACACGTCATACCACTCGGCCCTCAAAACGACACCATTTCGGCTCATTTATGGGCGCGACCCACCCAAGCTCATTTCTTACGAGCACGGCCAGGCCACCATGACATCCGTGGACCAACAACTACGTGATCGGGATCACATGCTATCCACCGCCTGCAAACATCTTCTGCAAGCGCAACACCGCATGGAGACAACATACAATCGCGGCCATCGCGATATAGCATATGCGGTTGGCGAATGGGTATGGCTCAAGCGCTGGCCATATCGCCAGTCAACGCTCCAGCACACTGACGCCGACAACAAGTTGGGACCTCGGTTCTACGGTCCTTTCCAAATCGCCAAACGCATCGGCGAAGTTGCTTATCACCTCCACCTCCCATCCGACACGCGCATCCACGACGTGTTCCACGTATCCCAACTCAAACGTTTCATCGGCGAGCCTCCAACAACTCCGATCGCGGACCTTCCAACACAGCTTTAGGACAAGCTGTCTTCCGACGAGGAAGGAGATGTTACGGCACCAATCACGGACGACGACATCGATGGCATCGAAGGAGATCCTCATTGGGGGCGGGTATACCGTCGCCGCAAATCTACCGCGGGACCGCAAGCAACACCATAGATTTATCTTTTAATTTACTGCCTATTTTTACTCTCTCTACGTATGGCTATTTTTTTATCATTTAAATTGTTATGCCTAATCAAGCCCGGTTAATTATGGCTAGATTTGTATCTTTAATTTTGTCCCGTTGTTTAAGGCCCAAACGGGGGGTCAACTTTTATTTTAAGAACTCTATTTATATGAAGAGTGCTGGTACCGAAAAGAAAACAAGAAATAAAATTATCTTTCTCCTCTCATCAAGTCTTCTCCCTCTCTCACCTCTCTCTCTCTCTAATTCCTTCTACATCTCGCCGCACCACCGCATCCTTCTTCCCATCCTGGAGGATTCCGCCTCCAACTGGCCGTTCACGCGCCGCCAAGCCTCGGCACGTAACAGATTGGTGGAGGTAGATGACATTAATGCAAGAGGTGCAATATTACAGTCATTCTAGCAGTGACATGATTATATGTAGTGTAATAAATTGGTGCTTATAATCTATATTTATTTAGTGCTGCTAATTATGTATATACATGCATGATGAAATGATACTGCCTTGCTTTTACTAGCCATTTTATATTGGTTTTTCGTAACAATTCTTGTTCTGACAATGCTCTGCTTTATGCCCTCTCCAGGTGTTAATAGTTGATGATGGAAGTTTTGATAAAACATCTAAAGTGGCATTTGACTTTGTTAGAAAGTATAAGATAGATAATGTGAGGGTACTTCTCCTTGGAAGAAATCATGGGAAAGGAGAAGCTATTAGAAAAGTAAGTTCCTTTAATGCATTCATATTAAGAGGTATATTTGCTACAATAGTTTAAAAAGGCATATTAGGTAATAATTTCGAAAAACTCTTCTCTAACTTTGCATAAATACATAGACCTACCGTCTACCTTTCAAAATTACCAAAACTCCTCCTTTTAGTTTACATTGTTGACATAAAAAGGGCAACCCGGTGCACAAAGCATCCCCGCGCAGCGAGGGTCCAGGGAAGGGTCCCACCCCAAGGGTAAAATGTAGGCAAACCTTACCCTGCAATTTTGCAAGAGGCTGCTTCTAGGATTCAAACCCGTGACCTCAAGGTCACACGGCAACACCTCAACTGGTGCGCCAAGGCTCCCCTTCACACTGTTGACATACATGTACAAAAAAAACTCGGAAAACCCCAAGTTGTTTTTTTGCACATGCATGTTAACACTATAAACGTAGAGGAGTGGTCTTGGTAATTTTGAAAGATAGAGGGGAGGTTTTGGTAATACTGGAAGAGAGAGGGGAGTTCCCTGTAATTATGTAAAATTATATGGGAGGTCCCAATAAATGACCTGGCGTACTAATTCTGCCTTTGCGGGATCTGGCTAGGGGTTGTGCAATGAAGTGATTGCTATTAAAACTTGTGAAATTTCAGAACACAGAGAACTCAACCTAACCTATTGATGAGCGGTTAGTGTAATTTTGTTGATCAAAAACTACAAAACTAATTTTTATTTGTTTGAGATTACATAACTCTTTCCAGTATCACATTATTACGAGCATTAAATCTTATATTCTATACCTGATTGATGTTCCCAAATTTTGGGAAAGTATGACAACGCAGGGTATGCTGCATTCACGAGGTGAACTTCTCCTAATGCTTGATGCTGATGGAGCAACTAAGATTACTGACTTAGAAAAGCTTGAATCTCAGGTCGGCATGTTGCAATATACAGATATAGAAAATGTTTTTTTAATCACGACCAATTTAACAGTATACAGTAATCAGAATATCCTTAAATTTGTTTTTTTCACTTGAACAATATCTGTTGTATTGTAAGTGTTTTTCAGATATATGCATTGGCTGAGATTAGAATAGATGGTAAATCTCCAGTTGGTTCATCTATCGACTTGAAGAGCAAGCTCTCGGATATTGAAGTTTCTGTATTCGGTTCCAGAGCACATCTTGAGAAGCAGGCTCTTGCTACTGTATATTTCCTATCTTCAGTACTTTTCTCTGCTAATTTCGTTGTTTTCTGAGATTTTCAAATGTGATATCTTAATTGTTTTTTACGATATTCCAGAGAAAGTGGTACAGAAATTTTCTTATGAAAGGTTTCCATCTTGTGGTTTTATTTGCCGCTGGTCCTGGTATCCGTGATACACAGGTATTCTTGAACTTGGATTCTTTTAATTTATTTGATAGCCTATTTGAAGCATTGAAAGCTGAGGAAGCTTTATTTATATTATTGCCCCATTCTCAATATTGTAAGCATATGTTGCAGTGTGGTTTTAAGATGTTCACGAGGGCAGCTGCTAGGAAACTTTTCACCAATATTCGCTTGAAGAGGTATCCTAGCATATTTTATGTTGATGATATTCATTGTTTTTACAAAGTGCTTTTGGTTTAATCAACTTTTTTGGAAAATTGGAATGGTGATCACTATTATTATGGATTTACTTTCGTTGCGGCTCATACCAAACTACCCATCATAGTCACCATCAACTTCATCAGTTCATCACCGTCATCACCATCATCATCACGATCAATGGCCTTATTCCATCTACTTTGAGTCGGTATTATAAATACTCATTTATCATTGTTGAACCTAAAATACACAAATCATCTTAAATTCCAAGTAACCTCAGATTGATACATTCACCTTCATAATCTTTCAACACTAACTATATGCACTCATCTAATTGACGATGTTTCTGAGTCTGACAATCAAACAAGGTAGCTTGGGCTGAGAAGACCATTCTCTTTATCACTCATTGTTGTATTTTTCACACAACTGGCCACCTATATTGACCACATATGTTGTAATGTTTTGCCAACGGAAATTCCCATTTTATTTTTGATCGGCCTTGGTTATTGAATTCTTCCTATCCAAGGAGGTTTCTTTTGCCATGGATCATGTGCCCCCATACAAAAATCTCTATACAGCTTCACTCAGAGAATTTAGTGTATTAGTAGATATGTCATAGTATATGACTTGGTAGCATAGAGATCTTGATGGGGATCATGGTTATCGGGCAGGCCAACCATATCGGAGCTTGTTCGGGTTCACATTTGTAAGAAGAGGAGTTAGGGTCGTCGTATGGACTATTTGATGCAGGGGTAGGTTGACAACGACACGGGTACCCTAAAATGCAATCCTAAATGGGATGCGACACTATGCACACAGATTTGTTCACAAGAAAATTAATTTAGGAAGAGCAACTTATAACCCGCAAATAATTGATTTACAAGACTTTTAAGCGCGTTCAAAATAAGTCCTGCAAATCCACGATTTCACAATAATAAAGCATATGATCTCGCATCCAACAAGTATGTCCCAAGTGTGCAAAAATAAAATTTAAAGACTCTAAATAACGACTTACGCATGTAGGTAGAGGCGAATGTAGCAGCGAAGGAATTTGAAGGCGCGGGAGGGGAGTTATATTTTCTAGATCGGAACGGGAGTGAGATTTCATGCAAATGGCTATAGGGATTACGGTTTGGTGTAGCAGGGGGATGTTGGGAGTCTCGTGACAGTGCAAAGGGGGGGGGGGGGGGGGGGGGGGGGGGGGGGGTCACGGGCTTCAGGAGGTGCGGGGTTAGGGCGTGAACTGCTGGAGGAAATAGAGAAATGGGGCTGCTCGGGTGTGGGAAATAGCGGGATCGGGACTGTCGACTGGGAACATAGAGGGCGATTGGGAATACATAAGAAAATCGTGGAAAAGGGGTTGACGGCGGTTTGAAGGCTGAATGGGAGGGGGCGATGTTCGAACTCTGAAAGAAAGGGGGAGGACTTACAGTGACTGGACCGCAATGGAGAGGTAGGGGTGGCTATGCCTTGGAGTCGCACCAAGAGGATGTTCCCGGAGTCGCACCGAGAGAAAGGGGAGACCGACAGTTTTCGAAAACTACAAATAACTATCGATGCCTACTCAGTCGTCGCCTGCATGTATAATATACATAACTGAAATAAGGCACCCGAATCGGACGACTCATATCGTCTGTGCCCATCGGGTGTCAAATAAAACTCGAAATAAATAAATAATATATGAAAAAGACTCGGAACGACCGTCCAACACATTTGTGGACTCGGATCATCCGAATGGGTAGCGAATCGCCGCCTCTTGCGGGAATACAGATGCGTGGGCCGGCGATCTCCATCAACTCTCCCCGGCTTGAGTACTCAGCTCCGGTGAGTGAAGACGATCATACTTTCGACGTTGCCCAAGGGCGAGTCCCTCAAGCTCCTCGGGGGAAATCCAAGTGTCGTCTAAAATCGGGCGGCTGCTCCAACAAACGTGATATCGTGGGGTATCTTGCTCGCCAACTGCTGTGAAGTCATGAGTAATAATTTGAAGTATATCTCCGGAGGACGTAGATAACTCTGAGTAAGATGTCTCTCCGTCTGAACGCTGAACTGGTGGAACCGCCTGTGATGCAAAGTGGTCCTTATAGTGAGACTCCATAGGCCGAGGAGGAGATGAAAGATGTTGTGGCTTAGATATGGAAGTGAGGAAGGGATCCACATACACGTCTTGTAGTAAGGAGTCAAGTCCTCTACATTGAATACCCGGTTGATCCCCATATTTTGAGGATGTCAATCTCATATGCATTGGTACCGATCCGTCGTTTACCTATATAGGGACCCATTCGTACCGGCGCTTAATTTTGTTGTTGTTCCCATTGGGAACCTCTCAGATCGTATGCAAATCAACACTTGCTCTCCAACTTCAAAAATCTATTCCCTCATGTGTTGATCTGCTTGAGTTTTATAATAATCATTACTCTTTGCTATCTCATTACTCTTTGCTATCTTCTTTCAGACTGACTCATTAAGTGCATGCACATGTTGAATGAAAGACTCTACAGACTCACCAGGTCGGGCTCCTAAGGGAATGTCAACCAGGTCAATGAGTTTCCTAGGTTCATAGCCTAACATGACGTGGAATGGACTCAGACCAGTGGTCCTATTAACTGAACTATTATATACAAAACTCGGCTATGGGAGAACGAAATCCCTTGTGGAAGGATTATCCCCAACTAGACATCACAAAAGAGTTCCTAGGCTACGGTTGACAACCTCGGTTTGTCCATCTGTGATAGGCGGTGGAAAACCTCAGTGTTGTACCAGTTTTCTTCCACAACGTTTTCCAAAAATAACTCATAAATCAAACGCCACGGTCAGAAACTATAGAATTGGGTAGCCTATGCTATTTGAATACTTCTCTATAAAATACAACGGACATATGAGAAGCATCAGTGGTCTTACAACAAGGAATAAAGTGGATCATCTTAGAGAAACGGTCCACCACGACAGATATAATCGAGCTTTCTCAGGGTGTGAGGGAGTTCAAGTACAAAATCCATATTAATATCGGTCCAGAGACTCTGTGGGATAAGCATCAGAGTGTATAATCTTGTGGGCTGGTGTGATCCCTTCGCGGTCTGACAGACTCGACAATGCCTAATAACCCGAGTAACATCCTTCTTCAGGCTAGGCCAAAAGAAACGATCCTCAACTAACGCAATCGTCTTGTCCCGACCAAAAAGTCCTGCTGCTCCGCCTGCGTGTAGCTCCCACATAAAGAAATCTCGGATGGACGTCTGAGGTACACAAAGGCGAGAGCCCAAGAATAAGTAATCGTCTGAGATCACATATCCCTCATATAACTCAGGAGGATCTCTCGTCAGAGCGACATAAATATCACCAAAATCTGGGCATTCAGGGTAATCGTAAACTACACGCTCAAAGACCTCAACTCGTGTGTTCATATTATGGAGGATGTTGACTCGGTGACTCAGGGCGTCAGCCGGCTTGTTCTCAACACCTGCCCGGTGTTTGAGAACGTAGTGGTAATCTTTGCATAAACTCCACCCATTTCGCATGACGGTGACCTGATTTCTTCTGCGAATCGAGGTATCGTATGGCCTTATGCCCTTATCATCAGAGTACAAAACAAACTCTTATGTAGGAGACAGTGACGCCAATAACGAAGTGCTTGCACAACAACATAGAACTCACGGTCATAATTTGAGTACTTTTGTCGGGCGTCATTTAGTTTCTCACTAAAGTAAGCAACTGGATGACCCTCCTGACTAAGCACTCCTCCCATACCAACTCCCGACACATCATAAGCCACCTCGAATGCCTTAGAGAAATATGGAAGGCGGAGAACCGGGGCAGATGATAACTTCTCCTTAATCTCTTTGAATGCTCGAGTGGCCGCCTTCATCCACAAAAAATCTCCTTACGGAGGCAGCTCGTAAGAGGGACCATAATAAAGTTGAAGCCTCTGGCAAACCTTCTATAGAAGGTGGCAAGTCCATGGATACTGCAGGCCTCGTGAATGTTCGTCGGGACGGGCCACTCACAGATGGACTTGTTCTTGTCAGGGTCAACTGAAATACCAGACACAGAAACTATATACCCAAGAAAGTGGACTGATGTAGATAGGAACAAACACTTCTTTAAGTTGATATGTATATGCTCCTTCCGAAGGAGATCAAATACAATGTGATATGGTGCAAGTGCTTGGTGCGGCCTTGGCTATATATCAATATGTCATCAAAATATACTACCAGAAACTTGCCCATGTAGGGTCACAGAATCTGTGTCAGTACCCTCATAAACGTGTTGGGTGTGTTAGATAGCCCAAAAGACATTACTAGCCACTCATACAATCCGTCCTTCGTCTTAAATGTTGTCTTCCACTCGCCCCCTCTTTCACTCCAATCTGATGATACCCGCTACGTAGGTCGATCTTTGAAAAGATCTGGGCACCAGCCATCGCATCCAAGAGGTCGTCGAGGCGAGGTATGGGAAAACGATACTTCACTGTGATTTTATTAATGTCACAACTATCAATGCACATGCGCCAGCTTACGTCCTTCAGAGTAAGAAGGGTAGATACTGCACATGGACTCAGAGTCTCACGTATAAAACTCTTCCTAAGAAGGTCATCAACTTGCCGCTTCAGCTCGGCATGCTCAGTTGGGTTCATACGATAGTTGGGTAGGTTGGGCAAAGATGCCCCCGAGACTAAATTGATCGCATGTAGGATGTCCCTCAATAGGGGGAGCTCATCTGGGAGCTCCTCGGGTATGATATCTGAATAATCACCCATCAAATGACGAACGCCAGGATCAGTAATCAGTGTCTGTATAGGCCACAGAAGCCACGGTGGCTCGCAGTACAAACATAACCCCAATGTCCAAACATTCTCTCAAAAGTCACCATTCCTCAAAATATGTAGAGGTCTCGATGATCCTGCACCAATGGACGAATCGACTTTACCCTTGGGAGTGTCCATGGGTTGGGTCGGAGTCAGAGTAATCTTTCCACCATTATCAAAGAATACACACGTGTTAGACCGACTATATCACGTGGCATCACGATCATACAACCAGGGTCGTCCAAGTAATACATGCGCAACATTCATGGTATAATATCACACCAGACCTTGTCCTCCACGGACGCTAAGCGAATCGGTACAAGGCACCTCTATGTCACTTGAATCATAGACTTGTCCACTGAAAGGAAACGGTAGGATGCATGTGTGCTTAGCTGTAAGCTGCACACGCTCTGCGCCCTTCTTGACGACTATATTTACGCAGCTGCTACTATCGATAGCGAGTCTACAGGGTGACCTTTCATCTAGATGCGATTTTTCAGCGGTACGCCTGAATGACAAGATCGTGTGCCGAGGGCGTGTCAGCAGTTACACGGCCTGAAGACACCTGGATGCAGTTACCCGTGACCAGATGCGACTTTTGAATGACACACCCAAATGACACGACCGTTTGCTGAGGGCGTGTCAACCTAATTTTTGTGTACATAGTGTTATATAAACTCCTTGTCGTTCTTGGTTTTTGAAACTTTTAAAAATCTGGAAATCCGCCCATTTTCTTTAACCGATGTTGTTCTTGATAGTGAAAATCTGACAGCTGCTGCTCGTGGATGTAGCCAATCTTGGGGTGAACCACGTAGATCTGTGTCTTCTGTGGTTGTTTCTTGTTGAAAGAGAGAAATAAACAATACTTAGTACATTTATTTACCCACATATGGGGGTAATATATAGGAGTTACAACGGCCTGATGCGACTTTTGAATGACACACCCAAATGACACGACCGCTTGCCGAGGGCGTGTCAACCTAATTTTTGTGTACAGAGTGTTATATAAACTCCTTGTCGTTCTTGGTTTTTGAAACTTTTAAAAATCTGGAAATACGCCCATTTTCTGTAACCGTTGTTGTTCTTGATAGTGAAAATCTGACAGCTGCTGCCCGTGGACGTTGCCCATCTTGGGGTGAACCACGTAGATCTGTGTCTTCTGTGGTTGTTTATTGTTGAAAGAGAGAAATAGATAATACTTAGTACATTTATTTACCCACATATGGGGGTAATATATAGGAGTTACAATGACACATAATACTTGACTCACGATGTGAGACTAAACCCACTCACATACTAATAGACTTAATAATAAATACTAATATCTCAACACTCCCCTCTCAAGCTGGAGGTGAGACCTCCAGCTTGGACACATCAATAAGGCAACGGAGGTAGACGATGTGTGACAAAACATCAGACGAGCCACCGGGGGAAATTCCAAACCGGGGAATCAAACTGAGGACATAGAACACACACGACGCAGGACCCACATACGACG